>CM065370.1:21290185-21890185 GCA_033032245.1 Poecilia picta | reverse complement strand
GTTACTTTCACTCCTGATTACATCCTACTTACATGTTTTAGGAGGAGGACTTGAATCTGTCAAAGGGGCAGAAAAAAGTATGCTTTAGTATACTTCAAACATACTTAAATTTGTGAAAGTACACTTTAGGTATGCTAATTTTTAAGTGTACTACCTATAAGTATATCTGAAGTATACTTAAAATACACTTGTACCAATTTTGAAATTAGAACTTTAAACACACTTAAACATAATTGTACCAAAATACACTTTTAATATGTTGAATAAAAGTATACTTTAAGTGAACAAAATCTGAATTAATATATATGAACTTTTAAGTGCCTTAATTATCTTTTACTATTTATTAAAATTGTTGTGGTGATCCTGGGTGCCCGGGTGTTTTTCCTGCTGCTTCTCGCTCCCTCCACCAGGGGCCGCCTGGTGGATGATCGCTGGTGGGCGTGACCAGGGACGCTGGGATCCTCACACCTGTTGCAGATTGTCTCATCTCCAAGGAGGCTTAAGAGTGGAGGCAGCCAACAGATCGACGCCAGATTATTAACCAGTAATGGTACTGCAGGCCACCACTAGAGCCTTTAGTGATTCCTTAGAGAACTTTCCAGTGATACCTGTTGTGTTTTTCCTGTTTCCAGTCAACCTCCTCGAGACGTCCTGGGTCAACCCTCGAGGCTTAGAGCTCCTGGCTGTACCTGACCCTCTTAACCCCTTGCCGGTTGCCCACCTCGAGTCTACCCTGGTAAGCTGAGGTCCGCAGCTGTCCGCCCTCCGACGACGTCCGCTGGCTCCCACCTACACCGGCTGGTCCCGCAGCAGATTTGCCATACCCGAAACAACCCCCCAGGAAATCCCAGTATCCATCCCTGCTTACCTGCTGCCCGACATACCTGTTCCTGTGCCGAGCCCTAAGATCCCTGCTGAAGTTGAACTGTTTTGTTGTTTTTTCAATTAAACATCTTTTACTGACTCTTGGTCCTTTGTTTCTGCATGTGGGTCAAGACGTTACCTTCCACCATGACAATTGTATACCATAACAAAATGATAATCATGATGTAATTTTTAAGAAAGTACCCAATCAATTTTCAGATGTGTGATGTCAAAACCTTATAATCAACAGCATTAGCTCCAGTTCACACTCCAGACCAGATGGTGGCGGAAATGCACATTTTCATTTATTTAAAAAACGCCACAAAGAGAAGGAAAAAACTTGAAGCAGCGAAGATAACAGAGCTGTTCAAATTCGCCACTCGCATAATATTGCCTTAAAAGTAGAGAGGGCCTTGACAATAGTTACTAATTTAGTTAAATTCAAGCTGGTGACGTCCTAATCCGAGTTAGACGACAACACAACGGGACAACAACCGATGGAAATAAAATGTGTGTCACAAAAGGAGCCCGGAGGGACGAAGGCTGTACGTGTTGCTAGCTGGTGGTAAGTCTGCTTATTAATTATCTTCATTTAATTATAAACAGCACAGTAAAGATATATGACTTATGTTGGTTTCTTAAATAATTACTTTATCTAATTTTATTGTGACTTATGTGATTATTATTATAGTAATTATTCAGCTTCATGTTATACAGTGGTGTGAAATAGTGTTTTCGGAACATCAAACCAATTTAAACAATAGTCAAGGACAACACAAGTAAACATAAAATGCAATTTGTAAATGAAGGTGTTTATTATTAAAGGAGGAAAAAACTCCAAACCATCATAGCCCTGTGTGAAAAAGTGATTGCCCCCCTCATAAAATATACTATATCTGTGGTTTTTAACACCTGAGTTCAATTTCTCTAGCCACACCTAGGCCTGATTATTGCCACACTTGTTTTCAATCAAGACATCACTTAAATAGGAGCTGCCTGACACAGTAAAGTCCACCAAAAGATCCTTAAAAGCAACACATCATGCCAAGATCCAAAGAAATTCAGGAACAATTGAAAAAGAAAGTAATTAAGATCTATCAGTCTGGAAAGGGTTATAAAGCCATTTCCAAAGCTTTGGGAATCCAGCGAACCACAGTGAGAGCAATTATCCACAAATGACAAAGACATGGAACAGTGGTGAACCTTCCCAGGAATGGCCGGCCGCCCAAAATCCAAGAGGTGGGGATGGTGGTGGCAACGACTCATCCAAAAGGTCACATAAGACCCCACAACAACATCCAAAGAACTGCAGGACTCACTTGCCTCAGTTAAAGTCAGCGTTCATGCCTCCACCATCAGAAAGAGACTGGGCAAAAATGGCCTGCATGGCAGAGATCCAAGAAGAAAACCACTGCTGAGCAAAACGAAAATTAAAGGTTGTCTGAATTTTTCCAAAACACATCTTGATGATCCCCAAGACTTTTGGGAAAACATTCTGTGGACCAATGAGACAAAAGTGGAACTCTTTGGAAGGTGTGTGTCCCATTACATCTGGCGTAAAAGGAACACACCATTTCAGAAAAAGAACATTATACCAACAGTAAAATACGGTGGTGGTAGTGTGATGGTCTGGGGCTGTTTTGCTGCGTCAGGACCTGGAAGACTTGCTGTGATAAATGGAACTATGAATTCTGTTCTACCAAAAGATCCTGAAGGAGAATGTCCGACCATCTGTCCATGAACTCAAGCTGAAACGAACTTGGGTTCTGCAGAAGGACAATGATCCTAAACACACCAGCTCGTCCACCACTGAATTGCTGAAGAAAAACAAAATCAAGACTTTGGAGTGGCCTAGCCAAAGTCCTGACCAGAATTCTATTGAGATGTTGTGGTATGACCTTAAAAAGGCCGTTCATGCTCGAAAACCCTCTAATGTAACTGAATTAGAACAATTCTGCAAAGATGAGTGGGCCAAAAATCCTCCAGAACCCTGTAAAAGACTCATTGCAAGTTATCGCTTGGTTGCAGTTGTTGCTGCTAAGGATGGCCCAACCAGTTATTAGGTTTAGGGGGCAACCACTTTTTCACACAGGGCCATGATGGTTTGGATTTTTTTTTCCCTTTAATAATAAACACCTTCATTTAC
The DNA here is from genome assembly GCA_033032245.1 of Poecilia picta. NCBI lineage: Eukaryota > Metazoa > Chordata > Actinopteri > Cyprinodontiformes > Poeciliidae > Poecilia > Poecilia picta. The sequence continues at coordinate 21,887,175 of CM065370.1, read as the reverse complement.
AAATTGCATTTTGTGTTTACTTGTGTTGTCCTTGACTATTGTTTAAATTGGTTTGATGTTCCAAAACACTGAAGTGTGACAAACATGCAAAAAAACAGGAAATGAGGAAGGGGGCAAACACTTTTTCACACCACTGTAACTGCATGGAGGCTGTTTGTTGCGACTTATACTTTAATTCATAAACTAACCTGGTTTTAATTAAGCTCCATAAAACGGAGAGACTTTGATATTGTGAGGTTGTTGTTCTAACTTGTTCATCAATGTTTTATATTTAACATATGTTTGCAGTCTAACTGTGCAAATGAAGATGAAAGAGGAAGCCAGAGAAATCAGGTGCTAGAAAACCTAAAGAAATTCTGTCTCTGAAGAAGCTCTGACTCCACCAGATCAACAACCAGCTCTGAGGATGAACCTCCACATCGTCTTAATGATGTGAGTTAGTTTTTTCAATGAGGAGCTAAAGCTACATTTTCAACAACAAAAACTGCTGTTACCAACACTAAGTGCTTAATAAACATGATCTGATTTATAGGTAACTGGAAATAATTTTTCTCTTCTTGTTAATCTAACATTTATCTTTCATTGTTTTTATTTGTTGCTGACTTTCAGGACCCTGTAAGTGACCAGTCCAGGGTGAACCTGCCTCTCATCTGATGGCTGCCGGAGATGGACACCACCAGCCCCCCTCACCACCCTGCAAGGATCAGTGTGTTCAGATCATGGATGGAAAGATTTTAAGGTAGTTTGTCTCCTTAAGTTCACACTTAAAACAGCTTCATAGTTAATGCCAACATCAACTGACTCTATGACATTGCTGGACTTTTTTTTTCTACTTCCAACATAAACAGGCAAAGAATTTGAAGACACCCAGAAATGTTTTTCCACCCCAGGCATCTGGTCCCAATCATCATCAGTTCTTATGATGTCACATACATGGCGAATCCACAACGTCTTGAAATTGTAAGTATGAGTTTTTATTTGCCATTTTTCTGTTCTCTTTAAATACAAATGCTTTCTCTGCTTAATTGATCTATTGTTCTTTTTTGTAGGTTTCTGTATGGTGCAGTGAACAGGAATGTTCTGTTGTTGATCCTCACTGTTTAATTGTCACACTTAAATTTTCATGTTCATATGTTCACTTTAGATGTGTAAACTGATAATTCATGTAAAGCTCATAAAGTTGTGAGTAAAATTGGACAATTTTAAAATGCCTGTAATAAAAAATATTTGAATTACCTTGGGCATATTGTGTAATCTTTCCATGTAAATTTAGCCTAAAACAATGTAAGTACTGTAGTGTAGTTATGCATGTCATTTACAAAATAGGTAAGTAGGAATAAAGACGAATTAAGAGTAATTAAAATTGTAGTTACTTTAATAAATTTTAATAATAAAATAAAATGTTTTATTTTTATCAAAAATAAAAATTAAGTGTAATTTAAATACATTATTATATTAATAGTATATTTAAAATATATTTGAAGTATATTTAATATAATTTTGAGACATAATTATATAATTATTATGTAATTAATAACACTCAAAATATAATAATAAACTTTGAAATATGAAATTTAAAAAGTATACTTTAAGTACACTAAGTATACTTGAAGTTGTTCCAAAAAAGTACGCATCGTATACTAAAGTATACTATTAATTGTAATTTTGTACTATTTAAATACTACTAAAGTATAGTAAGTACAAAATAAGTTGTTCCAAAATAGTACAGTTGAAGTACATTGATAAAAGTATACTAAAGTATGTTAAAATTCAGTATACTAAAGTGTACTTTTTTTTACCAGGGTGGCTGAAGTCACAGCTAAGATAACAGAAACATGAGTTCAGGACATAAAAAAATAAGAATAAATCAAAATAAAGAATTTACTCATCGTCCTATCAGGAGGAGGACTTGTAGTTGTCAAAGGTATGGTATTTGCAACAACAGTAGTTGAAGTCACATCTGGTGCACAGATAAAGAGAGAAACATAATGAGTATAAAAATAAAGATCAAAAAGAAAGAAATGACTCACTGTTTCCAACCCTCACAAGTACACATCGAAGATCAGACTGGCAGACAGAACCAGAGAAACTGGGGAGATAATTTAGCAAAGGAAATCTTAATATTTTATTAAATAACTAACCTGGTGCACATGTGTAATAAATTATGTGCCTGTTATCAGATAAATAAGTATGAATATGGATGACAGTCTAACAATTTATAACTATCTGAACATAGGACGCACCAGTTTAAAACGTAACAGTTGGTAGTTGTGAAAGTTTTTATAATGCAATGAAATTATTGTATAATTATTCACTGTTTATGTTTAGAGTTAAATCACCTTTTTTGTTTGGTCATTTACATTTACCTGAGTAACTGTTTTTTAAAAAAGTACTTTAAGGAGAATTGTTAATGTGCTGTACTTTTTACTTTTACTTCAGTAATTTTATTATGAAGTACTCCTACTTTTACTTAAGTAAAATGTTTGGATTTTCTTGGATTTTAAACAGAAATATTGTTTAAAATAGTTTTAAAAACTGATATTGTACACCAAGCAGGGGACACATTTCGCATCCAAAACAATTTTTTTAGAAACAATACATCTATTTTTGTTTCAGCCTGAGGTCATTTATGCTCCAGTGGCTTTGCAGGGTTAAACATTATCTCTCCTGGTCAGTTTGTTTAAGTAAATTAAAGATACTCATAAACAGAAGAATAGCAGAGCTGTAGGCACTTCTGGTTTCATCAGACAAAAACAAAACATAGTAGAAAATGTTCAGCACATTTTCATATGTAAGAAACTCATTACTGTTTAAACTTTACCTTTAATAACATAAAGTTACCTAATTTTTAAAGTGCAACCAGTAATACTTTTATAACAAATTTATGTCAGCAATGATTAATTGGTTAATGTCAAGTTGTTATAACAAAGACATTTTGAATAATGTCAACTTTGTATTAAAAGTGTCATAATTTACAGAATGACACTTTATGGCAAGACATAAATATTCATGAAGGCTTATTCATATTCATGACATGTGTTATGTCATGTTTATGACAGTGTCATGACAGTCTTATTCACCCCTTTCATATAAAGTGATACCATAATCTTTTTTTAAAATCAATATCTAGGAATTATTTACTTAATACAAGCTTATATATGTTGCTGATACGATACTTTTGAGTTAGTTTTTTTCTGAATTCAAAAGTACTACTATATTTGTAGTATATAAGTACTACTATATACTACAAATATAGATATACTTCAAATATAGTAGTATATAGTAGTACTTATATACTATTATATAAGTACTACTATATCTAAGAACTACATACTTGGAGTAGTTCTTAGAACAACATCCAAGTATGAATGTTTTTTTAGACAGAGGGTTAGTGGTTCATTTTGAGTCATTTAATTATTTAAACAACTTATTTCAAAGAATCTCAATATGATTGATTGATTTTATTTAATGCCCCATTGGTGCTCAGCCCACATGCATTTACAGATTATACATACAAAACATGCAAAGCAAAATGGCCGGAAAAAAATCACAAACTCCACAGAAATACCGTAACATCTTCAAACTCAACCAGGATAAAGAAGTTGCTGTTTTCTTTCAAAGCTTCACAGAGAAAAGCAACTAATGCAAAAAACCTCTCCATTATACATAGTAAATAAACATCTTCATTACTTATCAATAAGTGCAGAAAATTACATGATGTTAAGGTCAATAAAAACCCACAGGCATAAATGTTACACATGTAAGATACTAAAGAAATATCAAACCCTCAGTAAATACCTGACTTGATAAATAGTTTAGTGACACAAATATTGATTTTATTAAATGTTTTTTGTTCTTATATTGATATCTGATAACAATTATAACTTATCTTGATGAAATTACCTGTATTTTACAAAGGTTTTCACACAGAAATAAAACTACACTGTACAATTTTTGTTTCCTTTCTTAAATATATTTAATCCCACTACATAAAACAACCACAAGTCAGATACAGACACATTTTGAGTAAAATTCCTGTCAATGGATCAGATTCATTCTCACGTTTAGCCACTAGGGGGCAGCTGGTTTTTAACCTGCACTGAACCGTCGCTCAGCATTCGGACCTTTATGTCTGCAGGCAGCCCTCGTCTGATCAGCTCATCTTTAATCTGCAGAAGAAAACATGAGATGAATGTGAGACACAGTCAATGGTGAATTAGAAAATATACTGAACAGAATCTGATTGACATTAAAAACATCAACAGCAGAGCTGAACTGCATCACTGCAGGTGATCGTTTTACGTTATGATTTGACATTTGAGTGAAATGTGTTTGGTTGAAACTCGGGTCGTGATGGTTTGTGTTAAAGTCCATGATATCACTGACCGCTTTCTCGATTTCATCCTTGGTGTCTTTCAGTGACAGGTTAGTCGAGATCTTCAGCTTCAGAACCGTAAGACGAGCTGGAAGAGCAAAAAATTAACATGGTATAAAGAAGTAAAGAATCCTGTTACTTTCACTCCTGTTTCTATTCTACTTACATGTTGTGGGAGGAGGACTTGGAGTTGGTGCTGAGGAAAATACAGAAACATCGTGAGTTCAGAAAATAACAAATGAGAATAAATTAATAAAGATGTTAAAGAAATAAATTACTCACTGTTTTCAACTGTCAAAATAACACATCGAAGATCAGACTGGTAGATAGAACTGGAAGCACTGGGGAGATAATTTATCACCAAACCATTAATATGAAACAATTTTAAAATGGCCATATAATGTTCAACATAACCTTAGAGGATCAGATCCAGGAAACATAGTACACAGCTGATGCATATAATTTTTCTTTTTGTTCTTACCAATTTAAAGGGAAAAGCTTTCAACTTTACTTAAATTAGTTAAATTGTTTTATACAACATAATTAGTTGGACAATTAATCGACAACTTCAAATTCATCGGTTCTTACAGATTAATAATAAATACTTAAAATCCCCAGTGAGAGATTCTTTCTGAAGATCATTAGTTTTTGATTTGGTGAAGTCCCAGTTGTCCCATGGGAGAACAGGCAGTGTTTGACTCAAAAATTCGATTCATTACAAGAGTCACTGTCAGGATCTGTGTTTCTGTGTGTTTATTTTTGAGTTCTCTGTGTAGTCCTGTTCCCTGTGAGTCCTGTCTCTGCGTCTTCCCCGTTGATTGTCTCCCAGGTGTGTCTCCTTCCCTTAATTACCTTGTGTGTATTTAGTCTCCTGTGTTGTCTGTGTTCCTTGTTGGGTCCTTGTCAGATGTCGTTGTCGTCAGTCTGCCCGCACAGTAGAACTGTGAAGTCCTGTGCGGGCATGTAGTGATGGGCAAATGAAGCCTCATGAAGCAATGAAGCTTTCCACCCATTTGCTTTGCAAAAAGGTTCATTACTCGATGCTTCATTCATTACTCACTAGTGACATCTGCTGGTGAAACTGTAACAGCCTGTCAGTTGGATCATACTTCCAAAAATTACTAAATGCAATATTGTCACAAAGTTTTAATCAAACTCATGTTTAGTAACAGGAGAATCAATGAAACCATATTTAATTGTCATATGTTTTAATTATTACAATTATTTGTAGCCAATCTAATCCTGGTATATGTTGAACGTCAGTGGTTGTGTTGGGTTTTCTTTTATGACAGACGGATTTGAAAATAAAGACATTTGATGTTTTGGTGTCTTGGGAGCGCAGTACATGTTGGGGCTTCACTTTTTCTTGGATTTATAATTGGCTCTGATCTCTTATATTTGGCTACATGTTGAATTTTAGTTTTGCAACACCATTAAATCTGTTTCTTTTGTGAAAGACTGATATATTTTTGCTAATCAGACTACAAATAATAGTGGAACTTTGCAGAAGGTGAGAAATTGGGAGGTGAAGGGTTAATTATTATCTAAGAATAATTTTATTGTGAGGATAATCTCAAAATATTCCCAGATGTCAGAGATTTTCCTCTTGCTGGCTCCATTTCAGACAGTCAACTTTATTTGTGTAGCACATTTCAGCAACAATGGAGTTCAAAGAGGTTTACATCATAAAATCACAAAAGTATAGTTACATATAAAAAATAATCTACAATTGAGAAAACCCGTAACAAACATTACATTTTGATGAGTGCCATCATCAATAAACATCAAATATGTCGGTCAATGTTTATTTTATTTGGCCACTGAAGACTAATATCATCCTCCGATGCGACCAAATGGACAATAGCAGCACGGCTAATCGCGCTTTTATTTTGAAAACCAACACGCAAAATGAAGCAGTCACGTGACCCATGCAATGCGAGGCCTGGTTTGTTGCCAGTCACGTGGTTTTCAGCAAGACAACACAAGCCTCGAAGCGGGGCTTCATCGGATACGCCCCATTTTTACTCGGTACAAGCCTCGAAGCCTGGATTCAGATAGACCATCACTACGGGCATTAGCTCATCGTTTCAGTCTGTCTAATCAGTGGTACCGGTATTTAGCTGCATGCTACTTCTGTGCCGTGCCGCCTGTTTTTGGACTGCTTGAGCTCTTCATTAAATTAATCATTTTCACCATACCTGGGTCTCAGCGTCTCTCCTCACCACCAACCACCACACAATATGAAAGTCACCTGTGTAGCATATTTAATATAGCTCGACGTGGGCAGTAATAATGCTTAGGGTACATTTTTTTGCAGATCTTGAGATATATGCTGGGAGACTTGTTTGATAAGAAAAATGATTATAAATGTTGAATTTGTGGAATCTTTAGTTTGTCAAACACTACAAGCTTGTGTAGTTATCTTTTGTCTAAAACGTCAGGAAAACTATTTTCTCCTTGTGGTTTTAATAATATTAGTTTGGTGGCAGGACATTCGCAGGAAAGACAAACTTTTAACAAAGTTGAACAGAAACAAAACTGAAGTTATTATTTTAGAGATCTGGAGTCAATGCATAGCTTCAGTATTACAACTAAAACGCAGCGATCAGGCCAGAATCCTGGGAGTAGTGATGGACTCTCTGACCTGAACCTTCAAAGACAGTTACAAAGTCGACCTTCTATCACCTAAAGAGGATTAGAGGACTAATTTCTCAGCGCAATCTAGAGAAACTCATCCATGCATTTATCTTCATTTATCCTAAAAAAAATCTAATTGCAGGAGCTGATCCAGATGCTGCCACTGGAGTTCTGACTAAAACCAGTAAGTTTGGGAACATTACCCGGTTTTAAAGTCCCTACATTGTAGCTCAGAGGATAGACTTTAAAATACTGTTGTTAGTTTATAAATCACTGAATGGCTTGGCACCATTCTCTGCCTTTGGCTGGTTCTGGTTCTGCTCTGCATCTCCAGAACCAGAACCAGAACCAAACGAGGAGAAGCAGCATTCAGCTTCTATGCACCACAAATTTGGAACAAACTTCCAGAAAACTGAAAAACAGCTGAAACATTGAGTGCCTTTAAATCTAGACTAAAAACTCAGCTGTTTAGAGTTGCTTTTGAAACCTGATCACGAAACATTTATCAATAATTTCCATCCATTTTCTTACATCCTTGCCCCTTAGTGGGGTCGGGAGGTGCTGCTGCCTCTCCAGCCAACGTTCTGGACAAGAGGCGGGTCACCCTGGACAGGTCACCAGTCTGTCGCAGGGCAACACAGAGACAAACAACCATGTACACACTCACATCTAGGGACAATTTGGAGAGACCAATTTACCAGTGGCGCAACTACACATTTTTCAGGTGGATGTGAAAACATATTTCCCCCTCCCCGGTAGTATATATTTTTACTTAAGTAAAGGAATTACTACACAGTCCAGTCACATTAATGTGACCATCTGTCAAAAGCCAGAATAACCACCTTTCGCAGAGCGAACTGCTACGAGACGTGCAGGAAGAGAGTCACTTAGGTCCCTGAAGGTCTTCTCTGGGATGTTGAGCCATGCCGACTCTAATGCCGTGGCCAGCTGCGCTAGATTACGCGGTTGAGGATCCATGGCGCGAACAACTCGATCGAGATGGTCCCACAGATGCTCGATTGGGTTTAAGTCAGGTGAGTTTGCTGGCCAGGGGAGGACGGTAAACTCATCCTGGTGCTCTTCGAACCACGCACGTACACTGGCAGCTGTATGGCACCTCGCATTGTCCTGCTGGAAGATGCCATCATCCTGAGGAAAAACAATGCGCATGTAGGGGTGGACATGGTCCGCAAGGACAGATGCGTACTTGTATTGATCCATCGTGCCTTCCACAATAATCAGTGAACCCAGAGAATGCCAGGAAAACATTCCCCAGACCATAATGCTCCCGCCTCCAGCTTGGACCGTTCCTGCAATGGTTGCAGGGTGGTTCCTTTCAGAGGTTTCACGCCTTATACGCCAACGTCCATCTGTCCGATGGAGCATAAAACGCAATTCATCTGAAAACGCTACCTGTCGCCACTCAGTGGACGTCCAGCTGCTGTACTGGCGTGCAAATTCTAGCCTTCGTCGTCGATGAACACCAGTCAGCATAGGTGCACGAACCAGGCGTCCGCTTCGGAGGCCCAGACGCAGCAATGTTCGCTGAATAGTGGTTTGGGAGACACTTGTGGTAGCCCCTTGGTTCATTTTAGTGGTCAGTTGCTCAACGGTAGCCCGTCTATCTGCCCGAACGCATCTCCGCAACCGTCGTTCGCCTCTGTCATCTATGGCCCGTGGTGCACCACATTTGCCACGTCGTTGATTTTGGACAGTCCCATTTTGCCATGCACGGTACACTTTTACCACGGCGGCACGCGAACAGTTCACAAACTCAGCCGTTTCGGAAATGCTTCCACCCTTGGCCCGAAAGCCAATGATCATGCCCTTTTGGACGTCGGATAAATCGCTTCGTTTCTGCATTACGCCAACGATTGAAATGTTTTCCGAAGCCCACACACACCCTTTATATACGCTCAACTGCACTGTGCTGCCACCTGCCTTCTGTGATTGGTTATTTAACTCTGAAGTGGAAAGTACGTGGTGGTCACATTAATGTGACTGGACTGTGTATTATCAGTCGTTTGTTGGGTAAGTATCTGAACTTCTTATGTAGAGAATGTGAAGAATCTGACACAGCTATTCAGATCAGATACTGACTTTGCCTGGACAGCAAAACAGATGGGATGAGTTTCTTCATCATCTATGGCAGACGGCGTCCATGTCAGGGTGAAATTTCCTGAACCAGATGAACTCTTGGTCATCTTGACTGGTCCGCTGAACTGGAGCTCAGTGATCCTTTAACACACAAGAAACATATCAGTCTGTTTGGTTATGTGTGCAAAATGTCCTCAAACCAGCCTTAAAAATTATCTTTAAACTTCTCTGACAGCAAAACACAAGTTTGTCTAGATCATCCATGCAGGTTTTAATGTTGCTGCAAATATGATCGTCATCACAGATCAAATTTCAAATCTTCACTTTGAATTATGTCAAAGCTTACCTCTGATTAGAAACAATATTTATTCTCTACTCACACAGACTGAGTCGCCTCGGCTCTGATGTTGATTTCTATCGTCTCATCAACGTCTATGAAGAACTGAGCTCCATGTTCAGGAGTTGGAGGCAGAAACCTGGGCAGATATTTACCTGCTGTGCAGGACGGAGCTGCAGGATCCACTGGAGCAACACAGGGAAAAATAATGCAGATGAAGTGGACAGTATAAAATATATATTTAGTGAAGTTACACATTTGGTCCATCTGATCCATTTTTATGATAGATGATCTTGTTGCTTCACATTTCTGAGAAATTTCTGAGAAATGTGAAAGTCTGATGTCCTCTAATAATCTTTAGTTATTGATCAATTTTAAAACAAAGAAATACATATTGGAAACTAACCTTAGAAAATTGAAAAGAAATATGTAAAATGTTTTAATCATACTTAATTTTATTTATAATTTAATTTTTATTCTACAAACGAGTTGCTTATTGGTATTATTCAGGTTTCACTTTAATTTCCTACTTTAACGTGCCTTAAACGCATCTGGCAAGCAGCTCCACCTCAGGACCAGTGGTACTAATTCAAAAATGCTGTGCAACAGGCCTCAGTTGACAAAGTTGACACACAAGGTCAACAGGCCAAGCTGAAAGTGAAGAGTTTCCCCTCCAGCAACCTTCCTGTAGTGAACTTGGTATTTACAAAATGGCAGCTGCATCCGCTTCAATTCTGCTGACCTATTATCAGACTTATAAAATTGGCCTTTTTCAAGAAGCTCTTTTACACATAAAAAGGAAATAACTAAAAATGGAAAATCCTCACCATACCTGGATTCACTAACACGGTCCAGTAAGAACTTGTAAGGCATTGTAAAGACTGTATCTATGACTGTATCTAACAGCTAGCACTGAGCACCACACCCTGTGGATTTTATTAACAAGTAATGGGTGAGTGTTACTTTCTGTTACTTTCTCATACAAGCTTTACTTTATATTTTTTCTTTTAATTGTTCATGTGCTATTTGAGCAGTTTGGATTAATGTTGAGATCAACTGGGGAACGTAGAAAGGTTTTGCTAAATTACTGTCTGTTCAATTATGTGCAATGTTGCCTGTGTGTTTTGTTAATATATATTGATATATTGCTTGATCTGCATTGTTGCTTTACTTGGTGTATTTTTATTCATTTGCATATTATTGGATGTTGCTTGGTGTGGTGCATAGTTTTTGCATTGTCTTGCACAATGCAAAAACAACCTGTGTATCCTATATTGGATACACAGGTTGACCTGAACCTGTCTATGGTCCAGGTAAATAATACCTGTACCATAGACAGGTTCAGGTCAACCTGTGTATCCAATACACAGGTCCACTAACGCCACTGGTTATTGGATATTACATTTATTGACACGAGTGTTGCTCTTTGTAATCTAAAATCAGCTGGTTGACCAATGAAATCAAACCTTTGAAAACAAACTGGACAGGGATTTGGCTCATGAAGTTGCCGGTGCTCCGTGAAACTGTGTAACCATCGTATCGAGTCAGAATCATCCTCTGTCTGGGAAAGTCCTGCATCATCAGCTGAACTGCATATAAACCTTCATTGATGCTGTTGGTGGGACTGAATGAAAGAGAACAAGGCTGGAAGAGGACAGAGATATTGTTTTTGTTCATACCAACAATATTTGTTTTTATTTAAAAAGTTTCAGAGTAATGTTTCATCATTATTAGTCATTTATATTTAGCTAAATAATCAGTAAATTTTCCTTAATTACCTTTGAACATTATCTATTCCTGTAAACTGACACCCACATTTATTACTCACTGATGAGAGACTGAGGACAGATGGAGCGGTGCAGGTGTAGCACTCTGAGGAAGTGGTTGCATATCTGCATTTAACATTATCTCCATCAGGGTCAAAGGTCAACAAGTTGATATTCCTCTGACAGTTTGACGGAACTCTGAGAGAAACAGAAACAATCCCAAAGTCACCTGAGAACAAAAATCTGCTTAAATTATTTTTATTTACAAGAACCTTCAGTATCAATTCAGTGTTTGGACATAATTTGGAATCCATTTTTAATTATTAAAGCTTTGTGGTGTTGAGGAAATATAATCGTTTTTAGCGTTTAGAAAATATAACCATCTTTTAGTGTTTAGTTAGCTGAATCTTTTACTTAATTTTGAATAGGTTTGTGTTACTGATTTCAAAAACAGGGAGAACCCTGGCCGGGTTAGTATTCAAAGATAGTGATAGATTGACAAAAGCTTTTAGGAGGTTGTAAAGTAATATATCTTTGGAGGTAGATGGTCCTATCTTTTTAAAACATCTTGGAGGACAGGAGGTACCCAGGTTTAAGGAGATAAAGAGCCTTCAGCAAACATCTGGCATGTTAAACTATTGAACTGTAAACTTCTGAACTTTCAAGCTGTGAACTCTTAAACTCTCGGACTATTAACATCATATAGATTACTTTTAATATTGCATGCGCTGACTGAAAATTGTATTGTTTAGTTTTAGAATTAACTTAGTCGATGATGAATGTATTTGAAAATGTTTTGTTCTGTATTAGAAAAACAGGAATTGTATCTGATTATATTCTGTAGACATTATAGTTATTGTATTAGTTTAATATCAAGGAGGACTTTGGAGGGAATAACAGAGAAAAGGCATACTAAATTCCAGAATAACCTTCTATTGGAGTAAAATACAGAGTTAAAGATGTGGTCCTGGAAGAGCGGGGAAAAAACCAGAGATTCACAGCTATATGTGAAAGTGCCTTAATTTGTTTCTCCTTGCTTAGAAGGCATGAAGCCAGATAGTGGAAGGAAATAAATTAAAACTAAAAGGATCTCCAGGTTATAGGAGGAAACCTGATTTAGTGAAATGGCCTGAGTATAGTTGAATTTATAACCTATTCTGGCACATTGACCTGTAGTTTACCCGAAAAGTATTTGTTTAAAAGCTTACATGTCCGCCTTTATCTGTTTTGGATGGATTAGCAGGGAATTCCAGCTATGTCTCCTTAGACATCTAGAAGTCATAAAATTCAGCAGGACTTTAGGGATCTGTTTAACTTCACTAAACAAAAAAAGAGAAACTTCTCTTTGATCGTCCGAACAAAATTACAGGGAGGTACTACATTAAAAAATGGTCAGGAACGACTTCCAGTTGGTCGAGCCTAGATACGCCTTGTTTGAATATATTAAGGAGGAGAGCACGCCTACAGGGATAACAGTTTATGCTCTAGGGTAGCGGTTCTCAACGTCTAATTCCAGATAAAAGGTAAAATAATATTGTTGAAAGGTCATGGGTTTGTTGAGACCGTATCTAGTACTGAGAATAAATATATCTTACAGACCATAACAGTAAATAACTGGTCACTTACTTATGTTTTTAATTAGATTTGATATTTTTATTTCTTCAATATTATTTTTCATGTGAGTGTTAATGTCATGAGGCTGATGACTCCATGACACTTTCAATTTGACTCATTAGGATTTGATTAAGAATCAGATTTGTTCTTTGTCATTTCTGTCCAGTAAAACTATTAATCTATAAATCAATACACATGTCTATATAAAGATATAATCCATGTTTCTGTCTCATATTTGTGTGGCATTAAAAGGACCTGGAACTTTTGTTTTTCCACTGAAAGCTCTGGTTTGCACAATAAATGCCATGTGGGTGAAGTTTTATGGATGATGCTCTGATGTCCCATTCTCCTGAAGGCAGCACAGAGCTGCACCACCAGAAACTGACAGAAACACTGAAGAGAAGAAGAGCTCTGATTAATGTAGTTACAGTTCTATCCATGTTTTAATGTTGCAGAGCTCAGTTGTTTTGCAAATAGTTCAAAGTTTAAACTGTTGAACTGTTGCATGTTGAACATCTTTTATCATTTTCTGGAATATTTAACAACTAGAAAATGGCAAAGAAAAAGAATATTTTTCCACTCTGATTGGCTGCTGTTAGGTCTACCAATTTTAACTTGAATGTTCATTGCATTTTTCATAGACACCTGTATTATTTTTTATATTATATGTATTATTTTTGATGATAAATACGGAAACAAGCATAAAAATCAAAACATCTACAATAGTGATAGTAATATTAATGATAAAATAATGGTCAGTGCAAAGTAGCCTGCAAATTATTTGGTGGGGGGCGTTGAGGGACCTGGATAAGGGCTGGGGGGGCGCAGGGCCAAAAAAGGTTGAGAAACACTGCTCTAGGGAAAATAATTCAGAAAAATAGCCGATCTGAGTTGCTTTTGCTCTGGCTCTTTTCTCCAAAGATGTCTTTGACTTTTTGGAGAAAAGTCAAAGACATTTCTCAGGTAACAAATGTATGTCTCTGTGTTTTCTGTACTACTCTGTGTTCCCTATACTTTCTTCTGATTGGATTAAATTCTGCACTTCTGTGACGTCAACGCGCATTGTTGTGTTTCTGTCCCCACACGTGGCCGAGAGACAGAAAAGGACCCGGGATCTAAGGAAGAAGCAGAGCCAAGTTGTTTTTTTCTAAATTTAGCCAGATAAATATTTTCTTCCTTAACAGTGGTTAGGCTTAAAAAAGGGAAAAAAGGGACAAAATACCAACAAACTAAAACTATAGTTTATGCTCAACAAGACACCAAAAGGTTCCAGTTATATAGGACAGACATGATGTAAAAATGCCCTGAATTACCTCACAAGAGGGAGGATCGTGCCCTGTGGTGACGAATTTGGTCTGTTGATGTCAGATCGGTGTCTCAGGTCATATTCTATCTCAAATCTCCCAGAAGAAATGCTGTTTCTGTTATTTATCCAGGTTCCACTATTCCATCTTTAATAGAAGATATTGGGAAGATTTACAAAACACAGAAAACTTTATAGAGCATCAGTCTAGAAAACTGACAGGAGATTTAATTGCTTAAAAAAACTGAAGTTCAGTAGGAATTTTAGATTTAGTTATTTCTTGATAACTGAAAAAAGTTTGATATTTTTGTATGATGTTGAGATTCAGTCACCCGTCCCAGTAATTGACTAAACCCGGATTTATCCACTTCCAGGTGTATTCTGTGAGACACCATTCACTGCTGCTTTCATCAATCTTCTTAGTACAGTCAGAACACCACCATGATTCAATCTCCTCACATGAGCTGTAGCTAAACTTAAAGCGACGCACAACCTGCAGATTTAAAGTGAAGAAGTGTTGGATACAAGACAACATCTTTTAAAAAAAGAAAAGGAAAGAAACGTAAAAAAAATCTGAACTTACTGTAAATCTGTCTCCTTGTACATCTTTAGTGGTGTATGTAACCACAGCACCAGTATAACCAGCTTCTGTCCAGCTGACCATCAGCAGCAGCAGCACAGAGACCAACATGATGAACGAATCAGTTCTGCCAAACAAAGATCGAATCATCAGGTAACCTTTGTGGCGGCTGCTGTCGTCAGGTGCTTTGGTTATGCAAACGTCTGAAGACCGGAGACGACAATGTGATCCTTTATAAATATTTAAAGGAGTTTGTAGAACTGAGCTTCTATTTATCTAGTTATCTCCTTTTTATTTTATTAGGAAGGAAGACTTTTATCATTTGGTTTATTTATGTTCAACTTGTAAGTCTTGGTTAGTTTTATGATAATTTCCTTTTGTTTGTAATTTTTGCCATTATAGGTCACTCTCCTGTGAAGTCAGTCAAGATGTTAAACCAATGCAAAGTACAAAGTACAAAGCAATGAAATCAGAAAAATATGGGAGCTCTTCTGTTTGTTTCTCTTTAGAGTCTTGCTGCAGAGATTTGGATCAAGTGATAGAGATAATTTTTGTTGATGAAGATCAGAATTACTAAGTTCTTCTTAGAAAGAAGATAAAATTGCTAAAACCTCATGTCTTCCCTGTTTGGATATCAATATCTGCATGTAACAATAGGTTAAAATGTGCATTAATGATTAATTACGTGATATGAACTAACTTTGTACACACCAACTTTGTGTTTATTTAAATTATTGATGCAAACGTTGAGCATTGTGGTAGCTCTCATTGTTTGCTTTGCAAATAGCTAATTAACATACTGGTAGCCTTTAGCTCCTACTGTGTTGGGTTTATTCCAATTTGACTGTCAAATTCTGCCTAGATTATCCATGTAGGGGTTTATATTGTTTTTATAGGTTGGACTTAATGTGTCAGTTTATCACAACACTCGAGATTAAATTTCAGATTGAATTATTTCACACTTGGCAGATTTTCACCATCTGTGCAGGAAAACAAGAAGGAACAAATTTAGAGAAATAGGTTGATGAAATATGGTTTATTTATTGCACAAAAGATGAATTCAGTAAACTTACACAGTTGCATATCTCAGCTGTTCTAAAAAAGGCAGATTTTTGTTTTGCTACATTTCTGTATTCAGGCATTTAAAGGTCAAAGGTCCTTCAATAATCTTTAGTTTTTGTTTAACATTGACAGTTAAATAATGAACACCAAATTTTTTAAAAAGAAAATGACAGTAATGTTGAGTTAAAATAAACCAACTGAAACATTTAATCACACCTTTGGAAACAAACTGGACCAGGATTTTGCTCATGGCTTTTTCTGTTGCTACATAAATGTGTTGAACCAGAACCGTCAGTGAGGATGATGTTCTCTCTAGGAATGTCGTCCATCATCAGGTCCACTAATAGTATACAAAAATATTAAATACAGAAAAATTCATCTTTCATTTTCAATCGGTTTATCAGCATGTTTTCCCAGCAACTATTGGTAAGTAAATATGATTTATATGATATATATTTTCACAGAAAATAAAATAAAAACCATTAAGTCATTTAAAATGTAAAGAGTTAAACATGATTTAAAGTTGAAAGTTAGTCAGGATGTTAAAATGAACCAGTGCAAAGACATGAAAACAGGAAAATACAAGAGCGCTTCTGTTTGTTTCTCTTTAGAGTTTTGCTGCAGAGATTTAGATCAAGTGATCATTTTTATTGACAAAGATCAGAATAACCATCCATCCATCCATTTTCTTGACACCCTTGTCCCTTGGTGGGGTCGGGAGGGTTGCTGGTGCCTATCTCCAGCTAACGTTCCGGGCGAGAGGCGGGGTTCACTCTGGACAGGTCGCCAGTCTGTGATCAGAATAACCTTAGAAAGGAAATTAAAGCACTAAAACCTCATCAATGTCTGGATGTAACAATAAGTTAAAATGTGCATTAATGATTAATTACGTGATGTGAACTAGCTTTGTCCACATCAACTTTGTGTTTTTTTAAATTATTGATGCAAACATTCAGCATTGTGGTAGCTCTCATTGTTTGCTTTGCAAATAGCTAATTAACATACTGGTAGCCTTTAGCTCCTACTGTGTTGGGTTTATTCCTATTTGACTGTCAAATTCTGCCTAGATTATCCTTGCTGGAGTTTATCTTGTTTTTATAGGTTGGACTTAATGTGTTATTTTATCACAACACTAGAGATCAAATTTCAGATTGTTGCCATGAACTATTTCACACTGAGCAGATTCTCACCATCTGTGCAGGATGGAGCTGCAGGATCCACTGGAACAAAACAGGAAGGAACAAATTTAGAGAATTCAGCTGCTCTTATTACAGATGGACTTTTGTTTTGTCACATTTCTGTATTCAGAAATTTAAAAGTCTGAGATCCTTGAATAATCTTTAGATATTAACAATGAAAGATGATTAAATGACACCAAATTTTAAAAAACATTTAAAAAAAATAACACTTATCAAGTGACAGATCATTTTTATTGATGGAGATCAGAATTACCTTAAAAAGGAGACTAAAGCACTAAAACCTCATAAATGTTTGCATGTAACAGTATCTAAGTTAAAATGTGCTTTGAGGGTTAATTATGTGATGTGAACTAACTTTGTACACACCAATTTTGTGTTTATTTAAATTATTGACGCAAACGTTGAGCATTGTGGTAGCTCTCATTGTTTGCTTTGCAAATAGCTTATTAGCATATTGGTACCTTTAGCTAACACTGAGTTACATCTTGCATGGTAATGAGGCAACCTGGGTTTTCTTTAAGGTTATGAACTCAAATAAGGGATGTTAAAGTTACCATGAGTGAAATAAACCAGCAACGCCACCTGGAAAGAAACTCCAGGAAAATTGAATTGTAATAAGGACACAGTTAGTATCTGCTGGAAGAAAGAGACAGACTTCTAAAAGCTCTACAAAATGTCAATATCACTAAATTTCACTTAGTTCATATAGGTGGTGCAGTAAACATCACAACCAGCAGGGGAAGGTCCCAGTTAATGTTTTAAAATAGTTTCCATAGGTAGAACAGCAGCAAACATCTCAGATTAAAAAGTGGTAGAAAGACTCATCAGGCAGCTAAAATGAAACAGACTATTAGTAAAGTAAGTAAAGTCTATTTACGGTACAATACAAATCAACCGTAACACCACACAAAATATAAGAAATACCGTAAAATCAAGAGATAAAAGCCTGGGAAAATAAAAATGTCTTTAGTTGGTTTTTAAAAACCTCCAGCAAAGCGGAGCTGCAAGGGTTAACAGTTCTTAGTTAAAACCTGGATCACCTGGGGAATCTTTTTACTGGACTATTTGAGAAGTTACATCAGAATTCTTGCAGCCTACATCTGAACATCACAACATGTTAATTCCTAGCAGCTGGAGTTAAATTAGCTCCTACAGACCTTTTTGGCTTATGGCTGCTCTTCTCTTTTAGATTCAGGTTCAGTTTTACTGACTTGGACAATAAGTCACATGACTTTTTTAAGGTTTTATTGGCTCTAGTGGCCTTTATTTGATAGTTAAGTGACAGGAAAGTGGGTATTGAGAGAAGGGGAAGTCATGTGACAAAGGTTGCCAGGCCGGGAATTGAGCCGGCGACGGTTGCATCGAGGACTGAGGCCTCCATATGTGGGCTGTACTTAACCCCTGCACCACCACAGCACACCAAGTCACATGATTTATTCCCGAAAGCAACCGATCAACACTTGTTCTACCTTCCTCTCCCCAGAATCTTGCAACATTGCTATATTTTACGACCATCAAAGAGGCGACACATTGAATGTCCACAACCTCATATTTTTCTTTATGCTAAATATTTATTAGTTAAAGTTGGTTTGCAAGTGTCAGTACAGCGTCAGTACAGCTTAATTCGGTAGCAGATTTAATCAAATAAAACATAATCAGTCATCTTAATCTAACTTTTCTTTGCCTTACGCTGACACTGAGAACTGAAAAGATAACTTTCATTAACATCCTGAGTTGCTTGTCCATCTGTTTCCTGTTCAGCCTGGTTAATCTTTACTGGGCCTTGCATCTCATGTTCCGGTCTTTCACATTACCTTTTAGTTCTCCTTTTTCCCTACTATCTACCTCCAATACAACATCAGTGCAGTTACACAGTTTGCATCATTTCAAGTTCATTGTCAAAATCACATCTATAAATTCTTTAGCTTCTCTAATTTAGCAATAAAACAATATTAATACAAGTATATTGCTTTGGTTTCATTCAATTACTCAAAGTAATAGAGATTTATTTAAATGTACAAAAATTAAAGTTGATAAATCCAGTCATATTTCCTGCAGGGATCACATTCATTCTCATGTTTAGCCACTAGGGGGCAGCCTTTTCTTTAACCTGCACTGTACCGTCGCTCAGCAGGTGGACCATTATGTCTGCAGGCAGCCCTCGTCTGATCAGCTCATCTTTAATCTGCAGAAGAAAACATGAGATGAATGTGAGACACAGTCAAATTAGTTTGGGCTGAAGTCAAAGTCCAGGACATCACTGACCGCTTTCGCGATTTCATCCTTGTTGTCTTTCAGTGACAGGTTAGTCGAGATCTTCAACTTCAGAACCGTAAGACGAGCTGGAAGAACAAGAGATCAACATGGTATAAAGAACTACTTCCTGTTACGTTCACTCCTGTTTTCATCCGACTTACATGTTTTAGGAGGAGGACTTGGATTTTTCAGAAGAACAGATGTTGCAACAACAATTGTTGAATTCAAAGTTGTTGCTAAGATAACAGAAACATGAGTTCAGGACACTTAGCAAAAATAAATCAAAGATGAAAAATAAGCAAATAAATTAAATGAGAAATAAGTCGTCCTATTTACATGTGTTGAGAGGACTAGTAGTTGTCAAAGCGACAGTTGTTGCATTAATAGTTGTTGAATTCAAAGCTGTTGCTAAGATAAGTTCAGGACATAAAAATTTATAAAAAATCAAAGATGAAAAATATATAAATGAAATGAAAACTAAATTGTCCTACTTACAAGTGTATAGAGGACTAGTAGTTGTCAAAAGGACGGTTGTTGCATTAACAGTTGTTGCATTAACAGTTGTTGCATTAATGGTTGTTGAATTAACGGTTGTTGAATTCAAAGATGTTGCTAAGATAACAGAAACACAAGTTCAGGACAAGTAGCAAAAACAAATCAAAGATGAAAAGTAAGCAAATAAGAGTTACAGAACAGTAGACCAGAAAACTGTCAGGAGATTTAATTGCTTAAAAAAACTGAAGTTCAGTAGGAATTTTAGATTTAGTCATTTCTTGATAACTGAAAAAAGTTTGATATTTTTGTATGATGTTGAGATTCAGTCACCCGTCCCAGTAATTGATTAAACCTGGATTTATCCACTTCCAGGTGTATTCTGTGAGACACCATTCACTGCTGCTTTCATCAATCTTCTTAGTACAGTCAGAACACCACCATGATTCAATCTCCTCACATGAGCTGTAGCTAAACTTAAAGCGACGCACAACCTGCAGATTTAAAGTGAAGAAGTGTTGGATACAAGACAACATCTTTTAAAAAAAGAAAAGGAAAGAAACGTAAAAAAAATCTGAACTTACTGTAAATCTGTCTCCTTGTACATCTTTAGTGGTGTATGTAACCACAGCACCAGTATAACCAGCTTTTGTCCAGCTGACCATCAGCAGCAGCAGCACAGAGACCAACATGATGAACGAATCAGTTCTGCCAAACAAAGATCGAATCATCAGGTAACCTTTGTGGCGGCTGCTGTCGTCAGGTGCTTTGGTTATGCAAATGCATGAAGACCGGAGACGACAACATGATGCTTTACAAATATTTAAAGGAGTTTGTAGGAGTAAGCTGCTATTTATTTTTTCACATAGTTTTTTATCTTTATTTTATTTAGGAAGGTAAACCTTTGTCATTTGGTTTATTTACTTTCAAATAGTAAGTCTTAGTTAATTTTAAAATAGTTCCTTTTGTTTGTTATTTTCAACATTAAAGCTCACTCTCCTATCGTTACAGCATCTGATATCAAATACATGTTTTAAATAATAAACATTATAAGATGTGTTGAGGAAATATAATCATTGTTTGGTGTTTTGTTGAAGTCAATCATAAAACCATTTCTAGTGCTTTAGTTTAGTGAATCTTTTGCTTATATAACCATTTTTGTAGTGTTTGAGTTGGCTTTATCTTTTACTTAAATAGGAGTTTTTGGGTCAGTAAGCTCAGATGCAGGGCCTGGGGTTAAAACCACAGATAAATGCATTTACAAGGTGATAAAACCACAGGAGGGAGGAAAAAACCAGAGTTTCACAGGGACCTGTGAGGTGCTCAGGAAGGAGCCAGATCCTGGTGAAAGCCATAAATCTGCAGGAGAAGTTCTCCTTGGACAACAGGGACAGAATGGATTTGGAGGAAGGGACAGAGACAGGTCCTGGTTGGATGGGCAAAGTTCCACCCTATTTGAATAAATTAAAGAAAAAAGGATAAAACTTTACACACAGAGTAACAAATCAGATTTTGCTCTTTGCAACCTCTCCAAGAACATTCTTGCTGTCTGTTTGTTATTTCCATCTTTTGTCTCTTCCTCTTCTCAGGTAAATATGTGTTGTTTGTGCTCTGAGGTTTTCTGATGTTTTGTGATGAGCTTTTCTGGTGATAGTTTGCATCTGTCTTGAATAAATGCTGATTATTGTGACGCTGTTATCTCTGCGTGGTCTCAGTCCTTGCGCACAGCATTTTCTGAACCCGTGCATAGAGAGGATATAACGAGTAATTTTGATCTCATAACATTTGGGGGCTTCGTCCGGTTCTGAGCGGTGCTGTGCGATTGGACCTGAGACCGCAGTGAACGACTTTGTCCTCCGTGTTGAACCACGATACAGGTGCGTCTGAGTTTGATTTCTCTTTGACGCGCTGGTGTGTGGTTTCGACCGGATCTTTGGTTTGATTGCAGAGAAACGATTGTGTAATTTTTCTTTTTATTGGATCTTAGCATATAGGGCTTTTATTTTGTACCACTGTGATTGTTGGCTTAGCCCCAGTTGTTGAAGCGCTCCTTCTGGATCAGGCTGAGCCTGCCGCTCTCATAGATTGGTGCTTAGTGTTGGACCAGGCTTGTATCAGCCTGAGAGTCTGATCCCCTCTGAAGGGACATGTTCTTGGCTGAGTGTTATTCGGATCTGGCACAAGTTGTACTGCTTCGTCTAAGCGTACGTTAAATTGAAGGGTCAGTCCACCTCGAGTCTGCACTCGACTTGCAAAGGACTGGAACTAAATTCGGTGTGAAATCCACCTGTGACGAGTAGCGTTACGAAAGGACATGGAGTGAGGCCCACATATTTTATTTTTTTCTGACACCGGTGTCCGTAGGGCTTTCTTTCGTTTGAATGCATTTTCTGTTTGTGTCATTGTGCGTCTTATCGGCCGTTCTGTGTTACTTTGTGTGTGTCCGTGTGTCCTACGCTGTTTGTGTGCGTATTTGGGTGCGTGTGTGTGTGTGAGAGCGTGTGTACTGCGTGTAGAACCGCTGTTTGTGTGTACATTTCTTGTTGGTGCCTGTACTGTGTTGTTGCTATTATGGCTTCTGCGCTGTCCAGTGATGTTGTGGTCCATGCAAATAGTGTCGGTTCGTGGAAATCACTCGGGGATCAGATAGTTGTTTTAATTAATATTTATGAGCAACAGCTTGGTCTGGACTCCCTTGGTCTGCCGGCGAAAAATTTGCAAGGCATGTTGGAAACTGCGGTCCGCCGACAGTGTGACATTCTTACTTCGGAGAAGCCTTTGAGTTTAATTTTGAATGCCT
The DNA here is from genome assembly GCA_033032245.1 of Poecilia picta. Lineage (NCBI taxonomy): Eukaryota > Metazoa > Chordata > Actinopteri > Cyprinodontiformes > Poeciliidae > Poecilia > Poecilia picta. The sequence goes on along the minus strand of CM065370.1, from coordinate 21,864,657 downwards.
GCCTGAAACAAGCTGTGGCCAGCAGGGATGCAGCTCAGCTAGAGTGGCGCAGGGCTGATCTGGTCATCAGGCCGTCTGTGATTAAAAAGTTGAAAAGAGCGGAACGGGACAGCCGTATTTGGGCTAAACCTTTGGTCAGTTGGCAGGGCACAGTACATCTCCATAAGCAGAGCTCAGTTTCAGGGTCTTCAGTCTTGTATAGCGACCTTTATGTGGATCAGCTGGAGGTCTGTACTCGGCAGACTGCACAGATAATTATTTCACCTCCGTGTCATCCAGCTGATCAATCTTGTCCAGACTTGTTTTCTATATCTGACAGTAATGTTGTGAAACCGGCTCCTTTGTTTATTAAACAATTTTTTTGGGATCACCGAGTTAATCCTAGACTTTATTTGGACAAGGCCATTGCAATCTGGATTAAGCACACGGGATTGCATCCAGCTAATCATTTAGGCCAATATGCACATTTTCGCCAGGCCGTGCTGGCTGGTGTCCCTACTTCTGTAGCTGGACGGATGAGTGCAGATCGGGATTTGATAGGTTGTAATTATGCTAAATGGGAGACACATTTGCTACATCATTTACAGATGTCTCAGGATGTTAAACGGGGTCGACGAGGTACAACGCGCAGGAACATGTGCTTTTATTGTGGCGAAGAGGGTCACTGGGTTCGTCAGTGCCCTCACAATATATAGACTCCTACACAAGTCGGTGCAGGGCCGGATCAGATGCCGCAGCAGCGGCCAAATGCTGCTCTGCTTCCCCAGCATCCTGGACGATACTCTCAGTCTGGAAAATATGGACACACCCCAGAGAGGAACTTGCATCAGGGGGCGAGTACCTGTTCTAATAACTGTATTTCTTTCCTACTTTTCCGACAGATGAATCAGGACATATTGACTAATGCATACCTTTTTCTATTAGGTGATTCTCTGCACACGAAGATGCATTTTGTGTGGAAATATGTTAATTTGATTTCTGATAATTATGTTTTTTTTTCAGGCATGGTGTTATAAAATTGTGTTGAAAACTTTGAACAGGATGGATTTTGGTTTCTAATCTGGAGAAATATTTTGGAAGATGGAATCGGTACAAATTGGGGAGTTCTAATTTTATGTTGAACAAATGTTTTTATTTCATGTGTGACAAACAAATTACAGGTGACCATGAGACTCTTTTAATTGCTATGAGACATTCCATATGTTTTTATGTTTTTGGGTTGTACCTGCATTCTGTTTTATTTATAATGTACTAACTACTGACTAACATACTAACTTAATTGTATTAATGGTTGGTTTGTGTGACACATGGGTTGCTAATTTGGACATGTTGAGAGGAGCACGATTCTTCTCTTTTTGGTTTTCCACCTATGATTGTTTTTTAATGAATTTATGTTTTTATTAAATAGATGGGGGAGTAGGCTAAAATAGGCCTTACTTAAATTGGTGAGATTTGGGGCAGTTGATTGTGCATCTTTTAATCAAAACTTTTGACCTTCATTCCAAAATAGTGAATTATGGATTTAATTATGTAAGGAGCTTTTGTCTTGCCTTTCTGCTTCACTGACATATGATGTCTGCTTATAAGTGGACTACAAATTGAGGTAATGAAGCCGGATGACAGTTAAGCATCTGTCATGTTTACACACATTTGGAATATAGCAGATTTCTATGTCACTGCTGATTTTTTGGCACAAGCGAAGTGAATGCTTTTGAGGTGCTATTTTGCATAGATCAAAACAAAGAAAAAACAGTAAGTGAGCTTATTATATCACTTCTATCACATTTGGTTGTGAAATATCTTGTTTTAATTCTATTTTTTTTTCCTTTCTTTACAGAAGGTGGGGTGTAAAGCCAGAGGAATGTCAGGTGGCTCTGCAGTAAGAAACGTTGGTATAGCCTTTTGTTTTATTTTTTGTTAACTTGGTTTGTTTTACACTGGCAGTTCTGCTCTTGGAGGTTGAGGTGCCGTGGGGTAGGGGCTGGAAACATGCTTGGAGGTGTGAGATGATGGTGTCGCTTGGCATCTGGCTTCAGGTGTCTGCTGTTGCTTTAAGCCGATGTCTCGGCTCTCCGCTCCGCTGCGATTACAAACTGTGCCTCTGAAATGGACTGTTCAGTGGAAGTGACGACATCTTCAAAGACTGAGGTCGGTGGAGTTTACTGCTATTTCCTGTTATTTGGGTCACGACAGGACCCAGAGATGGATTACACTCTGACTGTTATCTCAAGCGTGCTGGCAGGAGGTCACACTTCATGGATCAAAAGACATTCTGCTGGGAATGGCTAAGGAGGAGAGGGGATCCTCCGTGGTTCTGTGACTTTTGCTGTGTCTCTTCCCTCGGGACCACTGCTGTCATTCACAGCTTACCTCAGTTCAAAGACGGGACATGCATACCCGTTTCTGAGTCACATGGACTCTGCACAGTTCACGCTATAGCTCGGTGGATGTCCTGTTTGTCTGGTTGCTGGGTGATACTGGATTCTCCACCTGTCGCATGTGACTGTAGTCCTCTGACTCCTCCTTCAGCGTGTTTTGGCCTCTGAGATGCAAACCACTGCCAGTTGTCGGTTTGAGTTGGTGAAATTTCATTATTTTTCCAAATTTATCTTGTATTAAGTGCAATGTTTATTTTTAGTTTTTATTTTTTTATTTTTTATTTTAGCTGACTTCCTTTGCCACAGGGCATACTATATTTACTGGGTTTATTGCCTCACATTCCTCTCGCTTGACATTCTGACCTTTTGGCTATGGTAGGGGTGTGACAACAAACAGGATGTCTCAAAAGATTTATGATTGCAAGACTGGTGTTTGTGACTCTCTGCAATTTTTGAACAAGCATTTTTTGCCTCAGTGATTCACTTCGTTTGTCTCAACTTATTTTAATTTCAGACTGACGAGCGTGGTGCAGGGAATAATTCAGATTTCCTATTTTTCCGCGTTTTACCTACGGCGATATATGATTTAAATGTCATTTGGTTATTCCTCAGTTGCAGTATTTTAGTGAGATCGGGAGTTCGACTGCATTTGACATTTGCATTTAAACATACTGAAGTGGACTGAGTACACAATGAGCTACAAGCACCACGTTCCTTCTTACTTTCTAAATTTTGACTCAAATATTAATTTGTTGATGGCAGTGTGCAGATTGTAACGGAATCTGGGACACCATATTACATTTGCATCCACCTGGAACATGGGAACATGGGACATGGGTTAGCAGTGACTGATTTCTCTATTTAATTTATATGGCATTTTTATGGTATTCTATGACAGAACATTTGTTCTGTTATAGAATAAAGAGGGAATAAGAAATAATTAACATGCATGATTGGAATCAAATAGTCTATACAAAACAGTGTTTCCTAAAAAGAGGGAAAGGGATCGTGACATAATTACATATCACTCCATATGATTCAAAATAAGTGGTTTAAATAAGGCATCCGGGAAGGTCTAAAAATAAATGTTTACAGAATATAGTTGTATCAAGCTTCTCCCCAGTAAATTGAAAATATTGATAGAAATAAAAAGGATAATTCATTATTAAATAAGATAAATAAATATTTAAAAAAGAAAAAACTGAATCAAATATTAAAAGGGTTGAAATTTGGAGTGTGGAATTTTGAGTAATTTGGATGAATCATTTTTATTTAATGACATGGTTAACATATTCTTGCAAAACAAGCTGATCATCCTTTGAGGATTTAAAATGAAAATTAGGATTAAAATTAAAGTGGTCTAAATTGGATATTTAAAAGGAACAATCATGGAACTGCTTCTAAAAGAGTTAACTTAAGGAATGAAATTATAATCTGAAATGAAGGCATAGAATAATAAAATAAAAGTTAAATACAAAATCTCTACATGCCTGATAAATTGAAATAATAATATATGATTTAAAACGACAAAATAATTAGGATCGTTTATTGTTGGTTCCTCTATTACTACGTTTCATCTATGACTTGCCAAGGAAGTCATTCTACTTCAAGGAGAATTAAGGAACACCGAGACCCAAAATGAAGTTATGTTTGAAAAAATTTGTACAACCAATTGTTCCTAATCAATTTTTTCTTTCACAGCGACTGTAGATTTATTGATAGATTCGAAGCGTTTTGTATGCGGTATATTGGGTCTAATTTGCTCATTCGTTATACGGATAATTTTGGATAAAATTTAAGAAAAGTTGAAATTGGCTACAAACTGTGCACAGTCTAAATTCAAATTGGATAAAACGCTTTGCTATGGGTCGATATTTTATGTCTTGTCCATTAACAAATTAACAGGGTTCTCTTCATACGAGTTTGACACGAGAAGGATGTTTCCGACACCTGCGCATGGACTCCAGAAGGGACAGGTGAACCTGCACATTTATTTCATAATGATGTTTTTAAGAAGTCATAGGTTTGGGACCGGAGTTTGCAGAATACCAGACGTCACCGGACCAGTACCAGGAATCATCTGGGTCCAGTTTAAAGTCATCAGAAGGACGGGGGCTGAACTTCACTTCACCAGACCAGGCTGAGAGATGAAGAGGACGTCTGATGCTGTTCATCTGCATGGAAAAGGAGACGCCGGGTTCCATTGGAGTCAGTGCACAGAAGCTGAGGAGCCCCAGTGAGCCTTCAAGACGTACAGGAGGACCTGCAGCTTCAGTCTTCAGACAGAGGAGCTTTGTCACGCAGTTCCCCAGACAAAGGAGGATCGACGGTTCCAGTAAAAGTGCAGCAGGAATTCCTGCTGAGACCAATTCTGCTTCCTGAGTTTTGAGGTCTTCAGAGACCCGAATAGGCATAATAATCCTGTTTCGGTCTCATTTTATTGAGAAAAGAGGAGATTGAAATTTCTCCTTAAACTCACTGTTTAATTGGCATAATAATCCAATTTTCAGTGAGCAACGGACGCTCAGGTGGGAAACTTGAGCTTTAAATACCCGATGAGGGTATACGACGGATCAAGCTTCAAGAGGATCACACATCGACCCCACTTTTGCGTTTTTCATCGTTGATCTTGCGGACTCTTTATGAACTTTCGGTTCTTTATGCGCGTATTTTGGTCACATTTTGGATGAAGATCTCATTTTTGCAGACTAGCAAAGAAGACATAATACGGACTCTTAAGATTCTATTATAATTCTGTGTAAAAAAAAAACAAAAAAAAACATTGAAACCAGTTGTAATTGCTTTTTGTGTGTTCTGCTTTTCCCTCCACAGCTTTGAGTTTGTTGATTTTATACTTTTGAAGGATTAGGATGTATGTGTTCATTATTGATTTGTAATTGGTGGACATCCTGAGTTAGTATTAGGTGACTCATTCAGTTTTCCATTTTTATGTCTGGGTGATGATTGTAATGTGGTTTGATTCCCCTGAAATGATTGAGTTATAAGATCTTCATATTTTAAAAGGTTAATGGGTATTTGACATTTGGATTGGAGGATATGAATTCTTTAGGTTCTACAGGTGAGTATTAAAATTTCGCTCAGCATCATTCTATCATCTTGAGGTAGAATAAAGAGTTTAATTTGAGATACAAGTAACTGGTCCGGGTAAGCAGTAGCTCACCTACTTCACCTCCCTATCACTTGTTTTTCCAAGGTGCTGCAGATGATGGGGCTGTAGACCAGTGGTGTCCTGCTTAGACAGGGCTTTTAGTTAAAAAGGGGGACTGTTAAAGGATTATATCAATGTTTGGTCATTCTAAATTTTTGATTCCTTGGATAAAACACTAATCAATTTATCTTGTGAGGTCTGAGTATGTCAGACCTCAAAAGGGGGACTGTTGAGGAAATATAATCATTGTTTGGTGTTTTGTTGAAGTCAATCATAAAACCATTTCTAGTGCTTTAGTTTAGTGAATCTTTTGCTTATATAACCATTTTTGTAGTGTTTGAGTTGGCTTTATCTTTTACTTAAATAGGAGTTTTTGGGTCAGTAAGCTCAGATGCAGGGCCTGGGGTTAAAACCACAGATAAATGCATTTACAAGGTGATAAAACCACAGGAGGGAGGAAAAAACCAGAGTTTCACAGGGACCTGTGAGGTGCTCAGGAAGGAGCCAGATCCTGGTGAAAGCCATAAATCTGCAGGAGAAGTTCTCCTTGGACAACAGGGACAGAATGGATTTGGAGGAAGGGACAGAGACAGGTCCTGGTTGGATGGGCAAAGTTCCACCCTATTTGAATAAATTAAAGAAAAAAGGATAAAACTTTACACACAGAGTAACAAATCAGATTTTGCTCTTTGCAACCTCTCCAAGAACGTTCTTGCTGTCTGTTTGTTATTTCCATCTTTTGTCTCTTCCTCTTCTCAGGTAAATATGTGTTGTTTGTGCTCTGAGGTTTTCTGATGTTTTGTGATGAGCTTTTCTGGTGATAGTTTGCATCTGTCTTGAATAAATGCTGATTATTGTGACGCTGTTATCTCTGCGTGGTCTCAGTCCTTGCGCACAGCATTTTCTGAACCCGTGCATAGAGAGGATATAACGAGTAATTTTGATCTCATAACAGATGTTAAAAAGAAGGATGGCCACACATAGACAGGACATAACTCTTTGTTACTCAATAAACTTTTTATGGATGTGGCTGCTCTGAAGCTTCAAAAGTGTCTTGAATGCTCCTTCCATTGGTGAATGGTTGCCATGGAGATTACATATTTTCTTTAACACTATTTATTTTGCCTTTTCAGGTATCATTTGTCATATCCTAACTGTCATTATATGAGGGAAGACAGGAGAAGCAATTGTCGGTTGCAAAGCCGTACTAGCTAGAGCACGAGGTAACAACATGAACTGCTTCTTATTCAAACTTATATCTCTGTATAGTTTTCTAGTGCTCCCCCACTGGTCAGGAAACCAAACTACCGTTATTCTAGATAAACAATAGAAACTAATCTCACCACACTAACATATATGAATTTACAGCAACATTAAAAGTTGAAAGTTAGTCAGGATGTTAAAGTTAACCAATTTAAAAACATGGAAACTGTAAGATACTAGAGCTCTTCTGTTTGTTTCTCTTTAGAGTCTTGCTCCAGAGATTTGGATCAAGTAATAGAGATAATTTTTGTTGATGAAGGTCAGAATTACTAAGTTCTTCTTAGAAAGAAGATAAAATCGCTAAAACCTCATGTCTTCCCTGTTTGGATGTCAATGTCTGCATGTAACAATAGGTTAAAATGTGCATTAATGATTAATTATGTGATGTGGACTAACTTTGTACACACCAAATTTGTGTTTATTTAAATTATTGATGCAAACGTTGAGCATTGTGGTAGCTCTCATTGTTTGCTTTGCAAATAGCTAATTAGCAAACTGGTAGCCTTTAGCTCCTACTGTGTTGGGTTTATTCCAATTTGACTGTCAAATTCTGCCTAGATTATCCATGCTGGGGTTTATCTTGTTTTTATAGGTTGGACTTAAATTGTTATTTTAGCACAACACCAGAGATCACAGTTCAGATTGTTGCCATGAACTATTTCAAATTGGGCAGAAATTCACTGTTTGTGCAGGATGGATATGTTTGCACAGCAGCTGTTGCTAAGTAAATAAGTAAATCTAATTTATAAAAGCACTGTAACCCTAGCCCTAACCCCTAACTCTAAAAGCACTAAAACGTCATCTCTTACCTTTTGGATGCCAATGTCTTAATAGTGTCCAAGTTATAATGTATTTGAGGATTAATCATGTGATGTGAACTAAGTTTGTACACACCGTCTTTGTGTTTATTTAAATTATTGACGCAAACGTTGAGCATCGTTGTAGCTCTCATTGTTTGCTTTGCAAATAGACAATTAGCATACTGGTAGCCTTTAGCTCATACTGAGTTACATCTTGCATGGGGACAATGTTGGGTTTATTTCAATTTGAGTATAATTAACATTCTGCTAACATTGCATCACTGCTGATTTAATTTCCCTGAATGAATAACTATTAATCTTGATTTGTGAAATTACCCTCTTGCACATAGTTGGTGATGCTCTCTCCAGTATTACACATCAACCTTGACCTTGACCTTGATGTGTCATACATCAAGGTCAGTGGTGAACACATTTATTGTAATGCAAAATAAAAGTTTTCAGAAGTGGGGGCCTCACATAATCTGTTCAGGGGCCACAAATTAATCCCACACCACCGCACTTTAGACACCCACAATATAGGTAAACCAATTCTGTTAAATAAAACAAAACACTAAAAAACTTTTACATAAATCAGCTAACTAGTTTAAGAGTAACCTTTCAGTAATAGTTAAAGAATAAGTAAGTTCTATTTTCATACATACGGTAAACATTTTCTATTGTATTTCTGTAACCTGACACCAACATTTATCACACACTGATGAGAGGCTGAGGACAGACACTGGTGATGCTCCCTCCAGTAAAAGGTTCATGTCTCCATTCAACTTGGTTTCCATCAGGGTCAAATGTCAATAGGTTAATATTACTCTGACAGTTTGAGGGAACTCTGAGAGAAGCAGAAAACAAACATCAAAGTCACACCTGAACACCTGAGAACAAACAATCTGCTCAAATGCTTGGATTTACATTGCAAAGATTCAGTTTCCTGACTGTGTTGTACTTCAGTTTTCTTCAAACCTTTTTAAATTTTAAACTGTTCAAGCTTGTTTCTTTGAGAAATGACCAAATGACTCCTATTTTCAAAGTTCTTAATTTGATATACCATACCATACAAACTTTATTTATAAAGCACTTTAAAACAACCACAGCTGATACAAAGTGCTGTACATTAAAACACACCATAATAAAATAAAATAAAAAATAAAAAAACTCTTACAGTTAAAAAACAAACATACAATTTAAAACTAGATCCTGCTGGAGTTAAAAGAAAAGTAAAATACATGGGTTTTAAGACGAACTTTAAAAGTGGATAGTGAAGGGGCTTCACTGACCTGCAAAGGCAAGTCGGTCCATAACTTAGGGCCAATGACAGAGAAGCCATGTCCCCTCTGAGTTTCCTTCTGGATCTGGGTAACTCCAACAGCAGCTGATCTGCTGACCTGAGTGACCGATAAGGTACATAGGGGTGAAGAAGCTCAGAGAAGTGAGCTGGGGCAAGATTATGTAGTGATTTAAAAACAAACATAAGAATTTTAAAATTAATCCTAAAATATACAGGCAACCAGTGAAGTGAGGCCAGGACAGGGGTCACATGTTCCCTCTTTCGAGTTCCTGTTAAAAGTCATGCAGCAGCATCTGAACTAGCTGCAGACGTGAGAGCAGCGACTGACTGACTCCCAGATAAAGTGCCTTACAGTAATCCAGTTGAGTTAAAATAAAAGATAACTGTTTCAAAATGCTGCCCGGAAAGAAAGATTTCACTGATGCCAATCGCCTTAAATGATAAAAGCTGAACTTAACCACGGCTCTGATTTGGCTGACCAATTTAAAATTACTGTCCACCTTAAAACCAAGATCTGTAATAACAGGTTTAAAATATACCTCCAAAGGTCCCAGGTCAACAGAGGAGGACTCACAGGAGCCACTGGGTCCAAACACCATCACCTCTGTTTTGTTTTCATTACAATTTAAAAAGTTCAAGACCAACCAAGATATGTATTTTAAAGTTTCAAATATTAATAATGAAGCCTAAGCCTTGTTTTTTTCATTTATGAGTAATTTTAAATAAAAGAACTGAATCACAAACATCGGAAAAAACAATAATTACTAAATCTACTTTTGCTCTGTGTAAATCTTTGTTCTCTGTTACAGAAAACATCAATTCACAGCTTTTGGATGTAATTTGAAAGCCATTTCTAGTTACTATAAAAACTTTATGGTTTGGCTCTAAAAGAAAAACAGACAATATAAAATCTGAACCAAACTATAGCTTAAACTCAACAAAAGACACCCATGGTCTCACATACTGTTAACATTGTATAAAAGCTACCTAAATTACCTCAAAATTAGGAGCTGTACTGTCACACGCATGTTGACTACGTGGATGTAATCATTCAGCATAAACATGCAAAAATGAGCATAAATGCTTATTTTAGGTACAAGACTAACGTTAGCATGAAGCCTATCACTGGCATGTAGACTGACCAACATGTGATGCTAACAGTAGGATGTGGATCTAGCATGTTGACTAACAGTCACTTAACCCTTGTATTATGTTGAGAAAAAATAAATGTATTATGTTGCGGGTCACTTTGACCCGCAATGTGTAAATCAACACAAAACAGGCAAAAATTAATTTAAACAAATAGCTTTACTTTGGATTATGCAAACATTTAGAACACATGAGAAGCAGAAATATTCTATTTCATTACTACATTATGCAACTTCTGATTTAAATGATTCCTTTTTCACAAACACTTTTTTTTAACCATTTAACTTGCCTCGTTTTTGGGGGTTTTCAATGTTTGATATTTTCAGTGTTCCCCACATGATGGACAGAATGTTACTGTGTGCTTTCTGCAGATGTACTTCTTGCATCTCACACAAGAGTTACTTGTCTTACTCAGGAGGGACAGACTTATTTATTTTTATTGCATGTAGTGACAAGATTGGGTTTTTATGAGCCATTTCAGAGTCATGTTACTCTTGTTTGGCTTCATGTAGGGTTGCTAAACTTGGTAGGGTAAACTTGGTAAACTTGACTCGGCTCAGGGTCTCCAAAGTCCATCAGGTTTTCTGCCTGTGATGCTCTTCACATATGTGGCTGCAGTCTACCTTCACAAAGTTCTTTTTTCACTTCTGCAGGCTTTAGAAAGCTTTCTTCTGGCTCATCGTATAATATGAGGTCTGGAGATTCAGGTAGTTAAGTTATGTGGATCGCCTTGACACTAAATAAATCCTCAAGATTATAAGAGAAGTCTTTTTTACCGAGATAACATGGATTATATCCTAAATATATGTATATTTTTTTTGAGATACCTCGGCTGTTGCAGCCTATTTAGTTCATTAGCTACTCGTTTGATCAACTTTGCTTTGTTTTGAACTGGAGAAATCCACTTCCGGACCTCCATCTGAATTTCGCAAGTCACCCGGGCCACGTGACCGAAACTCAGCAATATTAATGTAGGCATGTTATGTATCCAATGGTGCTGGTCAGAAGTAATTAAAATATAACTTGTGATGTCAGCAAGTTCCTGGGTCTCAGGAAAATGGAATGTGTGGTTTAGTTTCATAAGTGTTGTAGCTTGCTGGATCCATTAGGTTTGTTGCTACAGGACTTGTAGTAGTGACAGCCACTAGTCAGACAAGCCTCATATTAAAGATATCTGATTTCTGCCAGTTTCCTAAGCTCATTATTCATGGACAGAAATGTGATAATTGGTTAAGATGCTGTGGCGAAGTTGGTTTTGACTGGACAACTGTAAACAAGAGCATGTATATGTGTTGATAGTGGCACATCATAATAAAAACACAAAAATACCACCAACATCCTGACAGAAGTCTAAAACAGGTCTATATCTGAGCATTTTTGCATCTGGAACACATTAGAACTCAATTACCAAATTTGCTTTATTCCTTGTTCTTTTAACTTTCTATTATTTCTCGTTTTTTCATCTTCGTTGCTGTTGGACTGGAGTTCTGTTTGCGTTTGGTGGCTTCCAGGAGGGAGACATCAGCTGAGCTAATGCTGAGCTAACAACACAACATTTTCCCTTTCCTGTCATTAACTTTGCTTTTTTTTTTAGCAGAGAATGTACTCCTACATCAGTAGTTTTGTTTTTTATTTTTACATCAATATCTGAGGTGGTAAAACACATCTTTTCCATCTTTTTCATGGAAAATCTGTAGTTCTTAGAACAACATCCAAGTATGAAAGTTATTTTTAAAGAGAGGGTTAGCAGTTAATTTTGAATCATTTACTTATTTATTTACAAAGCTTTTTTCAAAGACTCTCAGTATGACTCATTATATTTAATTCTCCTCTGGTACCCAATTTATAGATTCTCTACATACAAAACATGCAAAGCAAAATGGCCACATACAAATCACAAGGTCCACAGAAATACCATTGCATTTTCAAACTCAACCAGGATAAAGAAGTCGCTATTTTCTTTCCAAGCTTTACAGAAAAAAGCAACTAATGCAAAAAACATCCCTGATATGTATAATCAATATATCTTCATAATTTAACAATAACTGCAGAACATCACATGATATTAAGGTAAATAAAAATCCCACAGCCATAAATGTTACATATGTAAGACACTAATAAATAAATTCCAAACCCTTAGTAAATACCTGACTTAATAAATAGTTTGAGTGACACCAAATATTGATTTTATTTGTATTTTCTTCTGTTCGTTATCTTATTAATAACTAATAAACAATAATAATTTATCCTCATACCTGTCAAGTCTCCCATCTTGGCCAGGAAACTATCGTTTTATTACCCCCCTTTCTGGCCGACTTCCTTATTATTATTTTCCCATAAATGTCCTGTACCATGCTGCCCGTTCTCATGTTAGTTGCTTCCTCCCTCCCTGCTCTTACGGTATTATGTACTCTCTCTTATGCTAGCACCCTTCTCCCCCTGCTCTAATAGTAACACCGGACTGCAACATTTCCTGTATTCTCAAGTCCAAAACTTGACAGGTATATTTATGAAAGTATCTGTATTTTATATTGTTTTTCATACAGAAATAAAAATCCACTCTACTATTTTTGTTTACCTTCCTAATTACATTTAGTCCAACTAAATAAATCAACAATAAGTCCCCAGATTTATTAAAAGGTACAATAAGCAAAAACAGATAAACCCAGTACTATTCATCTGCATGAATCAGCTTCATTCTCATGTTTAACCACTAGGGAGCGGCTGGTTCTTCCAGTTTCAGAATCTGGAAGAACAAGAGATCAACATGGTATAAATAACTACTTCCAGCTCCTTTCACTTCTATTTTCATCCTACTTACATGTTTTAGGAGGAGGACTTGGAGTTGTCAAGAGCGGATGATTGCAATAGCAGTTTTTGAAGTCACATCTGGTGCTGAAATAACAGAAACGGGAAGTTCAGGAAATAAAAGGTAAGATCAAATCAATGATCAAAATGAAAGATTGACTCACTGTTTCCAACCGTCACAATGACACATCGAAGCTCAGACTGGTAGACAGAACTGGAAGCACTGTGGAGATAATTTAGCACAAAGGTTTTCATATGTTCTTTTTGAAATGAGCATCAAATATTTTTTTAAATAACCTTACAGGGTCAAGTAAGATAATCAACACCTGACGTATACCTTGTGTTTATCTATATACAGTAAAAGGAAAAGCTTTCATTTTGACGTCTTAATGTTCTTTTTGGGTTATATTTTTCAGTTAATTTTTTTCTATTCGTTATAACATTGTATTGTCACTGTCTTAAAAAAACATAAAGGGTACATATCATGAAAAATTAACTTTTTTAGCCCTTAAATATGTGTTTTTGTGTAGATTAAGTGTCTAGGATTAGAACAAATGTAAATTTAATCTCTACTGTTGCAGTGTAGACATCTTTCACTTTTTCACTTTCACTTTTCTCTATTCTTTATAACTTTTTTGGTCATGATATCACCACATTTGCTGTGAAACTGCTAAGCAGTCAGAGACTGGTCTGATGCTACAGATTGGACTTTTTTATATAACTATATGTACTTTCTAAGATAAATATGCAAGGACTTTTGAAACTTCTTATCAGATCAGAAACTTACATTGCCTGGACAGCAAAACAGATGGGATGAGTTTCTTCATCATCATCATCTATGGCAGACGGCGTCCATGTCAGGGTGAAATATCCTGAACCAGATGAAATCTTGACCATATTGAACGGTCCACTGAACTGGAGCTCAGTGATCCTTTAGGAAACACATCAGTCTGTTTGGTTATATGTGCAAAATGCCCTCAAACCGAAACAATATTTATTTTCTACTCACACAGACTGAGTCGCCTCTGCTGTGATGTTTATTTCTATCGTCTCATTAACGTTTATGAAGAACTGAGCTCCATGTTCAGGAGTTGGAGGCAGAAACCTGGGCAGATATTCACCTGCTGTGCAGGACGGAGCTGCAGGATCCACTGGAGCAACGCAGGGAAAAATAAAACAGAGAAACACATGAAAAACATTAAAAATGGTTTGTCTGGTCAGACAAGTGGACAGTATAAAAGATAAATTCATTGAAGTTATACATTTGGTCCATCAGAGTAGGTGATCTTTTTCTTGTTTCCATTTATGTATTCAGAAATGTAAAAGTCTAATGTACTTAAATAATCTTTACTTATTGATCATCTTTAGACAGACAATTATTGGATATTGAATTTATTGACACCAGTGTTGCTCTCTGGCAGTAAAACAAGCTGACGGAAACATGAAATCAAACCTTTGAAAACAAACTGGACAGACATGCTGCTCATGTAGTTGCTGGGGCTCCATGAAGATGTTGAACCAATGTAATGAGTCATAGTGATGGTCTGTGTGGGAAAATCCTCCATCATCAGCTGAACTGCATATGAACCTTCATAGCTGCTGCTGGTTGGACTGAATGACAGAGAACAAGACTGGAAGAGGACAGAGAGAGAGAAAGATTAACGTCATATTTAATGTTCTCTGCTAAGGATTTATGTTGTGTTTTTGTTCATACCAACAATATTTGTTTTTATTTAAAAAAATTTCAGAGTAATGTTTCATCATTAGTCATTTATAGTTAATTAAATAATCAGGTCCAGTAACCTGACATTTATTACTCACTGATGAGAGACTGAGGACAGACGGAGGTGTGCAGGTGTAGCACTCTGAGGAACCAGATGCATATCTGCATCGAACATTATCTCCATCTGGGTCAAAGGTCAACAAGTTGATATTCCTCTGACAGTTTGACGGAACTCTGAGAGAAACAGAAACAAACATCACAAAGTCACCTGAGAACAAATAATATGCTAAATAAATTATTTTATTTACATCAGGGATCTTCAGTACACAGGTGAACATGGTCGAGCATTGGGAGTTTTGGGGGGCAGGGTAGGAGGGTATTGCCCACCTTGAGTCAACCATGTCCCCTGGACAGGAAGCCTTTTTTTCTATTTTTATCCAGAGTGACGACATTTCTATTACTCCTGTCTTGATTTGATACAGTACAAACTACCACACTTCCCGTATCTATGTCCTCTGTCCCCCACTTTTTTCAGCCGTTACAACTGTTTAATCCATGGTTCCATGTCATAATGTGTGTTTCCGCCTTTAAACAAAACATGAGCGCTAAGACACTGACTAATATTGTTATATACTTTCAAAAGTGGGTCGTACTGGTTACATATACTTGAGTAACTTTTATGGGAAAAAAGGTACTTATAAAAGTTGTTTTACTGCACTGCACTTTTTTATTTTACTTGAGTAATATTGTTATTCATACTCTTACTTGAGTAGATTGATTTTGCATTTAAAGAAATAAGACTTGAATGTTAATGTGAAATGTATTTATATAGCACTTTAAAAACAATTGTAAAACTGTGCCAAAGTGCTGTACATGAATGACAATAACACAAATTGATAAAAACAGAGTATCAAAAGACTACTTCAAATAAAAGCCAAAGAATAAAAATGAGTTTCAGAAGCGATTTAAAATGATCCAGGCTGAGGGCAGATCAAATCTGGAAAGGTAAATTGTTCCATAAAATCGGAGCAACAACAGAGAAAGCCCAATTTCCTTTCCTCTTAAGTCGAGTATATTTGAAAATCTTTTCTAACTAATAAAGGCACCAAAGGTTTCAGAGTATTTATTAACATGTTGTAAAAACTGCCAGACTTACCTCACAACAGGGAGGATGGTGGTCTGTGGTGATGAGTTCGGACTCTTGATGTCAGATCGTTTTCTCAGGTCAAATCTTAATTGAAATCTCCCAGATGAAAAGCTATTTCTGTTATTTATCCAGGTTCCAGTATTCCATCTTTAACAGAAGATATTGGGAAGATTTCTAATGTTACTAAGAGTTACAGAACAGTAGACCAGAAAACTGTCAGGAGATTTAATTGCTTAAAAAAACTGAAGTTCAGTAGGAATTTTAGATTTAGTCATTTCTTGATAACTGAAAAAAGTTTGATATTTTTGTATGATGTTGAGATTCAGTCACCCGTCCCAGTAATTGATTAAACCTGGATTTATCCACTTCCAGGTGTATTCTGTGAGACACCATTCACTGCTGCTTTCATCAATCTTCTTAGTACAGTCAGAACACCACCATGATTCAATCTCCTCACATGAGCTGTAGCTAAACTTAAAGCGACGCACAACCTGCAGATTTAAAGTGAAGAAGTGTTGGATACAAGACAACATCTTTTAAAAAAAGAAAAGGAAAGAAACGTAAAAAAAATCTGAACTTACTGTAAATCTGTCTCCTTGTACATCTTTAGTGGTGTATGTAACCACAGCACCAGTATAACCAGCTTCTGTCCAGCTGACCATCAGCAGCAGCAGCACAGAGACCAACATGATGAACGAATCAGTTCTGCCAAACAAAGATCGAATCATCAGGTAACCTTTGTGGCGGCTGCTGTCGTCAGGTGCTTTGGTTATGCAAACGTCTGAAGACCGGAGACGACAATGTGATCCTTTATAAATATTTAAAGGAGTTTGTAGAACTGAGCTTCTATTTATCTAGTTATCTCCTTTTTATTTTATTAGGAAGGAAGACTTTTATCATTTGGTTTATTTATGTTCAACTTGTAAGTCTTGGTTAGTTTTATGATAATTTCCTTTTGTTTGTAATTTTTGCCATTATAGGTCACTCTCCTGTGAAGTCAGTCAAGATGTTAAACCAATGCAAAGTACAAAGTACAAAGCAATGAAATCAGAAAAATATGGGAGCTCTTCTGTTTGTTTCTCTTTAGAGTCTTGCTGCAGAGATTTGGATCAAGTGATAGAGATAATTTTTGTTGATGAAGATCAGAATTACTAAGTTCTTCTTAGAAAGAAGATAAAATTGCTAAAACCTCATGTCTTCCCTGTTTGGATATCAATATCTGCATGTAACAATAGGTTAAAATGTGCATTAATGATTAATTACGTGATATGAACTAACTTTGTACACACCAACTTTGTGTTTATTTAAATTATTGATGCAAACGTTGAGCATTGTGGTAGCTCTCATTGTTTGCTTTGCAAATAGCTAATTAACATACTGGTACCTTTAGCTCCTACTGTGTTGGGTTTATTCCAATTTGACTGTCAAATTCTGCCTAGATTATCCATGTAGGGGTTTATATTGTTTTTATAGGTTGGACTTAATGTGTCAGTTTATCACAACACTCAAGATTAAATTTCAGATTGAATTATTTCACACTTGGCAGATTTTCACCATCTGTGCAGGAAAACAAGAAGGAACAAATTTAGAGAAATAGGTTGATGAAATATGGTTTATTTATTGCACAAAAGATGAATTCAGTAAACTTACACAGTTGCATATCTCAGCTGTTCTAAAAAAGGCAGATTTTTGTTTTGCTACATTTCTGTATTCAGGCATTTAAAGGTCAAAGGTCAATAATCTTTAGTTTTTGTTTAACATTGACAGTTAAATAATGAACACCAAATTTTTTAAAAAGAAAATGACAGTAATGTTGAGTTAAAATAAACCAACTGAAACATTTAATCACACCTTTGGAAACAAACTGGACCAGGATTTTGCTCATGGCTTTTTCTGTTGCTACATAAATGTGTTGAACCAGAACCGTCAGTGAGGATGATGTTCTCTCTAGGAATGTCGTCCATCATCAGGTCCACTAATAGTATACAAAAATATTAAATACAGAAAAATTCATCTTTCATTTTCAATCGGTTTATCAGCATGTTTTCCCAGCAACTATTGGTAAGTAAATATGATTTATATGATATATATTTTCACAGAAAATAAAATAAAAACCATTAAGTCATTTAAAATGTAAAGAGTTAAACATGATTTAAAGTTGAAAGTTAGTCAGGATGTTAAAATGAACCAGTGCAAAGACATGAAAACAGGAAAATACAAGAGCGCTTCTGTTTGTTTCTCTTTAGAGTTTTGCTGCAGAGATTTAGATCAAGTGATCATTTTTATTGACAAAGATCAGAATAACCATCCATCCATCCATTTTCTTGACACCCTTGTCCCTTGGTGGGGTCGGGAGGGTTGCTGGTGCCTATCTCCAGCTAACGTTCCGGGCGAGAGGCGGGGTTCACTCTGGACAGGTCGCCAGTCTGTGATCAGAATAACCTTAGAAAGGAAATTAAAGCACTAAAACCTCATCAATGTCTGGATGTAACAATAAGTTAAAATGTGCATTAATGATTAATTACGTGATGTGAACTAGCTTTGTCCACATCAACTTTGTGTTTTTTTAAATTATTGATGCAAACATTCAGCATTGTGGTAGCTCTCATTGTTTGCTTTGCAAATAGCTAATTAACATACTGGTAGCCTTTAGCTCCTACTGTGTTGGGTTTATTCCTATTTGACTGTCAAATTCTGCCTAGATTATCCTTGCTGGAGTTTATCTTGTTTTTATAGGTTGGACTTAATGTGTTATTTTATCACAACACTAGAGATCAAATTTCAGATTGTTGCCATGAACTATTTCACACTGAGCAGATTCTCACCATCTGTGCAGGATGGAGCTGCAGGATCCACTGGAACAAAACAGGAAGGAACAAATTTAGAGAATTCAGCTGCTCTTATTACAGATGGACTTTTGTTTTGTCACATTTCTGTATTCAGAAATTTAAAAGTCTGAGATCCTTGAATAATCTTTAGATATTAACAATGAAAGATGATTAAATGACACCAAATTTTAAAAAACATTTAAAAAAAATAACACTTATCAAGTGACAGATCATTTTTATTGATGGAGATCAGAATTACCTTAAAAAGGAGACTAAAGCACTAAAACCTCATAAATGTTTGCATGTAACAGTATCTAAGTTAAAATGTGCTTTGAGGGTTAATTATGTGATGTGAACTAACTTTGTACACACCAATTTTGTGTTTATTTAAATTATTGACGCAAACGTTGAGCATTGTGGTAGCTCTCATTGTTTGCTTTGCAAATAGCTTATTAGCATATTGGTACCTTTAGCTAACACTGAGTTACATCTTGCATGGTAATGAGGCAACCTGGGTTTTCTTTAAGGTTATGAACTCAAATAAGGGATGTTAAAGTTACCATGAGTGAAATAAACCAGCAACGCCACCTGGAAAGAAACTCCAGGAAAATTGAATTGTAATAAGGACACAGTTAGTATCTGCTGGAAGAAAGAGACAGACTTCTAAAAGCTCTACAAAATGTCAATATCACTAAATTTCACTTAGTTCATATAGGTGGTGCAGTAAACATCACAACCAGCAGGGGAAGGTCCCAGTTAATGTTTTAAAATAGTTTCCATAGGTAGAACAGCAGCAAACATCTCAGATTAAAAAGTGGTAGAAAGACTCATCAGGCAGCTAAAATGAAACAGACTATTAGTAAAGTAAGTAAAGTCTATTTACGGTACAATACAAATCAACCGTAACACCACACAAAATATAAGAAAACCGTAAAATCAAGAGATAAAAGCCTGGGAAAATAAAAATGTCTTTAGTTGGTTTTTAAAAACCTCCAGCAAAGCGGAGCTGCAAGGGTTAACAGTTCTTAGTTAAAACCTGGATCACCTGGGGAATCTTTTTACTGGACTATTTGAGAAGTTACATCAGAATTCTTGCAGCCTACATCTGAACATCACAACATGTTAATTCCTAGCAGCTGGAGTTAAATTAGCTCCTACAGACCTTTTTGGCTTATGGCTGCTCTTCTCTTTTAGATTCAGGTTCAGTTTTACTGACTTGGACAATAAGTCACATGACTTTTTTAAGGTTTTATTGGCTCTAGTGGCCTTTATTTGATAGTTAAGTGACAGGAAAGTGGGTATTGAGAGAAGGGGAAGTCATGTGACAAAGGTTGCCAGGCCGGGAATTGAGCCGGCGACGGTTGCATCGAGGACTGAGGCCTCCATATGTGGGCTGTACTTAACCCCTGCACCACCACAGCACACCAAGTCACATGATTTATTCCCGAAAGCAACCGATCAACACTTGTTCTACCTTCCTCTCCCCAGAATCTTGCAACATTGCTATATTTTACGACCATCAAAGAGGCGACACATTGAATGTCCACAACCTCATATTTTTCTTTATGCTAAATATTTATTAGTTAAAGTTGGTTTGCAAGTGTCAGTACAGCGTCAGTACAGCTTAATTCGGTAGCAGATTTAATCAAATAAAACATAATCAGTCATCTTAATCTAACTTTTCTTTGCCTTACGCTGACACTGAGAACTGAAAAGATAACTTTCATTAACATCCTGAGTTGCTTGTCCATCTGTTTCCTGTTCAGCCTGGTTAATCTTTACTGGGCCTTGCATCTCATGTTCCGGTCTTTCACATTACCTTTTAGTTCTCCTTTTTCCCTACTATCTACCTCCAATACAACATCAGTGCAGTTACACAGTTTGCATCATTT
This sequence comes from Poecilia picta, assembly GCA_033032245.1. NCBI lineage: Eukaryota > Metazoa > Chordata > Actinopteri > Cyprinodontiformes > Poeciliidae > Poecilia > Poecilia picta. The sequence goes on along the minus strand of CM065370.1, from coordinate 21,844,200 downwards.
CAAGTTCATTGTCAAAATCACATCTATAAATTCTTTAGCTTCTCTAATTTAGCAATAAAACAATATTAATACAAGTATATTGCTTTGGTTTCATTCAATTACTCAAAGTAATAGAGATTTATTTAAATGTACAAAAATTAAAGTTGATAAATCCAGTCATATTTCCTGCAGGGATCACATTCATTCTCATGTTTAGCCACTAGGGGGCAGCCTTTTCTTTAACCTGCACTGTACCGTCGCTCAGCAGGTGGACCATTATGTCTGCAGGCAGCCCTCGTCTGATCAGCTCATCTTTAATCTGCAGAAGAAAACATGAGATGAATGTGAGACACAGTCAAATTAGTTTGGGCTGAAGTCAAAGTCCAGGACATCACTGACCGCTTTCGCGATTTCATCCTTGTTGTCTTTCAGTGACAGGTTAGTCGAGATCTTCAACTTCAGAACCGTAAGACGAGCTGGAAGAACAAGAGATCAACATGGTATAAAGAACTACTTCCTGTTACGTTCACTCCTGTTTTCATCCGACTTACATGTTTTAGGAGGAGGACTTGGATTTTTCAGAAGAACAGATGTTGCAACAACAATTGTTGAATTCAAAGTTGTTGCTAAGATAACAGAAACATGAGTTCAGGACACTTAGCAAAAATAAATCAAAGATGAAAAATAAGCAAATAAATTAAATGAGAAATAAGTCGTCCTATTTACATGTGTTGAGAGGACTAGTAGTTGTCAAAGCGACAGTTGTTGCATTAATAGTTGTTGAATTCAAAGCTGTTGCTAAGATAAGTTCAGGACATAAAAATTTATAAAAAATCAAAGATGAAAAATATATAAATGAAATGAAAACTAAATTGTCCTACTTACAAGTGTATAGAGGACTAGTAGTTGTCAAAAGGACGGTTGTTGCATTAACAGTTGTTGCATTAACAGTTGTTGCATTAATGGTTGTTGAATTAACGGTTGTTGAATTCAAAGATGTTGCTAAGATAACAGAAACACAAGTTCAGGACAAGTAGCAAAAACAAATCAAAGATGAAAAGTAAGCAAATAAATTAAATGAGAAATAAATCATCCTATTTACATGTGTTGAGAGGGCTAGTAGTTGTCAAAGGGACGGTTGTTGCATTAACGGTTGTTGCATTAACGGTTGTTGCATTCAAAGTTGTTGCTATAACAGAAACATGAGTTCAGGACATAAAAATTAATAATAAATCAAAAATGAAAAATAAAGAATTGATTCATCATCCTACTTACATGTTTTAAGAGGAGGACTTTTAGTTGTTGAAGCTGTTGTTGCAACAACAGTTGTTGAAGTCACATCTGGTGCAGAGATATCAACAGAAGAAACACGAAGTTCAGGAAATAATAGGTAAGATCAAATCAAAAAGAACAAATTGAAAGATTGACTCACCATTTCTAACTGTCACAATGACACATCGCAGCTCAGACTGGTAGATAGAACTGGAGGCACTGTGGGGATAATTTAACACTAAAGTTTCTACATTAAACTCTTTTTGAAATGAGCATCAAATATTATTTGGAATATCCTTAAAGGGTGAGTAATAATTATTTGAGCTTCAGATGGGCAGTAATCATCTTTATACTGATTTCTTTGCATTCATCGACTAGATACACCTGTCCAACTGCTCATTAATGTTGAATCAGCCAATCACATGGAAGCAACTTAATGCATCCAGGCATGTAGACATGGCCAAGATGATGTGTTGCCAGTCAAATCGAGCATCAGAACGGGGAAGAAAAAGGATTTAACTGACTTTGAACGTGGAGGGGATGTTGGTGCCAGACAGGCTGGTCTGAGTAATTTTCACGCACAACCAAGAGAATTGTCTGAAAAAGCAAAATTATCCAGTGAGCGGCAAGGCTCACTGGATAATTGTTACCACAAGGCAAGCATCAACAATGCAAACCAGTCTGGTCATTCTCAGAGGAGAATGACCAGACTGGTTTGAGCTGATAGAACGGCAGCACCAACTCAAATAACCACTCGTTACAACCGAGGTACACAGAAGAGCATCTCTGAATGCACAGCACATCGAGCCTTGAGGCGGATGAGCCACACCGGGCGCCACTCCTGTCAGCTAAGAACAGGAAACTGAGGCTACAGTTCGGAGACGCTCACCAAAACTGGACAGTAGAAGACTGGAAAAGCATTGCCTGGTCTGATCAGTCTGGATTTCTGCTGTGACATTGGGATGGCCGAATCAGAATTTGGTGTCAACAATTTGAAGGCATGGAACCATCCTGTCTGTATCAGGCTGGTGGTGGTGGTGGTGCAGTGGTGTGGGGGATATTTTCCTGGCACACTTTGGGCCAGTACCATGTCCATCACTTTATGACCACAGTGTACCATCTTCTGAAGGATACAGCAGGATAACATGCCATGCCATAAAGAGCCAATCATCTCAGGTAGAGTCCATTTTTGGAGCTCTTCAGCAACCTCCACCAGTATCAAAAGGGATTTTCTGCGAGTCATTTTGTATCACTGAAGGTGAAAATTATTTTTTTACTTTTGTACTTATGTACATTTCAGAACCTGTATTTTATTATTTTTACTCAAGCAAAGGAATTATTGCTGTCAGTGTTTTTTCACATAAGTGTTTGAACTTCTTAAGTCAAACATGTGAGAATTTTTCAAACTTATGATCACATCAGATACTGACTTTGCCTGGACAACAAAACAGATGGGATGGGTTTCTTCATCATCAATGGCAGACGGCGTCCATCTCAGGGTGAAATTTCCTGAACCAGATGAATTCTTGGCCATGCTGAATGGTCCGCTGAACAGGAGCTCAGTGACGCTTAAACATACAGGAAACACAGCAGTCTGTTTGATTATATGTGCAAAATCCCCTACAAATAGCCTTAAGTATTATATTCAAATTGCTCTAACAGCCAAACTCAAGTTTGTCTGGGTCAGGGGTCACCAACCTTTTTGAGACTGGGAGCTACTTCATGGGTACAAAGCAACACGAAGGGCTGGTTGTTTGATACAGACATGAAATGTCTTGGCTCAACTTTTATAACAATAATATATTTACATATATATGATTAGATGCTGCCTGATCACATTAATGTTAAGGACGACTCATTAATGTTCTACCATGGCAGATTGATATTATGTGATCAGACAGAAGCTTTACGGCTGCACGTACCTTCAGATGTTCCTCTAAGCAAAAAAGAAAAGAATATTGTATTTTTTATTATCTAACCTTCTTTACTATTAACAACATAAAAATTGTGGGGGGGGGGGGAAGATCTTTTGTGTTAAAACATCTTGTACGTAGCACACATCTGTGTGAGTCTGTGGGGGTCAAAGGGCAAGCCAAAGCCCAAAGGTTATTGGTCAGTTTGTTGTTGCTTATTTGACAGCTTGGCATTTTTCTGAAAGCTAATAATGAATGAGCAGAGTTTGAACCATCCCTCAGTTCTAAGAGCAGTCGTTTGGATCCCACCTAAGGTTTTTTACCGTGTCCACGGTTCTGGTGGGTTGCCGGTTTACCAGCTTCTTTTTTGCGAACTGACTGGTCACCTGGTTGGCTGACTGTGACATCTGCCGCGCTCTTCCTCCTCTTCTGGAAGTCTCAGATACACCACCTGAACCTGGGAATATCCATCCTCCTCCTTCCATGGATCACATGGGTAGGCGCTGCTTCTACATCTTTATTATTTAGCATTTGTACGCCCTCCAATAATATTCTGCGGTCCCCCCGTCGCACAAAATTCTCACTGCACCTATCCTGCAAGAGCCCAACCGCATCTCCAACACGCATCTTGTGCACAAAACCAGTACAAACCTAAACCACATGAATATGGTCCACATGCATGTAATGCCCATGGCCCACTATAACAGCAGACCTATAGTTGTTTTTTATTTTATCTTTTACAAATTACTTTACACATGAAGCAATTTATTTTAAACGTTTTATAATTTAATTTTATTTAAATTCTTCATATAAACAAATGTTATTACCTCAATGTATAAACATTTAATTAAATTATTTTTTTGGCAGTGCTCCCTGGTGCTATTTCTAGAACTTGCTCTGCAGGCCACCAGGTGTCTGAGGGGACCGTGTTGGTGACTCCTGGTCAAGATTATTCATTCAGGTTTTTATTTTGCTGCGAATCTGATTTGCATCACAACAGCAAAGATCTTACTTCAGACTGAAACTTACCTCTAATTAGAAACAATATTTATTTTCTACTCACTCAGACTGAGTCGCCTCTGCTGTGATGTTGATTTCTATCGTCTCATTAACGTTTATGAAGATCTGAGCTCCATGTTCAGGAGTTGGAGGCAGAAACCTGGGCAGATATTCACCTGCTGTGCAGGACGGAGCTGCAGGATCCACTGGAGCAACGCAGGGAAAAATAAATCAGATTAACTAATGAAACATATTAAAAATGGTTTGTCTAGTCAAACAAGTGGACAATTCATTTAAAAGTTAAATTCAGTAAAATTACAAATTGGTTCATTAGTCATTTTTATAATATGTGATCTTGTTGGATTACATTTCTGCATTTAGAAATTAGTTTTTGATTAGTTTAAAAAAATAGTTATTGGATATTAAATTTATTGATATTAAATTTATTTGGCAGTAAAACAACCTGATGGAAACATGAAATCACACCTTTGAAAACAAACTGGACAGGGATTTCGCTGATGGAGATGGTGGTGCTCAGTGAAGACGCGTAACCATTGTAATTCGTCAGACTGATGGTCCGTCGGGGAAAATCCTCCATCATCAGCTGAACTACATATGAACCTTCATAGCTGCTGCTGGTTGGACTGAATGACAGAGAACAAAACTGGAAGAGGACAGAGAGAGAGAAAGATTAACTATGTTATATTTCATGTGTTTTTGTTCATCTAAAAAAAATGTTTTTATTTAAACATTTTAAGAATGTTTCATCATTAGTCATTTATAGTTAGTTAAATAATCAGTAAATTCAGTTTTATTACATATGGAGATTTTCTATTGCATTCCTGACATTTATTACTCACTGATGAGAGACTGAGGACAGATGGTGATGTGCAGGTGTAGCACTCTGAGGAAGCGGTTGCATATCTGCATTTAACATTATCTCCATCAGGGTCAAAGGTTAACAACTTGATATTCCTCTGACAGTTTGAGGGAACTCTGAGAGAAACAGAAAAAAAACATCACAAAGTCACCTGAGCATAATCTGCTCAAATTATTTTATTTAGATCATTAATCTTCAGTATCTTTACTGTTTTTCATCCATTATGTTTTTACTCCATGAATCTCTCTGGTCTCTTTTATAAAATCAATTCACAGCATTGGATGTTATTTGGAAGCCACTTGTAATTATTAAAGTTGTATGGCTATTCGTAAAAAGAAAAATGGACACAATATCAAACTAGTTTATGCTCAATCAGAGGCACCAAAAGTTTCAGAGTATTTTCAGAGTATGTTCTAAAATCTGCCTGAATTACCTCACAACAGGGAGGATGGTGGTCTGTGGTGATGAGTTCGGTCTCTTGATGTCAGATCGTTTTCTCAGGTCACATTCTATGTCAAATCGCCCAAGTGAAACACTGTTTCTGTTTTCTATCCAGGTTCCAGTATCCCATCTTTAATAGAAGATATTGGGAAGATTTCTGATGTCACTCAGAGTTACAGAACAGTAGACCAGAAAACTGTCAGGAATTTTAATCGTTCTAAAAAAAACTGAAATTCAGTAGGATTTTTAGATTTAGTCACTTCTTGGCAACAACAGAAAGTTTTACATAATATGAATGATGTTGAAATTCAGTCACCTATTATGGTAATAGTCAAAGGTTGGATCTGTCCACTTCCAAGTGTAATCTCTCTGACACCATTCACCACTGCTTTCATCAATCGTAGGACAGCAAGGACACAACCATGACTGAGTCTCTCCACATGAGCTGTAGCCAATCTTGTAGCGACGCACAACCTGTGGATTCGAGGTGAAGAGCTGTTGGATACAATAAAAAATGCTTAAAAAAAGGGGGGGGGAAACAACTTCATAGAACTTACTGTAAATCTGCCTCCTGGAACATCTTTAGTGGTGAATGAAAGCACAGTGCCAGTATAATCAGCTTCTGTACGGCCGATTATCACCACCAGCAGCAGCAGCAGCACAGAGAGCAACATGATGAACGAATCAGTTCTGCTACACAAAGATCGAATCATCAGGTAACCTTTGTGGCGGCTGCTGTCGTCAGGTGCTTTGGTTATGCAAATGCCTGAAGACCGGAGACGACAACAAGATGGTTTATAAATATTTAAAGGAGTTTGTAGGACTGAGCTGCCATTTATTTTTGCACATAGTTTTCTCTTCATTTTATTTATGAAGGTAAATTTTTGTCATTTAGTTTATTTACTTTCAAATAGTAAGTCTTGGTTAATTTTAACATGGTTTTCTTTTGTTTATTTTCGGAATTAAAGCTCACTTTCCCATTGTTGCGACATCGCATGTCAAATACATTTTAAATAAAAAGCATGAGATGTTTAGAAAAAGGACAGCCACACCTCGACAGATTGTAAAACTACAGTCACTTCTTTTTCATTCAAGCTGTTTACTGTTTTTATGGGCTGCATTTACGTTTGATAATGATCAGACATACATTTCTTTTAAGAAGATACATTTTTTTTGCAAGCTGTGAGAAACAATAAATCTATTTTTAGTTTCCTACGGGGTTAATTATTAATCTTTTCTGGACAGTTCTTGTGTCTCAGTGGATTTTTTTAATTGTTCATGGATATAAGATGAGCATTCCTGCTGAATACAAACACAAAGTTTACTAAGTCCCTAAATCTGCCATTTAAAGTATGTGGTGTGTATTTTACAAAAAAAAAAAAGAAAATCAATATTGTCTCAGAAATTGATGGGTTTTTTCTTCTTTTCCTCCATTTGCACTCTGCTGACTTGTTCCCAATTTTGCAGTGGTTTATCACATATTGAGCTCAGCTGATGCAAAGATCCACCAGGTGTTCGCTAATTGCTGCTGACTAGTCTGAAGGAGCTGAGTGGGGGAGAGCTACACCATGGGGTCTAAGCTGTGAAGCTTGGAAATTGCAGCTCTAAGGAGGAGCTTTGCCTCTAAGGCGGGGCTGGGTCCCTCCAGGTGTTTTGCACAGCTGATCGGTTGCCATGGAGATTAAAGGATCTAAATGTGCATGAAAAATCAAAGCAACACTCCAGGTGTGTTTTAGACAAGGGAATAATATCATAGCATGATGTAAAGCTCAAAAAGGTCAATATACAAAATACTTTCTCTTTAACAAATGTTAATGTTTACTTTTAATGTTCCATTAAAAATTATTATTATTTTTTACCTCTTTTGGTATAATTTGTTTCATCATATCATATCCTCACATGTACACATTTACAGAAACATTAAAAGTTGAAAGTGAACCAGTTAAAAGACATGAAAACAGGAAAATATTAGAGCTCTTCTCTTTGTTTCTCTTTAGAGTCTTGCTGCAGAGATTTGGATGAAGTAACAGAGATATTTTTTATTGACAAATGTCAGGATTACCTAAGAAAGGAGACAAAAACACTAAAACCTCATCTCTGTTTGTACATCATCTGCATGTAACAGTATCTAAGTTACAATGTGCATTAATGATCAAACATGTGATGTGAACTAACTTTGTGTACACCAACTTTGTGTTTATTTAAATTATTAATGCAAACGTTGAGCAAACTATGGTAGCTCCCATAGTTTGCTTTGCAAATAGCCAATTAACATACTGGTAGACTGAGTTACATCTTGCATGGTAACAATGTTGGGTTTATTCCAGCTTCAGTGTCATTAACATTCAGCTAACATTGGTGGTATTCAGCTCTAAACTGCTGCTGATTTCATTTTCTTGAATAAATAGCTAAATTATTAATCCTGATATGAGAAATATGTTTGACTAATCAAACACTAAAAACATTACAATCATTAAGGTTTGATAAACATGTGTAATACATCAAGGCCAGTGGTGAGCAAACGTTTTGTAAATGCAAGAAGCAAAATGAAAGTTTTCAGAAATGGGGGCCACACATAATCTGTTCAGGGGTCACAAATTAATCCCACACCACCGCACTTTAGACACCCACAATATAGGTAAAGCCCTTCTGTTAAATAAAACAAAACACTAAAAAACTTTTACATAAATCAGCTAACTAGTTTAGGAGTAACCTTTCAGTATTAGTTAAAGAATAAGTAAGTTCTGTTTTCATCACCTGTAAACATTTTCTATTGTATTTCTGTAACCTGACACCAACATTTATTACACACTGAGGACAGATGCTGGTGATGCTCTCTCCAGTAAAAGGTTCATGTCTACATTCAACTTGGTTTTCATCAGGGTCAAAGGTCAATAGGTTAATATTACTCTGACAGTTTTAGGGAACTCTGACAGAAGCAGAAAACAAACATCACAAAGTCACACCTGAACACCTGAGAACAAACAATCTGCTCAGATGTTTTGATTTACATTGCAAAGTTTCAGTTTCCTGACTGTGTTGTACTTCAGTGTTTTTCTTCAAACCTTTTTAAGTTTTAAACTGTTCAAGATTATTTTCTTTGAGAAATGAATGGCTAACATACTTAATTCAATCTGTATTTTACAGTTTCACATGTTAATAATAAAATCTAAAAGTTGTTAATCTGATTAATTTTACATGGAAGAGCTGAATCACAAATATCTGAAAAACAGTAATTACTATATTTGGTTTTGCTCCCTTTTGACTTTTGACAAAATAAATTCACAGCATTTGGTTAAAATTTGGGAGTCATTTCTAATTATCAAAGCTTTACGGTTAGGCTTTAAAAGAAAAACAGACAACATAAAATTTTGGCAAGCCATCCAGTAGATAAAATGAGCGTTCAGATCTGATATTTTAGGCCAACCTGTGAAGACATGGTTGCAGTAATCAATGTGACTAAAGATAAACACATGGATGAGTTTCTCTGTCATAAAGTGTGGTGGTAGGAGGTGAGGAGAGACGCTGAGACACAGGTTATGATGATGATGGTGATTTATTGATGAAAAGTGGCTATAACAGTCCAGATCAGGCAGCACGGAAGAGAACAAAGCACACGGCTAATTACCGGCAGCAACTGACATGAAGACTGAACTAGGAGCTGAGCTAAGCTAACCGGGACTTCACAGTTCAACCAGAGAGCTAAGACAACTACTGACATACATTAGACATACGTAAGACAATAGACAAGGACTCGACAAAGAACTCAGATAACAGGTGGGACTAAATACACACAGGGGTAATCAAGGGAACGAGACACACCTGGGAAACAATCAACGGGGAAGACACAGAGACAGAGACTTACAGGGAACAGGGCTACACAGAAAAAACTCAAAAATAAACACAGAAACACGGATCATGACATTCTCTAGATCTTGCTGAGACATTAATCCTCTAATCCAGGAAATGTTCTTCAGGTGATAGAAGGCCGACTTTGTAACTGTCTTTATGTGTTTCTAAATGTTTAGGTCAGAGTTATCCTTATGAAAGTATCCATATTGTATAAAGTTTTTCACACAGATATAAAAATCTACTGCACTATTTTAGTTTATTGTCATAACTAAGTTTAGTCTAACTACTATTGAAATGAGATATTTCTACCTGTTGCTCGTTGTTATTTCTCGTCTCTCAAGGTCTGTAGATGCCAAACGTAAAAGTGAAACTCAGACAACAATCACAGATCAACAAGTATTTTATTCAATAAATCAAAACCATGAAATCACACCATCATCCCAACACGATCATTGATCACCACAAACAAAAAGAAACATTAATCACCTTGATAAAGATACGTCTTCAGAGAGCATTATGTCTCACCCAGTGATCTGACTGACTATTGTAGCTCACATACATTTATATCTCGCTGTTTACTGTTGGTTTTTCTACCTGTGCCGTCCTGCAGTGGCAGTCAGGAGACGGACGCTCTCCTTCATGATGATTTTCTACCCAGAGATAATCCAGGGGTTATTTTGAACAAAATATTCTTCGCAAGGATGTGAGGCTGCATTTATCAGTATACTGGTGATTTCCACTAAGTTGTCCTCCCTACCGTGCTAATCAGCCTTAGACTGGTTTCTGAGACCACACAGTGCTCTCCTTGACTCAATGACCCCACGTCACAGAGTAAAACATAAGTTTGATTATAAATAATTAATGCACATTCCATAGTAAGACTAAGTATTGCGTAACACTACTTAAAAATTACTCAAATCAAACTTGTATTTCCACACTAACTAACACAACCATAAGTCCCCAGATTTAATAAAAAGTACAAGTAAAAACATGTAAACCCAGTAATATTTTCCTGCATGGATCAGATTCTTTCTCATTTTTAGCCACTAGGTGGCAGCCTTTTCATTAACTTCCACTGAACCGTTGCTCAGCAGGCGGACCTTTATGTCTGCAGGCAGCCCTCGTCTGATCAGCTCATCTTTAATCTGCAGAAGAAAACATGAGATGAATGTGAGACACAGTCAGTGGTGAATTATAAAATATACTGAACATAATCTGATTAGGACTGTGCAGTTGGTAGAGCTGTTGCCTTGCAGCAAGAAGGTCCTGGGTTCGATTCCCGACCCGAGGTCTTTCTGCATGGAGTTTGCATGTTCTCCCTGTGCATGTGTGGGTTCTCTCCGGGTACTCTGGCTTCCTCCCACAGTCCAAAAACGTGACTGTCAGGTTAATTGGTCTGTCTAAATTGCCCCTAGGTGTGAGTGTGTGGTTGTTTGTCCTGTGTGTCAAACAACCATGTCACCCTGGACAGACTGGCGACCTGTCCAGGATGACCTCGCCTCTCACCTGGAACGTTAGCAGGAGAGGAACCAGCAACCCTCCTGACCCCACTAGGGACAAGGGTGTAAAGAGGATGGATGGATGGATGGATGGATGGATCTGATTAACATCAACAGCAGAGGTGAATTGCATCACTGCATGTGATCGTTTTGGGTTATGATTTGACATTTGAGTGAAATGTGTTTGGAATAAACTCATTTTGTGATTGTTTGAGTTAAAGTCAAGGACATCACTAACCGCTTTCTCGATTTCATCCTTGTTCTCTTTCAGTGACAGCGTAGTCGAGAACCTCAGCTTCACAACTGTAAGATGAGCTGGAAGATCAACAGATCAACATGGTATAAAGAACTACTTCTTGTTACTTTCACTCCTGTTTTCATCCTACTTACATGTTTCAAGAGGAGGACTTGCAGGTGCTATGGAGGGAACTGGGATAACAACAGCAGAAACATAATGAGTTAGGAATATAACAAATAAGAATAAATTAAAGACGTAAAAGAAAGAATTTACTCACTGTTTCCAACCCTCACAATGAAACATCGAAGATCAGATTGGTAGACAGAACTGGAGGCACTATGGAGATAATTTAGCACCAAAACATTAATGTTAAACTGTTTTTGAAATGGCCTTTAAATAATGTTCAAAATAACCATAAAAGAGACATATCCTGCAGAATCCACTTTTTTAGTCCACACAAAAATTATTTTCTGTCTTTTGAGTGTCTAGGAATGCAAAATATTTAAATGTATTCTGTCCTGCTGCTGCATAGATGTCTTTATATTCGTCTTGGGTTATAATTTTCAGTCTGTTTAGTTTTCCTGATTCATTGTAACATTATCTCAGTTATGATGTTACCACATTTTCTGTGGAAGTGATAAATGAGGTCATGACTTCCTGCTAATCAGTTTTGTGAATCTGCCATTTTTTCCCTCACAAGATTTTGTAGTCCAAGTTCAGTTTCGTCTAAGTTTCAAGTAAACAAGTTAAAATCTTTGGTTCTAGGGTTTATTAATTGCAGAGGATTTCTTACATTGCCTCTTGGCATCAGATCTGGTCAAATTAAATTTTTCTAAGGAAAGTCTGTTTTTGTAGCCCTTATGGATCACTGCTTCAGCAACCTTTGTCAGAATCAGGAGGGATTTTCCAAAAGACATTTTCACTGGAGTTGAACTTTTTTTTTTTTTTTTTACTTTTTTACCTAAGTACATTTTAAAATGTGCACTTTTTAACTTTTACTAAAGCAAACTAGTTCTGTTTATCAGTATCTGTGTTTCTATTCATGTAGAGGATTTGAGAACAAAACTCCTCGGTGGCCTCAGGGCCCCGGGGGTGGATGAGATCCGCCCGGAGTTCCTTAAGGCTCTGGATGTTGTAGGGTTGTGTTGGCTCACGCGACTCTGCAATATCGCATGGACATCGGGGGCAGTTCCTCTGGATTGGCAGACCGGGTGGTGGTCCCCCTATTTAAAAAGGGGGACCGGAGGGTGAGCTCCAATTACAGAGGGGTCACACTCTTAAGCCTCCCTGGAAAGGTCTATTCAGGGGTCCTGGAGAGGAGGGTCCGTCGGATAGTCGAACCTTGGATTCAGGAAGAGCAGGGTGGTTTTCGTCCTGGTCGTGGAACACTGGACCAGCTCTACACCCTCAGCAGGGTCCTGGAGGGTGCATGGGAGTTCGCCCAACCGAGTGGCCGAGTGTGAAGCGGCCGGGATGAGGCTCAGTGCCTCCAAATCCGAGGCCATGGTCTTGAGCCAGAAAAGGGTAGAGGTCCTTCTCCGGGTCAGGGGGGTCGTCCTGCCTCAAGTGGAGGAGTTTAAGTATCTGGGGATCTTGTTCACGAATGAGGGAAGAAGGGAGCGGGAGATCGACAGGCGGATTGGGGCGGCGTCTGCCGTGAAGCGGCGCTGTACCGGTCCGTCATGGTGAAGAGAGAGCTGAGTCAAAAGGCGAAGCTCTCGATTTACTGGTCGATCTACATTCCCACCCTCATCTATGGTCATGAGCTTTGGGTCATGACCAAAAGAACGAGATCACGGATACAAGCGGCCGAAATGGGTTTCCTCCGCAGGGTGGCCGGGCTCTCCCTTAGAGATGGGGTGAGAAGCTCGGTCATCAGGAGGGACTCAAAGTAGAGCCGCTGCTCCTCCACGTCCAGAGGAGCCAGTTGAGGCTCGGGCATCTGGTCAGGATGCCTCCTGGACGCCTCCCTGGTGAGGTGTTCACGTCCCACCGGGAGGAGAGGAAGACCCAGGACAGCTGGAGGGACTATGTCTCTCGGCTGGCCTGGGGACACCTTGGGGTTCCTGGAGGAGCTGGAAGACGTGGCTGGGAGGGAAGTCTGGGCCTCCCTTCTGAAGCTGCTGCCCCCTCGACCCGACCCCAGAAAAGCGGAGAATGAGAGAATGATGGATGGATGGATGGATGGATGGATGGATGGATGGGATGGTGATGGATGGAGATGGATGGATGGATGGGATTTGATAACATTTGAAACTTCTGATCAGATCAGATACTGACTTTGCCTGGACAACAAAACAGATGGGATGGGTTTCATCATCATCAATGGCAGAAGGCGTCCATGTCAGGGTGAAATTTCCTGAACCAGATGAACTCTTGGTCATGTTGACTGGTCCGCTGAACAGGAGCTCAGTGATCCTTTAACACACAGGAAACACATCAGTCTGTTTTCTTATATGTGCAAAATGTCCTCAAACCAGCCTTAAAAATTATCTTTAACATGTTATTTTCACCTTGAATTATGTAGAAACTTACCTCTGGTTAGAAACAATATTTATTTTCTACTCACTCAGACTGAGTCGCCTCTGCTGTGATGTTTATTTCTATCGTCTCATTAACGTTTATGAAGAACTGAGCTCCATGTTCAGGAGTTGGAGGCAGAAACCTGGGCAGATATTCACCTGCTGTGCAGGACGGAGCTGCAGGATCCACTGGAGCAATGCAGGGAAAAATCATACAGATTAAGTCACGAAACAGCAGAATTAAACTGACAACTCTCCTGTCCATTTAAATATTAATTCAGTGAAGTTGCACAGTTGTCCATCTGTGTTGTTCTAATAATGTGGGATTTGCTTGTGTTACATTCTTAATGATTAACTTTGAACAGATAATTATTTAATACTAAATGTGTTTCTCTTTGCAGTGAAGAAACATGATTGAAACATGAAATCAAACCTTTGAAAACAAACTGGACAGGGATTCTGCTCATTGAGCTGCTGGAGCTTATTGACGTCGTTCTACCAGTGTAATCAGTCAGATTGATGGTCTGTGTGGGAAAATCCTCCATCATCAGCTGAACTGCATATGAACCTTCATAGCTGCTGCTGGTTGGACTGAATGAAAGAGAACAAGACTAGAAGAGGACAGAGAGAGAAATTAAAGATTATAAATTAAGTTTATAATGTTATATTTACTGGATTTCAATATGGATTTATTTGTGTTTGTTCACAAAAAAACAAAAAACAAATGCAAATAATAATATTAAATTATTATTTTAATAACTTAAATTTTAAGTCACGAAATTTAATATTTGAGCATGAAAACAATGATTTTTTACAGGTTTTTGGTGATGAGAAGCAGGTTGCTGAATCATTTTATAGCATAAAAATGAAATACTGTTATATGAATGTTTCTACAGAGAAATACAGTGAACTAATTTCAGATTAGTTTTTGATCCTATTTTAAGCTACTTCCAAAATCCTGGGTCACAATACACTAAAAAGTATTTTTGCCAAATAAATTATGTCACCAATAATAAGTACTTGCATTAAAATACTGGTAACCTCTTATTTGTTTTTGCACAAACTATTTACTAAAATCTGAGATTCCAATAAACTAAAAATATCTGTATTTGTAAACAGCCTCCACTGTTTGCTTTACCATTTTGTCCACCAGGGGGCAGTGTTCACACACCTGAGTTTCAACCAACCTTTTGCTAGTCTGTAGCTACAGAGTAGCTCTTAATGTGTTTCACGCAGGGGTGAAAGTAGCTTTGAATTCTTGGCATTGCAATAACTAAAAACCATCATTGGCTCATTGTTCTCTGTCTCTCTATTCGTGTGTTTTACAAATGTAGCAGCATAAATGGTATGGTGCCACTTTAAGGCCAATTTCGGCTGCTGCATATAAGGAAGCCTTCACCTGTCATGAGGCTGGATGTGTTATGATGTCAACTCAATCTGCTTTCTTTGTTTGCACCGTTCTGGGTAAGCAAAGCTGTTTTATCGTTGTCGGCTTTAATAGTAGTTATTAATGCTAACTGGTTTATGCTTAGCCTCCTTTGCTGCATCTCCAATATCTGGGCCAATCTGTCCGTTCATTTGTTTGCTGGCAGGAAGGTAAGGGCTAGCGTGGCTAGGTAACATTCACCCCATGTAAACAAAACCTCCACATAGCGTTTTCTTACAGTTGCACTGCATGTAGGCAGAATTGGGGTTCTGTTTATTTGGCTGTGCATAAATTTATCAGGACACAGGTAAGCAGCTGCTGCAAGTTGTATGTTTTTGTTAGCAGTTGTATTAATAATTTTCTCCATTCTTTTTAGCCTTCTGACTCGTCAGCATTGCACCTGGAGTGACACTCGCTGTTGTTTTGCCTGCCTATAAATTGTTTTAAAAGACCAACCTGCACTTTCCCTGCTGCCGGGAGCATTGATGGCACTACAAAGGGGATAAAGTGCAATATAGAGGTGCTATTGTATCACTATTTTACTCATTGTTTCATTTTTTGTCTTTCTTTTAGGGACTGAGGCTTCTGTGGTGATATGATATGAAAAACTAAATGTTAAGATAGGCATCTGGTATGTATGTATTAACTACATTAGCTTGCTGTAATTAAGTCTTTAAAAGTTTGAAAATTTATGTATAGTCACATAATATGCTGTTCTGAATGCCATAGCAATCTCCTGTAACTTCCAATGTGCACACACACACACACACACACACACACACATCTCTCCATCTCAGCTGTATCAAACCCTAAACTAAACCAAAACTCAACTCACGCATCAGTCTTAAACTTAACCTCTAACCATAAACTGCATTTCTCCTTGTTGTCTCCCTGTTTCTCCTTCATTTTCTCCCTCCTGTCAAACTGTCACTCAGTTTGACTGAAGCATATTTACCTTCTCTCTTCTACCTGTGAACCTCACAGTTTCCTTACCTGTAACTTGACACCAACATTTATTACTTACCGATGAGAGACTGAGGACAGACGGAAATGTGCAGGTGTAGCACTCATTGTTGTTTGCTCCATATCTGCATTGAACCTTATCTCCATCGGGGTCAAAGGTCAACAAGCTGATATTTTTTTGACAGTTTGAGGGAACTCTGAGAGAACCAGAAAAACAAATCGCATAATTACACCTGAGAACAAATAATCTTAACATTATTTGATTTACATTGAAGAGCTTCAGGATATTGACTGATTTGTGTTTCAGTGTTTTTCTTCCACTTTTAGGTTCTCATTGTTGAGAAATTACCAGAGGGTTTCCATATTCAATATGTCTAATTTAATCTAATTTAAATTTAATTTAAAGAGAGAGCTGAGTCAAAAAGCGAAGCTCTCGATTTACCGGTCAATCTACGTTCCCATCCTCATCTATGGTCATGAGCTTTGGGTCGTGACCAAAAGAACAAGGTCACAGATACAAGCGGCCGAAATGGGTTTCCTACGCAGATAGGGCTCTCTAAGTGAGCGCTATCTTCCTTAGAGATAAATAGCCCTTAGAGATAGGGTGAGAAGCTCGGTCATCCGGGAGGGACTCAGAGTCGAGCCGCTGCTCCTCCACGTCAAGAGGAGCCAGTTGAGGCTCGGGCATCTGGTCAGGATGCCTCCTGGACGCCTCCCTGGTGAGGAGTTCAGGTCCCACCGGGAGGAGAGGAGACCCAGGACACGCTGGAGGGACGATGTCTCTCGGCTGGCCTGGGGACGCCTTGGGGTTCCTGGAGGAGCTGGAAGACGTGGCTGGGGAGGGAAGTCTGGACCTCCCTTCTGAGCTGCTGCCCCCGCGACCCGACCCCCGATGAACCGAAGGAATTAATTTTAAATTAATTACTTTTGTTTTTTGTTTCCATGTAACTCTTTGTTCTCTCTTATAGATGAAATTAAGTCAGTGTTTGGATCTCCATCCATCTTTTGTACACCCTTGTCTCTTAGTGGGGTCGGGAGGTGCTGGTGCCTCTCCAGCTAACGTTCTGGGCGAGAGACGGGGCCACCCTGGACAGGTCGCCAGTCTGTTGCAAGGCAACACCGAGACAAACCTCCATGCACACACACACACTCGCATGTAGGGACAATTTAGAGAGACCAATTAACCCCAATCAGTCATGTTCTTGGACTGTGAGAGGAAACCAGAGTACCCGGAAAGAACCCACTTATGCACAGGGAGAACATGCGAACTCCATGCAGAAAGACCGGGGCCAGGAATCAAACCCAGAACCTTCTTGCTGCAAGGCAACAGCTTTACCAACTGCGCCACTGTCCAGCCCGTGTTTAGATCTATTTTTTAACAATAAATCTAAGACACCAAATGTTTCAGGTATTTATTAACATAAGATAAAAACTGAATTACCTCACAAGAGGAAGGATGCCGGTCAGTGGTGATGAGTTCGACCTGTTGATGTCGGATCGTTTTCTACCTTCAACAAACATCTTAGCGAGGCCAAATGTAATGCTGTTTTTGTTGTTTATCCAGGTTTTAGTATTGTTTCTTTAATAGAAGATATTGGGAAAAAATATGATGTTACTTATAGTTTCTAAAACACAGAAAACCTTACAGAGCAGCAGACCAGAAAACTGAGAGGAGAAATCTTAGACTTCTTGGGAAAAACAGATTATTAGATATATTTCAACACTTACCCATTGCTGTAAGTGTTGAAGTTCTTAATATCCCGCATGATGAACTCTCTCTGACACCATTCACCGCTGCTTTCATCAATCTTCTTACTACAGCCAGAGCACAGCCATGCCTCAAGCTCCTCACATGAGCTGTAGCCATACTTAAAGCGACGCAGAGCCTGTAGATTTAAAGTGGAGAGGTGTTGAACACAGAAAATAATTTTTAAAAGGAAAAATGAAAGAAACTTTAGACAATCTCAACTTACTGTATAAGTGTTTCCTTGTACATCTTTAGTGGTGTGGCTAAACACAGTACCAGTATAACCAGCTTCTGTACGGTCGATTACCAGCAGCAGCACAAAGAGCAGCATGATGACCGAATCAGTTCTGCTAAACAAAGATCGAATCATCAGGTAACCTTTGTGGTGACCGCTGTCGTAAGGTGCTTTGGTTATGCAAACACCTGAAGACCGGAGACGACAGCATGATGCTTTATAAATATTTAAAGGAGCTTGTAGGACTGAGCTGCTATTTATTTTTGCACATAGTTCTCCTCTTCATTTTATTTAGGAAGGTAAATTTTTGTCATTTGGTTTTACTTACAAATAGTAAGTCTTAGTTAATTTTAAAATAGTTGTTATTTTCTGCATTAAAGCTCACTCTCCTATTGCTGCAACATCTCAGGTCAAATTCATTTAAAAAGAAAACAAGATGTTAAAAACAAGGATGGCCACACTTTGAAAGATTGTAAAACTACAGTCACTCCCTTACTCATTCAGACTGTTTACTGTTTTATGAACTGCATCAGACAAACTTTTGTTTTAAGAAGATAAACATGTCTTTGCAAATTGTAAAAAACAATAAATCTATTACCTAGAGGGTTAATTATTCATCTATTCTGGACAGTTTTTGTGTCTCAGTGGATTTTTAAATTGTTCACTGATATAAGCTGAGCATTCCAGCTAAATACAAACACAAAGTTTACTAAAGCTCCTATATGAAATACAAACCGGATCCAAAAAAGTTGGGACACTAAACAAATTGTGAATAAAAACTGAATGCAATGATGTGGATATGGCAAATGTCAATGAGCACAAATGGCAGGTCAAAAGTTTAATCTGAGTAAATGTAACATTTTAAAGGCAAAATATGTTGATTCAAAATTTCAGTGTCTACAATACCAAAAAGGTTGGGACAAATAGCAATAAGTGACTGGAAAAAGAAATTGAACATATAACAAACAGCTGGAAGAACAATTAACACCAATTAGGTCAATTAACAACATAATTGGGTATAAAAAGAGCTTCTTAGAGTGTCAGTGTCTCTCTGAAGCCAAGATGCTAAGAGGATCACCAATTCCACCATTGTTGCACAGAAAGATAGTGCAGCAATACCAGAATGGTGTTACCCAGCGTAAAAAAGCAAAGATTTTTTTAGTTATCATCAACCGTGCATAACATCATCAAAAGATTCAGAGAATCTGGAACAATTGCTGTGCGTAAGGGTCAAGGTTTTGAAATTCTACTGGATGCTCGTGATCTCTGGGCCCTTAAAACGTCATTGCACCTTAAACAGGAAGGCCACTGTCAAGGAAACAACAGCCTGGGCTCAGGAATACTTCCAGAAAGCATCGCCAGTGAACACAATCCACCAGGCCATCCGCCACTGCCAGCTGAAACTCTACAATGCATAAAGGAGCCATTTCTAAGCTCAACAAGCTTAACCATTTGCACTGGGAAGGAGTCGTTTAAAATGGAGGGAGGCAAAATGGACGACTGTTCTGTGGTCCGATGAGTCACGATTTGAAGTTCTTTATGGATCACTGGGACGCCATGTCATCCGGACCAGAGAGGACAAGGATAACCCAAGTTATCAACGCTCCGTTCAGAAGCCTGCATTACTGATGGGATGGGGTTGCATGAGTGCTGTTGGCTCCGCAGCTTGCATGTCTGGAAAGGCTCCATTAATGCAGAGAACTATGTTCAGGTTCTAGAACAAAACATGCTCCCATCTAGATGTCATCGTCTCTTTCAGATAAGACCCTGCATTTTTCAACAAGATAATGCCAGACCACATTCTGCAGCAATCACAACATCATGGCTACGTAGGAGAAGGATCTGGTACTGAAATGTCCAGCTTGCAGTCCAGAACATTTTGTGCATCATAAAGAGGAAGGACCACAAAGAAAAACCAAGATGACTGAACAGTTGGAGGCCTGAATTAGACACGAATGGAGAGCATTCCTATTTCTAAACTCCATGGGGTCTAAGCTTTGAAGCTTGTAAATCGCTTCTCTAAGGAGGAGTTGTGCCTCGAAGGCAAGGTTGGGTCCCTTCAGGTTTTGCACAGCTGAACGGTTGCCATGGAGATTAAAGGATTTAAATTTGCATGAAATAATCAAAGGAGCAGTCAAGGTATGTTTTGGACAAGGGAATAATATAACATGATATAAAGCTCAAAAAGGTTAACTTACGAAATACTTTCTCTTCAACAAATGTTAATGCTTATTTTATTTTCCCTTAAAAATATTTTGTACTTCTTTTGGTATAATTTCTTTCATCATATCATATCCTCACATGTACAAATTTGAAAGTTAGTCAGTATTTTAAAATGAACCAGTTCAAAGACATGAAAACAGGAAAATATGAAAACTCCTCTGTTTCTCTTTAGAGTTTTGCTGCAGAGATTTGTATAAAGTGACACAGATCATTTTTTTATTGATGAAGGTCAGAATTACCTTAGAAAGAGGAAAGGAGATAAAAGCACTAATACTTCATTATCTTATCTGCTTAGACGTCAATGTCTGCATGTAACAGTAAGTTAAAATGTGGTTTGAGGATTAAATATGTGATGGGGACTAACTTTGTGTTTATCCATCCATCCATCTTCTATATACCCTTGTCCCTTAGCAGGGTTAGGAGGGTTGCTGGTGTCTATCTCCAGCTAACGTTTCGGGCGAGAGGCAGGGTACATCCTGGACAGGTAGCCAGTCTGTCGCAGTGACACACAGGACAAACAACCACTCACACCTAGGGAGAATTTGGAGAGGCCAATTAAACTGACAGTCATGTTTTTGGACTGTGGGAGGAAGCTGGAGTACCCAGAGAGAACCAACCATTCACAGGGAGAACACGCAAACTCCATACAGAAACATCCTGGGCCGGGAATCAAATTCAGAACCTTCTTGCTGCAAGGTAGCTCCCGTAGTTTGCTTTGCAAATAGCTAATTACCATACTGGGAGGCCGTAACTCGTACTGAGTTACATCTTGCATGGTAACAATGTTGTGCTTATTCCAGTTTCAGTGTCATTAGCGTTCAGCTAACTGTAACAAGTTGAGAAAATGTGCTTTTATTTATTTTTATAATGTTTGAAATTTCACCAAATCCTGATCAACACTGAAGAATAATTTTTTGTTGTTACTTTTTAATAATTGTATTACTTTATTTTATTTTGATAAACACTACTACCTGTACTGTTGCTTTAAGAGAATGTTCTATGACATCATTACTGTACTACTCTCAGTTGGCGCTAGGCTGCCTGGGAAGAGGTAGGAACGTTTCTTACTCTTGGTTAAGCTAATGTTTTTTTTTGATATTCATAAAATAATTGAAAGCAAATGCAGCTGTGAATGGTTATGTTTTAATACATACATTTCTTTTGACAAGTTCAGAATTTTCTATTGTAAATATTAGAACTATCAGTTATTAGTTAGTCACAGGATTTCTCCATGTGCTTATCTGCTAGGGGAATTCCGACTCCTGTGCATGGAAGAGCTGCATGTTAAAGGGCTTTTGTATTTCTATTTGTGCAGGTATGTGTATTTGGTTATTTTGTTCTATAATGTTTAAGCTGGTTGTATAAGTACACAAAACATCTGGGTTATGCAATTATTTCAGAGTTTTCTTTATTTTTATCATTACTGTACAACATTACTGTACTACTCTCAGTTGGCGCTAGGCTGCCTGGGAAGAGGGGAATTCCGACTCCTGTGCATGGAAGAGCTGCATGTTAAAGGGCTTTTGTATTTCTATTTGTGCAGGCCTCTGCCAGCAACCTGTATTAAAGATCAACCAGCAACTCCAGTGGTCTGACTCCCTCCTTCATCTGAACACAACGCAGAACACATCAAGGTTAACCGACTGCATAAGACTAGATTATTAGTTAAGAACACCTCTAGTATACACCGGTTACAATGGTGCCGTGACCTTTCTTTTGGATCTTATTTGAGGACGATCATCAGCTCGTCCACCGTGGGAAGCTGTTTGAGTTTTGTTTTTACTTCCTTTTCACACTGTTGAGGTTTTTCTGTGGAAGGCGCTTTATTATTGCAGAAAATTTGGTTTTGTTATTGGAATCCTTTTTTTTCCCCACCTATATTCTTGAGATTATTTTTGTATTTGTTACTATTCGGTAGCCATCTTGTTTTTGGCGTTACATTTTCTTTTGTTAAGCATTTCAATACTGTGTGTACAGTTTGAGAGTCATGGCTGAGTCTAGAACCTATGTTGTTGAGGGTGGGGACCCAGAACTTGTGGCTCGACCATACAAATTTGGTGTGGGGAGGGGGTTTCTTAACCGGACCTTAGAACCCAGATCACCAGGGCAGAGAGAAACAACATTTGATACCCCGCAACTTACTTCAACTCGGTTTTTGGGCCAGCCTGTGTCCAGTCAGGTTGAGCAGAATACAGATCTAGGCTCTCTTATTACTCAGTTGGCTGAGAAACTGGGTGATTCTATTAGAGCTCAGCTCCTTTCTGGTGAGAGCCCATGTAGTACAGGGGCTTCCAATCTGTCGAGTGAGGCGACTCCATCCAATGTGAGTTTTGTTATGCACTCCGACGCAAAAGAGCCACCTATATTTAGAGGTGATGGCTCTGACAAATTCACAGTACATGAATGGGAGAGTCTCATGTCTTTGTACTTGAAGAAGAGAGCAGTTCCAGTTCATGAACATTCCCAAGAAATATTAGCAAGGCTAATGGGTAAGGCTGGGGATGTGGTGAGAATCAAACTACGTAATGATAAGTCTATTGACCATGTCAGAAGTCCTCATTTAGTCTTTGACATCTTGAAACGGCACTTCAGTGAGCTGACTTACTCCAGTATGCCACTGGCAGATTTCTACAACACATTGCCAATGCCTGGTGAGGATGCCATGGAGTATTGGATACGGCTGAACAAGATGATGGATGTGGCGGATGAGTGCTTAAAGAGGCAAGGTCGTGGGATAGATGACCCACAACATGAAGTGAGCATGATGTTTATTAAACACTGCCCTGACCAGCCTCTTGCCAGTGTCTTCAAATTTAAGTCTGCAGAGAAGTGGTCGGCGAATGAGATTCAAGAGAGACTGGATGAACACATGATGGGGAAGAAATCTCAGAAGGCTCCACACACTCAACAACCGAGAGAAAACTCCCCAGTGCACAAGGTACATTCCCAATGTCATGTGCATAAGACTGAAAGTCCTGTTTCAGACATTGCTGGCCAAGTTGGACAGTCTAGGATCCTTCCACCAGCTACGCCGTTGGCTGCCGGCACTGATAGTGACTGTCTGAGAAGCCTGGTGAGCCTATTGGACAGGTTAGTGCTGCAACATGACCAGGTGTCTAGAACCCAGAGTGGTAAGGTTGCTATGCCTCAGCCTTTGCAGAGGTCTTGCAGGGCTTGTGGTTCTCAAGACCATTCTACATTGAGTCACTGCAGACGGGAAAACCGTTGCTTAAAGTGCCTGTCCCCAGGCCACTGGAAGAGAGATTGCCCTCAGCAGACTGCACAGCGGAGAGTTCAACCTGAAAGCAGCTCTACTGAGCCAAACCAACAGTTAAACTAGAAAACCCATGCCTGGGGAGAGGCGGTGTGGGTTTTGCACGTGAATCCCTCTCCAACCCCTGTGATTTGGCTGACCTTTATGAAACCAGCTGTTCGGCTGCACCTAAGGGATCCAAAGTAATCATTCAAGCAGCACATAAGATTCAGGCATTCAGTGAGCTGTTTTACACCCCTGTCACCATCGGTCGCTCTGTGCAGCTTAATGGCATGCTGGACACTGGCTCAATGGCATGCAGTATTAGTGAGCATGCAGTGGAGAAGCTGAGTGTTGCTGGGGTTTTGCCTGACAAGCAGCATCCCCAAGAAAGCATAATTCTTGTGGGCTGTGGGGGTATGCGGACTGAGCCTGACGGATTTTATCACTTAGACATGCAGCTTTATGGGGTTTCCTGCAGTGTACCCACTTTGGTTATACCTGGTCAGCAGGATGATCTGATTTTGGGCTCCAATGTTATTAAGCACATCATCCATGTTCTGAAAGGGGGTGATAACTATTGGGACATTGCATCTCGGCATGACTGTGCCTCTATCCCCGAGATTGGACAGTTTTTGTCAATGTTCACAAATGTTGAAGGCTGGAGGGGTACTGAGGTTCCAGACAAAATTGGCACTGTGAAGTTGACTCAAGCAGTGACCCTGCTTCCCAGACATGAACATCTAGTTTGGGGCAGGCTTCCTGCCAACATCCCCATGTCACCCGGAAGTACTGTCATTGTCGAGCCCACCTGCTCAAAAGCTATACCGAGAGGTGTTCTAGTGGGTCGACTCATCACACCACTTTGGGGTGATAGATGGGTGCCGATGACAATAGTGAACCCATCTGACAAAACCTTGACTCTGAAAAGAAACTGCAAGTTAGCTGATGTCTCACCATGCTTAGCAGTTGAGGACTTTAATGTCTTCCAGGGATTGCACATGGCTGCAGAGAAACAGACAGAAAACCCAGAGAAGTTACAAGATGATGGTTTGGTTGCGACAAGCAATGACGATGGCTCTTTCAAAAACTTATGTGACATGGGCTTGGAGACTATTGATTTGGACTCGTGTCAAGTCAGTGACACTTGCAAGTCCCGTCTCATTGAACTGTTGATGGAGTATCAAGATATCTTTTCCAGAGATTCTCTAGACTGTGGCAGGGTGCATGGATACTCCCATCGTATTCGGTTAACGGACGATCGGCCATTCCGGTTGCCATACCGGAGAGTTCCCCCTGCTCATTATCAGAAGTTGAGGCTTGCTCTGAATGACATGGAGGAAAAAGGGATCATTAGGAAGTCTTCAAGTGAATATGCCTCACCTCTGGTGATGGTATGGAAGAAAGATGGTGGACTTCGCATTTGCAATGACTTCAGGTGGCTGAATGCCCGCACCATAAAGGATGCCCACCCTTTACCTCACCAGTCTGACTGTCTGGCTGCACTTGGAGGGAACTGCTTCTTTAGCACGATGGACCTCACCTCAGGCTTTTTCAACATCCCTATGCATGAAGATGACAAGAAGTACACGGCTTTTACGACTCCCCTTGGACTGTACGAATATAATCGCATGCCACAAGGTCTATGCAACAGTCCAGCATCATTCATGCGAATGATGATTGGGATATTTGGGGATATGAACTTCACAAAGCTCTTGTGCTATCTTGACGACTTGCTTGTATTTGCACCATCAGAGGATGAGGCTTTATCAAGACTACAGATTGTTTTCCAGCGGTTGCGAGAGAACAACCTTAAACTAGCCCCCAAAAAGTGCCATCTGATGCGGAAGCAGGTCAGTTTCCTAGGACATGTCATTGATGGAAACGGTGTGTCAGTTGACCCAGGCAAAGTGGAGGTGATCACCAAGATGTCGACTTCAGACCTCATGGAAGAGGATGGTTGTACGCCATCTGTTAAAAGAATCAAGTCTTTCCTTGGCATGGTGTTCTACTATCAACATTTTATTCCTAACTGCTCCTCCATAGCAAAACCTTTGTTTGCACTTACTGCAGGACAAAAAAGGAGAGGGCAGTCAGCCAAGAACAGGAGATTCCAATGCACCTATCGTAAATTAACGCCTGCCGACTGGACAGAGGGATGTGGAGATGCTTTTCAGAAGTTGAAGACTATGCTATTGGAATGTGTCGTGCTTGCTCATCCAGACTTTGATGAACCATTTATCTTGTCTGTTGATGCGTCTTTGGATGGTCTCGGAGCAGTCCTATCACAAGTAGCAAAAGGAGAATCCAAAGCTCGACCTGTTGCCTTTGCGAGTAAGACTCTCAGTGCATCACAACAAAAATACCCAGCCCACAGGTTGGAGTTCATGGCTCTTAAATGGAGCGTCTGTGAAAAATTTAGTCACTGGCTAAAGGGGCGTAGTTTTACCATCTGGACAGATAATAACCCTCTTACCTACCTCCTGACAAAGCCGAAGCTTGACGCATGTGAGATCCGATGGGTGTCAAAACTCGCTTCATACTCCTTTGACTTAAAACACCTACCTGGAAGGAGTAATGTGGTCGCCGATGCCTTGAGTCGAGACCCCTTTGCTAAACCAATCAGTCATAGATTGTTGGAGGAGTCATACCTGTCCCTGACACAAGAAGCTGACAAGGTCAATGTAGGTTCTGTGCAGGACATCTTCAGATTCAGCTGTCAGCCACAGTCTGATAGATCAGTGGCTCAACCATCACTGAAGGGTTGCTATGACACAGCTGAAGTCAGAGCTCTTTGTCAAGCCCACTGTGACTGGATTGAGGGTGCAGAATCTAGAGCTCTGTGTTTGACGCAACATACTCACCAGCTTCAAAGTGGACAGGATACACTACCTGTGTTTTCCATTCAGGAACTGCAGTGCAGCCAACTACAGGATCCAATCATCTCTAAGGTGTTGCCCTTTGTTGCTGCCCAAAAACGACCATCTAGGCGAGAAAGACTTAGTGGGGACCTGATAGCCAACAGACTGCTGAAACAGTGGGACAAGCTGGAAGCCCATGATGGTGTGATGTATAGAGTCATAAAGGATCCTGTAACCAAGCAGAAAAGGTTCCAGTTTGTACTACCCCATTGTTTACGAGATAAAGCTCTGTCTGGCATTCATGATCTAGCAGGTCATCAAGGACAAGACCGTACTCTGTCTCTTGCGAGGCAGCGGTTCTATTGGCCAGACATGGAGAAAGATGTGCGCGCATATGTCAAATGTTGCCAGAGATGTGTATTTGGGAAGACACCAGAACCAGCAGCTCGTGCACCTTTGGAAAGTATTAAGAGCTCTGCACCAATGGAGTTGGTTTGCCTGGATTTCTGGTCAGCTGAGGATAGCAAGCAACGGTCAGTAGATGTCTTAGTGATCACTGACCATTTCACCAAACTGGCTCATGCTTTCCCTTGTGCTAACCAGACGGCGAAACAGGTGGCCAAAAAGCTCTGGGATCATGTGTTTTGTGTGTATGGCTTCCCAAAGCGCATACATTCTGACCAAGGCACCAATTTTGAAAGCAACCTGGTCGCAGAACTTCTTCGGCTGGCAGGTGTTGCAAAATCCCATACAACAGCTTACCATCCAATGGGAAATGGTGTAACTGAGCGATTCAACCGCACATTGGGTTCAATGCTCCGTACACTTCCTCTTAAGGAGAAGCAGCGATGGCCAGAACAAATCCAGACACTCACATTTGCTTACAATGCAACCATTCATGAAACGACTGGTTACGCGCCCTTTTATCTCATGTTTGGGCGGGTCCCAAGATTGCCAGTCGACATAATGTTCAACCATGTCCTGAATGATTCAGCAGTTGTGGATTATGACTCCTATGTCAAGTCTCTCTTTTCCTCTCTGGAAAGTGCTGTGGAAATTGCCCAGAAACATTCCTTGGCTGAACAGCAACACCAGTCCCACCAATACAACAAGCGTGCCAAAGGCGCTCATCTGTCAGTTGGAGATCGGGTTCTTGTGGCGAATAAAGGAGAACGCGGAAAGAGGAAGCTGGCTGACAAGTGGGAGGATATTGTGTACACTGTTGTTGAAGTGCATCCAGAGATCCATGTCTATAAAATACAAGATACCGAGGGACATATGAAAGTTGTGCACAGAAACCTACTGTTGGATGTGAGTTTCCTGCCAATTTCCAGGTCAGATGGTGAGGTCACAACAGATGTCTCCATGGATATTGATGGATTTGATGACGAGACCGGCAACAGTGGAGAGGAAAGCTCCTCATTGCCTGATATGGGGGATTCACTGAATTCTCTGGGTCCTGCAGTTCCAACTGTGCCCGTGCTTGGGGATCCATTAGAGTCTGGAAAAACTGCATCACAAGAACCAGTGGCTTCAGTTGATGCGGATTCTGATTCTTCAGCCAGCAGAATTGGACCTCACTCTGCCATTTCCGATCTAAGCACTTCACAGTCGAACATTGACAGTGATGGCCAGATTAGAACCCGTGCTGGACGATTAGTTAAGTCAGTGAACAGACTGATAGAATCTATGGTCCAGAGGCCATTTTCAAAGAGTTCTAACATTTTGCATTTTGACCCATTCCACACAGTTAAACGTTGATTCCAGTTGTATGGTGAATGTGTTATCTGTGATTTCTGCTATTTAGTACTTACTATGCAGATTTTGATTTGGGGATGTTCAGTTTTAGTTTGATGAGGATTATTTACATTACAGGAGTCTTATGGGCCAGATGCTGTGTTACGTAACAGGCGTGACATTGAACTAGGGAATTGAAGAGACCTGATCAATCTCTTTCTTTCCTGAACCTTCTGTAGGGGTAGCTTTTATGTTGGATGTGTGGACTAGGTCTCACTCTTCATTTGTGCCAGAATAAATCGGTTGTGGACATATCCTCATTTCTTTAGATCACGCTCAGGAGTTTGGTGAATTTCACGGGGGGTGAATGTAACAAGTTGAGAAAATGTGCTTTTATTTATTTTTATAATGTTTGAAATTTCACCAAATCCTGATCAACACTGAAGAATAATTTTTTGTTGTTACTTTTTAATAATTGTATTACTTTATTTATTTTGATAAACACTACTACCTGTACTGTTGCTTTAAGAGAATGTTCTATGACATCATTACTGTACTACTCTCAGTTGGCGCTAGGCTGCCTGGGAAGAGGTAGGAACGTTTCTTACTCTTGGTTAAGCTAATGTTTTTTTTTGATATTCATAAAATAATTGAAAGCAAATGCAGCTGTGAATGGTTATGTTTTAATACATACATTTCTTTTGACAAGTTCAGAATTTTCTATTGTAAATATTAGAACTATCAGTTATTAGTTAGTCACAGGATTTCTCCATGTGCTTATCTGCTAGGGGAATTCCGACTCCTGTGCATGGAAGAGCTGCATGTTAAAGGGCTTTTGTATTTCTATTTGTGCAGGTATGTGTATTTGGTTATTTTGTTCTATAATGTTTAAGCTGGTTGTATAAGTACACAAAACATCTGGGTTATGCAATTATTTCAGAGTTTTCTTTATTTTTATCATTACTGTACAACATTACTGTACTACTCTCAGTTGGCGCTAGGCTGCCTGGGAAGAGGGGAATTCCGACTCCTGTGCATGGAAGAGCTGCATGTTAAAGGGCTTTTGTATTTCTATTTGTGCAGGCCTCTGCCAGCAACCTGTATTAAAGATCAACCAGCAACTCCAGTGGTCTGACTCCCTCCTTCATCTGAACACAACGCAGAACACATCAAGGTTAACCGACTGCATAAGACTAGATTATTAGTTAAGAACACCTCTAGTATACACCGGTTACATAACATTGGTGGCATTCAGCTCTAAATTCAGCTCTGATTTCATTTTCTTGAATAAATAACTAAATTATTAATCCTTATTTGTGAAATATGTTTGACTAATCAAGCACTAAGAACATTACAATCATTAAGGCTTGATAAACCTGTGTAATACATCAAGGTCAGTGGTGAACAAACTTTTTGTAAAGTGAAATAAAACTTTTCAGAATTGGGGGCCACATAAAATATTTTCAGAGGCCACACATTAACCCCACACCACACTTTAGACACCCATTATGTAGGCAAAACCCTTCCCTGAGAACTCTGAGAGAACCAGGAAACAAACATCACAAAGTCACACCTGAGAACAAACAATTTGCTCAAATGCTTTGTTTGTTGTAAAGTTTGTTGTTTTGACTGATTTGTATTTCAGTATTTGTCTTCCAAGCTTTTTTGTTTTTAAGCTGTTCAAACTTTTTTCTTTGAGAAATGACTGAATGGTTCCTATACTCAATGTAGTTAGTTCAATATGTATTTTACAGTTTCACATGTTAATAATAAAACCTAAAAGTTATTTCTTAGTTTTACATTCAAAGGCTGAATCACAAATATCTGTAAAACAATAAATACTAAATCTGCTTTTGCTCCCTGTAACTTCTTATGAAATCAATTCAAAGCATTTAGACACAATTTGAGACTAATTTCTAAGTATCAAAGCTTTACGGTTAGGCTTTAAAAGAAAAACAGCCATTATAAAATATTGGCGAGCCAGCCAGGAGATAAAATTAATGTTCTGACAGAATTTTTGTTCTGAGATGTGGAAACAAGGTGGACATGGAGCAAGAACTGGATGAGATCATCGCAACACTATGGACCTTAGGGAAGTCAGATCTCACAAAAGTGGTTCCACTATCTAAAGCACAGTGAAAAGGCAGGTGAAGTATTCGATGAACAAGCTCACCGTGCCGTAATAAAGATGGAGGAGATGACAATCGGTGAAACTGAGGATGGTGAAGAGCCCCAAGTGTCCCAGCAATTTTTGAGGAACTACATTTAATTTTCAATTCCCTGGAAACTCATTAGGGTGGTGAACCTGTGTACCATATGTCAGAAAATGCTATCATAGAAAAATGCTGACCAATGCTTCATTTATTATGTTTCACATTTAACTATAATCAGGTGGTTTTTAGTCTAGATTTAAAGGAACTCAGTGTTTCAGCTGTTTTGCAGGTTTTTGGAAGTTTGTTTCAGATTTGTGGTGCATAGAAACTGAATACTGCTTCTCCATGTTTGGATCTGGTTCTGGAGATGCAGAGCAGAACCAGATGACCTTAGAGGTTCTGGAAGGTTGCTATAACAACACATATCTTTAATGTGGTGTAGTGCTAAACAGTTCAGTGATTTATAAACAAGCAACATTATTTTAAAGTCTATTCTCTGAGCTACAGGGAGCCAGTGAAAGACTGTAGAACTGGGTGATGTTATTTCTGGTTTTAGTTAGAACTCCAGCAGCATTGTTGTGGATCTAACTGATTTTGTGAGGTTGAACTGTGAAAACACAGTTGCAGTAATTGATACGATGCATGGATGAGTTTCTCCAGATCTTGGTGGGACAATAATCCTCTGATCCTGGAGATGTTCTTCAGATGATAGAAGGCCGACTTTGTAACTGTTTTTATGTTGCTCTGAATGTTCAGGACTGAGTACATCTTTAATAACTGAAGCTGTGTATAGATCATTCCTCTTTAGGTAATAACTTCAGTTAGAATTACGTTTTGTTATCACTCTTACTTTAGTAGTTTTAGGGTCGGCCCAAGGCATGAGCAAACTAAGCAGCCGCTCAGAGGCCCAGGGCCTCTAAAGGGCCTCCTCAGTGTAAAGTAAGCTTTATTTCTATAGCACTTTTCACAGACCAAAGTCACAAAGTGCTGCACAATGTAAAAACAAATAATTTAAAACATCACACGAACAATAAGCAATAAAACACAGTGTTACATTAAAAAGCAATTTTAAAAAAGTGGGTCTTAAGTTGTTTCCTAAAAGTGTCAATACAATGTAGAGATCGAATGGTGCAAGGTAGCTCATTCCACAGACGAGGCGCCACAGCTTTAAAAGATTTGTGTCCCCTAGTCTTGTACAAGGTTTGAGGGACCACCAACAAGTTCAAATTGGACGACCTGAGGCTCCTGGTCGGAAAATAAGGCTGGATAAGGTTTTTAATGTAATCTGGCGCTTGGCCATGAAGGGCTTTAAAAGTCAGTACCAGGATTTTGTAGTGTATCCTGTAAGATACTGGTAGCCAGTGCAAGTTTTTAAGGATGGGTTTGATATGTTCCCTCCTGTGGGCACGGGTGAGCAAGCGTGCAGCAGAGTTTTGTACTACCTGCAGACGCATTAACTTTTTCTTGTTGAGACATGTGAACAGACTGTTACAGTAGTCCAGTCTCGATGAGACAAAAGCATGAACGATCATTTCAAGCTCACCATAAGTCACCATTTTACGAAGTTTTGAAATGTTGATTTGCTGATTTTTTTTAGTAATAATTTCTGTCATGATCATGATGGGTTTAAGTGACTTTACCCACATACAAGAACACCACCAAGAGAAGACGTAAATAATAAAGATTTATTGCACAACACAAAGCAAATCAGATGAGTCTCTGGTCCAGGGAACAGACTGCTGCAGGCAGCGCACTGAAGAGAACAGGGGAGAGGCTGAGTTCAAGTCTGTGGGGTCCATTACATTTTCAAACTCAACCAGGATAAAGAAGTCTCTTGTTTTCTTTCTCACACGTTACAGATAAAAGAAAATAAAGGGAAAAAAATCCCTATCATACATAAATAATATATTTTCATTATTTATCAATAAGTGCAGAATATGACATGATGGGTCAATGAAAACCCACATGCATAAATGTTAGAGATGTAAATGGAAGTAAAGAAATACCAAATCCCCAGTGAGCACCTGCCTTAATAAAGTTTGTGTGGCACCAAACTTTATTCTTGATTATTGTCATAACGAAGTTTAGTCCCACTACATAAAACAATGCAAAATCCAAAGATTTAAAATAAGTTAATCCAGGCATATGTTCCTGAAAGAATCAGTGATGGGTATTTTCTTGAACCTTCATTTAAAAGAACCACAGACAACATACATGAATATTATGACAAAGCTTTTGCAAAAGGAGAAGACTCAACAAACGGCTCCTCGAAACCGTTCACTGAGCGTTCTGAAAACCTTTGGTTACAGCTCGTCTTTTATTATCAAGCAACAGGAAGGAGGATGCTTAGAAAGACAGCACATAAATTATTACTGCACACAGGCAGCTTCCAAGGTTGGGAGTATTCCGGTTGATAAGAAGACACCTGTGGAAGCGTAATTTAAGGTCTGGGAAACACACAGTTAACTGTTTCACATGAAGATGAACAGGCAGACATGGCCTTCAGGTCAGTTTACACACACTGAAGAAAGAGAGCACTTTAAACTGAAAATAACAATAATCTATATTAACTATTGTTGATTAACATTAGACTGAATATGAACTAAAATAATAACAAAATAATAATACCAAAAAATCTCTAACAATCAGATTTATGTTGGTATATAGCCAGTGAAGGGCAGCCCTTTGACTACTACTACTGAGTCGTTGGTCAGCATGTGGACCTTTATGTCTGCAGGCAGCCCTCGTCTGATCAGTACATCTTTGATCTGCAGAAGAAAACATGAGAAGAATGTGAGATACAGTCAGTGGTGAATCATAAAATACAAAAGTATTGCAACTTGTGGTGTATTTACCCCCCCCACCCCCCCCACGGTTTATCTGAGTTGGTACAGTCCTTTATTGTGAGACGTGCAAGCTCCCTCTCTGTGGTTACTTCGTGTTAGCACTACAATAAAGAGATAGGAAAATGGTCCGAGCCTCCTCTGTTCATCAAGACATTACAACTGGCGACGAGGATATTTTTTGGAGGAGAGAAGACGTCAAGTGTCAGTACTAGTGAGTACAATGGCTCAGGTTGGCAAGATAGATGACTTCAGACCGGAGGTTGAGCCGTGGACAGCTTATATCGAGCGGCTAGAGCAGAACCTGGAAGCTAACGACATTGACGAAGAAAAGCACGTGGCGGTGTTGCTAAGTGTAATGGGTGCTAAAGCATACGGACTTTTACGAAACTTAGTACAGCCTGAAAAACCAAAAGACAAGACTTTTGGCGATATTGTGGACATTTTGAAAGAACACTATGAACCCAAGCCATTATTAGTTGCTGAACGTTTCCGTTTTAATAGATGCAACCAAAAGGCGAGTCAGACTGTTGCCCAGTATGTCGCAGAGCTTAAACAACAAGCGGCTAACTGTGATTTTGGTGCGTCGCTGGATTCGGCGCTGAGGGATCGGTTCGTAAGTGGAATTAAAAACGAAGCGTGCCAGAGGAGGTTGCTTTCGGAGGACCGGCTGACCTTTGCCAAAGCTTTTGAGATTGCTCTCAATATGGAGACTGCAGACAGAGACACTCGAGAGCTGAGAGGCGCCGAAGGTGAATGGACTAGTGAGGCAAACATTCACAAGGTGAGGCCAATAAAAACAAATATGTGCTACTGATGCAAAGGGAAAAATCACAATGCAAATGAATGTCATTTCAAAGAGACTAAATGCCATAATTGTGGAAAGATTGGACATATTAGGAAAGCATGTCGGGCTAAAGTGAAAAAGAGTCATGAAAAGGAAACCAGGAGCTGCAGAGAGACAAAGTATGTGACAGCTGAGGAAGACCCTGAAGAGGAGTTAGCCATTTTGACTGTTAATGCTGAGGATGATGAAAGATATAAAGCAACATTTGCAGTTGACAATGTTGATTTGGAAATGGAAATTGACACGGGAGCAGCAAAGAGTGTCATTTCACATCCTACATACTTGAAGAAGTTCTCTCACCTGCCTTTGCAGCCAGCTAAAGTGAAGCTCAAAGCTTACAATGGAGGATGTATAAGTGTTGTGGGACAGTTTGTAGCAAAAGTAGAGTATGAAGACCAAGTCATGGATTTGCCACTGTTGGTTGTTGGGGGACATGGTGCTTCATTGTGTGGAAGGAACTGGTTGACAAAACTCCAGCTTAACTGGCAGCAGATTAAGTACATGGGTGAGCCAAAACATCTATCACTCAATGAGCTTTTGGATGCTTACAGTGATGTATTCAAGGATAGTTGGGCACATTGAAAGACATTAAAGCTACCATCGTGGTCAGACCTGAGGTGCCGTCTAAATTTTGTAAACACAGGCCTCTCCCGTTCGCGATGAAGGAAAAGGTGGAAAAAGAACTTGAAAGACTTGAAAAATGTAACATCATTACACCTGTGAGACACAGCGAGTGGGCAGCACCCATAGTGCCGGTGCTAAAGAGGGACGCTTCCATCCGCTTATGTGGGGATTACAAAGTGTCGGTGAACCAAGCCCTTGAAGCAGATACATACCCCCTTCCACGTTTGGAGGAACTTCTGGCGACACTCAGTGGGGGAAAGTACTTCTCAAAGATAGATCTGGCAGCAGCCTATCAACAAGTACTGTTGAATGAGGATTCTAAGAAGTACACAACTATCAATACTCATAAAGGACTGTTTGTTTACAACAGGCTTCCTTTTGGAATCAGCACAGCTCCATCTATTTTTCAGCGTATTATGGAAAACATAATGAAAGGGTTACCAGTGGTGGTCTACCTGGATGACTTGCTCATCACTGGACGCTCAAAAGCAGAACATCTATGCAACCTGGAAAAGGTTCTGCAACGTCTTCAGGAAAATGGCCTGCGAGTGAAACGTTCCAAGTGTGAGTTTAACAAGCCGCAAATTCAGTATCTGGGACAGTCCTGGATGAACATGGAGTCCATCCTTCAGAAGAAAAAGTGAGGGCGATACAGGAGGCTCCCGCTCCTACTAATGTGAAAGAACTTCAAGCGTTCCTGGGACTTGTTAACTATTATGGGAGATTTGTGCCAATGCAAAGCACAGCTCTTGCTCCACTTTACAAGTTACTGAAAGACAGTGTGACTTGGAGATGGACGGAACCAGAGCAGGCAGCGTTCAACAAGTGCAAAGGTCTGCTGACAAGTGATCGGGTTTCCTGGCGCACTATAACCCCAACCTGCCACTCACTTTAGCATGTGATGCTTCTGCATATGGCATCGGTGCAGTTATACAGCACACACTGCCAAGTGGGGAGGAGAGACCGATAGCATATGCTTCCCGAACGCTGTCCCCAGCAGAAAAAAAGTACTCTCAAATAGAAAAAGAAGCTCTAGGACTGATTTATGGAGTGAAAAAATTTCACCGGTTCCTATGGGGTAGGCATTTCCACCTTAGCAACAGACCATCGACCCCTGCTGACGCTTTTTGGTGAGCACAAGAACCTACCTACCCTGGCTGCAGCACCATTCAAAGGTGGGCTATCATATTGTCGGCATATGATTACCACATAGTTTTCAAGAAATCAGAAGAACACAGCAATGCAGATGGACTCTCTCGTTGTCCTCTACCAGAAACGAGCAACACTGGAACAGCATCGAGTTCGGCAGCAGTGCATTCATTGCTAACGGAGCATTTGGAAGGAGCTCCACTAAATGCGATCCAGGTCGCCCGGGCCACACGTACAGACATGGATTTGTCAAGGATTTACCAGTATGTCATGGAAGGCTGGCCTACTGTTACAGATGTGAGTTTAAAGGCTTATCACAACAAGAGGAATGAACTTTCAACAGAGATGGGTTGTGTTTTGTGGGGAACCAGAGTGATTATACCCTCAAAATTGAGAAAGGCTGTGTTAAATGAGATTCACTCTGGTCATCAAGGAATTGTGAAATCCAAGGCCTTAGCTCGCAAATATGTTTGGTGGCCAAATCTAGATCATGACCTGGAACAGGTCTGCAAAACATGTGAAACATGTCAGCTGGAACAGAGGATGCCACAGCATGTTCCACTGCATCCCTGGGAGTTCCCAGTGATAGAAGACTGCATATCGACTTTGCTGGACCTTTCCTCGACAGCATGTTCATGATCGTAGTCGATTCATATTCAAAGTGGTTGGAGGTATTTCGTATGCCACACATTACCTCACAAGCCACAGTGACAAAGCTGAAGAGACTGTTTGCTTCATATGGACTTCCTGAACAAATAGTCACGGACAATGCTACCACTTTCACTTCTGCAGAGTTCCAAACGTTTGTGACACAAAATGGCATTTTGCACACAACAAGTGCACCGGGACATCCTGCCACAAATGGTTTGGCTGAGAGATATGTGCAGACATTCAAAGTAGGCATGAAAAAGCTTGCAAACCGCTCATGCAGCATTGAGGACAAACTTTCCTTATTTTTGCTGCAGTACCGTGTTACACCGAATTGTACAACGGGTCAGTCTCCAGCTGAATTGTTCTTGCACAGACACATTCGTACCAGACTGGATTTCATCAAACCTAACACCAAGGAGACTGTTCGCAGGAAACAGTATCTGCAAAAAGCTCAACATGACTTAACAGCTGTGGACCGTTCCTTTTCTGTGGATGATGCTGTGTATCTTCGCAACACAGGGGGAGGAGTTCACAAGTGGATACCTGGACAGGTTGTAAGACAAACTGGTCCAGTCTCTTATGAAGTAAAAGAGCGTTACTCGAACGCTATGCACAGAAGACATGGGGATCAGCTGCGTACCAAAGCTGTAGCTGAACCAGATACCGATGACCCTGAAACACCACCACAAGAGCAAAGTGATGTAAGCATGACACCTGAACAAAGTGCTCTGGACTCTGGGCTGCAACCACCTGTTTTCGCAGATCCTTCAGTGGTGGTGAGGCGTTCAACACGACCACGGAAGACACCAAAGCGATATCTTGAATAGCCTTGTGTTTATCTAAGAATAACGGTTTTGCATGTTATGTTACATTATTATTCATGTTACATTAAGGGTTACATCCGAGTTAGATGCAGAGGTAAACGGGAAAGAAAAATGTCTTGATTACCAAGTAAATACATATTTGAGTTATTGTTTGGTTCTACATGGTAATGCACTTAAGCTGGAATAAGTGACCATAGTATATTTTAGTTAATGTAGATAAAAAATGTTATTTTCATCTTAAGAGGGGGATGATGTGGTGTATTTCCCCCCCCCCCCCACGGTTTATCTGAGTTGGTACAGTCCTTTTATTGTGAGACGTGCAAGCTCCCTCTCTGTGGTTACTTCGTGTTAGCACTACAATAAAGAGATAGGAAAATGGTCCGAGCCTCCTCTGTTCATCAAGACATTACAAACTGCAATGCAAACCCACTGAAGATATTTGAGTTTAACATCAAAACACGACATGACACAAGAGTTAAGAATGTCAGCTTTTGGACTTTATGCAAAGAGATCATTGCAAAGGCAAATGAAATAAATTAATAAAAAATAATTTCTGAATATCAATTGACGGACACTGAACTAAATGAGTCTTTCTGAGCGAGAGTTGACAGCGTGTTGAATAGAAATGGTCACCGGATGCTTTGGAGTGCATTTGGATCAGAAGGGCATTACAAAGCTTTGGTTGAAATGGAGCCTTTAATTCCAGGTTCCAGTACAGACCAGAGAAAACTAAAGAGAATACAATTGTTGTGATCTGTGTTTTTCTGTATAGTTATTTTGAGATTTTCTGTGTTTAGTCCTGTTTCCCTGTGAGTCTCTGTCCTGTCCACCCTGTTGACTGATCCCAGCTGTGTCTAGTTTCCTGATTACCCTCCATGTGTATTTAAGTCCACTTGTTGTCTTTGTCTGTGTCGGATCCTCGTGTAACGTCGTGTGTAACCTCTCTGTTTCCTTGTGCCTCCGCTCTGGATTATATTCATTAAAACATCTTTTTCACCACGTCATCCTGGGTCTGCCTTTCACCTCACCAAAACCTTGAATCATGACAGTAAGATCCGACCACACAAGAGGTGAGGACGCCAGTGTGTGGGGGAGTGAGGCGTGGATCCAGCAGCAGTTGGAGTTGGCACAAAGGGATCTCTATAAGGATGTAGAGATCCTGTCTTCTCCGCTGCTGATGGAGGAATTAGGTCTCCCCTCTGACCTGGACTCGCCCAGGAAACGGAGACCGCGGCGGAGGGTTAGGAGGGAGTCGGGAGGAGCAGTTCCGGCCAGCCCGAACCCGTGGCTGGGATTGCGGCTGGTACTTTGCCCTCCCGGATATGGCCCATGCCGTTACTGCCGCCCTGAACCGCTGGAGATCCCGGCCCCTGGGCCCCGC
Source organism: Poecilia picta (assembly GCA_033032245.1). Lineage (NCBI taxonomy): Eukaryota > Metazoa > Chordata > Actinopteri > Cyprinodontiformes > Poeciliidae > Poecilia > Poecilia picta. The sequence continues at coordinate 21,805,688 of CM065370.1, read as the reverse complement.
CTGCAGCTGTCTCCGATCCCTGCGCCGAGGCGGCGTCAGTCTCCGCCCCGAGAGTTCCCTGAGTTCCCTGTGTTTCCTGTGGCCCCGCCCCCCGAGTTTGCAGATGTTCCACCCGAGCCTCCGCCCCCGGTGTTCCTGGTGCTCCTTCAGAGCTTCCTGCCAACTGGCGCCTCTGCCAGCCTTCCTGCGCCGGGGACGCCCGCCAGACTGTCCATAGCAGGTCCCGCCCTGACCTTGCCTTTTTGTTTTTTTTGGGACTGAGTAATTCTGTGTTTGTTCCCCGTAGACTCTTGCCCTCCGTCCGTCACCCACACACCCTGATGGGGTTTTTTTTTGTTTTTTTAGCTGCCCTTGGGGGGCAGCTACCAACTTAAATACACAGTGTCCCTGTGTATTTAAGTTCACCTGTTGTCTTTGTCTGTGTTGGATCCTCGTCCTCGTAACCTCTCTGTTTCCTTGTGCCTCCGCTCTGCATTATATTCATTAAAACATCATTTTCACCACGTTATCCTGGGTCTGCCTGCGTCTCTCACCTCACCAAAACCATGAATCATGACAACAATGTGATTGGTTTGGATCACACCGATCCAGCTAACTGATGAACCCACACAGATTTCTGTGCAGATGTGAACAAGGAGGAATTGCTGGGTCTCAGTCACGTGACCCGGATGAAGTCCAGGAAGGGATTTCCTCCAGTTCAAAACAAAGCAAAATTGATCACAACTAGTAGCTAATGCCCTTAATAGGTTGGAGTTTAGTTTATTTTAGTTTTGTTTTGCTCTTGGCTGTTTCTAGAATGGAAGGACATGCAAATAGTGAAATTTGCATAACAGTCGACCTTCAAATCATCCTTCATGTTTTCAAGACGTACAGCAGGTCTCACGAGGATTTGAATAGATTAGACAGAAGGAAAGGACAGGAAAAAGAAACAAAAACTGAAATGTAAAAAGTAACAAATATATTTCAGTTTGAGTAAAGAATGATTGATCTAACATCTAGCAGAATTACCTCAGATCTGGGAGGATGGTTGTCTGTGGTGACGGTTTGGCTTTGCTGATGTCAGATCGGGTCCTTAGTTCAACCGTAGTCACAGCTCTCCAGTTTATGATATTCTGTATGTTACTTATCCAGTCTCCACTAGCAAATCTACAATGAAAGTAAAGTTAATTTACATCAATCTGATCCTTTTTGGTGTTTTATGCGTTTAATTAGAGGAATCCAACAGCCAAGCTCTTTCCAGATATCTTGTGATTAGCCGAGCCATTGATATTTTAGAGTAGGCTGTTAGATCTAATATTTCCTCTGTGATATTGGAAGAATAAAGTGTCCAGAAGGATTTACACAAGTGTAAGTGGAGAGTTGCTGGTCAGCTGTCGAGACGTCACTGCTTCTCTCTGGCACCATTCACCAATGATTTCATCAACTTTGGTTAAAGGAAGGATCTGGGTCTCAGTCCCACAGTTTCCACTGCAAGTCCAAATGTCAGTGTATATGCATTGGTCATAGCTCACTTTGTAGTGAAGCTCAACCTGCCGCTTTAAAGTGAGAAGGCAGTAAGTACAATCAAATGATAAAATATAGTAGATTTAAGAATCCCCAAGGATTTAACTTACAGAAGTAGATCCGTTAATGTAGGCGTCCTTTGGGTAGTAGGTCATCATGACGCCGTAGAAATGTGAAGCGTAAGAATCGCTGAGCAGCAACAGCAGCAGAACCACAGAGAGGAACATGATGACTGTGAAAGTGTTCCACACAAAGTTAGAGTTTGTTAGAAGCCAAGGATGGTTTGACAGCATGTGATCCACATTTCTCACTGCTTAATGTTTGTCCCGGAAATTTGACTTTACACAGAAACTTGGCATGAGGAACACTTATTGTACTGAAAGATAATGATCAGAAATTAAGTGAGGGAAGTGAAAACAGGGATGTGCAGTAAGTATTATTTATGAATATAGATCTCTAGAGAAAATTAAGAGCCCACTGCATTGAGTCCCATAGAAAACCTGATGATTGATTTCACCAGATATGATTTTTGAACGATTCCTGAGTTAAAACATTAATATTGTTGTTTCTAAGTGAACATAAACTTGTTTTGTTGCATTATTTGAGGTCTGAAAGCACTGCATCTTTTTCCAGAACCAGAACCTGAAGACCTTAGAAATTCTGAATGGTTGCTATGACAACAGCAGATCTTTAATGTAATCTGGTGCTAAAACGTTCAGTGATTTAAAAACTATTTTAAAGTCTATTCTCTTATCTACTGTTATCCATTGTAGGGTCTGTATAACTGGGTGATGTTCTCTAACTTCCTGGTTTTATTCAGACCACCAGCAGCATCTGGATCTCATTGATTTTTTTAGAATGACTTGTGAAGACGCTGTTGCAGTGATCAATGCAACTAAACATAAAAACATGGATGAGTTTCTTGAAATTTTGCTGAGACATAAGTCATCTAATTTGGAGATGTTCTTCAGGTGATAGAAGGTCGACTTTGTAACTGTGTTTATCTGTCTTTGAATGTTTAGGTCAGAGTTATCCTTATGAAAGTATCCGTATTGTATAAAGTTTTTCACACAGATATAAAAATCCACTGCACTATCTTAGTTTATTGTCATAACTAAGTTTAGTCTAACTACTATTGAGATGACATATTTCTACCTGTTGCTCGTTGTTATTTCTCGTCTCTCCAGGTCTGTTGACGGCAAAAGTTAAAGTGAAACTCAGACAATAATTACAGATCAATCAATAATTTATTCGATAAATCAAAAGCATAAAATCACACCAACATCCCAACACAATCATTGATTACCACAAACAAAAGGAAACATTAACCACCTTGATAAAGATACGTCTTCAGAGAGCACCGTGTCTCACCCAGTGACTGACTGACTGTTGTAGCTCACATACATTTATACCTCACTATGTCCAGGTGGTTTTTCTACCTGTGCCGTCCTGCAGTGGCAGTCAGGAGACGGACGCTCTCCTTCATAATGATTTTCTACCCAGAGATAATCCAGGAGGTATTTTGAACGAAGTGACATTATCAGTATACAGTTGATTTCCACTAAGTTGTCCTCCCTATCATCCTAAGCAGCATCAGACTGGTTTCTGAGGCCACACAGTGCTCTCCTTGACCCCTTGATGGCCCCTCGATGACCCCACATGTCACAGAGTGAAATAGAAGTTTGATTAGAAAGACTGGAAAATACCATAAATCTGTTGAATAAAGTTTTCTGCTGGTGATTTCAAGAATAATCAAAATAGCACAAAAAACAATATAGGTCATTTATTTACATTTATAGAGGCCAAATGTAACTGGATGGAAATCCAGAGTTACAATGTTGGCCAACTATAAATGTAACACTTGAAAAATCACTGTCAGTCCTCAAAGCTTCAACACTGGGGAGTCACAGTGCAGACTGAGCATTTATTGAGGACCACTATCGCCTCCCCCCACCCCCCCTCTGCACAATGGCGGTACAGTGGCCCTCCCTCCCCCCTTTATAATGACCCCTGTTCGTCCCCCCACCCCCCATCTACCCCGGACATTGGTGGTACAGAGCCCCCCCCCCTCCCCCCCCCCCCCCGTTCGCCAGCCCCCCTACCCATCTGCCCCGGACATTAGCGGTGCTGAGACCCCCCACATTAGCGGTATGGTGACCGCCATTCGTACCACGCCCCCCTCCCCCCCTCCCGCACAACAGGACACACTAAAAAGCCCTTTCAGGTAGGACAGGAGACTGACGGGACTCGCTATGAAGCCACGGAGGTTGGACAGAACTATGAACCTCTGGAGCTTCTCCTCTTCATTTAGATCAGTGTTTCTCAACCCTGGTCCTCACCGCCCCCCTGCTCCTCACCGCCCCCCTGTCCTGCATGTTTTAGGTATTTCCCTTCTACCACACACCTGAATTGTATATCTGGGTGATTAACGGGCTTCTGCAGTACTTGATGGTCATGCAATCATTTGAATCAGCTGTTCTGGAATAGAGGCACATTTAAAACATGCAGAGCAGGGGGGCGGTGAGGACCAGGGTTGAGAAACACTGATTTAGAACTATTATATCTCCACCCAGTACCTTAAAGTGCCTTCTTGGTACATTCTGAGAAATGAATTGCAGACACTGCCAATAACCCGCCTGAATAGATGTGGCTTCTTTCCTGGTTCGTCTGAAACCCTGTTTTCCTGTTCTATGTCCCCCAGTCTTTTGTTCATCTTTTTTACATACATCTCTAATTTTTTGCTTTCCTTCTCATACAGGTGTTTTATCTGCTTCAGGTCAGAGTTCTCCTGCTGCAGCTCGATGTTTTTCTCCTTCAACGTAGAGTTTTCCTTTTTCAGCTTGGTGGTTTCCTTGATCATTGTATCGTTTTCCTTTGTCAGAACCTTCCTTTCTTTTCTCAGGTCGGCGACTTCCTCTGCATACAGCTGGTTTTCTCCCTCCAAGATAAAATTTACCTGGTCACAGGTAGAGATTTCCTCCTTCAGGGTGGCGATTTCCTTTTTATATTGTGCGTTGTTGGCTGCAGTGTTAATCTGCTGCAGTGCCAGGCAATTGTCTTTTAAATTCTTGTTCAGGTTTTTTAATTCCTGGTCTTTGTCTTGAAGAAATTTGTCTTTTTGAACTGCTTCCTTTTCTAATTTTTCAACTTCAAATTTTAATTTTTGATTATCTTTAATTAGTAATTTTGTCTCATTTGTTGTGGTGTTGACATCTTTCCTGATGTCTTGGAGCTTCTGTGATTCTCTCACTAGAAGATTTTGTGTTTCTTCATTCTCAGAATCAGAAGTCCATGATTTACTTTGTTTGCTCATTGTTAATTCGTTGTTGTTGGTTCAAATTGTTTGCAATTGGTGTCTTGTGTGGATACAGTCCTTCTCCTTTCTCTCCTGGTTTGGTTATGACGGTAGAATTCAAGAGTGCAGCTTTTGTGCAATCACTCTTTGTGACATCATATTGCGTGATGTCACAAATTGATGTCACTACCTCAGCAGAACAACTAGAAAACTGCTGAAGTTTGAATAAAAACAACGGTGCTAACGGCAACGAAGCATTGAAGGAGCTTTATGACACCATTGGCTCAATGCACCAAAGACTTTTATTAAAGTCTGAAAGTCTGAAACCTGAAGGCTCTGGAGGAGATCTGTCTGGAGGACTGGGCCAAAATCCCTATTGCAGTGTGTGCAAACCTGGTCAAGAACTACAGGAAACGTCTGATCTCTGTAATTGCAAACAAAGGTTTCTGTACCAAATGTTAAGTTTCCTTTTTCTGGTGTATCAAATACTTATTTCACACAACTCTCTTGCTCTCGTTGGAGGCGGACGCGTTTTTCCTCTTCTCCCTCTCTGCCCTGCTTGTTCTTTTTTTGTCCTGTTTTTTTCTATATTTTTAGGCTTTCTTTGCACATCCTCCGAATCTACAAATTATGGATCTAGTCAACTGGTCTCTCAATGCAAATGATCAAATTTTCTCCACAAGAAGTCTGGACACAGGAGAGCCTCTTGTTCTGTGGGGACACACCTGGTGGGATTCACCCTGGATTTATTCATGATAACAGGATTTCTGCTGTTTGGAGCTTGTGGATTCCTAGATTATTGACAAATTTGTGATGGACTTGGCCGAACTGGCAAACACTCAGACTGTTGGTGTGGACAGAGACGAGGACTCTAAAACTCACTAACGGAATAGAATCGATCTTGAAAAGTTGCTAGTTTCAGCTCAGTGGAACAACCAAAGTAATTTGGATGATTGGGAACTGAGATGCATCGGAGAGACTTTAGGGAAGATTGAAATTTATAATCTTCCCGATCTAAGACGTCCTGTTTATGAATTGGCTTTTCCCGTGTCGCCTTGGAAGGGCTGCATATCTCTAATCTCCTTGAAGATATGTAAACACAATGCTCTTCCCTCCTCACCCCCTCCTGTATCCATGGAGTTGCAAAGCTGAGTGTTCTCAAGGACATCATTCCTGGATAAACAACACCTTTATTGGACTTTGCCAGGAGACTCAATAATGTGGCTTTGTGACCCTTTGTCGTCACCGCCTTCACTCGTGTCTTTGTTTTGCCCTTTGTTTTGTCTGAATGTTGACATCTGACCTAATGTGTCCTTTCTTCTTTTTTGTTTGAAATGGTGGAGTACTCCCTACTTAACCCAGAAAATAATTATTTTTAGTTAATTAGTAATATCAGAAATTGTGGAGTAGGCACAATTTAGATCAGTATTATACAGCCAAGAAATGGAATCAGAATAAGAATTAGAATTTGAGCAACGTACAGTTTTATGTTACACAATAAACTGTATTGTGTAACATTAAATCATGCCTGGCTGCAACTGTATCGATGGCAGCTCTTCTTCTATTCAGTGTTTGTGGCTTCTTGGTGCAGCTCTGTTCTTCTGCTACTGGTAGCTAAAATCACGATACCCGATACCCCACTGTGTCTCCCTCTGAAAAATGAACCCATTTAAATAAAGAAATCCCTCCATAGGTGATACCACGATAGAGAGCGTTTATTTTATAGCGTTAACACCGGAGCTGTAAGTGGTCCGGTATGAAACGGGGGTGATGGAACAACACAGCACTTTTACATTTCAATAATCAGAATGCAGAAATGGTTTCCGTTGTTTTAAAAGGTTTATGTCAGTCTGCCTTTTCCCCATCGATATGCTTCCCAACCGCCCTGCACCTTAGGGGGTTAAAAAAAACGACGCGCACATTGCACAAAACTCTGAAACAGGAGAAGCAGGACATAAAACTGAGCGACGAACTAGATGTGAATTATGGCATAAAAACAGTGAAAAATCAACATATGATGTGAAACACATGATGATTAAGAGGCGCAGCAGGTGATGAGTGAAAATGACTGAGCGTCAATAAACAATAAAAAAAAATCTAGCCACAGGAAAGAAACTAACCAGGTTTCTTGGAAAGAAACCAAGAGAGCATAATACTAATCAAAGGAAACTAAATGAAAATGAATGAAGAACAAAATGCAAGAATAAACTATGAAACTAAAGTAAATACAGTGGAATAAACTTGTATGCCAAGACCTTTCGATAAATAATTAATACAGAGGACTGTATGGCAAGAATAAACAGACACTATTTCCAGATAAAAGGTAAAATAATATTGTTTGTTGAGACCACATCTAGTACTGAGAATTAATATATCTTACAGACCATAACAGTAAATAACTGATCACTTATTTATGTTTTCTGTCCAGTAAAACTATTAATCTATAAATCAATTGACACGTCTATATAAAGATATAATCCATGTTTCTGTCTCATATTTGTATGGCATTAAAAGGATCTAGAACTTTTGTTTTTCCACTGAAAGCTCTGGTTTACACAATAAATGCCATGTGGGTGAAGTTTTATGGATGATGCTCTGATTCTCCTGAAGGCAACACCAGAAACTGACAAACACTGAAGAGAAGAAGAGCTATGATTAATGTAGTTACAGTTCTATACATGTTTTAATGTTGCAGAGCTCAGTCGTTCTCCAAATAGTTCAAAGTTTAAACTGGCATGTTGAGCATCTTTTATCTGGTCATTTTGTAGAATATTTAACAACCAGAAAATGGCAAAGAATAAGAATATTTTTCCACTCTGATTGGCTGCTGTTAGACCAACTGATTTTAACTTGATTGTTCATTGCATTTTTCATAGAGCCTGTGAAAATAATTTCTATTCCCTTTACTTTATTGCTCTCTGGGAAATTATTTTTGATGATAAATACAGAAACAAGCATAAAAATCTAAACACCTATAATAGTGATAGTAATATTAATGATAAAATAATGGTCAGTGCAAAGTAGCCAACAAATTCTTTGGTGGGGGGCATTGAGGGACCTGGGTAAGGGCTGGGGGGGCGCTGGGCCAAAAAAGGTTGAGAAACACTGATCTAGAACAACATTAGATTAGTTTTCTATCCTCTTTCTTTCTTTCCTTTGGTTTGTTATTTTGTTTGTATTTCCTTTTAACTCATGTAAAGCACTTTGAATTGCCTTGTTGCTGAAAATGTGCTATATATATAAAATTAGCTCACCTTACCTACCTTACCTTACCACACCTATACATATATATATATATATATATATACATATATATATATATATATATGTGTGTGTGTGTGTGTGTGTGTGTGTGTGTGTGTGAGTGTATTGATCTTAAACTGATGTGTGTGTCCTACACATTGAATTTGACTTATAAAATCCTATTGATTTAATTACAACTTAATAACTTGTAAGTGACAGACTGCGTAAAACTACTTAAAATCATTAAAATCAAACTTGTATTCCCACACTACCTAAAACAATTATAAGTCCCCAGATTTCTCAGAGTCCAAGAAGTAAAATCAAATAAGCTGTCATATTTCTCTGATCAGATTCATTCTCATGTTTAGCCACTAGGGGGTAGTCTTTTCTTTAACTTTCACTGAACTGTGGCTCAGCATTCGGACCTTTATGTCTGCAGGCAGCCCTCGTCTGATCAGCTCATCTTTAATCTGCAGAAGAAAACATGAGATGAATGTGAGACACAGTCAGTGGTTAATTATAAAATATACTGAACAGAATCTGATTAGGGCTGTGCAGTTGGTGGAGCTTTTGCCTTGCAGCAAGAAGGTTCTGGGTTCGATTCCCAGCCCCGGTCTTTCTGCATGGATGGATAGATGGATGGATGGATGGATGGATGGATGGATGGATCTGATTAACATCAACAGCAGAGCTGAACTGCATCACTGCAGGTGATCGCTTTGGGTTATGATTTGACATTTGAGTGAAATGTGTTTGGTTGAAACTCGGGTGGTGATGGTTTGAGTTAAAGTCAAGGACATCACTGACCGCTTTCTCGATTTCATCCTTGTTGTCTTTCAGTGACAGGTTAGTCGAGATCTTCAGCTTCAGAACCGTAAGATGAGCTGGAAGAACAACAGATCAACATGGTATAAAAACTACTTCCTGTTACTTTCACTCCTGTTTCCATCCTACTTACATGTTTTAGGAGGAGGACTTGGAGTTGCTATGGAGGGAACTGGAAGAACAACAAGCCTCCATATCCATTTTCTTACACCCTTGTCCCTCAGTGGGGTCGGGAGGTGCTGGTGCCGATCTCCAGCTGGCGTTCTAGGCGAGAGGCGGGGTCACCAAGGACGGGTCGCCAGTCTGTCGACTGGCGACCCGTCCTTGGCCCGTCAACACAGAGACACCCAGGACAAACAACCATGCACACACACACTCTCACCTAGGGGCAATTTAGACAGACCAATTAACCTGACAGTCATGTTTTTTGGACTGTGGGAGGAAACCGGAGAACCCGGAGAAAACCCACACATGCACAGGGAGAGCATGCAAGCTCCATGCAGAGGGACTGGGGCTGGGAATCGAACCCAGAACCTTCTTGCTGCAAGGCAACAGCTCTACCAACTGCTCCACTGTGCAGCCCACCATTTAAAACTGATTGTTTTAATAATTTAACATGTTCGGATATTTTTATGTAGGGCCACATAATTAGTGATGTTCCAGTAGTAGCAGCATTAACTGGGCATGTGGCTATTTGACGATGCAGGTCTAACAAGAGTTATACACTTATCAATAAGTGCAGAACATGACATTATATTAAGGTCAATAAAAACCTCACAGCCATAAATCTTACACGTGAAAAACGGTAATAAATACCAAACCCTCAGTAAATACCTGACTTAATAAATAGTTCAGGTGAAATGAAATACTAATTTTATTTACATTTTCTTCTGTTTTTATGCTTATTCTTGTGAAATTATCCGTATTGTATAAAGTTTTTCACATAGCTTTAAAATCCACTGCACTATTTTAGTTTATTGTCATAACTAAGTTTAGTCTAACTACTATTGAGATGAGATATTTCTACCTGTTGCTCGTTGTCACTTCTCGTCTCTCCAGGTCTGTAGATGCCAAAAGTTAAAGTGAAACTCAGACAACAATCACAGATCAATCAATAATTTATTCAATAAATCAAAAACATAAAATCACACCAACATCCCAACACAATCACTGATCACCACAAACCAAAGGAAACATTAACCACCTTGATAAAGATACGTCTTCAGAGCATCGTGATCTTCTGGGGTTCGATCAAACCCAGGTTAAGAATCACTGTCACAAGCAAACGGTCCACTCAACATTTAATCTGACTAATTTTGTTATTTGCATTTTTACCTTCTAATTATTTTTCACTAATCTGTCTTGAGCTCATCAGTTTGTGAAACAACAGATAAGATCAAAATTTAGAGTCGAAGCCCTGAAGAAAAACCAAACGGGTCCAACCAGATTCAGTTCTGATGTCACTTCCTGTTTAGAGATCAAACCTTTGGAACGGTTTTGATCAGAACATGTGGACTGGACCGAACCGCTGAAGGTGTTTTCCACTGTTTGACTGACAGCTGAACAGGATGTTTCATTTTTTAAAGCATTTATTCAATTGCAGAAAATCGATATTCACTCAACAACACTGTAAAACATTTGAAGGTGGTTATTATCCTCAAGCTTTAAAATAAACATTTAGTTCATAAAACACAAGAGTCAGATCAACGTGACGCACTTTCATCTCAGGATACAGAAACAAGCCGCTAAGCATTCTGGGAAATAGTTCCCTCTCCTGTCTTTTTCTTCTTTCAGTTTTTTAATTCTTAACATAAAAACTCAGTTTATTCAACTCTATGACAAAATGAATAGAAAGTCAACACAACTTATCCTGCTGTAAGTTTATCTTTCACAAACTCACATTTAGGTTCAAAATCTAAAACTGGCTAAATTTATTTGACTTAAAGAGTGAAGACAGTAGATACAACTCAATATGGCTCAAATGTTTACAGTGGATTTAAAATATTAAGTTGAATTAAAATCCCAGAGATACAAATGCTACACATGAACACAGATTAATAATCCCTGAGTAAATATCCACTTTAATAAAAATGTGATGCCAAATATTGACCTTATTTACATTGGTTTACTTTATCTATTGATAACTTTCCCTTTTTTATAAAAATAAAATCTATTGACTCAGACTAAATTTACTGAAAACAACCATAAGTCCCTGAAGTAATTAAAATATACAAGTAAAAACAGATTAAATCATATTTCCTGCAGGGATTAGATTCATTCTCCCATTTGGCCACTAGGGGGCGGCAGTTTTATTAGCTGGACCGACTCTGAGCAGACGGACCTTGATGTCTGCAGGCAGCCCTCCTGCAACCAGGTTACCTTTAATCTGCAGAGGAAAACATCACATCTACGTTACAGTCATTTACAATCTTAGAATTAAAACTGGGAAGTATAATAAAACTAATTATTATGCAATTTTATATAATTTGTTTAAAAAGGAGAAGGTAGAAGATCTCATGACTTCCTGTCCGTCTGATATTCATCAACCTACAAACATTTAAATTTCCCCTCACCAGAAAAACTCTTAAATTATTCCCACATTGATTGATATTTAAATTTCACATTCTCATCCTTAATAATTTACACATTTTTAATATTTACACATTTAATATTTTCTTTTTGAACAGTTTTCTAAGCTGATTTATATTTGTAGGAAGACGAATTGGGTGGAAGTTGATTGTTTCTTACTTTAACAATTAATTTAGGTGAAATGACATTTGGGATAAATTAGTTTGGATTAAACTCAGGTTGTGATGGTTTGTGTTAAAGTCCAGGACTTCACTGACCGCTTTCTCGATTTCATCCTTGTCTTTCAGTGGCAGGTTAGTCGAGATGTTTAGCTTCACAACTGTAAGACGAGCTGGAAGAACAAGAGATCAACATGGTATAAAGAACTACTTCCTGTTACGTTCAGTCCTGTTTTCATCCTACTTACATGTTTTAGGAGGAGGACTTGGAGTTGCTATGGAGGGAACTGGAAAAACAACAGCAGAAACATCATGAGTTTGAAATATGACAAATAAGAAAAAATTAAAGATGTTAAAGAAAGAAATTACTCACTGTTTCCAACCCTCACAATGAAACATTGAAGATCAGACTGGTAGACAGAACTGGAGGCACTATGGAGATAATTTAACACAAAAACTTTAATGTTAAACTCTTTATGAAATGGCCATCAAATAAAATTCAACATAACCATAAGGTGCACATTTCATGTACAATCTACTTTGTTAGCCCTTAAATACATGTTTTTTGTGTACTTTGAGTGTTTAGGAGTGTAAACACTTTTTGAAATGGACATTTAATAATGATCAAAATAACCATAAAGGGGACATGTTATGCAAAATCCACTTTTTAGTCCTTAAATACTTTTTTTGAGTACTTTGAGTGTCTAATTTTCAAAAAATGATTTTTTTTTCTCTCCTAGTGCTGCATAGATGTCTTTATATTCGTCTTGGGTTATAATTTTCAGTCTGTTCAGTTTTCCTGATTCATTGTAACATTATCTCAGTTATGATGTTACCACATTTTCTGTGGAACTGATTAAGAAGTTCATGACTTCCTGCTAATCAGTTTTGTGAATCTGCCATTTTTCCCTCACAAGATTTCGGAGTCCAAGTTCAGTTTTGTCTAAGTTTCAAGTAAACAAGTCAAAGTCTTTGGTTCTGAACCAAAGGTGACCAAAGTCGGTCCTGGAGCATCGAGCCATCATTTGATCCAGCTGCATTAAACTGAAACATGCAGGATCCCGGCCCTCCAGGACCGACTCTGGGAGCCACTGGTCTCGGGTTTATCAATGCAGAGGATTTGTTACATCGCCTCCCAGCATCAGAGCTTCTTCGAAGGATCTGGTCAAATTTAATTTTTCTAAGTAAAATCTGTTTTTGGAGCCCTTATGGATCTCTGCTTCAGCAACCTCTGTCAGAATCGGGAGGGATTTTCCAACAGACATTTTGTATCACTGAAGGTGAAAATTATTTATTTACTTTTGGACTCAAGTACATTTCAGAACCTGAACCTTATACTTTACTAAAGTAAACTAGTTATGTTTATCAGTCTTTTTCAGATAAGTGTCTGTATTTCTACTTAAGTAGAGAATATGACAACTTTTGAAACTTCTGATCAGATCAGATACTGACGTTGCCTGGGCAACAAAACAGATGGGATGGGTTTCATTATCTTGATTTTCACTAGCAGACGGCGTCCATCTCAGGGTGAAATTTCCTGAACCAGATGAAATCTTGGTCACGTTGAAGGTCCACTGAACTGGAGCTCAGTGATCCTTTAACACAAAGGAAACACATCAGTCTGTTTGGTTACATGTGCAAAATGTCCTGAAAAGATATTTTTTACAACTTCTTTATTAAAATGCTCTGACAGCTAAAAATAATTAATGTCCAGGTTTTTATATGTTTTGGACTATTTTAGCATCATTGTGTTATTTTAACACATTAAAGATCAAATTTCAGATTCTCACCATTAATTATGTCAAAACTTACCTCTGGTTATAAACAATATTTATTTTCTACTCACACAGACTGAGTCGCCTCTGCTCTGATGTTTATTCCTATCATCTCATTAACGTTTATGAAGAACTGAGCTCCATGTTCAGGAGTTGGAGGCAGAAACCTGGGCAGATATTCACCTGCTGTGCAGGACGGAGCTGCAGGATCCACTGGAGCAACGCAGGGAAAAATAATTCAGATCAAGTCACGAAACAGCAGAATTAAACTGACAACCATTGTATCAGTTTAAAGATAAATTCAGTGAAGTTACACAGTTGTCCATCTGAGTTATTACAATAATATGGCATTTTCTTGTGTTAAATTCTTAATGATCAACTTTGAACAGATAATCACTGAATATTAAATTTATTTACTCCAGTGTTTCTCTTTGCAGTGAAGCAACATGATTGAAACATGAAATCAAACCTTTGAAAACAAACTGGACAGGAATTCTGCTCATTGAGCTGCTGGAGCTTATTGTCGTCGTTCCACCAGTGTAATCAGTCAGATTGATGGTCTGTGTGGGAAAATCCTCCATCATCAGCTGAACTGCATATGAACCTTCATAGCTGCTGCTGGTTGGACTGAATGAAAGAGAACAAGACTGGAAGAGGACAGAGAGAGAAATTAAAGATTATAAATTAAGTTTGATAATGTTATATTTACTGGATTTCATTATGGGTTTTATTTGTGTTTGTTCACAAATAAAAATATAAAATTATTAATATTTGTAATAACTTAAAATATTAAGTTATTGAATTTAATATTTCTATTAACTTTAATGGAAATATTAATTTCAATGCAACTTAATTTGCATATTTCTGGCTATAAGCAAATCAACTAAGAATTTATGCTGTGAAAGCAATGGGACTAATTTTAATTTAAATATTTTGTTGATCCACAAATATAAGGAGTTGGACTTTTTTCAAACCTCAGGGTTTGAGAGCAAATATAAAAATAAAATCTGAGTATGAAAAATACTAAATAATTTTTGACAGTGAGAAGCAGGTTGCTGAATGACTTTATAGCATAAAAATGAAATAATGTTATATGGATGTATTTACAGTGAAATACAGTGAAATAATTTCAAATTAGTTTTTGATACTATTTCAAAATTACTTCCAAAAATCCTGAGTCACAAGGTGCAAACCTCTATTTTTGCCAAATAAATGATGTCAACAATAATTTGCTTTAAAATACTAGTAACCTCTTTTAGTAAATGGTTTGTGTTTTTGCACAAACTATTTTTCTATGAACTATTTACTAAAATCTGAGATTCCAATAAACTATAAATCTCTGTGTTTGTGCCACTCCACCTTCAGACAGGATGGTTCCACCTGTCAGGTTCTGTCCTGAGGCCTCCACTGTTTGCTTTACCATTTTGTCCACCAGGGGGCAGTGTTCACACACCTGAGTTTCAACCAACCTTTTGCTAGTCTGTAGCTACAATGTGGCTCATAATGTGTTTCATCCAGAGGTGAAAGTAGCTTTGAATTCTTGGGTTTACAATAACTAAAAACCATCATTGCCTCATTGTTTTCTGTCTCTCTATACGAGTGTTTTACAAAGGAAAGTCCAAACCCAAACGAACAAAAATGTATCAATATTTTACTTTACGCACACTACGCATTTCTGCTATGTCTAAGGCAGAAATTAGACTTTGATAATATGAAAAAAATATATTTGTTAAGGTAGGAAACTGGCATGTATGAATCAACTACATTAGCTTGCTGTAGTTAAATCTTTAAAAATCAGCAAATGTTTTATTTTTAAATGGTCACATAATATGCTGTTCTGAATACCCTGGAAATCCCCCTTAACCTCCCATGTGCACGCACACACACAACACACACACACACATATTTACTTCTCCATCTTTGTATCAAACCCAAAACTCAACTCACACATTAGTCTTAAACTTAACCCCTAACCATAAACTGCATTTCTCCTTGTTGTTCAGACCTTCTGCAGCATATTTATCTCCTCTCTTCTACCTGTGAACCTCACAGTTTTCTTACTTGTAACTTGACACAAACATTTATTACTTACCGATGAGAGACTGAGGACAGACGGATGTGTACAGGTGCTGCACTCATAGGAACCAGATGCATATCTGCATTGAACCTTATCTCCATCGGGTTCAAAGGTCAACAAGCTGATATTTCTCTGACAGTTTGAGGGAACTCTGAGGAAACCAAAAGACAAACATCACATATCTGAACACCTGAAATCAAATAATCTGTTAAAATGATTTGATTTACATCAAGAAGCTTCAGGATATTGACTGATTTGTGCTTCAGTATTTTTCTTCCATCATTTTTTGGTTCTTAAACTCTTGTTTGGACATTGTTTCTTTGAGAAATTACAGAATGGTTCCTATGTTAAGTATGTCTAATTTAATCTGTATTTCACAGACTCTAATTTTTAACATTAAATCTTATTTATAAGTAATTTTTAATTAATTACAAAATCTGGTTTTGTTTCTATGTAACTCTTTGGTCTCTGTTACAGGTAAAATCGATTCACAGTGTTTGGATCTCATTTTTCTTTACAAGAAAAAAGAACAAAAAAAACTTCTCAATCAAAATACAGCTTATGCTCAATCAAAAATATCAAAAGTTTCAGGTATTTATTATAAAAATGATATAAAAACTGAATTACCTCATAACAGGAAGGATACCGGTCTGTGGTGATGAGTTTGGTCTGTTGATGTCGGATCGTTTTCTTCCTTCAGCAAACATCTGAGCGAGGCCAGATGAAACGCTGTTTCTGTTGTTTATCCAGGTGTTGGTCCACCACCTTTAACAAAAGATATTGGGAAGATATCTGATGTTACTAAGTTTCTAAAACACAGTAAACCTTACAAACAGCAGACCAGAAAACTGACAGGAGGAATTTTAGACTTCTTGAAAAAAACTAAAAATTATAATAATTTATAATTTTTTATGATGTTTAGATTCAGTCACCCATAGTAGTAATAGTCGAAGCTCCTACTGGTCCAAAAGTTGTACTCTCTCAGACACCATTCACCGCTGCTTTCATCAATCTTCTTACTACAGCCAGAGCACAGCCATGCTCAAGCTCTCCACATGAGCTGTAGCCAAACTTAGAGCGATGTACAGACTGTACATTTAAAGTGAAGAGATGTTGGATACAAGATGATATTTTTTCAAAAGGAAAAATAAAAGAAACTTCAGAGAATCTGAACTTACTGTATAAATGTTTCCTTGCACATTTTTAGAGGTGTGGGTAAACACAGCACCAGTATAACCAGCTTCTGTCCAGCTGACCATCATCATCATCATCACTGAGAGCAACATGATGAACGAATCGGTTCTACTAACTAACATTGGATCATCTGAGACAGTCGACTTTATACAGTCACTCCTCTCTGTTTACTATTGTAAACATGGAAACATCTTTGTATGGACTGTATTTGCATAATGAACCAGGAAATGTCAAAACCTGATTCATAATGATCAGAAAAACATTTCCTAGGACGTAAATTTAACTTTGCCAACTGAAAGATCTTAAATCTATTTTTGCTTCATCTCAATGTTTCAAAGTCCTGCAGCTCCACCAGGTTCATTATTTATATCTCCTGGTCAGTTTTTGTATCTCAGTGAATATTTCAGATGTTCACAGATCAGAGCTGATCACTACCAGTTCACTACTGGTTTCACCAGATACAAACTTTAATGGCTGCAGACCAGCAGTTTATCTCTGCAGTTACACCAATAATATCCAATATATAATCCATAATATGGTTTGTTTGCTTGTTTATACACCAATTTTTCCTGATGAATTTTAAACTGTTACTTAGTTTGGTGGAAAACCTTCTGAAGTCAGTGTTCAACTAGGAATCTGTAAATGATCACATAATTTAAAGATATTTATGTATTTAATTTACTCCTCTGTCCACTGACTATATAACTAATTAATTTTAGTCCTTTTTTCCTTTTTTGCCCAGACAATTCAATGAACATGGTGTTTTTTTACAATTCTATGAAAGATGGAAAGGTTGAACCCATCATGCAAAATGTTATTTTGCATGATGCTTATTAATACACAGTTCCTTGTTTGTTTATATTTTTTGCAGGTTTGTGGAAATCACCTAACAGATGACCTTTACTTCCTTCTATGTCTTCAGCTGAACTTCTCCTCTTGCCCAACATTCACTATGTTCTAGTTTAAAAATGTTATTTAGGTTTGAAGAGTTTAAATGTGTCTTTCATTCTTTATCTCTGTAATATGAGAAAATCATTTTGTCTACCTGTTATGACTGGTTCAATGTCATAACATGCAGTGGTTAAGGTGTATAAAATGAATATTTATTAACAAAAACTACAATGACTGGATGTCAGTTATGTAAAAAAGAAAATGGTTGGATGTGTTGAGGTGCAAAAACAAACACAAACTCAAATGTGCAAGAGGAAGGAAGCTGAGGCCTGACAGCAGAGCAGCAGAGGCATCAGGAGGCAGAGTAGCGACCCAGAAGGTGAAGACGACCAGGTTTAAATGTCCTGAGCTCCAGATTAGCAGATCAGCTAAACCTGTAAAGCAGGAGCACAAGACAAACACTAAAATACCTGGAACCTGGAGGCCCATAACACAAACCTTCAACCAGTCGGGTAGTAACTACATTACATTTACTTAATTACATTTACAGAAGTAACTTTTTTCAAAACATGTACTTTTAGAAGTATTTTACTAAGCTGTACTTTTTACTTTTACATGAGTAATTTTATTATGAAGTATTTCTACTGCTGAATAAAATTTCTGGATTTTCTACCCACTGAACAAAATTTTTTTATTGAAATAACTGGATTTGGAAAAAATATTTTTCTGATTTAGTTATTTTTCTATTGCTTATAGAAATTGCCATTTTGTCCTTAGCTAATAAAAATAATATTATTAGTTATAATATTCAAAGTACAATATGTTCTTTTTATTCATTTCTGGCAAACAGATCCTTGTCATATTTTAAATGAGTTCTTGTTAAAAACCCAAGTGCAGAAAGTCACTAGAGAGTTTATAAGTTTAATGAAATGAAGAGAGATGAATAAAATCATCAGCAAAGATCAGGGTAGAGAGAGATGGGATGAAGTAAACAAATTATCTAACAGAGATGCACAATAAATAAATACAAAAGAACCAAAGTGAGGTAAAAACAAAAACAAACAATTCTTAGAGAAGACTGATCCAATTTAAGTAAGGGTGAAATAAACAGAAAACAAAAAGCAGGGCATAAAAAAATATAAGTGATCAAAATTTAAATACCCAAATAATCCAGGATCCTGATAAACCTGCCATCTTCCTGGACTGTAAAGACATTTTCATGGTGTTTATACTTTTGAATAATTTTTTTTAAAATATGCACAGAAAAACTTCATACATCTGGAAATTGTATGCAGTGATGAATAAAACATATTGAGGTCCAATTCTGTTGGATTTTTTTCTTTTATACAGGTCTAAGGTGAAATTAAAGAGAAAGTTCTTCTCACAAATGGATGTTGACATGGATAAAAAGCATGAAGCAACAGATATGATCAATTTCCAGGCCCATTCAAATAACTTTTAAAAAAACTGGTCCGACAAGGGAAAGTACAGCACACCTGTGGATTTGTTTTTCTTTTTTTTTTTTTGCTGATGTCACAAAACAGGAAGAGGCTGAGCCAATGCAGCTCACATTAAATGGCGTGAAAAAGGCATTTCTGTAGGTTTAAAAAAAAAGTTTTAAAAAAAAAACTCAATCAAATTCAAATGAACAAGGAAGAAAACAAAAAACATAAACCAAGAAGTTAAACTAAAAGAAATGAACTAAAAGGAATGATGAGACGGATCAGACCAACGAAGAAGACAGTCACTGTGTGGCCCAGAGATGCAGCCTTTGTGCTCCAGGACTGTTTTCAGCCCACAGATTGGCAGAACTTCAGAGGGGCAGCTGCTTAGAGGTGGACCTGGAGGAAAACACGTCCTCTGTTCTGGGCTTCATCTCCAAATGTGCTGATGTCTGCCCAGGACAGTAACCTGCTACCCGAACCAGAAACCCTGGCTGAATGCTGAGGTGAGAGCTCTGCTGAAAGCCAGGGACGCTGCGTTCAGGACAGGCGAGGCATCAGCACTCAGAGAAGCGAGGAAAGAACTGGCTGCAGCCATTATGAGGGCCAAACCCACTTAGGCCAAGAAAATTTAAGGTCACTTCACCACCAATGACCCCTGGCGCATGTGGAAGGGCATCAAGGGCATCACTGACCACAACATCAGGGAAGCAAAGGGACCCCTTACTGCCAGGTGCACTTAAGTTCTACGCTCACATTGAGGATCTTGACACCTCCCTCAGCACCAGACTAATACCACCACCTGGTGACACGCCTCTCTGTGTGACCACAGCAGATGTGAAGAAGTCCCTCCAGGAAATAAACCCCCTAAAGGCTGCAGGCCCCAACAACATGACAGGCCGGGTACTGAGGGACTGTGCACATCAGCTGTCTGAGGTGTTGACAAACATCTTCAGCACCTCAATGTCACTGGCATCTGTGCCCACCTGCTTAAAGACCACCACCATCGTCCCTGCTCCCAGGTGCTCCACAGTGACAAAACTAAATGACTACAGACCTATAGCCTCAACATCGATAGTCATTAAGTGTTTCAAGAGGTTAGTCATGAATCAAATCAAGGCCTCCATCGACGTCACTGTGGACCCCCATCAGGAGGAACTGCTCCACTGCTGATGCCATTTCATCGGTGATCCACCCATCTGGAGAGCAGGAACTCCTACATGCGTCTGCTCTTCCTGGATTTGTCCTCAGCCTTCAACACCATCATCCCACAGACCCTGGTGCAGAAGCTCTCCTTTCCATGACTGAGTTCCACACTGGGGAACTGGATTCTGGACTTCCTGACCAGCAGACCCCAGACTGTCAGGATCCACCACACCGTCTCCTCCTCCGTCACCCTCAGCACTCGCTCGCTGCAGGGCTGATTGCTGAACCCCTTCCTCTTTACTCTGCTGACTTATTACTGCTCGGCAAGACACCCCATCTGTCATATAGTGAAGTTTGCCAACGACACAGCAGTAGTGGGATGCATTCTGAACAGTGATTAGTTCATATATAGAGAGGATGTTGAACACCTGATGCATTGGTGCAGAGAAAATAACCACAGCATCAACATGAAGAAGACCAAGGAGATGGTGGTGGATTTCAGAAGAGACAATGATCCTCTTTGGCCTTGATGCATCGGAGGAGCAGCTGTGGAGATGGTTCCAGCTACAGGTACCTGGGTGTGCACATATCCAGTGACCTCACCTGGAGTCCCAATACCTCCTGTCTGGTCAGGAAGGCCCATCAGCTTCTCCACTTCCTCAGGAAGCTGTGGAGAGCTGGACTCAGGAACTCAGTCCCGAGGAGCTTCTATAGCTGTGTGGTGGAGAGTGTTCTCTGCACCTGCATCACCGTGTAGCACAGCAGCTAATGGATGATGGTGGTAGGAGTTTGTCAGCTGTCTCTTCAAGAGCTTCCCACCATCAAAGTATGAAAATTTGCGTGAATGTGTGACTGAATGTAGTGTGAAGCACTTTGAGGTTCTCTACACTTGATTAAGCACTATAAACAATATGGAGCTTCTATCACTGTGTGGTGGAGAACATTCTCTGCACCTGCACCACCTTGTGGCACAGTAGCTGCACTGCTGCTGAGAGGATGGCTCCTGGTTAAGGCCTCTGTAGAGATTTACACCTCGGACCTCTACAAAGGCAGGAGGCTGAGGAGCATCCAGAGCAAGACCACCAGGCTGAGGGACAGTTTCTACCCTTCAGCCATCAGACTGCTGAACTCAGGCTTCACCTAATTCAGCTTCACCTCATAAATTATTTACACACACATATTTTTAATATACATTTCCATATATCACATAAATTACTTTACTATTCATTTATTTATTTATTTTAATTTGTGTATTAAATCTATTAATCTGGGACCTGAGTTCGAATTTCGTACCAAAAACAAGAAAATGTGGTGTAACAATAAAAGAAATCCTTGACTATATTAGCTTAGCACGAGTTTAGCCAAAATGCAATTCTTGAACAACATCACGTCTTAAGTATATGTGTCCAAGATGTCAGGCTGATTTTAGGAGACATAATCCTTCGCCATTACACAATAAATTCATCAGATGTCAACTCCATCAGAGTTTTTGTCACTATTTCAGAGAAATTGTTGAAAAAATCTCACTTAAATGTGCAATTTATTCATTTTAATGCATTTTACATAAATTGCATTACTTCACATGTATCAAGTATTTCTTTTTACTCACTAGATTGTCACCACCTTCAGTTCTGTGTCAACTCCATCAGATGGACTTTTTGTTGATTTTGTTTTAAATAATATTTATTTTGTTTCTGGTGAAGCATTTGTCTGTAAAATGAGTGAAAATATCACTAATTGGATATTTTAAAAATCACTTCATATTTATTTTTGTCAGATGGTGATGACAAAGTTCTGGTTCAGGGCGATTAAAAATGTAATTTTTAAAAAAATGTTGCAACTGAGAGCCTCCACCTTTCCAAAACATTGTCATATTTACATACAAAAGATTGAGAAATAATTAAAAAAAAATATATGGGAAAATTAAAACCCATTATGTCCCTATTCTCAAGAATCACTGAAAAATGATTTTTCCATATTTTTAGATAACTAAAATTGAACAGTTTTGTTATTTTCCTGATAATCAGGGGATGCCACAAATTGATTTGATCTGAATTACTAGTTTTATTTGTGCCCTAAGCCTCATTTGAGCTTTTACAAATTTTACTAAATCGGAAAATTTCAGAATTTCACAATAATTTTGCATGTGTAGTTATTGCCCCAGAGAATTGTACATGTAGAGCAATGCAAAGCCTAAAGTGCTTTTGAATTAATATATTTATTGTGTACTGAAGTTTGCCATCGTTAATTACTCCACAAATCCTCCTAATTAATCTTTGGGGGATACCAGAAGTGATGCCAAATAATTATAAGCAGCTGTCATTCAGGTAAACAGTTACCTCTTTATTATATAAATCTTATCTACATTTAAAACTAATGCATAACATTCCTTTTTTTTCCAACACATAATGATCTATTATATTAGATTCCTATTAAATGATGCCAGAGATCTTTATCTGCTTGGCCTGAGACCATAGTGACTGTCACACAATAGATTATTTACAAATCTCTAAACATTTCTAGTTAGTTGACAGTTTGTTGCATTTGTCCTTTTCAGCTTCAGCTCGCCCTCTAGTAGAGCAGAAGTGTAACTGTTACCATTGATGCTTCACTGAAAGATTTTTACTTCATAATCTCAGCTTGAACTTTTTTTGGTGGAGATTTTTTTGGTGGAGATTTTTGTATCAATATTTTTCTTTTCAAAAACATATTTTCTACATAAACTAATCTAACAAATTCCTAAATAAACTTTTAAATACAAAAACAGAGAAAAAGAAATGACTTGAAACTTCAGAGAACATTATATATATAAACATCATATATATAAGGTATTAGATACATATTTGGCCTTAGCTACTTGTTTTCACGGCCCTGAGGAGATGAACAATCATTGTTGGTGGCCAGTGACCAGTTCATCTTTATGTGGCTCTGAAGGTTCAGGTCAGAGTTCATCACTACTCCCAGGTTTTGGCCTGTTTGCTGGTTTGTAGTTGTAATAACTGAAGCTGCGTATTGATTCAGGTTCGTTCCTCTTTCGGTCCAAAGATAATAACTTCAGTTTTCTTTCTGTTCAGCTGGAGAAAGTTCTGGCACATCCATACATTGATCTGTTCTAAGCATCTATTCAGTGATTGGATGGGGTCAAAGGTCACCTGGTGACATCGTGATGTAGAGCTGTGTATCATCCATATAATTGTGGTAGCTGATCTTATTTCCTGTTATAACCTCGGCCAGTGGGAGCATATAAATATTGAAGAGAAGGGGTCCTAGGATAGAACCGTGGGATACCCCACATGTGACCTTTGACCTCTCTGATGAGAACTTTCCGATTGAAACAAAGAAATCCTTGTTCTTTATGTAGGATTCAAACCAGTAGAGCACCGGACCGGAGAGTCCAACCCAAGTCTCCAGTCGATTCTGTAAAATGTCGTTGTCAACAGTGTCAAAAGCTGCACTGAGGTCCAACAGAACCAGCACTGTGGTTCTCCCACAGTCTGTATTTCAATAATTTTGCTGATGAATGGGAGGTTGGAGATCGGCCTATAATTCTGCCTTACTGAATTATCCAGATTGTTCTTTTTCATCAGTGATTTAATAACTGCTGTTTTCAAAGCTTGGGGGTAAACACCGGATGAGAGCGATGAGTTACTATTTGGATCAGATCATTAGCAACGACAGGCAGGACTTTCTTAAAGAAACGTGTGGGTAGGACATCCAAAGAGCAGGAACCGGAGCTTAATTGACTTATAATTTCTTCCAGGGTTTTATAATTAAGTAGTTGAAATTGGGTCATTGTTCCTGCATTTGTTTTGTTTGGGCTCAGCATTACTGGCTTTGGAGTGGATGTGCAGATTAATCCTCTGATCTTTTGAATTTTCTCTGAAAAGAAATTGGAAAACTTATTACAGGCGGCATTAGATTGAAGTTCAGGTGGTAACGTCATTGGAGGATTTGTGATAGGAGGGTTTGTTAGCCTGTCAACAGTAGCAAATAAAGCTCGAGCATTGTTAGTGTTTTTGTTTATGACATCTGCAAAGTAAGCTTCTCTTGCATGTTTTAGTGTTGTGTGATAGATAATCTTTCTTTGTAGATGTCATAGTAGACGTGAAGTTGAGCTTTACTCCATCTCCGTTCGGCCCTACAGCAGAGTTGTCTTGCAGATTGAACAGTTTGTGCATTTCTCCATGGAGATTTCAACCTGTCACAACCTTCACTTTAATGAGGGCAATGTAATCAATGATATCTGAAAGTTTGCACTGAAAATCATCTACCAACTTATCTATGTCATTATAGCTTAAGGTTGAGGAAGAAGAGTAGATGTGATTAAATGTTTCTGCTGTGTTTTCTGTGAAAGTACGTTTTGTGGAAGTAGCTGTTTGTCCAAGTAGGTTAGCAGATAAAGAACCATCAAAAATAACAGCAGAGGGATCTGACAGGGTGACATCAGTTACTGAGACATTGGAAATATTCACACCCTTCCTGATAACCAGGTCCAGTGTGTGTCACCAAGTGTGTGTTGCTCGTTTGACATGTTGTGTTAAACCAAAACTCTCTAATTGACATGATTGGTGTGATGTTATTAACCCACATGCAAGAACACAGGCAGGAGAAACGGAAAAGTTTAACAGGTTTATTGTGATGCTGGGGAAAGGACTGGTTCGAGCGGCCGGCTGCGGCACCAATCAGCGCACTAAGACGGAAACAGAAGATGGCGAGTTAGAGGCTTGTGGGAATCTTGAGTTGCTTCAGAGAAGTTGGTAAAAACTCACGGGTGTAGTGGTAAGTCCCGCCTAGGAGGGATATTTTGCAGAGGAGGGAGCTGTGGGTTGACAGAGCCGGAGTGGCAGCGTAGGGGGCCGGACAGGTCAGCCAGGGTTCGGTGAACATCTGAACAGGCGGTTTGCCAACTTGAGCGAGCTTCACAGCGGGACTCTGGCATCTGGGTCCCGCCAGCGTCACAAGAGGCGAAAAAGGAGTGGAGGTCAGATCCAGATGCTTGGGTGGTCTTTCTGCAAAAACACAGAGATTAAAGGGTTGGATCACTCAGAGAGCAGGACTAGGAAGCTCGGACATTAAAGAGAGTCAGAGAGCCAAGACAGTACCAAAAACCAGTTAACAATCTGGCGTCGAAGTGTTGGCAAACCGCTTCTTTTAAGCAGCAGGTAAGGGTGTAATTGCCGACCGGTGTGTAGGTGATGCCATAGGTCCGCCCCCTGCACCTGTCTCCAGGACTCCACTAGAGAAAAAACAACCCCAACCTCCGCCCAGAACCTAACACTAATATATTACGGAGCTTTTTCCCCCTCGGTCTTGGGGGAGGTCAACATGAATGTTGAAATCACCCACAATTATTAAACAATCGCAGTCAATACATATGAGAGATAGAAGCTCATTGAAGGCAGTAAAGAATTTTTTCACATATGTTGGAGTTTTGTATAGAGTTAGTGTCAAAGTTTGTTTGTGATTCATCATTCATACACATGGAAAAGGGTTTTACAAAACAACAAAAATAAAATAAAGTGTAAGGATAAAGAAAAACATGTTAAAATAAAAACATGAAGAGAAACCAGTATATCAATTAATCAGAATATTTTTATTCAAAAATTGGTGAAAACAAATATAAAACAGAAAATGAAGTGTTTTAGTAAAAAAAATATTGCATCACATTAAAAGACGTCCATCTCATGCATATTACAACTTCCTCACAAGCAAACGGTCCACTCAACAATTAATCTAATGTTGTTATTTGTATTTTTACCTTCTAATTATTTTTCACTAATCTGTCTTGAGCTCATCAGTTTGTGAAACAACAGATAAGATCAAATTTTAGAGTCAAAGCCCTGAAGAAAAACCAAACGGGTCCAACCAGATTCAGTTCTGATGTCACTTCCTGTTTAAAGATCAAACCTTTGGAACGGCTTTGATCAGAACATGTGGACTGGACCGAACCGCTGAAGGTGTTTTCCACTGTTTGACTGACAGCTGAACAGGATGTTTCATTTTTAAAGCATTTATTCAATTGCAGAAAATCAATATTCACTCAACAACACTGTAAAACATTTGAAGGTAGTTATTATCCCCAAGCTTTAAAATAAACATTTGAGTTCATAAAACACAAGAGTCAGATCAACGTGACGCACTTTCATCTCAGGATACAGAAACATGCCGCTAAGCATTCTGGGAAATAGTTCCCTCTCCTGTCTTTTTCTTCTTTCAGTTTTTTAATTGTTAACCTAAAAACTCAGTTTATTCAACTCTATGACAAAATGAATAAAAGGTTAACACAACTTATACAGCTGTAAGTTTATCTTTCACAAACTCACATTTAGGTTCAAAATCTAAAACTGGCTAAATTTATTTGACTTAAAGAGTGAAGACAGTAGATACAACACAATATGGCTCAAATGTTTACAGTGGATTTAAAATATTAAGTTGAATTAAAATCCCAGAGATACAAATGCTACACATGAACAGATTAATAATCCCTCAGTAAATATCCACTTTAATAAAATATTGCCAAATATTGATTGGTTTTCTTTATATTGATAACCTATAATGATCATTTGTGAAACTTTCCCTATTTTATAAAAGAAAATCTATGACACAGACTAAATTTACTGAAAACAACCATAAGTCCCTGAAGTAATTAAAATATACAAGTAAAAACAGATTAAATCATATTTCCTGCAGGGATTAGATTCATTCTCCCATTTGGCCACTAGGGGGCGGCAGTTTTATTAGCTGGACCGACTCTGAGCAGACGGACCTTGATGTCTGCAGGCAGCCCTCCTGCAACCAGGTTACCTTTAATCTGCAGAGGAAAACATCACATCTACGTTACAGTCATTTACAATCTTAGAATTAAAAATGGGAAAAAATAATAAAACTAATTATTATGCAATTTTATATAATTTGTTTGAAAGGAGCAGGTAGAAGATCTCATGACTTCCTGTCCCTCTGATATTCATCAACGTACAAACATTTAAATTCCCCCTCACCAGATAAACTCTTAAATTATTCCCACCATGACTGATATTTAAATCTCATATTCTCATCCTTAATAATTTACACATTTTTAATATCAAAATAGGTCCATGCTATACATCATATTTCCTTTTTGAACAGTTTTATAAACTAATTTATATTTGTAGGAAGAAAAATTGGGTGGAAGTTAACAATTAATTTAGGTGAAATGACATTTGGGATAAATTAATTTGGTTTAAACTCAGGTTGTGATGGTTTGTGTTAAAGTCCAGAACTTCACTGACCGCTTTCTCGATTTCATTCTTGTCTTTCAGTGACAGGTTAGTCGAGATCTTCAGCTTCACAATCGTAAGACGAGCTGGAAGAACAAGAGATCAACATGGTATAAAGAACTACTTTCTGTTACGTTCATTCCTGTTTTCATCCGACTTACATGTTTTAGGAGGAGGACTTGGATTTTTCAGAAGAACAGATGTTGCAGCAACAGTGGTTGAATTCAAAGTTGTTGCTAAGATAAGTGAAACACAAGTTCAGGACAAATAGCAAAAATAAATGAAAAAGAAGAAAGAAATGACATGAAAAATAAATCGTCCTACTTACATCTGTTGAGAGGCCTAGGAGTTGTTAAAGGGACGGTTGTTGCATTAACAGTTTTTGAATTAACGGTTGTTGAATTAACAGTTGTTGAATTAACAGTTGTTGAATTAACGGTTGTTGAATTAACGTTGTTGAATTAACGTTGTTGATACGTTGTTGAATTCAAAGCTGTTGCTAAGATAACAGAAACACGAGTTCAAGACGAGTAGCAAAAACAAATCAAAGATGAAAAAGGAATAAATAAATGAAAAATAAATCGTCCTACTTACAAGTGTTGAGAGGATTAGTAGTTGTCCAAGGGACGGTTGTTGCATTAACGGTTGTTGAATTCAAAGTTGTTGCTATAACACGAACAGGACAAACAGGATGAGTTCAGGACATAAAAATTAATTTTATATATTATATATTTAACATGGTCTCCATCAGGGACAAAGGTCAACAACGTGATATTCCTCTGACAGTTTGAGGAACTCTGAGAGAAACAGAAAATATATCACCAAGTCACCTGACCATGATCTCCTCAAAACCACATCCTGTTACTTTCACTCCTGTTTTCATCCAACTTACTTGTTTCAGGAGGAGGAGTTGGAGTTGCTGTGGCTGTTACTGGGACAACAACAGCAGAAATATTATAAGTGTGGAAAATAACAAATAAAAATAAATTAAAGACATAAAAGAAAGAAATTACTCACTGTTTGAAACCGTCACAATGACACATCGAAGATCAGATTGGTAGACAGAACTGGAGGCACTATGGAGATAATTTAACACCAAAACTTTAACATTAAACACTTTTTGAAATGGCCATTAAATACAGTTTTGTTTACAAGTCAAAGTGTTTGGTTCAAAGGTGTATTAACCCACAAGATTCCTTACATCACTAATCAGAACCTCTTCATAGTTTCTGGTTACTCTCTATTTTTCTCAGTAATGTTCCCACATCAGATGGGAAATTTGTTGGGAGCAAAGTCCTTCAGGATCCTCTGCCACTATGGAGGGATTTTCAGAAAGACTTTTCTGATTGAGGGCCAGAAAAGTTCCTTTTCTACAGAAATTAGCTCCAAATAATACTAAAACGACAACAAAGCTTATTTTAGACATGAATCTTAAGTTTTGGTAATAATGTCCTGCCATTGCTTTGCTTCTGTTAGCGCTGTGTGCTAACTTTTATCTGCATCTTTGAGAATATACACAGTCCAGTCACATTAATGTGACCATCTGTCGAAAGCCAGAATAACCACCTTTCGCAGAGCGAACTGCTACGAGACGTGCAGGAAGAGAGTCACTTAGGTCCCTGAAGGTCTTCTCTGGGATGTTGAGCCATGCCGACTCTAATGCCGTGGCCAGCTGCGCTAGATTACGCGGTTGAGGATCCATGGCGCGAACAACTCGATCGAGATGGTCCCACAGATGCTCGATTGGGTTTAAGTCAGGTGAGTTTGCTGGCCAGGGGAGGACGGTAAACTCATCCTGGTGCTCTTCGAACCACGCACGTACACTGGCAGCTGTATGGCACCTCGCATTGTCCTGCTGGAAGATGCCATCATCCTGAGGAAAAACAATGCGCATGTAGGGGTGGACATGGTCCGCAAGGACAGATGCGTACTTGTATTGATCCATCGTGCCTTCCACAATAATCAGTGAACCCAGAGAATGCCAGGAAAACATTCCCCAGACCATAATGCTCCCGCCTCCAGCTTGGACCGTTCCTGCAATGGTTGCAGGGTGGTTCCTTTCAGAGGTTTCACGCCTTATACGCCAACGTCCATCTGTCCAATGGAGCATAAAACGCGATTCATCTGAAAACGCTACCTGTCGCCACTCAGTGGACGTCCAGCTGCTGTACTGGCGTGCAAATTCTAGCCTTCGTCGTCGATGAACACCAGTCAGCATAGGTGCACGAACCAGGCGTCTGCTTCGGAGGCCCAGACGCAGCAATGTTCGCTGAATAGTGGTTTGGGAGACACTTGTGGTAGCCCCTTGGTTCATTTTAGTGGTCAGTTGCTCAACGGTAGCCCGTCTATCTGCCCGAACGCATCTCCGCAACCGTCGTTCGCCTCTGTCATCTATGGCCCGTGGTGCACCACATTTGCCACGTCGTTGATTTTGGACAGTCCCATTTTGCCATGCACGGTACACTTTTACCACGGCGGCACACGAACAGTTCACAAACTCAGCCGTTTCGGAAATGCTTCCACCCTTGGCCCGAAAGCCAATGATCATGCCCTTTTGGACGTCGGATAAATCGCTTCGTTTCTGCATTACGCCAACGATTGAAATGTTTTCCGAAGCCCACACACACCCTTTATATACGCTCAACTGCACTGTGCTGCCACCTGCCTTCTGTGATTGGTTATTTAACTCTGAAGTGGAAAGTACGTGGTGGTCACATTAATGTGACTGGACTGTGTAACTGTTCTGCATGTTTGGGATGTAATTATTTGGTTTCTTTTTGCTTTGAGAAAAACAAGCCACAAATGCATTCAGTTATGTTAGTGTTGAGGAAATTAAATATTCTTTGTGTTTGATACAGTTAAATCTTACGACATGTGAAACTAGTGGCTTAAACAAGATTCCTTTGGATAAAATCTTAGAGGGCCGGCAGAAAAGAATGTCTGTTATCAGGGAGGAACCAAGTCATAAATTAACTCAGGCAGCGAGGAGACACCTCAAGTCAACTCCCTCAGAGAAACACTGATACGTAAGAACAAACAAAACTAACAACACAATACTAAAATAATTCCAATTTAGTTAGTAAAATACCATTTAGTTAAAATTAACATGACTTGAACTAGTCTAATTTATAGTTTTATATTAACAAATACTAGTTAGTGTCTAACTTATATGAATACATGTTAGGTTATTATAATCAAAAGAATTAGGAAACTAATGTTTTAGTAATAAATATTTCAGGTATATTGTAAAAGAGTTTGTGTCAGTTCTATATATCCAAAGTCACGGCTGTGTTCTACCTGCTGGAAACCACCAGGTCATTTTAGGGTTAACACAGGAATCTGTTTTTGATGAATCGCTCAGGCAAGAAAACAAGCAAGGTTTAGGTGAAAGATAAATTTCTTTCTGACAACTAGGGTCTTTGTTTAAATGTTTATCAAGAGAGCAACTTGAAGAACCCAGATGTGATCGCAGTGAGAACATCCTG
This sequence comes from Poecilia picta, assembly GCA_033032245.1. NCBI lineage: Eukaryota > Metazoa > Chordata > Actinopteri > Cyprinodontiformes > Poeciliidae > Poecilia > Poecilia picta. The sequence goes on along the minus strand of CM065370.1, from coordinate 21,774,809 downwards.
CTTTAAAAAGACCTTTTGCTCTTTCTCTCTTCAATCTTTGGTTTTGAATAAGGTCTAAAACCAGGTGGCAAAATTACTTAGATCATCTCATCTAGGTAATTTAAAAACTGGGTCCATCCAGAGAACAATGAGCCTTAATCACATAATTGCATAAATTAAAACAAAGGAAACACCTTTTTGAACAAAAGTAAGGGCCCCAGAGGAACGAATCAGATTTGCTTTTGCGACTCTCCAAAGACGTCTTTGCCTTTCTTTCTTTCTTCTTCTTCTTTTCTATGTCTTTTAGGTAAATTAATGTCTGGTTGTTTTTTTCCAACATTATCTTTATTGGTTTTACAACAATGCTTTCAATAATGTACAGGACATAACTGTGCTCTCATATCAAAGGACAAAAGGAGAGTTAAATTATTGTCCAGCATTCAACTTGCCTTTCTTTGCCAGTCAAAACATTGAGGTCTCTTAGAGCAGCACTTATTACATACAGAGTTTATAAGAAAAGAAAATTAACTCCCTTAACCCCAAACTCCTGACTACCCTGAGAAAAAACAACAATTACGGTAACAACGGTTTCCCTATGAACGTCTGTTTCAGTGTGTTTTGAAGTGTATGTGTTGGCAATGTGATTTTATACTTTTAAGTGTTAGAATAAACTCTGAAAATGCAAGACGTGGAGCTCTGATTGGTAACTGTGTGGCTTCTTCTTCCACGTATGGCATCATTGAATCCAGGAGGTTAAGACAATACAACGAGCCAGAACTTGATCATTTTTATTCTCTTACATTAACTAACTCATGAATTATCTCAGGGCTTTGTTTACTTCATAAAAAGAGTAGCATTAATATTTTAATGATCATCTGATTTGTATGAACACTGTAGTTAAACTACGCTACATGGAGATGATTTAAATACAGTAACAACATTGAGATCCATTAATTTGAATGTGGTTCTGCAGGCTTGTTTTCTGGATCAGACTCTGACTCCAACATGTATGGATTCTGGATGATTGTTGACATTTTTAATAAAATTTGAAGAAAAAAGTTTCTCTGCCGGTAGATTATGTGTTGTCGCCATCAAACTACAGAAATGGCTGAATGGGGTGGAGAGGAGCCCTCTGTGACCAGAAGGGGGCGGAGCTTGAAATGTCTCATTTACATTTAAAACGCAGCAAAACAAGTTGCTGTAAAACCTCAGAACAAGAATAAACAAGGGATCTGTGAAGCTACAATAACCAGGAATTCAGACCAAAACATTGCAGTTCTCCTTTATAAAGACTATTAGTGGAAGGTTTATGTAAAATCATGATATATCCACTTTAAATCTAATGTATTTTGAGTTGCATTTTTAGTTATTTAGCCATATCAAAAGTCATTTTGTATCAATGAAGATCAAAATATTTTTTTACTTTTGTACTTGCACATTTCAAAACCTGTACTTTGCACTTTTACTTAATTTTTACTTTGTACTTTGTTACTTTTATAAGTATCTGTATTTCTACTTAAGTAGAGAATATGAGGATTTTTGAAACTTCTGATCAGATCAGATACTGACTTTGCCTGGACAACAAAACAGATGGGATGAGTTTCTTCATCATCATTTTGACTGAAAGACGGCGTCCATGTCAGGGTGAAATATCCTGAACCAGATGAAATCTTGACCATGTTGAAGGGTCCACTAAACTGGAGCTCAGTGATCCTTTAACACACAGGAAACACATCAGTCTGTTTGGTTACATGTGCTAAATGCCCTCAAACCAGCCTTAAATGTTATCTTTAAAATGTGATTTTCACCATTAATTGTGTATTAACTTACCTCTGGTTAGAAACAATATTTATTTACTCACTCAGACTGAGTCGCCTCGGCTCTGATGTTGATTTCTATCATCTCATCAACGTCTATGAAGAACTGAGCTCCATGTTCAGGAGTTGGAGGCAGAAACCTTGGCAGATATTCACTTGCTGTGCAGGACGGAGCTGCAGGATCCACTGGAGCAACGCAGGGAAAAAGATGAACTAATGAAACACATTAAAAATGGATTGTCTAGACCAGTGGTCCCCAACCCTCGGTCCGCGGACCGGTACCGGTCCGTGGACCAATTGCTACCGGGCCGCGCAATAAATAATTAAATATTTCCGGTTTATGTATTATTTAAGTCTGGAGGATCTTTTATTTTGAAAATCCTTTAACCGGATTCTCTGGGTTACTTGCGCGCCAACACTGAGCCCACAAGCAGCAAAATGAGTAAGAATCAGATCAGATTTCTTTGGAAAGTTTCTTTTTCAAAGAGGAAAAGGCCCAGAGAAGAGACAAGAGAATGGATTTATCCCGGACCGTAGGTGAGTCCCACATTACAAGCCGCTCTGAGTAACATGACCCGCTGCTAATGAGACAATGAGGCTTCAAACTGCTTTCCCACTAGAGACCAAGAGGCTGTGGATATAAGCAACACTTCGGGTCTCATTGTCTCATCACTCCCAGATGGAACCGTCTCGTTGCAGAGAAACAAGGTCAGGGCTCCGTTAGTCATTATCGTGAGTTAAAATTTTCACGAAAGTTAAATGTTAATTTTTGTGGCGCATCTGTATCTTATTCTGAAGGGATATATATATATATATATATATATATATATATATATATATATATATATATATATATATATATATATATATATATATATATATATGTTACCATAGCGACCAGAGTCAGAGCGTTTGGTCAGTGGTCCTGGTTTAGACAGCAAAATTTAAGACGATTCTCGGACGATTCGGACGATGTCGGACGATTCTCCAAACCTCTGTGACCGCAGAGCTGATAAAAGTCCAACAGGTTCTATCGGTTCGTGTCTCCAGCTACACGGCAGGAGGAACACGATATGGAGTTAGATTTGTTTCACAATTATTCAATCAAAAAAAATCATCTCAAACAAAAAAAGGTCATAAAAACTATTTAATCATAAAAGTATTTTTTACTAAACAAAAACATTTTTAAAGATTTTTTTTTTTTGATTGAAGTAACTAACTAAGTCATACGTTGTCGTAATGTTATGCTAACATTAGTTAGCATAATATGCTACCGGGGATCGCGGCAGATAAAATATGTGACTGTCGTCATACGTTGTGTCAGATTTCTTCTTTGAAACAGGGTTGGAGACTCTAGTAGCTGCTAAACGGTGTCATTTGGTGAACATTACTTACCTTTAACATTCTGTGTCCGTCACCGAAGCCCTGCAGTTCCGGACGGTTCTGGGATCTCAGGGAGTCATCCGCTCTAGTCAGCGCCAACCAATCGGAACACGTCTTACATTGCTAAGCCCCGCCCCGAATGTTAATGTAAGCTTCCCCAAAGCAAATAAAGCTGCATAAGCAAGAAAATAAATTCAACCAAAAAAAAGATAGACTCAACCAAAAAAAAAAGTTTCAACCAAAAAAAAGAGATTCAATCAAAAAATTAGTTACTTCAATCAAAAAAAAATCTTTAAAAATGTTTTTGTTTCGTAAAAAAATATTTTTATGATTAAATAGTTTTTATGACTTTTTTTTTGGTTTGAGATTATTTTTTTTTTGGTTGAAACTTTTTTTTTTGTTTGAGATGATTTTTTTTGATTGAATAATTGAGAAACAAATCTAACTCCATACCACGAACTGATTCCAGTCACGAACATCGCAATTCCAGAAGAAAATCTACAAAACCCCCAACATAGTATACGGAAATTTAGAATGACGATGTAGAAGCAATAGTGATAGTTTGTGGAGTAATTTTAAGAAAATAAAACGTAACAAAAAGAAAAGGCAGTACGGGAGCAGCTACTCTATTTGCTTTACTATGATTTGAAGGTGACTATGTTTTTTCATAGTTAACATTTTTAACTGAATAAACATAATAAACATATATAATAATGACCTTTACATACAATAATAAACATTTCCACATATCATCTCCGATATCCACCGGACTCTCAGTTGCGCGATATGTCAGCTGTTTGGGATTCCCCTCGGTTCTGACGTCACCGCGTTTTCTGATTGGCTACCTGTCATATTGAAAAGGTTGTACTCTCGTTCCCAGTCATGGCATATTCAGGATTTAGCGAGAACACCAACATGCAGAAGCCTTATCTGACCCCTCCGCCCCGGGCCGCAGCAAAATTTTCAAAGTCTTGACCGGTCCGCAGTAATAAAAAGGTTGGGGACCACTGATGTAGACTCTAGACAGACAAGTGAATAGTTTGTTTGAAATATAAAATTCAGTTACACATTGGTCATATAATCTGTCTTAATAATAGGTGATCTTCTTGTGTTATATTTCTGTATCTGGAATTTATAAACCTGATGTCTTGTAATAGTCTTTAGTTATCATCTTTAAACAGACACTTATTGAATATTAAATGTATTAATACCACTGTTGCTCTTTGGCAGTAAAACAAGATGATTGAAACATGAAATCAAACCTTTGAAAACAAACTGGACAGGGATTCTGCTCATGGAGTCACTGGGGCTCCGTGAAAATGTTTCTCCATAGTAATCAGTCAGACTGATGGTCTGTGTGGGAAAATCCTCCATCATCAGCTGAACTGCATATGAACCTTCATAGCTGCTGTTAGTTGGACTGAATGACAGAGAACAAGACTGGAAGAGGACAGAGAGAGAGAAAGATTAACTATGTTATATTTTATGTGTTTTTGTTCATACAACAATATTTGTTTTTATTTAAAAGTTTTCAGAGTAATGTTTCATCATTTGTCATTTATAGTTAGTTAAATAATCAGTAAATTTAGTTTTACTACCTAACATTTTCTGTTGCATTCCTGTAACCTGACACCAACATTTATTACTCACTGATGACAGACTGAGGACAGACGGAGGTGTGCAGGTGTAGCACTCATTGTTAGTGGGATTGGATCCATATCTGCATTGAACATGGTCTCCATCAGGGTCAAAGGTCAACAAGCTGATATTCATCTGACAGTTTGAAGGAACTCTGAGAGAAACAGAAACAAACATCACAAAGAACAAACAATCTGATCAAATTATTTGATTTACATCAGGAATCTTCAGTATCTTGACTGATTTGTATTTCAGTGTTTTTATTATGTTTTAGTTTAGTTTGCTCCATGAATCTATTTGGTCTCTTTTAAAGATAAAATTAATTCCCAACATTTGGATATTATTTTGATTTATTTTCTAACTATTAAAGCTTTTTCTTTGCAAATTAAAAAAAAATATTAACAGAATCAAACTATTCCTCTATGTTCTACCAAAGACACCAACTGTTTCTGAATAGTTATTAACATGATGTAAAAACTGAATTACTTCATAAAAGGGATGATGCTGGTCTGTGGTGATGAGTTTGGTCTGTTGATGTCGGATCGTTTTCTCAGCTCATATGTTAACTGAAATCGCGCTGTTGAAACATCGTTTCTGTTGTTTATCCAGGTTCCAGGCCCCCACCTTTAACAGAAGATATTGGGAAGATTTATGATGTTACTCAGAGTTTCTGAAACACATAAAACTTTACAGAGCAGCAGACCAGAAAACTGACAGATTTCATTCAGTAGGAATTTTAGATTTAGTCACTTTTTGGCAACAACTGAAAAATATTAGATATTTTGAGATTCAGTTACCATTTCCAGTCATTTTTAAAATTCCAGTCAGTGATCTTCTGGGTGAACTCTTTCAGACACCATTCACCGCTGCTTTCATCAATCTTGTTAGTGGAAGACCACCATGATTCAACCTCTGCACATGAGCTGAAGCTCAACTTGAAGCGACGCACAAGCTGCAGATTTAAAGTGATGAAATGTTAAATACAATACTTGAAAAATGGACATGAAAGAAACTTCAGAAAATCTGGACTTACTGTAAAACTGCTTCCTTGTACGTCTTTAGTGGTGTGAGTAATCACAGCACCTGAATAATCAGCTTCTGTCCAGCTGACCATCATCATCATCAGCCCAGAGAGCAACATGATGAATGAATCGGTTCTACTAACTAGCATTGGATCATCAGAGACAGTCACTCCTTATTCTCTTTGTTTACTGTTGGAAACATGGAAAAAAATTATGGACTGCATTTACATAATGAACCAGGAAATTTCGACACCTGATTCACAATGATCTGGAAAACATTTCCTAGGAGGTAAAATTTGCTTTGCAAACTGAAAAATAATAAATCTATTGTTGCTTCATCTCAATGTTTCAAAGTCCTGCAGCTCCACCAGGTTAATTATTTATCTCACCTGGTCAGTTTTTGTATCTCAGTGAATATTTAAGACGTTCAGAGATCAGAGCTGATCACTACCAGTTCACTACTGGTTTCACCAGATACAAACTTTAATGGCTGCAGACCAGCAGTTTATCTCTGCAGTTACACCAATAATATCCATACCATACCAACTTTATTTATAAATCACTTAAAACAACCACAGCTGATACAAAGTGCTGTACATTAAAACCCACATAACAATTAAAAAAAATAAAAACTCTTACAGTTTAAAAACAAACATACATACACTTTAAAACTAGATCCTGCTGGAGTTGAAAGCCAAGTAAAATCAATGGGTTTTAAGACAAACTTTAAAAGTGGATAGTGAAGGGGCCTCTCTGACCTGCAAAGGCAAGTCTTTCCATAACTTAGGACCAATGACAGAGAAGCCCTGTCCCCTCTGAGCTTCCTTCTGGATCTCAGTACCTCCAAGAGCAGCTGATCTGTGGGCCTGAGAGACCGATAGGGTACGTAGGGATGAAGAAGCTCAGAGAGGTCAGCCGGGGCAAGATTATGCAGTGATTTAAAAAACAAACATGAGAATTTTAAAATGAATTCTAAAATATACAGGCAGCCAGTAAAGTGAGGCCAGGTCAGGGGTCACATATTCCCTCTTTCGAGTTCCTGTCAAAAGTCGGGCAGCAGCTTCTGAACTAGCTGCAGACGTGAGAGTAGCGACTGACTGACTCCCAGATAAAGTGAGTTACAGTAATCCAATTGAGTCGAAATAAAAGCATGGATCACGGTTTCAAAATGCTGCCTGGAAAGAAAAGATTTCACTGATGCCAATCGCCTTAAATGATAAAAGCTGGACTTAATCACGGCTCTGATTTGGCTGACCAATTTAAAATTACTGTCCACCTTAAAACCAAGATCTATAATAACAGGTTTAAAATATACCTCCAAGGGTCCCAGGCCAACAGAGGAGGACTCACAGGAGCTACTGGGTCCAAACACCATCACCTCTGTTTTGTTTTCATTAAAATTTAAAAAGTTCAAGGCCAACCAAGCTTTAATATCACCAAGACATGCCAGGAGATGTTTGATGGAATGGCCATCCTTCTGCTTCAGGGGCAAATAAATCTGACAATTATCAGTATAACAATGAAATGAAATCCCATGTTTCCTAAGGATAGAACCCAGAGGGAGTAAATAAAGAAAGAAAAGCAGTGGGCCCAGAATTGAGCCCTGCGGGACACCATAAGGCATTGAAGCAGCAGATGATTCAGAGTCACTAATGTTCACTGAAATTGTTCTCTGCTCCAGGTAAGACCTGAACCATTTAAGAACAGTGCATCAATACCTATAACGTGGTGTAATCGCGATATTAAAATGTCGTGGTCGACTGTATCAAAGGCAGCAGTTAAGTCAAGTAAAATCAGAACAACATGGTTACCAGAATCACATGCAAGAAGGATGTCATTAAAAACTCTTATTAAAGCATATGAAGAGTTTTACAACCTGACTGAAAAACCTCCAGAATGCCATTGTCATCTAAAAACTGTGTCTGCTGACAGTACACAATTTTTTAAAAAACCTTAGAAAGAAAATGCAGCTTTGAAATAGGCCGATAATTAGCCAGAACAATAGGATCAAGGCCAGGTTTTTTAAGCAGTGGCTGCACTACTGCATGTTTAAAACCAGCAGGCACCACACCAGAGGACAGACTGCTAGTTATAATTGCAAGAACAGGTTGCCCTATGCTAGATAAAATATCTTTTAAAAATCGTGGAGGGACAGGATCACATGGGGAACCTGATGGCGTAATGCAGCCAACCACATCCTCTAAAAGTGAGACAGTCACAGGCTCAAACTGAGTGAAAGCAGCAGAGCAAGGGACCAAAACAGAGGGGTCAGAGTCAGGAGCTGTGATAAGAGCCATGGCACTTCCAACCTTTTCAATAAAGAAACGCAGAAAATTATCACCCCGAAGCCCGTGGTGAATTAAAATAAGAACAATCTGCTGGTAAAAGCTCAGATAAAGCGTTGGACTCACCAACACTCAGCCACGTCTCAGTCACACACAGAAAATCCAGTTTTTGGTAACTAAAAAAGTCCCGAAGAATAAAAGTTTTATTCACAAGTGACCTGGCGTTTACCAGGCCAATCCTGACAGGAGCTGGATCCTGGGCTTCGACAGGTCGGGAAACACGGCACAGCGGTCTCAGGTTTTGGAGACACAGTCGGCGCATGTTGAGCCAGGAAGGGCAAGAACGGCGGTGTAGAGGGGCTTCAATGCCGACCACTGGCACCAAGCAGACACCAACGGGATCCAAGAAACGCCGAGGCCCCGAGAGCCCAGAAATAATCCATGCAATGATCGGGTAAAAGCAGAACAGTGCGTCATGTAAAACTTCAGCTTCACCAGCCGGCCGCTTCATCTCCGCCGTGAAACCAGCGCAGGAACCCAGAACAGGTGACTCGGTATCTGCGACAGAAGCAGGGGCAAGGATTGTTGGCCAGCAACATCAAATAGCACCATATCCTGGACCAAAGGTTGGAGGTCTAGTAGTGTCTTGGATCATACACCAGCAGGGACTCAGTTCCGTAGATGACACAGGTCAGAAATAGTAAACATAAGCAAATGTGAGAATGACAGACGAGCAGCCACACACACCGGCGCCATCTTGGAAAAATATGTATCAACATATAATCCATGTAATGGTTTTTGTTTGTTTTTATATCAATTTGTCTTAGTTTGGTGGAAAATCTTCTGCAGTCAGTTTTTAAGTGTGAATCTATAAATGATCAGATTATTTAAAGATATTTATGTTTTAATTTGCTCTTCTCCTCTGCTGATTATATAACTCAGTAATTTTAGTTCTTTTTCCTTTTTTGTCCAGACAATTCAATGAACATGGTGTTTTTTACACTTCTATAAAAGATGGAAAGGTTGAACACCATCATGCAAAATGCTATTTTGCATGATGCTTATTAATACACACTTCCTTATTTGTATTACATATTTTTGCATATGTGTGTAAATCACATAACAGATGACCTTTACTTCATTTCTATGTCCTCAGCTGAACTTCTCCTCTTGCCCAACATTCACTATGTTCTAGTTTGAAAATGTTATTTAGGTTTGAAGAGTTTAAATGTGTCTTTCATTCTTTATCACTGTAGTAGGAGAAAATAATTTTGTCTACCTGTTATGACTGGTTCAATGTCATATCATGCAGTGGTTAAGGTGTATAAAATAAATATTTATTAAAAACTATAATGACTCTGATGTCAGTGGTGTAAAGTAAATGGTTGGATGTGTTGAGGTGCAAAAACAAAGACAAACTCAAATATGCAAGAGGAAGCAGAGCAGCAGAGGCATCAGGAGGCAGATTGGTGACCCAGAAGGTGGAGACGACCAGGTTTAAATGTCCTGAGCTCCAGATTAGCAGATCAGTAAACCTGTAAAGCAGGAGCACAAGACAAACACTAAAATACCTGGAACCTGGAGGCCCATAACACAAACCTTCAGCCAGATTCGGGTAGTAACTACTTACATTTACTCAATTACATTTACTTGAGTAACTTTTTTTGAAAACATGTACTTTTAGAAGTATTTTTACTAAGCTGTACTTTTTACTTTTACGTGAATAATTTTATTATGAAATATTTCTACTATTGAGTAAAATTTCTGGATTTTTTTACCCACGGAATGAAAAACAAACATATTTTAACCAAAGTTTCACCAGACACCAGAAGTTTATTGAAAGAACTGGATTTTTCCAATTTAGTTTTTCAATTGTTTATAGAAGGTTGCACAGTGGCGCAGTTGGTAGAGCTGTTGCCTTGCAGCAAGAAGGCTCTGGGTTCGACCCCCAGCCCCGGCCCCCCCGCACGGAGCCCGCATGCTCCCCCGCGCATGCGCGGGCCCCCCCGGCGGGCCCACCCCCCCCCCCCCCCCCCCCCCCCCCGCAGCCCAAAAACATGACCGTTAGGTTAATTGGTTAATTGTCCCTAGGTGTGTGTGTGTGTGTGTATGGTTGTGTGTCTCTGTGTTGCCCTGCGACAGACTGGCGACCTGTCCAGGGTAAACCCCACCCTTCGCCCGGAATGCCAGCTGGAGATAGGCACCAGCAACCCCCCCGACCCAAGGGACAAGGGTGTCAAATGGATGGATGGATTTATTTATAGAAATTGTCATTTTGTCCTTAACTAATAAAAATAGTATTATTAGTTATAATACTAATAATAGTAATATTAATAGTTTTCTTACACAATATGTTCTTTTTATGTTCTTTTTATTCATTTCTGGCAAACAAAATCTTGTCATATTTTAAATGAGTTCTTGTTAGAAATCTAAGTGCAGAAAGTCACTAGAGAGTTTATAAGTTTAATGAAATATAGAGTTTTACTGCCATAGTTTTAATTTGTATGTTTTATTTTGTATTAGGCACATTTTTTGTTAGTGTGACTTTTATTTTGAAAGTTTTCGCTCTCATTTCTACCTCAAAGGAACCGTCAGCCAGCGAGGTATGTTTATATGCCATGTATCATTAGGGGCCATACCATAGCAATGCATAAGGAGAGCAGTGACAGTCCCTGCCTCCATGCATTGCATGGCAGGCACCCATTGTTCTTCTGTCAATAGTTATAATCCGTCACCGTTAATGCGGCTCGTACCGCTGAGTTCCCACCCACAAAAGTGGTATCAAATCGTGCGGCTTATTGCTATTATTTTTATTGGGGATCGGAGTTACGACGGCGACGTAAAAAGCGAAAAAACGAGCGAAATTTCCAACTGCTGAAACCTTGGAGTGTAACTGACATCAACTGGCGCTTTTTTAGAGTGAGAAACACAGTGGAATTTTGACCCAAAAATAATTTTGAAATCGCTCTCATGCCTTCAAAAATTGCTTTATTGGTATGAAAGTCGGTTGGGACATTGATACGCGTGTCTGTTCCGGTAAAATGTTTTCAAAATTTCTCTAGTGCTTAGGGTTTTCTGTCCAGGTGCTTCAGAGAAAAGTTATGGGACAGGAGTAACTGACGCTCGATCTCTGTGTTTTACATATGTTTTCCCCCTGAGCACAGCTGTCAGTTGGCAGTTAGGATTCATCACCATAGCAACAGAACTTTGGTCACAGCTGAGTGATTTCTCAGAAAGTAACTGATTTAAAGATTAATCACCATAGCAACAGAACCCTGGCCACAGGTGACTGGTTTTTTTTCAGACAGTGATTTAAAGAGAGAGTTTTGTCTCCCCCGGTGTCTGACTTAAGTGATGCAGTGACAGCTGCTGTGTTCTACCATGGTAGGAAACTCAATTATTACAGAGGAGTTTTGAGCTGTTATTTAGAACTACTTGCTGAATGGAGTAAGTCAATGACAGACAACATTCATACCTGACATATGGTCATCTCTATAGTTCTAACTATTGCAAACACTCAGTAAAAACAGAGGGCTAGTACATAACTGGTTTAACACAACCACTGCTACACATTGGATCAGTGTTGCTATTTAAAATGAAGCTTAATTAAAATTTCAAAATAAAAGCCTCAACCATTTTTACATCATGCAGTTGCTCTATTGGTTATTAAATAGCTGGTGTTACCAAACCACTGTTACACACTGGATTAGTGTGGCCATTTAAAATGAAGCTTACTGAAATTTTGAAAATAAAAGCTTTGACCATTTTTACATCAACTATTGGTCTTTTGGGCTTTACATGACTGGTTTAACCAAACCACTGTTACACATTGAATTAGTGTGGTCATTTAAAATGAAGCTTACTGAAAGTTTTGTTGAGGAAATATAATCATTTTTTAGTGTTTAGGAAATATAACAATTTTTTAGTGATTAGTTTACCTAAATTCTTTTGAACAAATTACTTATTCTTTAATAGGTTTGTGTTGGTGATTCCAAAAGCATGGAACCATGGCTGGGTTCAAAATACCAAAGAAATAGATAGATGGTCAAAAGCACTTAGCTTATCCTTGGTGGTTTGTTTCACACAAGACAGAAGGTCATAAACTAATATATCTTGGGACTAGGTGACACTATCTTTTTAAAACATCTTGGGGAACAGGAAGGTACTCAGCTCACAGAGATAAAAAGTCTTCAGTGAACATCTGGCATGGTTAAACTTTTGAACCATTAACATTGTAAAAGACTTATCTTAGTATTGCATGCTCTGATTGAAAAGTGTATTATTTAGTCTTAGAATTAATTTAGTGAATGATGAATGTATTTGAAAATGTTTTGTTCTGTATTAGAAAACAGGAATTGTACCTGATTATTTTCTATCTGTTTATATATTGTTTTAATGAAACATCGGGAGAGGACTTTGACCCAAAAAGTCAAAGTCTTTGACTTTTTGGGTCAAAGTCTTTGACCCAAAGACTTTGACCCAAGTCTTTGGGTCAAAGACTTGGGTCAAAGTCTTTGACCCAAAAAGACTTTGACCCAAAGTCTTTTTGGGTCAAAGTCTTCTTTGCTCTTCAGAGCAAAGAAGAAGAGCAGAGCAAAGACATTACTTTTCAAGGATAACTTCTATTGAATTAAAATACAGAATTAAAGATATGTTCCTGGAAGAGTGGGGGAGAAAACCAGAGTTTCACAGCTATTTGTGAAAATGCCTTAATTTGTTTCTCCTTGCTTAGAAGGCATGAAGCCAGATAGTGGAAGGAAATAAATTAAAACTAAAAAGGATCTCCAGGTTATAGGAGGTAGCCTGATTTAGTGAAATGGCCTGAGGATAGTTTGAATTTATAACCTATTCTGGCATATTGGTTTTGACACTGATGTAGGAGTCTGGTAAATTTCCTGGTGAGTGTTCATAATTATTTAGAGATTTGAGATTACATAAGTAATTTAATCAGCAGAGAACAAAATGCAAATAAAAGTTTGACAAATTGTGTGAAAGTTATCCATTTTAGAATATATGATGGCAAATTGTTTTGTAATATATGTTATTTTTCTAAAATATACTGAGCTAAGGATTAATTGAAGAAATGTTATATAATTCACCACTAGGTGTCACTGTTTTCTGCTCAAGTAAAACCAAAACAGTTTTAAGATAAAATACTTGTCCTGTGTTTCTGCCTTGGAAATAGAAACTAAACTGTGTCTGCATGATGGAAATCAGAGTTGCTCTGTCAAAGAATAGATGTATGTTTATAGATGTGCATAAACATTCAAGTAATAAAATCACATTATATGTTACATTAAAGCTCTTTAATGTGTCTTGATTGATCAGAATTATCTCAATACCAATTTTGATCAAACAAGATGTAGCAATTAAGTGACATTTCTTTACAACTATTTTTATTCTGTATGTGAACTTTCTACTCAAACATTGTTAAGCATGTATATATTCATACTGGATTGGTGATATCACCAGATCATTCTGTGGGAGTTTAATGTTTAATTTCTTACAGATTTCCGGTGTTACTCTCTGACATATACACATTTTACTGGACGCAAATCTGAATTATTTCAAACTAACTAACACACTCAAATTCAAAATGAATATGAAATAAATATGGCTTTTCCATATTTATTGAAGATTTAACCATTTGGTTATTTTCCCCCTAATCAGGGGTTGCCACAACTTGACTTGATCTAAATTACTAGTTTTATTAATAAGAGTTATTGGTAACTGATCATTTGTGCCCTACGCCTCATTTGAGCTATTAAAAATTTTACTAAATCAGAAAATGTCAAAATTTCAGTATTTCACAATGATTTTGTATGTGTAATTATTGCCCCAGAGAATTGTACATTTAGAGCAATGCAAATCCTAAAAAGTGCTTTAGAATTAATATATTTATTGTGTAGTGAAGTTTGCCATCATTAATTACTCCACAAATCCTCTTAATTAATCTTTGATATATAAAATAAATAATTTGGGTCCCAACACTCGACCTTGAGGGATACCAGAAGTGATGCCAAATAATTAAAATAATAAGCAGCTGTCATTCAGGTAAACAGTTACCTCTTTATTATATAAATCTTATCTACATTTAAAACTAATGCATAACATTCCTTTTTTTCCAACACATAATGATCTATTATATTAGATTCCTATTAAATGATGCCAGAGATCTTTATCTGCTTGGCCTGAAACCACAGTGACTGTCACACAATAGATTATTTACAAATCTCTAAACATTTCTAGTTGGTTGACAGTTTGTTGCATTTGACCTTTTCAGCTTCAGCTCGCCCTCTAGTAGAGCAGAAGTGTAACTGTTATCGTTTATGCTTCACAGAAAGATTTCTACTTCATAATCTCAGCTTGAACTTTTTTTGTTGCAGATTTTTGTATCAATACTTTTCTTTTCAAAAATATATTTTCTACATAAAATAATCTAACATGCAATATTTTTTTTGCAAAAAAAATACAAATTACTAAAGAAATTTGGAAATACAAAAACTGAGAAAAAGAGCAAATGACTTGAAACTTCAGAGAATGGTATATCGTTACAGGTATTAAATACATGATTGGCCTTAGCTACTTGTTTTCACGGCCCTGAGGAGGCGAACAATCATTGTTGGTGGCAGCCCTCGTCTGACCAGTTCATCTTTAATCTGCAGAGGAACACACAAGGCTTTGTTTAGATGAAATCAGTGGCATATTACGAATTGTTCTCAATTTGCGTTTGTCATTCTGAACTACGTTAAGTTGTTTTTAACAAGTGATGGTTTGTTCCTGCTTAAATTTAAGACAAGATATTTTAAAAACACCTTATCAAGAGACAAAACAGGCAGCAGAATAAACTTCATCAGGTTCTTGACTCAAATTAGATTATGATCAGCATTAGAGTTCATGAAGTTACTGACCTGTTTCACAATTGTCTCATGATCATTTTCCGGTGATAAACTTGTGGAGATCTTGCCATTCAGAGCCACAACATAATCTAGAAGGAAAGAGATATTTTTATTCTGAACAGAAAATAAGAGCCGGTTTAATTTCTATTTTCGGCATTATGGTGGAAAAAACATCAACTGTAGTCAGACTTACTCGGCCCTGGGGCAGGTGTTGAATTTGTAGGTAAGGATGTGGCTGTAG
The DNA here is from genome assembly GCA_033032245.1 of Poecilia picta. Classification (NCBI taxonomy): domain Eukaryota; kingdom Metazoa; phylum Chordata; class Actinopteri; order Cyprinodontiformes; family Poeciliidae; genus Poecilia; species Poecilia picta. The sequence continues at coordinate 21,759,545 of CM065370.1, read as the reverse complement.
CTGTATTCGTACTTGGAGGAGATTTGGTTGTTGCAGTTGGTGACCAAGTTGTAGTTGAGGATTCAGTTGTTGTAGTTGGGAATTCAGTTGTTGTAGTTGAGGATTCAGTTGTTGTAGTTGATGGGGTTGTTGTAGTTGGGGACTCAGTTGTAGTTAGGAATTGGGTTGTCGTTGTGGATTGGGTTGTTGTAGTTGTTGATTCGGTTGTTGTAGTTGTTGATTCGGTTGTTGTAGTTGAGGATTCAATTACTGTAGTCGGGGATTCAGTTGTTGTAGTTGGGAATTCAGTTGTTGTAGTTGTTGATTGGGTTGTTGTAGTTGGGAATTCAGTTATAGTTGGGGACTCAGTTGTAGTTGGGGATTGGGTTGTAGTTGTTGATTGGGTTGTAGTAGTTGGGGATTCAGTTGTTGTAGTTAGGGGTTCAGTTGTTGTAGTTGGGAATTCGGTTGCTGTAGTTGGGAATTCAGTTGCTGTAGTTTGGGATTCAGTTACTGTAGTTGGGTATTCAGTTACTGTAGTTGGGGATTCTGTTGTAGTTGGGAATTCAGTTGCTGTAGTTGGGTATTCAGTTACTGTAGTTGGGGATTCTGTTGTGGTTGGGAATTCAGTTGTTGTAGTTGGGGATTCAGTTGTTGTAGTTGCGGATTCAGTTGTAGTTGGGGATTCAGTGGCTGTAGTTGGGGATTCACTTGTTGTAGTTGGGGATTCAATTGTAGTTGCGGAAACTGTTGTAGTTGGGGATTCATTTGGGGATTGAGTTCCTGTAGTTGAGGATTCAGTTACTGTAGTTGGGGACTGAGTTGTTGTAGTTGGGAACTCAATTGTAGTTGGGGATTCTGCTGTAGTTGGGGATTGGGTTGTAGTAGTTGGGGGTTCTGTTGCTGTAGTTGGGAATTCAGTTGCTGTAGTTGGGAATTCAGTGGTTGTAGATGGGGATTCAGTTGTTGTAGTTGGGGACTCGAATGTTGTAGTTGGGGGTTCGATTGTTGTAGTTGGAATTCAGTTGTTGTAGTTGGGGACTCAGTTGTAGTTGGGGATTCTGTTGTAGTTGGGGATTCAGTTGTAGTATTTGGGGATTGGATTGTTGTAGCTGGGGATTCAGTTACTGTACTTGGGGTTTCAGTTGTTGTAGTTGGGGATTCAGTTGTAGTATTTGGGGATTGGATTGTTGTAGTTGGGGATTCGAATGTTGTAGTTGGGATTCGAATGTTGTAGTTGGGATTCGAATGTTGTAGTTGGGGGTTCGATTGTTGTAGTTGGAAATTCAGTTGTTGTAGTTGGGGATTCAATTGTAGTTGCGGAAACTGTTGTAGTTGGGGATTCATTTGGGGATTGAGTTCCTGTAGTTGAGGATTCAGTTACTGTAGTTGGGGACTGAGTTGTTGTAGTTGGGAACTCAATTGTAGTTGGGGATTCTGCTGTAGTTGGGGATTGGGTTGTAGTAGTTGGGGGTTCTGTTGCTGTAGTTGGGAATTCAGTTGCTGTAGTTGGGAATTCAGTGGTTGTTGATGGGGATTCAGTTGTTGTAGTTGGGGACTCTAATGTTGTAGTTGGGGGTTCGATTGTTGTAGTTGGAAATTCAGTTGTTGTAGTTGGGGACTCAGTTGTAGTTGGGGATTCTGTTGTAGTTGGGGATTCGGTTGTAGTATTTACGGATTCAGTTGTTGTATTTGGGGATTGTGTTACTGTCATTGGGGATTCAGTTGTAGTATTTGGGGATTGGATTGTTGTAGTTGTGGATTCAGTTGTTGTAGTTGGGGATTCAGTTACTGTAGTTGGGGATTCGGTTACTGTAGTTTGGGATTGGGTTGTTGTAGTTGTGGATTCAGTTGTTGTAGTTGGGGATTGAATTGTTGTATTTGGGGATTGGATTGTTGTATTTGCGGATTGGATTGTTGTATTTGTGGATTGGATTGTTGTATTCGTGGATTGGATTGTTGTAGTTGGGGACTGTGTTGTAGTTGGGGTTTGGGTTGTTGTAGTTGTGGATTGGGCTGTTGTAGTTGGGGATTGGATTGTTGTATTTGCGGATTGGATTGTTGTATTTGTGGATTGGATTGTTGTAGTTGGGGATTGTGTTGTTGTAGTTGGGGATTGGGTTGTTGTAGTTGTAGATTCAGTTGTTGTAGTTGGGGATTGGATTGTTGTATTTGCAGATTGGATTGTTGTATTTGCGGATTGGATTGTTGTAGTTGGGGATTCGGTTGTAGTAGTTGGGGGTTCAGTTGATGTAGTTGGGAATTCAGTTGTAGTAGTTTGGGATTGAGTTGAAGTGGTTGGGGATTGGGTTGTAGTAGTAGCCATAGGGGTAGTTGTAGTTGTTGGTGCAGTTGCAGTTGTTGATGGACCTAAGAAAAAAGTGCATTAATAGAAATACCAGAACCAGAGAAAATAACTGGGTCAATCAAACAATAAGGTAAAAACCCTTGAATCATTCAACTCACTGTTTCCAACAGTTACAATGACGCAGCGAAGCTCAGACTGATACTGAGAACTGGAGACACTGTGGAAGTATATTCAAATGTAAATGTTAATTCACTGGAAAAAAATAAAACTAGGTTTTAATGTCATAAGCAAAAGCACTTCATAGATATATAAACAATATATATACAAGCAACTGATATTTAAAAAATTGATATATATGCTTAATAGTTTTCACAATTTACACTGAAGAAATCTAACCTAACATGAAACCTCTTTAATAAAAATCTTGTTAGGTTGTTTTAACAACTGGAAACTGAGTACTGCATCAAATTGGATTTAAGAAATGATTTAGGTCTCAAATATTTTAATTTCTGAGGCTTGAAGCACTAGATCAGGGGTGCTCAAGTCCAGTCCTCGAGAGCTACCATCTTGCAACTTTTAGAAGTATCCCTACTCCAACAGACTGGGATCAGCTCTAAACAGGCCTGGTAATGAGCCATTCGTTTGATTCTGGTGTGTTGGAGCAGGGATACATCTGAAAGTTGCAGGATGGTAGCTCTCGAGGACTGGACTTCAGCACCCCTGCACTAGATGATTTTATACCTTTATATATCATCTCCATGCTATCACTGAGCATTGAAAAGTTAATGTCTCTTTATAAAATGTTTCTGAACAGTTTTTTGTACATTTCAGAATAGTGTGATGTTTATCAGACTAGATACTGACGTTGCCTGGATAACGAAACAGATGGGGTGACTTTCTCCATCTTCGGCCACAGATGGTGTCCATGTCAGAGTGAAGCTTCCTGATCCCAGTGAACTGTTAGCCATGTTGTACGGCCCGCTGTACCGGAGCTCAGTTGATCTTTACCAAACAGGAAATACAGAGAGCAGTTAGAAATATTTTCCAAAGTTTCAAGCAGCTGCTTTTCTTGATGTCATAATCTAAATGTGTTGACAGACATGTGACTCAGGCATGAAAACTTTTCTCAACAATAGATAAGATCTGACTCCTGATTGGATGGCATAATATACTTACAGCTAAAACCATTTTAATCTTACTTACGTGGCTTGAGTTGCCTCTGCTCTGATGGTGATCACCAGCATCTGATTGACTGGTGTGTAGAGCTGAGCTCTGTTGTTTGGAGTTGGACTCAGGAATCTGGGCAGATATTGACCTTCTGTGCAGGACGGTGCTGCAGCGTCCACTGCAACAATACAGGGAAACCACAACCTCAGCCATGCTGAAGGAAATACTGACTCATCTGTTTATACAACAGTCCACCATCTAAATGTATTAGTTCAGATCATAAACTGTGATAAAATGTCATGTAACGAACCTCAAGATGATATTTGCTGTGATTTGACACTGAATTAATTCTACCCTATGTTTAAAGTTACACACTTCAGGTAAAAATGAGTAAAGGTTTAGTTGTATTTCTGTACACAAAGACAAGACATGTGATAACCATGTTTTGATTACAAATGTGCACAAAACATTTTCAATATTCTGCTGTCGAAATAACACAGTTACTATAAATTACATTTGGTAAGTTGTTACTTTTACCTACAAGTTATAGTAACAATTTATAGCTGTTACTGCAAGTTGTAGTAACAACTTAAAGTTTATACTATAAATTGTTGCTATAATTTGCAACTATGACGCAGAGTAACAACTTAGGATTGCTATAGATGTCACTATATAGTAACATCAGGTTGTAATGAGGTAGTAACAACTTATAGTATCAGCTACAGTAGTTGCTATAAGTTGTTACTATAACTTGTAGTTGTTACTATAAGCTATATAAACAACTATAAGTTGTTGCAACTTATAGTAACTGCAATATTAGTTACTATAAACAATCTATAGTTGCAACTATGCATTATAATTACAACTTAGAATTATTATAGATGTCACTACAAAGTAACAACTATAAGTGTCAAGTTATACTAACAACTGATAGAAGCAACTAGTAGTTCCTATAACTTCTTACTATGTGTTATAGTAACAATTTATAGTAGAAACTTAAGTTGTAACAACGTATTATAATAATAACTTAAAGTATCAACTATAAGTCATGACTTTTTTCACATAGGTCACACAAGTGATGAAAAAGTCATAACTATAAGCTGTGAAAGGGTAGATTAGTACTATCTGCATCTACAACTATAAGCATCTAATTTTTTGTCATGGATTACTGGCAGTGCCCCTGGTTGTAACTACCAGATATTACTATTGCTAGATTGGACGATCAAATACAGAAATATTAATATTTCAGAAAATCCACCACATCACAAAAACAAGTTAGTGTTAACATTTGTACCTTTTAAAACGAACTGGATGGGTATTGTACTGATGGCATCACTGGTCGTTTTCTGCACCTGAGAACCACCAGTTTGGGTCAGAATGATGGTCTGCAGGGGAAAGTCCTCCATCACCATCTGGACCACATATGAACCTTGGCTGCTGCTTGCAGATGAGCTGAACAATAAAGTACAAGAGGACTGCGAGAAGAAAAAAGGAAATGGTAAAATAAATAAAATCTTTTGTGCAAAATAAAATATTTAGCCCCATAATATGAATCGGACATGAGTTCAGCTGCTCATGCTTACAGATGAGATGCTGAGGACAGACGGAGTCGTGCAGGTGACACACTCTGACAAGGCACTAGAGGCAAATCTGCATCTAACATCATCTCCATCTGGGTCAAAGGCCAACATGCTTATGTTTCTCTGACAGTTTATAGGAACTCTGTGATAGAAAGGATATGCAGACGTAACTCATAAAGAGTCAGAATAAAATAAAAATGCACTTCTTTTTATTTAAAGGTTGTTTGTTTTTTATGTAACTAGAAATAAAAGATAATACAGTTTTTACCCGTTTTAATATTATTTAAAGGTGACCTGTTGTGCTTCGTTGAAATAGATAAAGTAAGTCTATGCACAAAACATTGTTAAATTTTTTTTTACAAAAAATCATTCTAGGATGATGTGATTTTATTCTGCTCAGTTCTGACCATCTTCAGCTCCTTTCAGAATGAGCTGTTTTAGGGTGTCTTGTCACTTTAAATTCAAATAAGACACTTCAGGCCACGCCCCCAAATCAACGCTTACACAAAACAGATGTGCAATTATACAACTGTAAATTTCTGAAAAGCAGAAGTGGAGTCTCCTGCACAGCCAACAACGAATCCAACAAGTGGTTTCTGGATGGCAAGTCAACAACAAACACTGCTCTTTTCCAGCAGCCATTGCACAACGATAAAACCAGCTGACCAAATCTTCTGGAGCTTCACTGCGGCTGCTAGGTGTGGAGCAGAGCCGGCTGATTTGTGACGTTTGAAACAGTTCATTTTCGAGGCACCAAAGAAACATAAATTTACTTCCAAAAAAATTATCTGGGTAGTTTTAATGAAGCACTTTGGCTGTTACATGCAAAATGTGAATTTGACAGAGTAAATCCACTTTAAATCTTACTTCATGTCTACATAGCAGAGCAGATATAACAGGGGATTTGACTCTAGGGCATAAAGGACAGAAAGGCAAATAAATGAATAAAGACAACTAAAATCTAACAGAATTACCTCAGAGCTGGGAGGATGGTTGTCTGTGGTGACGTGTTGGCTTTGCTGATGTCAGATCGGGTCCTTAGTTCAACAGTAGTCACAGCTCTCCAGTTTACGATATTCTGTATGTTACTTATCCAGTTTCCACTAGCAAATCTACAATGAAAGTAAAGTTAATTTACAACACAGTCTGATCCTTTTTGGTGTTTTATGACTTTAATTGGAAGAATCCAACAACCAAGCTCTTTCCAGATATCTTGTGATTAGCTGAGCCATTGATATTTTAGAGTAGGCGTGTTAGATCTAATATTTCCTCCGTGATATTGGAAGAATAAAGTGTCCAGAAGGATTTACACAAGTGTAAGTGGAGAGTTGCTGGTCAGCTGTCGAGACGTCACTGCTTCTCTCTGGCACCATTCACCAATGATTTCATCAACTTTGGTTAAAGGAAGGATCTGGGTCTCAGTCCCACAGTTTCCACTGCAAGTCCAAATGTCAGTGTGTATGCATTGGTCATAGCTCACTTTGTAGTGAAGCTCAACCTGCAGATTTAAAGTGAGAAGGCAGTAAGTACAATCAAATGATAAAATAGTAGATTTAAGAATCCCCAAGGATTTAACTTACAGAAGTAGATCCGTTAATGTAGGCGTCCTTTGGGTAGTAGGTCATCATGACGCCGTAGAAATGTGAAGCGTAAGAATCGCTGAGCAGCAACAGCAGCAGAATCACAGAGAGGAACATGATGACTGTGAAAGTGTCTCCACACAAAGTCAGAGTTTGTTAGAAACCAGGAGGTTTGATGGTTTAACAGCATGTGATCCACACCCTCTCACTGCTTACAGACCAGGAAATAAAAATGTTTGTGGCTTTACGCAGAAACCTGGTATGAGGAACAGTTATTTGACTGAAAGATAATGATCAGAGATAAAGTGAGTGAAGTAAACACTAGGATGTGCACTAAGTATTATCTGTGAATATATGTATATCTGTGAGCAGCCATTGTCTTTATCGATGTCCGACTGTGGCTTAACTTTCTTGTAGACGGTGTCAGTGTGTGACGAAGATTTATAGTCACCATTATTTCCTGTGGTTGTGCATCTCCACCAGTCATTGGGTCTTACACATTAAACTCACAAATAATGTGAAATTAGAGACCATTTAACAAATTAACCGTCACGTTTTATGGACACAGAATCCAAGCATGCAATGAGAAAACCTGCAATCTGGGCTTTTGGGCAAAAAGAATACTACAGCGTCAACATCACACAGGCCATGAATATTGATATTATGTGCAACAATCATTTTTGGCAAGAAAATATCCATAAACCAAAAAAGCTTCAATCCTAAACAAATTCCTTTGAATGGATCCAAAATTGTTCATTTAATAACTTCGTCTGTAATTTGATTGAGAAAAAATCTATAAATACAAATAATTTTGCAGATAAAATGGCATAAGAAAAAAAGCATAAGCCTGACTAGTGTAAAACAAAATTAAAAAATATATCCTGACAGACAAGACAGGAAGAAAAAACATGTTTTTTTCCTCATTAAACCAACTTGAACTGATTGAATAAACCTCAGAGTGAAAGAACTAAAGTGATTTAAAATAATCCAATTAGCTCCATACAGACCTGAATATACACTTTGTTTTCTTATGATTACACATCTTCACATCTCATTATCTTCACTAAGATAAACCACTTTGTCATTTTGTCACAGACAATAAAGAACCCGGCGTCTCAGTTTATAATAACGGCTTTTGTTTGAATAATTACCGTGGCTGCAGCTTTCAGGTGTAACTGTAAGCAGGAACAAAGCTGCAGTCTTTGCAAATCGTATTCAGAAACAGGAGAAAACTGATGAGCAACTGGAATGATTCACATGAGGAACAAGGAAGAAATTCTCTGTCAAAGACTCCAGCAACACTTGAAATACAGGAAAACAATACAATGCATTTCAGTTTCTGCTCTTCACCAGTTTTACTGTCACAAAGACACTTAAAAACCCAAAGAAAAGGAGAAATCTGCAAAAATATCCTCATTATTATTTCGTAAACTTAAGAGTTTAAGCCACAATTTTAGAGAAAACATGCTGGTAGAACTGATTCAGATGTTTCTTTTGTTAGTAAATTGTTTATGCTAAAAACAAAGCCCAACATATGAAATATTCCTCACATTTATTTAGTTTTTAATATGAAACATAAAGCAGTTTTTACTCTTTAGCATCATTCATACATTCATACACAAGTTTTTTACAAGACAACAAAAATAAAATAAAGTGTAAGGATAAAGAAAAACATGTTAAAAGAAAAGCATGAAGAGAAACAAGTATATCAATTAATCAGATTACTTTTATTCAAAAATTGGTGAAAACAAATATAAAACAGAAAATGAAAAGTGTTGTCTGATTATTTTAATAAGAAAAATATTGCATCAAATTAAAAGACAAATTACAACTTCCTTACAAGCAAACGGTCCACTCAGCATTTAATCTGACTAATTTTGTTATTTGAATTTTTTACCTTATTTTTCACTAATCTGTCTTGAGCTCATCAGTTTGTGAAACAACAGGTAAGATCACATTTTAGAGTCGAAGCCCTGAAGAAAAAACCAAACGGGTCCAACCAGATTCAGTTCTGATGTCACTTCCTGTTTAAAGATCAAACCTTTGGAATGGCTTTGATCAGAACATGTGGACTGGACCGAACCGCTGAAGGTGTTTTCCACTGTTTGACTGACAGCTGAACAGGAAACTTCACAGCTATTGTCAACAATACTTTTAATAGTTTTGATTTTTCTTAAAAAAGTTTTTTTTTCTCCTGTAACCACATTGAAAATTTATATTTCTAAGGATGATATTGAAGTAGTGATGTAGTTTTTAGACTCAGGTTGAATGCTCAGTGTATTTATTCACTTGCAGAAAGTCAATATACACTAAACTACACTGTAAAACATTTGAAGGTGGTTCAACTTGAAAATGAAAGTCCACCTGGAAAATGGAATTTAAATTAAGAAGAAAATTGATTTGGTTTTAACTCAGAGATTAAAGTTCATGAAGTTGATTTAACAAGAGACAAGTTGTCTAAAAATTAGTTTTTTAAGTTCATTAATCTTGAATTGTGAGTTTTAACTTAGTGCTGCAATTTAAACTAAATAATTATTTCACAATATGTAAGAAAACAAACTGCCCTCACTAGTTAAAGGTCACATTTCTTTTATTTTTACTCACAATATCAAGTTAAAATAAATAGTTATTTTACTTTAGAAGACTTTAAATTCTTGTTTCAAATTGCATGAACAAAATTTGTGATCCAATAATTAAACTAAACGTCACAATGAAACATTTAGTGTGAGCAGGACATTGTTCTCAAGCATTAAAATAAACATTTGTCTTAATAAAACACAAGAGTCAGATCAACGTGACGCACTACCATCTCAGGATACAGAAACATGCCACTAAGCATTCTGGGAAATAGTTCCCTCTCCTGTCTTTTTCTTCTTTCAGTTTTTTAATTGTTAACCTAAAAACTCAGTTTATTCAACTCTATGACAAAATGAATAAAAAGTCAACACAACTTATACTGCTGTAAGTTTATCTTTCACAAACTCACATTTAGGTTCAAAATCTAAAACTGGCTAAATTTATTTGACTTAAAGAGTGAAGACAGTAGATACAACACAATATGGCTCAAATGTTTTACAGTGCAGATTGGATACTAAAATCCCAGAGATACAAATGCTACACATGAACACAGATTAATAATCCCTCAGTAAATATCCGCTTTAATATAAAGTTCGGGTGATGCCAAATATTGATTGGTTTTCTTTATATTGATAACCTATAATAATAATTTGTGAAACTTTCCCTATTTTATAAAAGAAAATCTATTGACACAGACTAAATTTACTGAAAACAACCATAAGTCCCTGAAGTAATTAAAATATACAAGTAAAAGCAGATTAAATCATATTTCCTGCAGGGATTAGATTCATTCTCCCATTTGGCCACTAGGGGGCGGCAGTTTTATTAGCTGGACCGACTCTGAGCAGACGGACCTTGATGTCTGCAGGCAGCCCTCCTGCAACCAGGTTACCTTTAATCTGCAGAGGAAAACATCACATCTATGTTAGATACAGTCATTTACAATCTTATAATTAAAACTGGGAAACAGGACAAATGTTTAATTTAACTATCACAACACAATATTTTAATAAAATAAAGATTTATATAGAAAAGGAACTTAAAATCTAGCAGGTTTGCCTCATTTAAAAACTCCACAAATTATTAAATGTTGATAGTTTTTCTATTATTTTTGAATTTTTTGTGTTCTTCTCATTCTTCACAAACTTTTGTTTTAATTTAGTGGAGTTTACTAAAATAAATTAGTTCTCGAGTAAAAGCCACTGAATGTATGTGGTTCTGTTTACTGTGAGATCTAATTAAACTATTTTTTCCATATTTAAGAGACTTTATTTTCTATCTTTTTTTAAAACAGTTTAAAAAAATTAACTGCATCAACCTCCAAACTGGAGCTGAAAAACAAGTTTGTATTGCAGTCAAGGGCCAATAATGGCCCAGGTGCCACACTTTGGACACCCCTGCTTTATTTTTTTATTTATTTATTTATTTCACACAGATAAAAGTAAAAACTGGGGGAAAATAATAGTAAAACAAATTATTATTCTAACTGACATGCAATTTTATATAATTCATTTGAAAAGTAGCAGGAAGAAGATCTCACGACTTCCTGTCCCTCTGATATTCATCAACCTACCAAAGATTGGTAACACTTTATTTGAAGGGTTGTGCATAAGACTGACATGACACTGTTATAAACATGACATAACTCCTGTCATGAACATAAAGACGTGCTTAAAGTCCATTAAAAATGCCAACTTTGCTCTAAATTGTCATTATTTACAAAATCATGCAAAGTTGGCATTTTTAATGGAATTTTAATACAACTTTTAGATCAACTTTGCATTAAGTGTCATTATTTACCAAATGACATTTCATGATAACTGTCATAAACATTCATAAAGACTTCTTCATGTTCATGACATATGTTATGTCATGTTTATGACAGTGTCATGTCAGTCTTATGCACAACCCTTCAAATAAAGTGTTACCCAAAGATTTATATCCTCCTCACCAGATAAACTCTTAAATTATTCCCACCATGATTGATATTTAAATCTCACATTCTCATCCTTAAATGTACAATAATTTACACATTTTTAATATCGAAATAGGTCCACCCTATACACCATATTTCCTTATTGAACAGTTTTTAAGCTGGTTTATATTTGTAAGAAGAAGAATTGGGTGGAAGTTGATTGTTTCTTATTTTAACAATTAATTTAGGTGAAATGACATTTGGGATAAATAAGCTTGGATTAAACTCAGGTTGTGATGGTTTGTGTTAAAGTCCAGGACTTCACTAACCGCTTTCTCGATTTCATCCTTGTTGTCTTTCAGTGGCAGGTTAGTCGAGATGTTCAGCTTCAGAACCGTAAGACGAGCTGGAAGAACAAGAGATCAACATGGTATAAAGAACTACTTCCTGTTACTTTCAGTCCTGTTTTCATCCGACTTACATGTTTTAGGAGGAGGACCCATAGTTGTCAAAGAGACGGTCGCTGCAACAATAATTGAAGTCACAAGTGATGCTGAGATAATAGAAATATCATTAAGTTTATGTAACAAACCCCAAATTATTTGGGGTTATTTGGTGTCTTATTTGCTGCATTCCTCTTTTGCACTTATTGCATCATTGTACATCATTTTATTTTGTATAATACTTGATTGACTTCCGGTTTTAACTTGATGCTTTTATTTTGATAAGACAGTTTCCTTTGTTTATATGGTAGAACAGCAGCAGCAGAACAAGAGATCAACATGGTATAAAGAACTACTTCCTGTTACTTTCAGTCCTGTTTTCATCCGACTTACATGTTTTAGGAGGAGGACTTGGCTCTGGTCATGTGAAAACAACAGAAACATCATTAGTTCATAAAATAAAACTAAAAAATAAGAATAAATCACTGAACTGACTCACCATTTCCAACCGTCACAATGATGCATCGAAGCTCAGACTGGTAGACAGAACTGGAGACATTTCTGTCTCTGTGGGGATAATTCAGTGTAAGAAAATTAACATTTAACATGTCAAATATAGAGTTTGGCAGTAACTGGCTACATTTACTCACTTTAAAGCAGAAATACTTTTAGGAGTATTTTTACTACGCTGTGCTTTTTACTTTGAAGTATCTCTGGTGAACTTTAAACAAAATTCACCAGACAGAGACCTGGAGTGTTTATTAAAATTTCATAAGATTATTATTGAAAGAAACTGATTTGGAAAAATGTTCTTTTGCCTGATTTTATTTATTTGAATTATTGTCATTTTGGCCCTTAGAATACCAAAATTTCAATGGAATATTTTGGTCTGTATGATGATGTAATTATTAAATTATTGATCATTTGACTAGATACTCAGTAATTGAGTAAAAGTTTTACCAAACACTTTTTTACTCTTATTTGAGTAAAATTTGGGGGTATTTTATCAACTTCTGGTTTATCAGCTTCAAATAATGTTAAAATTAATCTCAGATGATCGTTTTCAGCAGCCATGATAAAAAAATGTTTAAACAGGAAAACATTCATATTCTATGTAAATTAAATAGTTTGTTCCTGCAATGAAGAATGAAAGCGCCACCAAGTGGCCACAGTGTAAATATATGTGTATCTTTTAATTTTTTACTGGAATATTTTTAAATAAAAATCAGTGATAATCTCATATACATCTCTAGAAAAATTAATAGACCAACACTTTTTTGCAAACTCAGAGAATATTGGTCAAAATGTCCGTTTAATATTTTTTGTTCTTACAAAATCTGATAGTGTTGGACTGTTCAGACGTTTTTCACAAACTTTCATATTTATCACTATGAATGGTCAAATACTGACCTTGCTTGGACAATGAAACAGATGGGGTGGCTCTGTCCATCTTCACTTGTAGATGGCGTCCACTTCAGGGTGAAGTTCCCCGATCCTGATGAATTCTTGACCACGTTGTACGGCCCGCTGTACAGGACTCCATCGATACTTTATTGATTATAAAACAGGTTTTCTATTTGATGTTTACACTGCAAAAACACAAAATCTTACCAAGTGTTTTTAGTCTAGTGCATATATCTCATTACACTTTAAATTAACTTACCATCAAGATATTGGAGCTTTTTTTACAAAAATAATTCCATAATATTGATGAAAAAGTGTGGGTTCTATTGGCAGATAAATTCACATATAACAAGACAATTTCCCCACCTTGGACACCCTTGGCATAGCGTGTCATGAATGCTCAGGCTATTCAACAAAGGATTTCCTGTTACGGTGAGTTGTTAGCACATTTAGCAGTGAGTACATGAAGTTGATTGACAGCACTACGCCCCTCCTCCTGGCTCTGATTGGTTGTTTTTGGTCATTTGCAGTGCTTTTCATCATACAGCAATAGCAATTTGTTGTGACTTTTTTATACTTATATGTTGTTCATGATAAGTGACTGATTTACAATTATATGTTAAGCATAATTTACATGATGATTATTATTAATTGAATTGAACATGATAGAATATAATTACAAAGGTGAGGTGAAATACAGTATATTTAAGTGCGAGACATGATTTATTTGAATCATGTCTCAAATAAATCATGAGACATGATTTATTTGAGACCAGAACAGGATCTGGTTCTGTTTTGTCTCTATCTTGCTTTTGTTGATTGTGGTTGTCATTGGTTACGAACAGCTGTTGCCGTTATCAGCTGTCGCTGTTTTCTCTTCAATAAAAACTGAACGGAAAGGTTCAGTAAAGGACAACGAGCCTCCGTCTTGTTTGAAGAAGCTTCACTCCGTAACATTTTGGTGCCAAAACCCGGGAGGAGTTGAGGACATTGATGTTTTCACAGAGTATTTGTCTCATAACAAATATGTTAGAAAAAAGTATTTTGTATAAAATAAAAGTTACAAACTGCAGCTTTAAGCCAAATGTTACCAAACACAACCCGACTTAAATAAAGCAACTGCCCTATTTATCATATTAGGTTTTGTTTCCACTGTGTTGTTCATGTGTTTTCGGTTTCCTTACCTAGACTGATTTGCCTCTGCTCTGATTTTGATCTCCAGAGTCTGATTGACGGGGCTGTAGAACCGAGATCCATGTTCTGGAGTTGGAAACACAAATTTGGGCAGATAAACGCCGTCTGTGCAGGATGAAGCATTAACATCCACTGCAACACAGCAAGACAGAAACAGCGTCAGTTATATTAATGCAGATCTGTTTGTGTGTAAATCATGTCTATGGTATAAATTATCCTGCAGAAACGAGTTTAGAAGATGAATCTTAATGTGATAAAGTATTTCATCACATTACATCAGCACATTATTACAATTATTTATTCCAGTAATTCAACAAGTGAAACTCCTGTTTTAACCAAATTCATTACACAACATGTTTAAAATGTTTGTCTCTTACTGTGATGTTTAAAGCTCATAGAAAATAAATCAGAATTTAAAAATGGATAAACGGACGGACGGACGAATGGATGGATGGATGGATGGATGGACAAGTGGATGGATGGATGGATGGAGGGATGATGGATGGACAAGTGGATGGATGGATGGATGGATGGATGGATGGACAAGTGGATGGATGGATGGATGGATGGACAAGTGGATGGATGGATGGATGGATGGACAATGGATGGATGGATGGATGGATGGATAATGGATGGATGGATGGATGGATGGAATGGATGGATGGATGGATTGGATGGATGGATGGATGGAATGGATGGATGGATGGATGGATGGATGGATGGGATGGACAAGTGGATGGATGGATGGATGGATGGATAAATGGATGGATGGATGGATGGATGGATGGATAAATGGATGGATGGATGGATGGATGGATGGATGGATGGATGGATGGATGGATGGATGGATGGATGGATGGATGGATGGATGGATGGACAAGTGGATGGATGGATGGATGGATGGATGGATGGATGGATGGACAAGGATGGATGGATGGATGGATGGATGGATGGATGATGGATGGATGGATGGATGGACGGACGGACGGACGATTAATCCAACATTTATTTTAAACTTTAATTGCTGAACACAACCAACACAACTAAACACCTGAAATTATTCCCTGTAATTTTGCTCCTTGTTGTTGTTACTATGGTAACCAGGTGATCATACCTAGAAAAGCAAACTGGACAGGTATCATGCTGATTGGATCGTTGGTAGTTTTCACTTCCTTCGTCCCGTTAGTGTAAGTCAGAGTGATGGACTGTCGGGGAAAATCCTCCATCACCATCTGGACGGCGAACCAGTTTGTAGCGCAGCCAGAAGCTGCTCTGAATGACAGGGTGCAGGTCTGCAAAGACAAAGACAGATTAAAATAATCTGAAGAGACACTGCCAGATTAGCACATTGTCTTTAAATAAATATTCTAAGCTTTGGTGCAGAGTAACAAAAGATGGAAAAAGCTGAAGACACAGACGTAGTTCAAAGTTTAGTTTGGATTTTTGAAGCGGTTCTGTGACGTTACTATCAGTAATCGGTGGTAAAAAGAAATCACAACATCGAGGGTTTTTAGAAAAAGAAGTGCGTCTTCACATATAGAGGGAAGTAAATTCATATAACTATGAGACTTTATTTAAACAAAACTTTTTCACTGATTCACTTTTTTCTGCCACTGTAATGTTATTTTCTGTTAAGTGTTGATCATGTAAAGAACTTTGAACTCAGTTTGTTGTAGTATTAAATCTCCTCTTTACTTACAGGTGAGAGGCTGAGGACAGACGGAGGTGTGCAGGGCGTCGCACACTCTGACAAGGAAAAGTTGGCATATCTGCATTTAACCTCGTCTCCATCGGGGTCAAAGGCCAACAGGCTAATATTTCTCTGACAGTTTGAAGGAACTCTGAGGGAGAGAAGATGCCTCCATTACTGTGGCTCATGGCTGCGTTCATTTCTTGTTGTGTCATTGTTGATCTCTTCCTCTTTTTACCTGATTAATCTTATAATTTTGATTTTTTTTTTTAAATCCTCATTGGCTCCTATATGTTAACACATTTTTCTTCCTTTGCTCATATATTTATTAATTGCCAGAGTAAAAACATATTCGGTAAGTAAATGTTTGGATTGTTGAACTGCTGTCCAGCTGTAAGAATTGATAACATGAGGTACAACGATGTTTAATTTCCCTCTGAGATCAATAAAGTATTTTGAATTTAAATTTGATTAATTAAAACATCTAATTAAATCTGTTTACTGAAACTTCAGCTCACAATTAATCACAGTTAATGCCACAAGTCTTGCAAGATCATAAGAAAAGTTCAAATTAGAGCAATTTAAAAAATGCTATTCAAATTTAAACATCAGATTTTACTCCTTATTGCTCACAAAATGTTAAATGTCCAACCTGCTGCCAAGAGATAAACTCATCTGAACATGGATTTCACTAATTACATCCAAGTTTATAATTTTTTTTTCATGAAATTCATAGCTTGTGATCCAGATGGCAGCAGAATCACCTCAGAGCTGGAAACATGGTGGTTTGTGGCGGCGAGTTGGGCCTGTTGGTGTCGGACCGGGTCCTCAGTTCAACACCAGTCACTGCTTTCCAGGCTACAATATCATTACAATTAGTTAACCAATTCCTACCAGTGAGCCTGGATTGGACAATCAGAAAAGGTTTTCAGATGGAAACAAAAACTTCTCTATTTCAGATCTGTCTCAATAAAAAACTGAATTATCCAGTCAATGATGAAACATGTAAGGTCATAATTTACAAAAAATGTTTGGTTTTGTTGAGCAAATAAAGTTTCTGACTTTCTAATCTCTCCTCATACTGAAGATTTAAACAAATATTATGTTTAAAGCAAATATCAAATGTTGCATTAAACATTGTAAACGTGGACTCACACAAGCTGAAATGGAGAATTGTTGGGAAGCCGCCGAGTTGTGATTTTTTCACTCTGACACCAAGATCCAGTGACTTCATCAATCTTGGTGTTTACAAGAATCGTACTTTCATTACCACAGTTTCCAAATGTGCAGCCAAATGAGTCATCTTGGCAAGAATCAAAGTTAAACTTAAAGCGTAGGATCACCTGTTGGTTTTAAAGAAGTGAGATTAAGTTTTAAAACACGTAAAAATACAGGAATGTATAAATAATCTACTTACAGAGATGGATCCGTCTGAATTGGTTTCCATTGGGTAGTGAGTCACCATAGTGCCACGATAATGAGGGGCTTCAGCATCACTGAGCAGCAGCAGCAGCAGCACACAGAGAGCAACATGTTGCAGCAACCAGACTCTACAGGAGACCAGGAGGGTTTATAGTCCCACAGGTTCAGCCTCTCCTCTCATCCTCCTCCCCTCAGTTTCTACTCACATCCTGGACGTTCAACACTCTGATGGTGGAGTTTTAACATGAATGTGGGCCAAATATTCACATTTAACATGATTAGCATGTACGAAAAAAAGGATGAAGAGATACCAGTTCAATACTGAGAAATCAAGAAATGCAGGAAGTTAAACTGAAGTCAGTTTGCAAATTTCCATTTAACTCAGAACTTCCTCTTAAAACATCAATGAGGCTTTATTCTAACAGATCCATCTAATCTTCACGCTCTCTGCTTGGGTCCAGATCATTTAACTCACTATTTTAACTTCACTTCACTAATTTTAACTTCACCATTGATTCCAGCAGCTGTTGAACTTTTTTGTTTGTTTTGGTCTCCGGGTTTTTTTAACTAACTGTAACATCTAGCAGGAAAACAAATGTCCTGGCCATGCAGGTGGAGCGGCAGTGTTGTAAATATGAACCATATTTGAATATTTACAACATTATATGAAAGAAGAGGCTTTTGTATTGCTGAGTCTGGTTATTTTCTGTTTATGTTTCAGAAATTAATCCAGCTTTAAATTACTTGTTTCTATCCTACAAGTTTAAATAACAATGCGATACATTTTTACATGAAACTGAAACGTGAACAAAAATACATTTTTAAATAAACCTATATATTCATCACTGTTTTATTTTTCAAACACTGAAGTTAATGGAGTTAGTTGCCTGAACGCAGATAAATGATAATTAGATAACCGTTTTCCTCCAACAGCACCTGAGTTCTGACGTTTTAGTAACTTTAAAGTTAAATATATTTGTTCTACATCCGAGTTATCAGGTTTCATGCAAATATGTGGATGCGAGTTTTAACAGATGAGGCTGTTTCACAAGAAGCCAAAAAACCTCACAAACACCTTCTTGTGTTTGCCAGTGAATATTTCTGATGCATTTATTTTTGTCCTATTCAAAGTTTGCCTCTGCTCTGATGTTGATTTGCATCGTTGTTAGGAACAGCAAACTGTTTATTCACCGCCATCTGTAGCCATGCTAACTAGCATAGCATTACTAGCTGACTCCGTTAACAGGAAGAAGCAGAGAGCAATGGAGGGAAGAGGTGGAGCAGCGTGCACACAAGCTTGATTGACAGCATCATGATTGGCTCTGATTGGTTGTTTCTCCTGGAGGAAACAGAGGAGCTCGATTTTTTTCACAAGTTATTTGTCTTACATTATACTTTAACGACAGGGTGACAGTTTCAACAAATAAGCAAAATAAAAAATATGTATAAAGGTTAAAAACTGCACCTTTGATTATATTAATCATTCTGATTATTTTTGTTCTACATGTGGTTATGAAAACAAGTAGAGAAAATTATTTACCAGTCAGTGGTGCTTCATAGTTACCCAGGTAAAAATGAATATTATGGTGTAGTAAAAATACTCATAAAAGTACATTTTGTACAAGTTACTCAAGTAAATGTAACTGTGAAAAAGTAATTAGTTGCGTCCCGCCTCTGTCTCTCCTTGGCCTTTAGTGTTTGTGAAAATATCATAAACTTTAGGGGAAATAAAACAGGATAAACAAACATGTTAATGTACTTACAGTATCAATATAAACATTTAAACAGTATTTTTGCTCCATTTAAATGTCTCAGGAAGGTCAAAGTGGTGAATGATGACGTCTTGTCCCAAGTCGTAATTGTAAGGAGCCTGATAAGCCATTTTTTAGGTTTACTGCCACCTGCTGGCAAACCTGTGTAAGTGCATAACATATGACAACATTATTATTTTACCATTTTCTTCTGAGGTTTTTGTTCTTGTTAAAAAGAAAATCAAACAAATAAAGAAGTAAAATCTAAACTAATGATGCTGTACAGAAAGCAGATAAAAACTGTTGGTTTAATGGTTCTGTCATCAAATCACAAAGAGTCAAAGGTTGAGATAATATTACAAAAACTGCAGAGAAATTCAGTAAAAATGATCAAATGCCAAATGAAGTCAAGTTAACTGTGTTCTTGGTGAAGAGAATTAAGCACTGAAGGCACCCATGTTTTTAATATGCCTTAAATTTATTCTAAATTAGACAAAAAGAAAAAATCCATTTAAATTCAACAAATGTCACATCTAGGCTCCTGAGCTCTAGAGAAAAACGTGACCAGAATTATATGTGAAGTTTTCCTTTTTAAATAAAAGGTATTTTTTCAGATCATGTCTGTCTATTAATATTAGTAAATAAAGAGAGTGACTCACTGTCAACTATTGAAAACAGCAGCCCAGATAATTAAATCTGGTTTAAAACACCTTCAGACTGATATGCAGATTGTTTCTTGTCTCAAGGACTTTATTGGTGCATCTTTCTTCAAAATTACTGAAAACACATTTTATTTTAATGAGCATAATTTATTTTTATGTTAAAACCTTTCAGAACTGCAACAGAGATTTAGGGCCATGGTAAGAAAATAATAAATAAAATTAAAACGAAATTATATATATTCATAATATTACCACTTTATTCTCATAACACTATGACTATCATACATTTGTTTTTATCCTCATAATTTGATGTCATAATTTAGCTTTATTTTTTTATTAGCATGGTTCTCACACTCCTTTGTACAAAATGAAAACACATGTAAACATTTCTAAAAACAAGTTCAGCAAAAAAAATTATATTTCTTGCAGGTTTTAAAAAACGAGAAGCACTTTCTACCTTTAAACACAATAAACGACATAAAATATTTCTTTACAGAGATCCAAGAACCTGATATTAAGAAATTACTTAAAGTGTGAGAACATTTGAGGAAACAAAATCGATAGCAGATGAAAGTCGATGAAAAGATGAACGTTTCTCATAGATTAGAGTTAAAACATATTAAATTGTAAACATATATTGTTTGAAGCCGCTGAAGTTAAAGTTTAACGCCAGTAACAGGTCGTGACGTGTCCAGACGAAGCGGCTCGGTGTCCAGCGCTTTTCCCTAAAATGGCTCATTCTCACAGCTGACCACTAGGGGGCGCCGCCTGTGCTGCTACCTCTGACCCGTCGCTCAGCAGCCGCACAGTGATGAATGGCGGAAAGCCGCGGTTCGTCATCAGTTCCTCTTTTATCTGGAAAAGGAAATGACGTTCTTAGTTAGGATCCATTCATAACTGGACCAAAAAATAAAATATCAGTGATTCTTGAAAATAGGGACAAATGGGTTTTAATTTTCCCATTTTTTTTTTGTTATTTCTCAAATTTATGTATACAAATATGTAAAATAATGTTTTGGAAATGTAAAGATGCTAAGGTACAGGCTCCCAGTTGCAACATTTTTTTAAAAAATTACATTTTTAATCGACCTGACCTAGAACATTGTCATCACCGTCTGACAAAAATGCATCAAAAATAATTTTTAATGACCCTATTAGTGATATTTTTACTCATTTTGCAGACAAATACTTCTCAAGAAACAAAATAATTATTATTTAAAACAAAAAACCATAAAAATCCATCTGACGCAGTTGACACTGCATGATGGAGTTGACACAAAACTGAAGGTGGTGACAAACTAGTGAGTAAAATGAAAAACTTGGTACATGTGAAGTAATGCAATTTATGTAAAAATACATTAAAATGAATTAACTCCACATTTAAGTGATATTTGACAACAATTTCACTGAAAGAGTCACAAAAACTCAGATGGAGTTGACATCTGACGGAGGTGACAAAAAGCCAAACTACCTCAATTTATATGATGTTATTCTGAAGGAGGCCATCAGGCCTCTCCAGTATCCAATACCATCAGGTCCATAAAATCTTTACATTTTACCAAAATTAGGCTTTTATTTCACAAAATCTTATCAAAGTTTCGTAAAATGTCAGTTACGGTGTTGACACATCATGGTTGTGACAAAAAACTTAGGAATAAAAAGAAGAAAAAAACTAAAGAATAACAACTAACCAGAGCTAACTAGCCCTCTTAGCAAAGGAAGAAACAGGAAGTGGTCATGGGGTCCTCAGAAGTTCTGCTGCCCCCAATAATGCCTGATTTTTTTTTATATTCTTTTCATTTCTGACGGTGTTGACAAAAACTAAGGACAAATTTCAATGGAGTTGGAAAATATATAAAAATGATTTTTAATTCAATTTATTGATACTTTTATAATTATTTATATGGCTACTTATACTTAATTGTCATAATATATAATTTTAGTATTTCTTTAATTGTTTTAAACTATTATAATGTACTGAGTTCTGCTCCTGGACAAAGGCTTTTACAGGCATCATCCACCGACTACAATGTTTAAAATAAAAAAATATTCAGCAAATACCTGAAAAATATACATTGTTGTGCTCACATGACCCAGGTTAGTTTAGTCAGATATTTGAAAAAAATTATATTATTTGTATATTTTATTCAAATTTTGTGCTTTATCCATAGGACCTGTTTTGTCCCTATTCTCAAGAATCACTGACATACTAGGAATCTGGGTTAATCCACTGGATAAGAAAACCAGCGCAGCAGATTTAAAATAGACAAAAAAATCTAAACCGGTTAAATTAATCGGCTACTTTTTGACATTATTCTAGATACTGACTGAATCTTGGACGGCAGCTTTATTGTCCTTCAGTGAGAGCGTGGTAGAGACCTTCATCCTTAGAACATGAATATAAATCGGTGGGTCTGAATAAAACAGCAGAAACACAATCAGGTCACAAAACAGTAAATAAATAAATGTAAACAAGAGGAAATGTAGAAAATTAGACTTACTTGTAACATTCACAACAACACATCGAAGCGCAGACTGATAAACAGAAGTGTTGACACTGTGGAGGTAGATTATTAAACATTTACTTTTTTCAAATATTTAGTTTTGAACCAAACATTTAGTTTGAGAACTAAACAGTAAGTCCATCCTTCCATCCATATGACATCATCTACATGATTATCCCCCTAGTGGCTTCGCAAGGGGTTCCGGTGCTGATTTCAGGCGGCGATTTTGCGATATATATCGGTATTTTCTGTCCTAGAAAAAAATCAATATTCATCTGCAAGTATCATAACATCCAACTGTCACCTTGTTCACTCACTGCTTGCTTCACCAAGAGAGTGATTATGTCATCAGGTTTAGAGTGATTCCTTCAGATGTTAAGTGTCAATGTTAAAAATGATCAAACTAGCAGTTTGTACTGTTTCAATTAAAAGAAACATGTTTTCTCACCACTTCTTTGATTCATTTTGTCCAGCTGTCCACTTTAAGTCTGTGTCCAACCAGAACCAGGTATTGTGTAGTTGGTGCTTTTAATCAGTTTTCAGTTAAATTAATTCAATCCAACTTTATAACAGTCAGAAAATGTCACCAAAATCACTCTGTCCCTCTAAAATCTGTCAGAAAATCGCAAAAGTGTATTGAATTGTATCGTTTACTGAATATTGCAACATATATCGTATCGTGGGCAGAATATCGTGTATTTAATGTGCAACTTTAAAAACAGCCCCTCATGGAAATAATATACAAATAAGCTTAACTTGACATTGAGCAAAGATCCTCTTCAAAAGTCTGCACAGCTACAATTTTCAGTGAAATTCTGCTTCATGCTTCTGCAGTGAATCACATTTTTATCTATCCTTACCAGCCAGGAAGACAGCAGTTCTTTATTTCTTTTAGTATATTCCAGTATTTCTTCTGTACATTTTATAAATCTTTTGGTGATATAAAATACTGACTTTGCTTGGACAACGAAGCAGATGGGGTGGCTCTGTCCTTCGTCACTGGCAGATGGTTTCCATGTCAGAGTGAAACCTCCTGACCCTGATGAAATCTTGACCACGTTGTTCGGCCCGCTGAACAGCAGCTCAGTGATCCTTTACACACAGGTGTTTCAAATGTTAGCCACAAATAGATCTGCTGTTTCTTTAACCATTTAATAGTTTTTTTTATCTATATTTTTATTGAAAAAGTGAAGCAATTCCATTAGACTGTCTTTACATTCAAGAAAACTAAAACTATCAGAACAGAAATTGTTTTTTCAACGTTTATTTCACATGATGTCCATAAATCTTTTCCCCAGGACAAAAGATTCGCTCCAATTGCAGCTTGAGTCAAATGTAACCAAACACAACCTGATTCAAATATAGGAACGTATGCATGCACCACCTTTTGTTTTCTTTCTACTGAATCCATTTTCCATGAGTTTTGCATCTGCTTACACAGAATTAATCGCCTCTGCTTGTATGCTGATCTTCACGGCCTGATTGGAAACAATGGGAAGCTGAGCTCCGTGTTCTGGAGTTGGACTCACAAATCTCGGCCGATAATATCCTTCTGTGCAGGAAGATACTGTAGGATCCACTGGAAAACATCAGGACGGAAACAACGTCAGGCATCCTGAACTGAAAATGTAGATGCTATTCTGTTTAGAAGCAAAATCTAACACTGAGCAAACTGGAATTACAGAAATAAATTCACGGCAAATACAGAAAAGCTCAAGTTTTTGACTTTTAAAAGCAAAAACTGAAGTGGAAATCAAATCAAATCACATAAGTCATGCAATCAATAACAGGAAATGACGAACAAGACGACAGGAAGTAGTGAACAAACTTATTTACGTGTGATTTTAATTGCGTTTCTTATTTAATGGAAAAATTGCATTTGCAAATTTCTGGGGGTTTTCCAACATTAGTGGAACACTGGAAATGTTTCCAGACATTTGTAACAAAAACACAGCTTGTCTTTGGTGGATCTTGAAGCTCCAACTCCAACTGCAATCAGTCAAGCAATCAAGTTTATTTGTATAGCCAGGATGTCGAACTCCGTTTCATTTTGAGCCGTATCAAAAATCTGTTCTTTAAGAGCCAGTTGAGCCAGAATGTATTGATAAAACCATTAAACTGTTAAAATATAAATAAAGAGACATTTGTTTCCCTAGTCAATGAGTGTTTCTTAAAATGAAATACTACTGGACATCTTTTCACACTTATTAGTCCATACAGGACTTCATGATTGTTTTTTTTTATTTTTTCATTCAAAATCACAGATTTTGTCTTGCTAGTTTAGAAATAGGAATTTTTACAATATTGTGGTAATTTACAATGTTAAATGTGGCTCTTTATTTCTCGAGATGTCGGTCATAGACCATAACTTGACATCATTTTCAGCCAATTTTGAGAAAAATAATTGCAGTAAAGGTGAGAAATTATTTTTGATAATTTGTGAATTTTGCTGATTTGTGACTTATTGTGGAACTTATTGGTGTAATTTCCAGTCTAGAGGGCCGCATAAAAAGCTACGGCGGGCCAGATTTAGCCCCCGGGCCTTCAGTTTGACACCTGAGTAATAGAGAGTGTGGTTATTACCAGCACAACAACTTTAAAGGCCGTAACAAATTCAGTAATTCATGTAAAACCAGTCTGAACTGAGTACTGAGTCCAGACACTGTTCACTTTATGGACATACTCTGGTAATAAAATTACATTTTCTAAATTGGTCTTATTTATTATTTTTGATTTTTAAAAACCCTTCTGTTGGATTTTCTTTAGCTTTAGGACATAATTAACACCTAAACACCTATAAACCAATATAATGCCCATTTTGCTCTTCATGGCTGTTACTATGGTAACCAGGTGATCAGATGACGGTACCTTGAAAGGGGAACTGGATCGGTATCTTGCTGATGGCATCACTGGTAGTTTTTACGACCTGTGACCCGTTGTACTGAGTCAGGGTGATGGATTGTTGGGGAAAATCCTCCATCACCATCTGGATGACATACCAACCTTCATTACTGCTGGACGTTCCCTTGAATGTCAGGATGCAGGTCTGAAAAAAAACAGAAGAACCACAACATTAAACCAAGGCGTCAGATTAGTAACTTGGATTATGCATTCAAATAACTCAAACTGATTTCTGATTAGACATTTTTGTCTTTTATTTTTATTCAGAGTTAGCTGTTATATAAGCATCGTATCCCACTGATATCTACAATTTAGCGACTAAATTGTTATCTTCTATTTTCCCAATTTATAGTATATTATAAGAGTTAGCTGCTTCAGCGGTGGTGAAATACCTAATTTTAAAATTTGCCACAATTTCAAAAGGTTGGAAATTGAGTGAAACTGAAACCACTTTCATGTCCTATTTATGTCTTCTAATTAGCACTACATCTATAAGAAAATGAAAAGGAGTGGTGTTTTATTAAAAACTCTAGTAATGCCGGAATCCATTGTAAATAATAAAAACTTTGTGATATTCTGATATAGTCTAATTTAGTATCTAGTTGTATTACCACCCCACGCCACTAGAGGCAGTAGCAGACCCGAAAAGACCCAACCAAGCTGCAGATTTAGAAGTACACAGAAAACCAAAGAATTTCTGAAGAAATGTGAGCTGCGCTGAAGTAAATAAAAGAGAAAAGTTAAAATACATGGTGAGAGATAAACTCCCGATTTCAAAATAAAATAAAAACGAGAAACCGCGGATAATATAGGAAATAGCGCCCCCTTCATTTCCGGAGTGTAATGGTCCCATTTCCAAATAAGGTATGAGACTGACAGTGGTCCGACACGCCCCTTTCTGTGTTTCCATTCAGCGTATTTATTTCCATAATTCCAATTTACGCAATTTTAAAATCAGTCTGAAGAAGGGATAGAGATGTTTAGGATATGAGCGCTAACTGGGAAGTCTGCCCTCACGGTAAAATAACCAAACAGGAAATCCATGGTTAGAAAAATGGGTCTTTCTAACATTTAATTAGCTCTTGTTACTTACAGAAGTGAGGCTGAGGACAGGTGGAGGTGTGCAGGGCGACGCACATTCTGTTAAAGAAAGGCTAGCAAATCTGCACTGAACCTGGTCTCCGTCGGGGTCAAAGGCCAACAAGGGAATATTTACTGCACAGTTTGATGGAACCCTGATGGAACAAAAGCATAAAGACATTAATCAATGTAAACATGTCTGCTTTTATTTGCTATCATCATATCAAAGTAGTGATGAAGATCTGATGCAGTCCGTCCATTTTTAAATTCCCTGATCAAACAGAACCCACTGTAAACAATGAACAGAAAAAATACAAAAACAAAATGAATTGATTCTTTTTATCAAATAAAAGTAGTGCAAAATATTATAATTTGAGATCTAAATATAATTTTTAGGTAGAGTTGAAAAACTACATTACAAAAAATAAAGTTAGCTTCTGATTCCCTCTGAGCAATCAATACTTCTACCAACTTGGTTTCAATATCATCAATATTTGGATCAGTCCAATCACTCCTGTTGCAGATTGAATTGTAAATAGCCACAAAAAAGAAAAAAACATTAAATTAACTTTAATCTGATAAATTTAATCTGATAAGCTCTTCTGCATTGGCGTAAAGAGGTTCTGGGTTCGAATCCCTAAAACCTTAACACACTTATTTCACAATTATGTTTTAATTCTTGACATATTTTAATGTCAAAGTGAGTTAAATTTAATGAGTTAAATCCATTAAGTCCTCCTAAAAAACAAAAATGTTTTAAAACTTCAACAAAAACATTAACTTTTGCTTTTTGTAACATTTTTTGTCACGTCACAAATTCCTCTGACAAATTAACACAAATAAGTTAATATTCATTTATTGAAATGAGTTTTGTGTATCAGATTTTAACTAATAATAAGTAATTAGACAGCTTCTCATAATGTGCTACTATCTAGAAGAATTGATTTAGAAACCAGCAGAATTACCTCAGTGCGGGAACCACAGTGGTTTGTGGTGATGAGTTTGGTTTGTTGGTGTCGGATCGCCGCCTCAGCTCAACGTCGGCCACCGATCTCCAGTCTACAATCCCATTTAAATTAGTAAACCAATTGGTGCTGGCAAACCTGTAATCAACGTTCATTATTGGTTTTAACAAGAACGTTTGTTCAACTTTCGCTCTGGGTCAATAAATCATTGAATTCTCTTTATAGGTTTGGTATTTTGTTGAGCTAATAAAGTTTCTGAGTTTCTAATCTCTCCTCATATTGATGATTTTAATCAGGGGGTCCAAACTTTTGCCAAGTGTGCCAAAGTTGTAGGCACCAAAAATCAAGAAATTAAAGTATCGTGATACTTATTGTAAATTGATTTTTATGACGGTTTACTAGGGCCGCTATAGGCTGAATAAAATTAGTGCATTTTCACCAAAAACTCATAAATGTGATTAATCTCAGAAAAATTCTATAAAGATTCTCAAAAGAACATTTTTCATTTGAAATTCAGAAATAACACCAAGTATTTTGTAAAACAAAAATGTCTGATATTAATCAAAAATATATATTTTTTTAGAAAATTTTAAGATTATTTGAGTGTTTTGCATAAAGTTTCTATTTACTACTTTAATTTTGCATGTTTTCTGTATTAAAAGAAAGACATTTAGTTTTTGGTTTCTTTTGGGTTTGACTGAATATATTTATAGAATCTGGGTCATTTTGTTTCAAAATGCTTGCTATATTTAGCCAAGTGTAAGAAAGAGAAAAAGCTGATTTGGGTGCAGTAAAGTCATATTTTCTGTCAAAGTCTCTGTATAAAGTTACCTTTTGTTTAACTTGGCTATAAAGAGATGAAAACTTTGTGTTGTACTTTGTAAGAAAATCATGCTGGTAACCATTTTCACCCAGATTACAAATTAAAAATCTCCATCTGCCCAAATTTGCATAACTTTTGTATTGCAGATGGGGGCCGCACAAAATCAGTTTAATGGCCACAAATGGCCCCTGGGCCTCACTTTGGACACCCCTGATCTAAACAGCTAAACATTAATTTAAACATTGTAAACGTGGACTCACACAAGCTGCAGTGGAGAATTGTCGGGAAGCCGCCGAGTTGTGATTTTTTGACTCTGACACCAAGAACCAGTGACTTCATCAATCTTGGTGTTTACAAGAATCGTACTTTCATTACCACAGTTTCCAGAACAAGCATAAGTACCGTCACTGCAGTATTGGTAGTTAAACTTAAAGCGAAGGATCACCTGTTGGATTTTAAGAAGTGAGATTTCAAACACTTAAAAATAGAGGAATATGTAAAAAATATCTACTTACAGAGATGGATCCATCTGAGTAAGTTTCTGTTGGAGAGTAAGTCACCATAGTACCACGATAATGAGTGGCTTGAGCATCGCTGAGCAGCAGCAGCAGCACAGAGAGCAACATGTTGCAGCAACCAGACTCTACAGGAGACCAGGAGGGTTTATAGTCCCACAGGTTCAGCCTCTCCTCTCATCCTCCTCCCCTCAGTTTCTACTCACATCCTGGATGTTCAACACTCTGATGGTGGAGTTTTAACATGAATGTGGGCCAAATATTCACATTTAATGTGAATTAAAAAATGGGGTGGACCAACATGTCTTATTTTTAAGAATGTTAAATATTTGGGGTTTTTTTGTGATTTTTCTATCAGAAAAATTCTACAACTTTTAAATTACAAACGTTAATAGTCATAATAATCTATTGTTCAAAAATATGTGGAAATTTGCCTTTGGTTAAAAACACGATACATAATAGAACAAACACAAATTCATGTCTGAATAACAATTTAGTAACAATATTACAGTATATTTGGAATAAATGCAAAAACCGACACAATTAGAATAATAACATTACACAACATTTAGTGATCATGTTTCAGAACATTTTACATTTATCTATAACAACATAAAATCTGACAAATACATTGACCAGGTATATGTTATAAAACACTTTGAATATTTAACTAACCAAATAAATGCAAACAAACAATGCAAATGTTGGACATTGTTTGAAGAACAAAACCTGCAACATGAAGGAAAAAGTGAGAGTTAAAAATGAAACTTCAACAAAATCATGTCAGATTCAGAAGCTTTTATTATTCTAGACCAGAGGTTCTGAACCTGGGTTCGATCGAACCCCAGCGGTTTGGTGAGTCGGTCTCAGGGGTTCGGCGGAGCCTCTGCTGCCACGGAGGTAAAGACTCACTTGTGTAAAGTCGTGATGTCGCCCCGCTTTACCATCACTTAATGCAGAGGATCACGTTGCATTGCTTAGCCAATCAGAGGATCACGTTGCATTGCTTAGCCAATCAGAGGATCATGTTGCATTGCTTAGGCAATCAGAGGATCACGTTGCATTGCTTAGCCAATCAGAGGATCACATAACATTGCTTAACTAATCAGAGCTGCGGAGGAGACTGATTGGAGGAGCTCCTCTCTCAGCATGGATTTGAACTTGTGTCTTTATTTACTTCAGCAAAACTCACAGTTTTTACCAAATTCTGTAGCTTTTGTTGTTCTTCTAAATCTGCTCCTTAGTCGCATCTTTTCGGGGTTGGTACTGCCTCTAGTGGCGTGGAGGTGGTAACACAACTAATATAATTACATTACTAAATCAGAATACTACAAAGTCTGTATTATTTATCATTAAATTTTCATTCTCTTAAGAATGTAGAGCTAATTAAATGATCTAAACCTTAAAGTGGTTCCAGTTTCTCTCGATGGCCAACTTGTTGAAACTGTGTCACATTTTAAATACTTTGGGTCGTTCCTGGACAGTTCAGCTCAACTTTACTGAAAACACTGACTATATTTTGAAGAACTGTTCTCAGAGACTCTACCTTTTAAGAAGACTTAGTGATCTTCTTAAAGTGACCCAACTAGCCTCAAGTTGGGTCACACCTATGTCTTGAATTTGGGGGGGAAAAAATCATATTTTATTTATCACTGCAGAAGGGTTCAGTGAATGCGCATGTGAAACTGATGGGTTCGGTACCTCAAAAAAGGTTAAGAACCACTGGTCTAGAAGCTTAAATAACAATGTGATAGATTTTTATATAAACAGCTGTGCACATTGAAAATAAAGGAACAATTAATCCAATTGGACAATTGTTTTAAAATAAACCCCCAATTATATCTTTCATTCACTGTTTTCAGTAAGACTGATTAAGTTTGGTAGCTTTTTTGATTTCATACAAAAATCTCACATAAAACTTCCAGATAAGAGTCAGAGAAAAGATTTGCTGACTGAAATGACAGATTTCACCCGTCAACCAACGGCTTTGTGAAACGGTCATCACTGCTTTTGCACCACGTCTGCATGTCAGAGGAGTCTAATGTTTCATGCAAATTGAAGTTTGGGATCTGTCATTCATTTACACGACTCTGTGAAAAGTGTTGACACTAAGGTGAGTTTTAACACACGATGTTAGGATGACACCTGATTCTCAGAAAACCTGCAGAATCCTCCATCAATTAACTTTATTCTTTGTTTTGCTTCCATTAAAATCATTTTAAATGTGTATTTTTAATATAGACTTAAGTGGAATTTTTTTTTTTCATTTTAAGGACCCAGAAAAACAATTATTCATATAAGAAACAACAAAATTAAAATCGGGCGATTTTTCCAAATCGGTTTCTTTCAATAAAAATCTTTAGAAACTCTGTGTGTCTGTCTCCACTCTTTAAGTCAAATAAATGTAGCCAGTTTTAGATTTTGATCCTAAATGTGAGTTTGTGAAAGATAAACTTACAGCTGTGTAAGTTGTGTTGACTTTTTATTCCTTTTATCATAGAGTTGAATAAACTGAGTTTTTATGTTAAGAATTAAAAACCTGAAAGAAGAAAAAGACAGGAATGGGAACTATTTCCCAGAATGCTTAGCGGCATGTTTCTGTATCCTGAGATGGAAGAGAAAATGTTTCCAAACCAGTTTATTTGAATAAAAAAAACTGATGAAACTTTGACATAACTGCAGGTGTGTCTGTGTCTGGTGACTTTTTAGTTAAAACAGGTTTGTTTTTTGTTCAGTGGGTAGAAAATCCAGAATTTTTTCTCAAGTAGGACTAGAAATACTTCACAATAAAATTATTAAAGTAAAAATACTCCTAAAAGTGTATATTTTCAAAGAAGTTGCTCAAGTAAATGTAATTACTACAGATGGTAATTATGAACCACCAGATAAGGTCAAACTCTGGGCCTCAGCTTCCTTTAAGTTTGTCCTATATGATCATTTGTTTTTTCTTTAAGCAAATGTTGGGTGTGTGAACCAGACAGACTTCCTATGGAAATCACCCTCACAGCTGCTGATTTCCATGTTAGAGCTGAGCTCTAGTGTCTTCAGTTTCCACAAGAAACATGGCAGGTGGCAAGAAGGACAAGTCGCTTGATCCTCTGTAATTGGTTCAAACAAATTAGGGCGTTTTCACACCCGATGGTCCTGTTGACACAGTTGGATTTGAGCCCAAAGTTGCAACATTTGATGCATTTTCAGTTGGTGTGCAGGGCTGGATGAACAACATGCAGCCAAAACGGAGGCGTCACGTCTCAGCTGCTGCTGGATTTCTTCCTGCTATGCTGGACTTGTGCGTTTGAGCTACCAACAAACTGTGTGTCATGATCCACACGTGTCTGTCTGCGTTTTCTTTCTGGTTATTTCCAGGTTTAAAATGCCATAACTCCCTGTTATTAAAAATTGTCATTAGGGTCTTTTCATGTTAGTCCACTGACTCCTTGTGTTGAATTTCTCATGCTACTTTCAAACCGCAGCCAAATGTGACCCACATCTGACTTTTACAAATCAGTCTGAATGGTGAGATTCCAATATTTTCATCCAAATAAAATCAGATTTGTGCCACTTCAATATGCAGGTCCTGCCACATGTCATCTGACGTTTACGTCATTAAAGCTTCAGTGTGTTACTTTCATAAAAAAACATTTTTTTACACAAGAGTCAGATCGGCGTAACGCACTTCCATCTCAGGATACAGAAACAAGCCGCTAAGCATTCTGGGAAATAGTTCCCTCTCCAGTCTTTTTCTACTTTCAGTTTTTTAAGTACAAACCTAAACACTCAGTTTTGTCAACTCTATGACAAAATGAATAAAAAGTCAACACAACTTATCCTGCTGTAAGTTTATCTTTCACAAACTCAAATTTAGGTTCAAAATCCAAAACTGGCTAAATTTATTTGACTTAAAGAGTGAAGACAGTAGATACAACTCAATATGGCTCAAATGTTTACAGTGGATTTAAAATATTAAATTAAATTAAAATCCCAGAGATACAAATGCTACACATGAACACAGATTAATAATCCCTCAGTAAATATCCGCTTTAATAAAAATGTGATGCCAAATATTGACCTTATTTACATTGATTTACTTTATATATTGATAACCTATAATGATCATTTGCGAAACTTTCCCTTTTTTATAAAAAGAAAATCTATTGACACAGACTAAATTTACTGAAAACAACCATAAGTCCCTGAAGTAATTAAAATATACAAGTAAAAACAGATTAAATCATATTTCCTGCAGGGATTAGATTCATTCTCCCATTTGGCCACTAGGGGGCGGCAGTTTTATTAGCTGGACCGACTCTGAGCAGACGGACCTTGATGTCTGCAGGCAGCCCTCCTGCAACCAGGTTACCTTTAATCTGCAGAGGAAAACATCACATCTATGTTAGATACAGTCATTTACAATCTTATAATTAAAACTGGGAAGTATAATAAAACTAATTATTATGCAATTTTATATAATTTGTTTGAAAGGAGCAGGTAGAAGATCTCATGACTTCCTGTCCCTCTGATATTCATCAACCTACAAACATTTAAATTTCCCCTCACCAGATAAACTCTTAAATTATTCCCACATTGATTGATATTTAAATCTCACATTCTCATCCTTAATAATTTACACATTTTTAATATCAAAATAGGTCCATCCTATACACCATATTTCCTTTTTGAACAGCTTTTTAAGCTGGTTTATATTTGTAGGAAGACGAATTGGGTGGAAGTTGATTGTTTCTTACTTTAACAATTAATTTAGGTGAAATGACATTTGGGATAAATTAGTTTGGTTTAAACTCAGGTTGTGATGGTTTGTGTTAAAGTCCAGGACTTCACTGACCGCTTTCTCGATTTCATCCTTGTCTTTCAGTGGCAGGTTAGTCGAGATGTTTAGCTTCAGAACCGTAAGACGAGCTGGAAGAACAAGAGATCAACATGGTATAAAGAACTACTTCCTGTTACTTTCACTCCTGTTTTCATCCGACTTACATGTTTTAGGAGGAGGACTTGGAGTTGCTATGGAGGGAACTGGAAAAACAACAGCAGATAAATAGTAAGGAAATAAATAGTAAGATAAATCATCAAAATGAAAGAATTCACTCACTGTTTGAAACCGTCACAAGGACACATCGAAGCTCAGACTGGAAGATAGAACTGGAGGCACTGAGGATTTAAATTAGTACCAAAACATTAATTTAAAATAACCATATGATGCTAAATCTATTCTTTAGTCCTTAAATATGTGTTTTTGTGTTCTGTGAGTAGCCTTCAAAGTCTCTGGTTAAATTTTAATATGTTGCTCCGATCGCATAACAACTTCATATATGTAAGCTAAGCTCCACCGTTAGCCTCCAAGTTTACTTCTGCAAACTCTGAGCTCTTCTTCTTCTTCTTATGGCGGTTGGCAGAACATTGAGAACGCTGACGCTATGGTGCCCTCTACTGCGCATGCGGGACACTTTCAGGTCGTTTGCCCGTTCACACTGCAGAACACATACAGGTCCATTTACTGACAGTGTGAACGGTTGGCAAAAAAAACTCAGATTTCACAAAAAATCGGAATTGGATCGCTTAAGGCTGCAGTGTGAACGCAGCCAAAAATGAGTGAATGACTCGCAGTAGGCTACAAATGAGCTGTGTGCTAAAAATCTGCATGTATTCAACAGTGGGTTGAATACATGACCTCTGACTTTAATATATTTTATACAGGAGTTTATTGTACAAGAAAAATACAATTGTGACCTCAAAACGCTGTCATTGAAAAGATCATGATTACAGCTTAAGCATTATTATGAATTATCTTGAACCATTGGAAAAGACCAGGAAACAAAAACTAAAATATGTTTACTTTGGGTTCGAAATGGCATCATTAATGCTTCTGGTGCCTTAGCAATTAAAAATATTCAGAAGAATGCAGCTCAATCAGTGATAATGTAACATTTATCATTGAAAAAATGAAAGTTTTATGTTTTCAGTTCTTTTTTGCTTGCAAACTCAGAGATATTGGTCAAATTTTATTTTATTTTTGTCCTTATAAAATCTGATAGTGTTGGACTGTTCAGAAGTTTTTCACAAACTTTCATATTTATCACTATGAATGGTCAAATACTGACCTTGCTTGGACAATGAAACAGATGGGGTGGCTCTGTCCATCTTCACTTGTAGATGGCGTCCACTTCAGGGTGAAGTTCCCCGATCCTGATGAACTCTTGACCACGTTGTACGGCCCGCTGTACAGGACTCCATCGATACTTTATTGATTATAAAACAGGTTTACTATTGATGTTTACATTGCAAAAACACAAAATCTTACCAAGTGTTTTTAGTGCATGTATCTTATTACACTTGAAATAAGTAACCTTATCCTTTTCATCATCAAGATAACTTGGTTTAAGTAAATAATTCCTTAATATTGATGAAAAAGTGCAGGTTCTTTTGGCAGATAAATTTATGTATAACAAGACAATTTCCTTACCTTGGACACCCCTGGCATATTGTGTCATTAATGCTTGGGCTATTCAACAACCATTTTCCTATAATGCTGAGTTGTTAGCACATTTAGCAACGAGTACATGAGGATGATTGACAGCGCTATGTAGGCCTGTCACGATAACAAATTTTTCTTAGCAATTAATTGTGTAAAAAATTATTACGATAAACAATAATATTGTTTCAAGACCTTTTGACACTGATTTAATGGAAATGACTAATAATGCATGTGTTTTCCTGCAATAGATAGATACACTTTATTTTCAAAAGAACACATAACACTGGAACTAATAAACTAAATAAACAAAACAACCAAAAATAAAATGTATTCTCAGTCTCCATTAACAAAAAACGTACTTGAATAAAAACTAAACAACATAAAGCCAAAGTGGAAATAAATACTGCATTCAACCATAAGAGTACAGATTATGAAGTCTGTATATTATATTGCCCTTTAGTAATCTAGAGATTTAAATATAGAAAACGGGCACATTCGACTTCCTAATGCAGTAGTTCACACTACACCACTTTTTGCCCCTATTTTCCCCTTATGACAATCTTAGATCGTTGGCCGATCTAACCGATCATCCTCCAGTGTGAGGTGGGTTACGGTAGATCGTGGTGGCTCCGATCTAAATCAGGGGTTTTTCCCGACTGGGACCAGAAAGCGCAGATTCTCCTCCGTGTTTTCTGAGGGGAAATGACGAGGGGAATCCTAAATAACTGACATGACGCAACCCGAAGTCCAGCATTTCGTGCCATTACAAGGAGTTGGAGCCAAATTACTATCGCAGTTGATGAACCCGGTAGGTTTTCAGCTGTTCTTCGTTAACGTGACATAAATAGGTTATAATTATTTTTCATTCAGTCAGGACTTTACTCTGACTCTAGCCACATGCATCACAAGTAGATTCTAGTAAATCATTGATTAATGCCTGATTTTAAAATTAGTTAACTGGACTTGGAGCCGTTATTTTGTGTCCATGTGTTGGACACCACACGGCACGACGAACCGATCGAACCGATATACCGAGGATTTCTGTCGGCTAATGTGTCTCAGGTTTTGACAATGGGCCGACAACTCCTGTAGTGTGACCTGGATATTAGACTAAGGAAATGAGGAAGGGAGGGTCAGTGGAGAGCTGAGCCTTTTTTCATTCAGTGTCATCAATAGAAAGAAAAAAGGCAGGAAGACACGATAAAGACATCATTAAAATGAGGTCGATAGGTTTAATTTATCGTGGGATTAATTGATTTATCGTTTATCGTGACAGACCTAGCGATATGCCCCTCGTCCTGGCTCTGCTTGGTTGTTTTTGACCTTAGCGGAGTAGACGAAGTTTTCACAGATTATTTGTCTCACAACAAATATGTAAAAAAAAACAAAAACATTTAGTATAAAATAAAAATTACCTTTAAGCCAAATGTAACCAAACACAACCTGATTTAAATAAAGCAACTGCTCTATTTATCATATTTGGTTTTGTTTCTACTGGAGTTATTGTTCATGTGTTTTCGGTTTCCTTACCTAGACGTTTTTGCCTCTGCTCTGATATTGATCTCTAGAGTCTGATTGACGAGGATGTAGAACTGAAATCCATGTTCTGGGGTTGGAAACACAAATTTGGGCAGATAAACGCCGTCTGTGCAGGATAAAACAGCAGAATCCACTGGAACACAGCCAGACAGAAACAGCATCAGTTCTATTAATGCAGATCTGTTTGTGTGTAAATCATGTCTATGGTTTAAATTATCCTGCAGAAACGAGTTTAGAAGATGAATCTTAATGTGATAAAGTATTTCATCACATTACATCAGCACATTATTACAATTATTTATTCCAGTAATTCAACAAGTGAAACTCCTGTTTTAACCAAATTCATTACACAACATGTTTAAAATGTTTGTCTCTTACTGTGATGTTTAAAGCTCATAGAAAATAAATCAGAATTTAAAAAAAGTAATTTTAATGCAGGATGGATAAACGGACAGACGGATGGATGGATGGATGGATGGATGGATGGATGGATGGATGGACAGTTAATCCAACATTTACTTTATTTTTGCTTATCATAAACTTTAATTTGTGAGATTCCCAGTTGAACTGCTGAACACAACCAACACAACTAAACACCTGAAATTATTCCCTGTAATTTTGCTCCTTGCTGTTGTTACTATGGTAACCAGATGATTGTACCTTGAAAAGCAAACTGGACAGGTATCATGCTGATTGGATCGTTGGTAGTTTTCACTTCCTTCGTCCCGTTAGTGTAAGTCAGAGTGATGGACTGTCGGGGAAAATCCTCCATCACCATCTGGACGGCGAACCAGTTTGTAGCGCAGCCAGAAGCTGCTCTGAATGACAGGGTGCAGGTCTGCAAAGACAAAGACAGATTAAAATAATCTGAAGAGACACTGCCAGATTAGCACATTGTCTTTAAATAAATATTCTAAGCTTTGGTGCAGAGTAACAAAAGATGGAAAAAGCTGAAGACACAGACGTAGTTCAAAGTTTAGTTTGGATTTTTGAAGCGGTTCTGTGACGTTACTATCAGTAATCGGTGGTAGAAAGAAATCACAACATCGAGGGTTTTTGGAAAAGGAAGAGCGTCTTCACATATAGAGGGAAGTAACAAACCTATCAGACAACGATGACGGGCCGTTCAGGACAAAAACTATGTTTTGTCTCACACACACACAAGACTAAAATTGCACATAAACATTACTAAAATGTCACACACACAAAGTAGACCAACTATTATGAATGATAGGTCGAAAATGTATGTGTGTGTGAACTAACACTGTTAAAAAGACAAGATATGAATCTCTCACATAGACAAATACAAGTCTCATCCCTCATTCATTCAGCCTAGTGTTAGTTCTCACACATGGACCTGGTTGTATTTCTCTTTTATAATTGCAGAATGTCTTTTTTTGTTCCTTATCTGACCGAAACAACTCTCATTGTTTTATGATTGGAAGCCCCTCCTTTTTATTTCTTCTTCTGTGGTATTGTCTTTAAATTGTTTGCACCCCACAACCCCTCCCCTTTTGTCATGTTGTCCTGTGGGAGAGGTGTGTGCTGTTTATTTCTTTATCTAAATACATTATTTATAGATCTATAAATAAATCTCCATGTTACTTACAGGTGAGAGGCTGAGGACAGACGGAGGTGTGCAGGAGACGCACTCTGACGAGGAACTGGCATATCTGCAATTAACCTCGTCTCCATCGGGGTCAAAGGTCAACAGGCTAAAATTTCTCTGACAGTTTGAAGGAACTCTGAGGCTAAGAAGATGCCTCCATTACTGTGTCTCATGGCTGTGTTCATTTCTTGTTGTCCCATTGTTGATCTCTTGCTCTTTAATCTTAACCTTTTAATTTAGACTTTTTAAAATTCCTCATTGGCTCCGATATGTTGACGCATTTTAATTAATTGCTAAAGTAAAATCATCAGTAAGTAAATGTTTGGATTGTTGAACTGCTGTCCAGCTGTAAGAATTGATAAGATGATGTACAATAATGTTTAATTTCCCTCTGGGATCAATAACAATCAATTAATCACAGTTAATGCCACAAGTCTTGCAAGATCATAAGAAAACTTGAAATTAAAGCAATTTCTAAAAAGCTATTCAAATTAAAACATCTGATTTTACTCCTCACAACTCACAAAATGGACAACTGACCCCAACTCACCTGAATATGGGTTTCACTAATTTTAACCCCCTGACTACCAGGAAAAAATATTGTCCAATCACTATTTTTTTAAAATCCCACAGTCTTTGTAAGGTAATAAAAGGTTTTATGCACTTACTTTGTCTCTTCCCAGAAAATGTGTTATTAGTGACATTTTTATTAATTAGAAACAGGTACGTACAAAAGTCCCACCCCTTCACATGTGGTATCATTGAAAAGCCCTAAATGTCCTCTGTAGATATCAAAAGGAATTAATTCAGTAGAATGCAGTGGGTGGGAGCCATTCAAGTTTAGAAAGGTCCTCTACAGAGGACAAAAATGAACTACTGGTAGTCAGGAGGACATCCAAGTTTATCATTATCTTTTCATGATATTCATAGCTTGTGATCCAGATGGCAGCAGAATCACCTCAGAGCTGGAAACATGGTGGTTTGTGGCGGCGAGTTGGGCCTGTTGGTGTCGGACCGGGTCCTCAGTTCAACACCAGTCACTGCTATCGAGGATCCAACGCCATTACAATTATCTAACCAAAGTCCACCACTAAGCCTGGATTGGACAATCAGAAAAGGTTTTCAGATGGAGACAAAAACCTTTCTTGTAATTTCAGATATATCTCAATAAATAATTGAATTATCCAGTCAATAATTAAATATCCAATAAGACAAGTTTGTAATGTTATAATTTTCACAAAAAAAATGTTTGGTTTTATTGAGCAAATAAAGCTTCCAACTTTATTTTTATTTAGTTTTTTTCTTTTTTCATTTTAAAAGAGAAATGTATTTTAAATCAGAGTACAAGATACATGGTGTGGTACATTACATTAGTGGAGAAACACAAACATAAAACAAGGAAAACAGTGTGTATTATTAAATGAAGAGTAACAACCATGTGTGTGTGTGTGTGTGTGTGTGTGTGTGTAAGCAGTAATGGTAATCAGAATGGTATCATTGTGTGGAGCAATTAAAAACCTAATAATAATACAATTAAATTATCTGTGACAGGGATATAAACATACAATAGGTCATTTAATACATTTTATAAGTTATTTCCTCTTGGAGGAGTTTGTTATATTGTATACAGGAACTACATGGGATGAGAAAGGAAGAATAATGCAGAAAAAAGGAAAAAGAAGAAAAACAACAATCATAATACATGACTTATGTTGTGATTTATACTATAAATGAGCTTCTGAGTTTTTAATTTTGTTCAAATGTTGCGTTAAACATTGTAAATATGGACTCACGTAAGCTGCAGTGGAGAATTGTTGGGAAGTCGCCGAGTTGTGATTTTTTCACTCTGACACCAATAACCAGTGACTTCATCAATCTTGGCATTTGAAAGAATTAAACTTTCACTACCACAGTTTCCAGAACAAGAATAACCACCATCAACGCAGGTTTGGTAATTAAACTTAAAGCGAAGGATCACCTGTTGGTTTTTAAGAAGTGAGATCAATTTTAAAAAAACTTAAAAATAGAAGAATTAAAAAAAAGACAATCTACTTACAGAGATGGATCCATCTGAGTAAGTTTCTGTTGGAGAGTAAGTCATCAAAAAGCCACGAAAATGACTGGATTGAGTATCGCCGAGCAGCAGCAGCAGCAGCACAGAGAGCAACATGTTGCAGCAACCAGACTCTACAGGAGATCAGGAGGGTTTATAGTCCCACAGGTTCAGCCTCTCCTCTCATCCTCCTCCCCTCAGTTTCTACTCACATCCTGGACGTTCAAGGATGTGATGGTTCTGAGTTTTAACATGAATGTGGGCCAAATATTTAACATGAATTAAAAAATGGGGTGACAGGACAAACAGGTCTTATTTTTAAGAATGTTAAATACTTTGTGTTGTCTGATTTTTCTATCGGAGAAATTCAACAACTTTAAAATTACAAACGTTCATAATCATAACAATAATCTTTACTGTTCACAAATATGTGGAAATTTGCCTTTGCTTAAAAACATGATACATAAAACGGATTTTCAATCCAGCAACAAACACAAATTTATGTCTGAGTAACAATTTAGTAACATTATTATATTTGGGCCTCCCTTCTGAAGCTGCTGCCCCGCGACCCGACCCCAGATAAGCAGAAGAAAATGGATGGATGGATGGATGGATATTATATTTGGGATAAATGCAAAAACCGACACAATTAGAATAATAATAACCATTACACAACATTTACTGATCATATTTCAGAACATTTTACAATTATACATAGAAACAGATTAAACAAAAACATAAAATCTGATAAATACATGTAATTGACCAGGATATATGTTATAACTTAACACTTTGTTTGAATATTTAACTAACTAAATAAATGCAAATGTTGGACATTGCTTGAAGAGACAAAACCTGCAACATGAAGGAAAAATGAGAGTTAAAAATGAAACTTCAACAAAAGTATGTCAGATTCAGCAGCTTTTATTATTCTAGAAGCTTAAATAACAATGTGATAGATTTTTATATAAACAGCTGTGCACATTGAAAATAAAGGAACAATTAATCCAATTGGACAATTGTTTTAAAATAAACCCCCAATTGTATCTTTCATTCACCGTTTTCATTAAGACTGATTAAGTTTGATAGTTTTTTTTGATTTCATACAAAAATCTCACATAAAACTTCCAGATAAGAGTCAGAGAAAAGATTTGCTGACTGAAATGACAGATTTCACCCGTCAACCAACAGCTTTGTGAAACCATCATCACTGCTTTTGCACCACGTCTGCATGTCAGAGGAGTCAAATGTTTCATGCAAATTGAAGTTTGGTTTCTGTCATTCATTTACACGACTCTGTGAAAAGTGTTGACACTAAGGTGAGTTTTAACACACGATGTTAGGATGACACCTGATTCTCAGAAAACCTGCAGAATCCTCCATCAATTCACTTTCTTCTTTGTTTTGCTTCCATTAAAATCATTTTAAATGTGTATTTATGCTTATCTATTCAAACCGATTTGCGTTTCCTCGGATGTTGATTTGCATTGAGCTGAACTGAGGTCAGAGGCAAATCAAAACTGGAATGAAATGTATTACATTTGTTGTTAAACTGGAATATTTTTATGTCACTGATACTTTTTAACGAAAACATACAGAGAAGAACCGGTTGACATGAATATAAGTTTGGTTCCCTTTAGTTTGAATCCTTGTGGGGGATAAACTATCAGAGTCCCCAGAAACTAAAGTAAGAGCAGCGCAACTTCAAAATGTTTAACTTAAGTAAAAGTAAAAAGTATCCATCCAGGAAATTACTCAAGAGTAAAAAGTTATTTGGTAAGAAATTTACTCAAGTACAGAGAACAGAGTAATAATTTAAATATTAAATTCTTAATGATTTAATATTAAAAATTACATCATTCAACAAAATATAGTCAAGTGGAAATGTTTGTATTTTAAAGACCAAAATGATGCTATATAATGATGATTTATATAAGTAACAAAAAATAAAATCAAGCAAACAGAACATTTTTCCAAATCAGTCTTTTTTCAATAAAAAAACTTTAAAAACTTTAAAAACTGCAGGTCTGTGTCTGGTGAATTTTTGGTTAAAACATGTTTGTTTTTCATTCAGTGGGTAGAAAATTCAGAAATTTTACTCAAGTAAGAGTAGAAATACTTCATAATCAAATTGTTTAAGTAAAAGTAATAAAGTACAGCATAGTAAAATACTCCTAAAAGTGTATATTTTCAAAGAACTTACTCAAGTAAATGTAATTACTACGGATGGTAATAGATGGGTATTTCTCCTTGAACCTACATTAAAAGAACCACAGACAACGTATATGAATTTTATGAGAAGGAGAAGGCTGAGGGAACCTTCCCCTCCGAGTAGATCACAGAGCATTCTGCCGTCTCTCTGCTCGAGCAGGACTTTTATTTGGAATAACAAAAGTCAGAAATGATAAATAACGAAGTCAGCGGAAATGATAAACAATGAGGTCAGCGGCAGGCTGGCTGGCATTATCTAACTCACAGGTCATCTAGTTCTTT
This sequence comes from Poecilia picta, assembly GCA_033032245.1. Classification (NCBI taxonomy): domain Eukaryota; kingdom Metazoa; phylum Chordata; class Actinopteri; order Cyprinodontiformes; family Poeciliidae; genus Poecilia; species Poecilia picta. The sequence continues at coordinate 21,716,901 of CM065370.1, read as the reverse complement.
CAAACTCTGAAGGGAACAATCAGTTTACAAGAACACAGATATTCTATACAGCAATCAAAAAGTATTCGCACAGCACGTCATTTACTGATTCACATTAGACTGAATGTTGCTTAATATTAGACTGAATATGAACTAAAGAAATAGACAAAAATGATAATACCAAAAAATCTCTAACAGTAATTATGAACCACCAGATAAGGTCAAACTCTGGGCCTCAGCTTCCTTTAAGTTTGTCCTATATGATCATTTGTTTTTTCTTTAAGCAAATGTTGGGTGTGTGAACCAGACAGACTTCCTATGGAAATCACCCTCACAGCTGCTGATTTCCATGTTAGAGCTGAGCTCTGTTGTCTTCAGTTTCCACAAGAAACATGGCAGGTGGCAAGAAGGACGAGTCGCTTGATCCTCTGTAATTAGTTCAAACAAATTAGGGCGTTTTCACACCCGATGGTCCTGTTGACACAGTTGGATTTGAGCCCAAAGTTGCAACATTTGATGCATTTTCAGTTGGTGTGCAGGGCTGGATGAACAACATGCAGCCAAAACGGAGGCGTCACGTCTCAGCTGCTGCTGGATTTCTTCCTGCTATGCTGGACTTGTGCGTTTGAGCTACCAACAAACTGTGTGTCGTGATCCACATGTGTCTGTCTGCGTTTTCTTTCTGGTCATATCCAGGTTTAATATGCCATAGTCTGCTAACTCTCTGTTGTGTATAATTGTCATTAAACCTGGGTTAATGTCTTAACCTGGGTTCGGTCGAACCCCAGGGGTTCGGTGAGTCGGTCTCAGGGGTTCGGCGGAGCCTCTGAGGTAAAGACTCACTTGTGTAAAGTCGTGATGACGCCCCGCTTTGCCATCACTTCCTGCAGAGGATCACGTTACATTGCTTAGCCAATCAGAGGATCACGTTACATTGCTTAGCCAATCAGAGGATCACGTTACATTGCTTAGCCAATCAGAGGATCACGTTACATTGCTTAGCCAATCAGAGCTGAGGAGAAGCCCTGATTGGAGGATCTCCACTCTCAGCATGGATTTGAACTTGTGTCTTTAATTACTTCAGCAAAGCTCACAGTTTTTACCTAATTCTGTAGCTTTTGTTGTTCTTCTAAATCTGCTGCTTAGTCGCATCTTTTCGGGGTTGGTGCTGCCTCTAGTGGCGTGGAGGTGGTAACACAACTAATTTAATTACATAACTAAATCAGAATACCGCAAAGTCTTTATTATTTATCATTAGTTTTTCATTCTCTTAAGAATGTAGAGCTAATTAAATGAAATAAAAACAAGACCTTAAAGTGGTTCCAGTTTCTCTCGATGGCCAACTTGTTGAAACTGTGTCAAATTTTAAATACCTTGGGTCGTTCCTGGACAGTTCAGCTCAACTTTACTGAAAACACTGACTATATTTTGAAGAACTGTTCTCAGAGACTCTACCTTTTAGGAAGACTTAGTGATCTTGGGGTGGCCCTATGTCTTGAATTTGAGAAAAAAAAAAGTCATTTTATTTATCACTACAGAAGGGTTCAGTGAATGTGCATATGAATCTGATGGGTTTGGTACCTAACAAAAGGTTAAGAATCACTGCACTAAGGTCTTTTCATGTTAGTCCACTGACTCCTTGTGTTGAATTTCTCATGCTACTTTCAGACCGCAGGCAAATGTGACCCTCATCTGACTTTTACACGTCAGTCTGAACGGTGAGATTCCAATATTTTCATCCAAATAAAATCAGAATTGTGCCACTTCAATATACTAAAATTGTTTATTTCATACAGAAGAAAGTTATAAAACCTAAAACAGACGAATAACTGTGATGATAAAAAAGGTTGTTCAACAACCAGATTATTTTTAGAAGCTCAGGAAGGAGATTCGATCCTTCTCCAGTGGATAACAGACAGATATCAGCTAAAATAATCATTATTATTAATGTAACAAGTAACAAAAAGCCTAGATCCCAATTTCAGGAAATACATCACTCAGCAGAAGTACAGAGTTTGTCCCAAATTTAAATCACACTGTCCTGTGGAGGCGAACATTTATGCTTGTGTGCAGCCCTCGTCTGGTCAGTTCATCCTTAATCTGGTAAAAAATAAACACAAATAGTTTCATCAGTTCCACATAAAGAGAAGGATCAGTGTTTGTCCTCAGACACTGGAAACAAAACCAAACTGAAAATCTGAGTGGAACCAAAGGAAGGAAAACCGGTCTTTAGTTGACAGTAAACTGGTAAAAGCAGCAGGAACAACAGAGTCACTGACCTGTTTGACCAGAGCATCATAATCGTTCTCCAGAGATAATGAAGTCGAGATCCGTCCTCTGAGAGCCACAACGTAATCTGGACACACAGAAGTTTGAGTCGTTGTAATTAGAGGAGCTGAGTTTGACAGAGGGAAGGTTGGGTTGGTTTAAATGTTGTTATTACGATGAGAGTAGAGAGGATCCTTAACTTAAATGATTAACTGACCTCCACAACTTGAGTTATTACATTTTGAGCTCGAAATTTCATGGTTAAACGTAGAGACCCAGATTTTTCTGAGAAACTCCAAATAATGTGTAGAAAATCTGCCATATCTGGGATTTTTTTCATAGAGCATGCAGTTTTGGTGTCTAGCTGCAATGCTACTTCACTCGCTATTGACTAGCATTCAAATCAGCCAATCAGCAACAACCTTCCTTGCTGCTGATTGGCTGAACCCCAGCAGTGAACACCAGGAAGGCTCTGTATGTCGGCTTCTGCATAGAGCTGAAGTAGTTTCCATTGAGTGCATTAATGCATGTTCAGGTACATTCAGTGAAAATGGGCAGATAGAAGCATTTTTAGGTGGTGTGTCATCCAGGTGTCGGGTTGTTATTTTTGCAGTAGTTATTTTTGGGTGGTTGTAGTCGGTGTGATGATGAAACTGGTGCTGCTGTGGCTGAAGTCACTGCAGCTTGGTGGCCAATGGGGACTGATTGGTTGATAATAGTTGATATCGTTTGAGTTGTAATAAAGTCTTTTGTGGTTGTTTTAGATGACATGGATACAATTCCAGCTGATCAGATTAGGAAATAACCAACAAAATATTAAAACAAAAACAAAATTAACTTACAGTTTCCAACGGTGACAGTAACACATCGGAGGTCAGAGTGGTAGGTATTATAGTTGTAACTGTGGAAATGAACCAATACAGAAGATTAAGTCACATGTTTAGATGTCTGAAAAGAGACAAACCATGAATTTCTTTCTTACTATTTCCTAGATGTTGTTATTGAAAAGAGTAAACTAAAACACACTGTCCAGATGCGGTTATTTCTGATTATTCACGAGGAATTTTAGAAGCACAGTATTTTTTAACCAAACCATTTAGCACCAGTCAAAGCTGATAAGATAAAACAAAGTATAAAAATAAGACGACAAAGCAAAGCACACAGAAACAAATTAAGAATTTAATTCAAAACAATACAATGATGCAGTTAAAAAGATAAAAATCAATCAGTGAAGAAACTCAGTGGTGTTAGGTTCTTATAATCATTAACCTGTTGATCCACAGTTCAGTCTTTAAGTTTTCTGCCATTGCCATCAGACTGATGCTTCTCAAAGCAACAATTTGCTTTAAATAGTTTTTCTAGGTTGAAAATATTAACTCATTCATTGTTTCTGAAATTGAGTCTCTTATTTGTCCTAACTGAGAAATACCTCTAAAAATTTAGCTTAAATTCACATAAATCTGGTTGATGATCACTTAACTCTCATTTTTTGTTTAAGAAATTCAGATTTTTCTGTCCATTTTGAAGTTGTGTGACGTCTATTAAAGCAGCACTAACCTCGTCTCGACAACAAAGCAGACCGGGTGGCTCTGTCCACTTTCTGCTGCCGATGGTGTCCATCTCAGAGTGAAGCTTCCCGATCCAGACGAACTCTTAGTCACATTGTGAGGCCCGCTGAACAGCAGTCCAGTAACGCTTTAACAGGAAACAGATACTCCAGTCGTCATGCAAATATCAGCTGCACGTGAAAATGGCTTGCAAACAGCAGCCCAATTGTACAACCATGCATCTTTGAAAAGCAGAAGTGGAGCCTTCTGCACAACCAACAAGAATGCAGCAAGAGGTTTCTGGATGGTGAGTCAACAATAAAACTCTTGTCTTTTCCAGCAGCCATTGTACAGCACATACAGCGGTAAAACTAGCTAACAACAAAAGCTGGAGATCCGCTTGGGTTGCTAGGTGACAGGTAGTGCCTGCTGATTTGTGATGTTACATTCCTGAGGTTTTGAAACAGCTCATTTTCCAGACATCAAAAAACAAACTTATTGCCAAAAAATGGCTAATAGGGTTTTTTTAATTGCTTGATCTGTTTTCAGAAGCAGTTGAGACTCAAAAATGAGCAAAATGTGTGTTAAAAGAGGAATTAACTTTTTCTTGATTTGAAAAAGCATCAAATAAATGTATTTTCTGTTCCTATGTTTGTATGTTTGTCAGTAATTTGCCATTCAAATTTCCTGAAGCAATGCATCTCTGCAGCAAAGGTCAAAGTGTGAAACTTGGGATATGGTTCCCTCACTTACTTGGAATGAGTTGCTTCTGCTCTGATGTTGATTTCCAGCACCTTATTGACTTGGATGAATTTCTGAGCTCTGTTGTCTGGGGTTGGCGGCAGAAATCTGGCCACATAGGAACCTTCTGCACAGGACGGCACCTCAGGAATCACTGAAGAGTTTTAGAAAAAGCAGGAAACATGAAATCAATTAGTGCAGCAGATAAAATAATTCTTTAGAAGAATCTTTCAAATGGTGATAAAAGCACCAAACTTTCCATAGATACTCACTGGAGGATATGGAGGCCACCATTTTGAAGACGGCCCCCATATTCGGGATATAATTGTTACATTTTGTTATAAATACGCACAGACTGGCCCAATATAGAGGATTCTGGCTTCAAACTGTAGATTTTAACCGTTTGAAAACTAAATCTGGGACTCTAAAGTCTCTCAGCATTTATGAGATTCAACAGTTTGACTTCAATTTTTCTGAATATCTTGGTTCAGAATGAAAATTCATGCTAATTTTGTGTTTATTTAGACAAATATCTGCAATGCACAGAGAGAATGTAGGTAATTAAAGACTTTTATATCATCAACAAAGCCCTTTAGTGGCTGTAAAACAAGATGATCTAAAAATATGTGGTCATACCTTTCAAGGCAAACTGTAAAGGTATCTTGCTGATGGCGTCGTTGGTAGTTTTCACTTCCTGTGATCCGCCGGTTTTGGTCAGAGTGATGGTCTGTCTGGGAAAATCTTCTACCACCAGCTGGACTGCATAACGAAGTTCAGAACTGGTGTTGCTTACTGAGGAGCTGAATGACAGAGAGCAGGACTGCAAAAAGACAGAAAAGAGACCAAAAATATTCAAAATGAAGCGACAGAAAGTTAAACACTTGATTTAATTTACATCCAACCTGGTAAATTACACTTATTCTGATTATTTCTAGATTCAAATCTGACTCTGCAGAAGCAGAACTGAAATAAAACTGGAGATGGTAGAAGTAGATTTAGCACAATTAATGACAACCTAACAATCTATAGCTATGCTAAATATAATATTTAGATGAGAAAACCACATTTAATGACAGCAGTAAAACATTTCAGTGACTGCATAAATTAGAAATTGACAAACATATTTTGTGACTTTCTTGATCAATGAAATCAAGACAGAAGATAAATTACACAAACATTTCATACTTACTGAGGAGACGTTGAGGACCGGCGGAGGGTTACAGGGGTTGCACTCTGAATCTGTTGTGTTTCCAAATCTGCATTTAACCTCGTCTCCGTCAGGGTCAAAGGCCAACAAGTTAATAGTTCTTGGGCAGTTTACAGGAACTCTGAGGGAGCATAACAAAGGATTACAGCCATAGCTGAACGATTCCCAGAGGGGAATGAAGAGTCACATTTAATTAAATTCAATAAAACGTTGAAGTTTGCAATTTGTAGTGGATTTGATTAAAACATGGCAAAGATGCTAATGCTAACAGAACTACCTTAAAGCTGGGAGGATGGTGGTCTGTGGGGATGTGTTGGGTTTGCCGAAGTCGGATCGGTTCCTCAGTTCAACGGCAGCCACAGCTCTCCAGTTTCCAACACCGTTTAAAATGTTGTTTATCCAAACTCCGCCATCCAATCTGCAGTGGGAGTTTATGTAGAAGTACTCAAACTTTACAAATGGTTTGATGTAATGTGTGTTTCCACATTTGTAAGGCCCAACAAAAAAAGGTTTATTTGTATTTCCAGGAGCTGATAAACCAGAGACATAAAGTCACTTTCGCTGCTTCACTTTTAATTGATCCGCGTTGGGTGTGGCTGTGCTGTTGTGGCTCAGGTCCAGTGAAACAGTGTGTGTACCCTGCGAAAATATCCTGCAGGCACTCCTGGAGAACTCTGTACTACAATTGTGTGTAAATAATTAATTAACTAATTAATTAATTAATTAATTAATTAATTAATTAATTAATTACTTAAAAGTAAGATGAAGCTGAATTAAGTAGAGAGTAAGCAAATTGCAGGTGCAGAGAATATTCTCCACCACATAGAGATAGAAGCTCCACATTTGTATTGCATTTAATCAAGTCTAGAGAACTACAAATTGCTTCACACCACATTCAGTGAGCCATTCATCCAAACATTCACAGTCTGATGGTGTGAAGCTAGTGAAGTGATAGCTGACCAACTCCTACCACGACTCCCCATTAGGTATTTCAGCTTCCTGTTGTATTTTATTTTGAATATTTTAGATGAGCTCTATGTTGTATTTCTTCAAATTATTTGGTCTTACATCCCTTAGAACAAGTGAATCCACAATACAGTGTATATCATGACATTTAAATTCTAAAACATAAAAATGCAAGTTTTACAGGTAAGTTCAACAGTAAGTCAGTCACTCAACTGTCGTTTTAAATGGTCATACTACATTTGGCAAGTCATTAAAATGGACTCACTTAGTCTGAAATCCATTGTTGTTGGGAAGCTGATGAGTTATGACTCCTTCTGTCTGACACCATTCACCGTTGACTTCCTCCACTTTGGTTAATGGAAGCGTCTGAGTCCAAGACCCACAGTTGCCTTCGCAGTCCCAGGTGTCACTCTGTGAGCACCCAACAAAATTCAGCTTGTAGCGAAGGAGCACCTGTGAATTACAAAGATGTTAAGCAGCATTAAAGGCAGCCATATGTTACAAACAACGGCCACTTACTGTTACATTTCCATTAGTTTGAGTTTCTCCTGGGTAGTAAGTCATTATAGTGCCAAGAAAATGTGAAGCTTGTGAACCACTGACACAGTGACAGCACCAAGAGAAACATGGTGGCAGAGTGAGCGTCTCTACAAATACTGAGAAATAAACTAGTCAGACAGATTTAGAAATCAGGCAAATTTACATAGTGATCCAGGAAGCTACTGTGCATGAGGAAAGGTTCCACAAGGGACTAGTGTTGAAAAATTCAAAGTGGAGAAATTTGGTAAACACGGAAGGGGAATCAACAGACGTCCTGGCAAACCTGTAATGAATGAATCTCATGTGGTTTGATCTGGTCAGTCAGGTTGGACGGGTTTGATGGCAGCCATTTTTAGGACTTTCGTGGGAAGTTTTCTTGAATTATGATCTGCATTTGCCTACTGATGTACAACGCTCTATGCAAAACAGTCAACAAGTTACATCCACAGAAAAACATCCCTGCAGAACAAACATCACATCTTTACGCTTTGCAGCAGAAGCTTAATGAAGGTAATCAGTTTTGTGCAACACTAACAAATCCAATATTAGATTTTTGCACTTCCTCCACAGTCATTACAGTGACGAACTGGTTCAGCAATTTTCACTTTCTTTGGTTTTAATAATCAGCCGGCACTTGCATCTCATTATACGACAATAACTACCGTATTTTCCTGACAATAAGCTGCTACTTTTTCCTCAGCTTTGAACCATGCGGCTCATAGCCAAGTGCGGCTTATATGTGGATTTTTCCTCAACCACTAGGGGGCTCTTTAGCAGGAAGTGAATCATTGGAAGTCAAAATAGGAAATAAAAAAATAATGCACCCATTAAAACAGAATTAGGCTTTAATAGGAAATTAAAATTTGAGAATGTTGATCAGTCAAATAACACTGAGGAAAAAAAAGAAGATTTTTCGTTTTTTAAATACAACTAGGATCATTATGAGAATTTGAGGCATGGATATTAGAATCCAATAGATGACAGTAGTGCAACAATAATGGATGCAAGCTGCTGTTGAAATCTAAAGGAGAAGATTTTCATTTAGCACATCCTAGTCGCAGACAGAAAAGATATTTTTCTCTTCAAACTCATACGCCCTCATAATCAGTTCAGTTAAATCTTAACTTGGCAACTTTTCATTTTCAACCGTAATAAATGTGATAATCAATTGAGCTGTTATGACTCAAATTTTGGGTGTCCGCCCCTCTGCTGCATCGCTGTGGAAAACCTGAAGCGGCAGAGATATCTGAGGCTAATAGTCCGGAAAATACGGTACTTCAATCTGCTGTCATAAAAACCAAAATAATTATCAAGAGACAAAACTTAAGTATGAACAAAGACTGAAGAATACAAAACTGTCTTAGGATCAAAACAGGTGTCATTTATCAGGCAGGTTTTCATGAGTCATTACAAAAATTCATGTGAAAACGTGGATGAGACCGTAGTTTTCTTAAAATAAACACATAATCAGTCATTCATTGTCAAATATTAAAATTGTTTAAGTTCAGTACTGTTGTTCAGGCACTCAACACATCATTCACAAAACTCCAAACTACATTTCTTAGTTTTGAAGTTTTTATTTTTGGGTTAAGTTATGAAACAATAAACTTCTCAATAAATTTAAAAATTAAATTTCTGAAATGAACAGAGCTTAAATACAGAACCTGTCAAGAAAATATAAAGAAATGAAGGAGAATTTAAAAAAAAAAAAAAGAATGGAAAGAACAAGGAAAGGATTTTGGAAAAACAGGAGAGAGTTCAGACACAACTAGCTAGCAGAAGCTACAAGCTACTCCTAGCAAGTAGTAGCTAGTATCTATAATAGTTTATAGTTTGAAGCAACTAGCTAGATGCAACTACTAGCTACTAGATAGTGATAGACATTAGCTTCTACTAGCTACTAGTAGAAGCTTGTTTGAAGCTAGTTGGTACTAGCTAGTAGTTACTAGCTTCTAATTCGTACTAGTAGCTAGTTGGGCATCAAACAAGCAATAGATTCAAACAACTTACTAGCTCCTACTAACTAGTAGCTTCTGTGCCAATTAGTGCAGAAGCCAGGAAACAAGAAAAGATAGGAAGGAGGAGATGTGGACAACACAGAAGGAGAACGGAATGAAGGACAGAAAATAGGATGCATAGAAGGGAAAACAAGAAAGATGACAATGGAAGAAAGAATAGACAGAAAATTGGGCACAAGGAGGTAAAGGAAGGAAAACCTAAACATACAACAGAACCAAAGACAAAACAAGACAGGAGGAAGGTCACGAAAAAACAAAGAAATAAGGGAGTAAGGCAAGAAGAAAGGGCATTATATTTACAAAAAAGGCTAAAAAATATTATTCAAAGACTTTTCCACTTTCCCAGAATGGAAAGAAACTACGTTTATTTTTTTCCCCACTTAAACTTTAGAACATGTCTGTCAGTGTTTGCATCTGAAACTAAAGAAAGCACAAAAAAAATCTAAAAAAAAATATTTTTAAAATGTTCTGAACTGACTGACAGCATCATGGTGAATGATGAACACATGAAATGGGTGTCTGAAAGTCTCTGGTTTCTCTTGTAGAAAAATTAAGTGCAGTTGTGAATTGATCATTCGGAAGATTCATGGACACTGAGTCGCCGTTCATGAAGTTTTCAGTTTTAGCTTCTGGTAATGTTTCTGAAAAATAAGAGAAAAAAAAACGGGAAACCAAGAATGAGCCAATAATTTGTTTTATAAGTGTTTTTATTAATGTGACTGTGCGTACCTGCAGGTTGTCGTAATGTTTCTGGCTGCTACAGTGGATTTTCTTGGCGGTGCTTTCATTCAAATAAAAAATAGAGCACAAGTTACAGAAAAATCCAGACTTGGGAACCACAAATTCCTCACCTGGAAACAAACGGGGGGGGGGGGGGGGGGAACATGACTATGAATTTCAATCGAATGAATTTCAATCTGTCTTTTATTTTTTTCTCTAAATGTGTGAATTTGTCACCCAGAGGATTGCTGGGGTTAAATGGCGGCAGCTGGAAGTCCAGAGGAACACTTGGAGACTGAGAACAGGATCGCTTCGCTTCGGGTTTGGTGAGATCTTTCTCCTGTTTATCAACAACTGAAGAACAACGGAAACTCGTGAAAACATTTTACATCTTTTCCTCGTTCGCCAAGAATTCAAATCAGCTACTTTGCAAATAAATCTGTGCTAAAGTCCTTCCTATTTCTTGAGTTTTCTGATTATACACATAATGAATACACAGCAACTAAATGAAACACCACAGCTAGAATATCCAAATCATAGTTCTACTTAATCGTTCTAAAACCTTGTGGCTGAAAAATTCCATCAACCCATTAATTCACTTTAATTGAATATTTTTTTTCCAACTAGTTTGGTTCAAGTTTTGTCTAAAACGAACATTAATCCAAATTTTAATAAACATTTCATAAATTCTGGCTTGGATTCAAACTTATCAGTCACAGTTGAGAAAAGAAGCCAATAATCCCCACTTGTGATTTCTGCATACCAACATCCAGCTTGTTTGTGCGGCCTATCGGCCTGCAGAGCTACCTTTTGAAGGATGCCATCATTGCTTGATGCCATCATTGCTTTATAACTATATAAAACAAACCTGTGTTGTCGTCATGTTTCCGTTTAGAAGAGTTTGAAGTTTGTACGTTTCTCTCCTCATCTTTTTTCTTGTCATCTGAAGTCGACAAATCCTAAAATGAAACATTAACAGAGTTTAAAGCAATCATCTGAGCCGTTTGGTTTTATTTTTTTTTCTAATCTAAACTTGAATATGTCTGTACCTTTAGACGGCCCACTGATCGCTCCTGAGTTCCCTGCTTTTCCCGTCGATCCTCTTCTGCCTCTTTAGGAGCAACAAACTCCTGAGTTTCTTCTCTGTTGTAAGTCACAGCAGCCGACGCGTCTTTCTCTCCTCTCTCAGGTAGAATCACTGACTCATCGGTAGCTACTTCCATCGACTCGTTCCTCTTCTCTTCTTTCTTAAGGTCCATTTTTGACGTACTCCTATGTTTTTCTGCAGGTTGATTCTCTCCAGCGGCCCCTGCTTCATCATACTCCCCTCCAATGGGTCGCCATAGATCTTTTATCTGTGTGGAAACTGTATCGTCATTTGCAGCCATTTCAACCTTTGTCTCACTTTCTTTCTGAAGAGTTGATTCTATCGTCATTGTATTTTCTGGATCTTCTAGAAAATCTACAATCTGATAAACAGGCTCTTCTCCTTCCTCACTTTGTTCTCTACTTGTTTTATTGTCCTTCTTTGGTCTTCCTCTTCTTAGTTTCTGTGTAGTTGGTCGGTCATACTCAACATTGTCCAATTCCTGATGAGTAGCGTCCGCCTCCCCAGAGTCACTCTTCTTTGTTGGTGTACTTTCCTTTAGAGGAACATCTTTTTTTGGAGTTTTGTCTTTTTCTTTTTCCTTTGAGTCTCTGACTGGTGTGCATCTTCTTCTTGTGGGGGTCTTGTCTTCCTTCATCTTTGTGTTTTCTTCAACTTTCTTTGCTGTGTTTTGTCTTCTTCCTCTAGTTGATCTTGTCATCACTGGTTTTTCACTGGGACTTTCTTCCACTGAGTCTAAAACTGTGAACACTTCCTCTACTTCGTCATCAGATTTCTTAGGTTCTTCTACAGGAGGTGATGCCTTATCTTTTTTGTTTCCTCTGGGTGTTTGTCTCCTACTACAACTCCCTGAGGTTGAGGGTTCTTCATCAGAATCGTCTTCAATGGAGTCCACAACTTCATAGTCCATTTCCTCGAAATCCTCAAGACTCTCTTCTTTCTCCGTCTTGCTGTCCTTTGTTTGTACTGCGGGCTTCGTTTTGTCCTGTTGCTTTGGTGATTTTTCTTTTTCACCTTTAGATGTTTTGCTTTTTGACTGACCTTGTCCAGCTGGTTTGAGATCTCCAGAGACGATTTTACTGTCTTTTGTTGCTCGTTCTGATTCAGTCTCAGTTTTTGTGGGTTGATCGTCCAATGAATCTATGACCTTGTAAGTCTCTTCATCTGTGGGTTCATCCTCTGCTTTAGACAGGAGGTCAGTTGGAACTACAAGTTTCTGGTCTTTCAAAGTGTCTTTGCTGCCATCGTGGAATTCGTTAGAGGTCTGACCAGCCTCTTTGGAGCTTTCACAGACCCTCTTTGACAAAAGGATGTCATCTCTTTGTTTTACACTATTGCTATTTGGAGTCTGGTTGGACTCTTCACTTGTCACTTGGTTTTTATCAGATGATCTGTCAGAACTCTGGGCTTCTTTAGTCTCATCATTTTCAGAAACCTGCGTCATTGTGGGAACTTCTTCTCCATCATCAGCTGTGGCAGTCTGATCTATAAGTGCACCGTCCTGCAGCTTGGTGGACTCATCTACTTCAATTTCCTGGCTTTCAACTGATGGGCCGCTGTCATTATCAGCTCCCTGATGAGTGACATGGTCCTGCTCAGGTCCAGATATTTGGATTTCAGTTCTTCTGTCTTGATTGTCATCCTTGTTTTTCTGCTCATGAGATTTTTCATTGACTGAATTAAGAACTTGTTTATTCTCATTGCCCGTCGTCTCCTCTGTGCTGTTGCCATTTTTCTTATCCTTTGCTTGGGTTTTCTTCATCTCATTGACGGATTCATTCTTCTTTGCAGAACAGCTCTCTGCTGACACATGGTGGTCAGACGTTGCCACTGCGCCCTGTGTAGGTTTTACATCCTTTTTATGCACTGACTGAGTTTTTACAGATAATTTAGTGGCTGATGCTGGTGAACGGACACTTCCACGCGCGGATGAGGGTTTTGATGACCGAATGGGAGGCTTACTCTGGTTTGACTGAGATTTCTGACCAGAGGAAGGTGGAGTTTTCACAAACTTTGAAAGTGAGGAGGAACTTTTAGTTCCCCTTGCAGACCTAGTTTTGGTTTCAGATTTCTTGGACTCATGGAGGCTTTTTTGCTTGTTTGCTGATGACGATGTGGATCGAGAGGATGAGTTGCCTTTTGAAGACTTGGATGAAGAAGAGTTCGTTGACGTCTTTCTGGAAGCTGAGCTCTGCTTGTCTTTTGTCTCTCTGGATGTTGGCTTAGGTGAGGAAGAGTGATCTTCTACAACCATGTCTTCCACGTCTTCATTAATTTCATCAACTGTTACAAAATCTCCAGAGTAAAAGTCAAGCTCATCGAATTCTCCTAAAGAATGAATAGTTTTATCCTGGGTGGAGATAAAATGTCATTCAGACTTTAAAACAATTTATGTACATTTTGCAATCAAAATGCAAGTAAGATATTGTTCTTATGTACAAAACAGACTAAAAAGGGGAGAAAATTTTTTTTTATTTACTTTTGTGTGTGGTGGGTTTTCCTGCTTTGCATCCTCAGGAGTCGTCTTGCTCTGCAAAACAAAAATAAAACTGTTAAACAATTTTCCCTGATTAAAAAGCAACTTAACTAAGTTTAACAGTTGAGCTCTGAGTAAAAGTATTTATGAACCACCTTCAACACTTGATAGAGAATCGAGTCTTATTTTGAAAGTCTAAATAAAGCCACCATTACCTGTTTGTTCCTGTTTTCAGATGCGGCTCCTTCAGTCAGTCTGTTCTTGTTAGTTGCTGCTGTTAAAGCCTTGAAGCTGTTATCATCCACATGGGGAAGTTCAGCAGCATTTTTACCCAGATCACCGATGGATGTTATGGTGGAGGATTCAGCAGAAGCTTTTGCAGATGTTTGAGAAACTAAAGAACAAAAAAAAAAAACATTAAAGATTTTCAAGGACCCGACTGAGCCGGATTCACACAAAATGTTACAACACGCCAGAGCGAGTTTTTTGTTTTTTTTTTAACAGAAACTAACCTTGCTGTGTATCTGTCTTCCTTAGAGACCATTTCTGCTTTTCCACAGCTCCGATTTTCCGATCTTCCACTAAAGTCGCTGGACTTTTCTGCCTCTCTGATGAAGCTTTCACAGATTTTTCTTCAGATTTCACAGGGGTTTTCTTTAATTTTGCTTCAGATCTCATAGGTTTTTCTTCAGACTTTGCAGATTTCTCTTCAACTTTTGCAGATTTCTCTTCAGACATTGCAGGTTTCTCTTCAGCTTTTGCAGATTTCTCTTCAGCTTTTGCAGATTTCTCTTCAGACTTTGCAGATTTCTCTTCAGACTTTGCAGATTTCTCTTCAGACTTTGCAGATTTCTCTTCAGACTTTGCAGATTTCTCTTCTGCAACAGACTTCGCAGATTTCTTTACAGCTTTGACTGTGGTTTTTGGTTTAGAAGTTGATGTTTTTCCTGCTATGGTTTTGTTAGGCTGCTTTCTGACCTGTGATGCCTTATTTGGTGCAGATTTGACACCGTCTCTCACAAGTTTTGAGTTTGTCACCGGTTTTTTAGCCTTAGCAGGGGCTCTCTTTCCTGCAATCTTGGATTTTGGAACCACTGAAGCCTGATTTTTTCCTCCAACTGTCTTCCCAGTGCTTTTTGCATTCGTACTGGATTTGCCGACAGTTTTAGAGACCTTCTTTGTTGCGATGCCTTTTGCTTTGGAAACCAAGACTTTTGCTTTTGAGATAAATTTGCCTGCTGTGGTGTTTTTAGTCTCAGACGATGCAAGCTTTTTAACTTTCACAGTGACGTGGGATTTGGTAGTTTCAGAACTGGAGACACCAGATTTTCTGTGAAGAAGAAAGTCAAAAAGGAGAGGGAATTGAAATGAAGCACCTTGGCAAACTGTTTAAGTTCAAATTTATTCCCATAATCTTCATTTCTTTAAGCATTTCAAACTGGGTATCCTGAGGCATAACTTACTTCTGTGGAGCTGCCTTCTGCAGTGACTTCTTCAAAGGGGTTCCCTATAAAGAAACAATACGTTGTTAGTGAGCTGTTGATGGTGAAACATTAGTTAAGGTGCAGACAAATTGAAGTACCAGTGGCCTGTCAACAGAGATGGGCAATCCCTTCACGTTGAATCTCGTCAAGCACTGCAGTTTCTCTGCGTCCTCTGCTTTCTCAAAAATCACACGCGCCTTGAGGAGAAAACGACAAAACAAAATGTACAGCCACAGCAAGGTGGATGGATGTTGTAGAGTGGCCCAGTCAAAGCCCGGACCTCACAGGTAGAGACTGAGCTTGAGCATCGCTCTGTAGTGGAACTACAACCCAAAAGGCATCTAATAAATACTGACTTGAGGGGAATTAATCTGTCATTTTAGGTTAAATATTTGTATTTGTCATTTTGTAAAAATATGTTTTCACTTTAAGAAGGGATTTCTGTACATTATCAAAAATATTTATTTTGTTGACCCCAATTGATTTTTCAAAGCAAAAAAAAAGATTTTATAGGCAGAGTATAACAAAATATGCAGATATACAGTATATAAAGGAGGAAAGAAAATACCTACCTTCTTTGTTGATCTGTACATAACTAGCGATTTTACTTTTCCAAATTTCTCCATGGATTCGACCATATCGGTGTACGAAAGAGAAGTAAAAACACCAGAGAAATTCACCATACAGGGAGACGTGGGTCTACCAGGCTGAACCAGGAGAGGATAAACAAATAAATCGAATTAATAAACTGCTTAACAGATAAAAATAGCAGCCATATTGGCTAAATGAAACCAACCGCAGGCTTTGTTGAAGAGCTTGTCCCGCTCTTTGGGCGGCTGGACATGCCCTTGGATGATTTATGGGAAAAAGTCTTTTTCTCCGTCTTTGAGGATGACGAGGCAGCGGAGGATTTTAAATTCACCAGCTCAGCCAGTAAAACGGGAGCCAGAGTTTTAACCATGGCCTCCAGGTCAGACTGTTTAGACAGAGACTGAACAGCTAGAAAACAAAGAGACATTTTGTCAACTAGAAGTTAAGGAGTTTACCAACTTCTTTAAATGCTAAAGATTAAAAGTCTTTGATATTCAAACCTTTTTTTCCCAGGATTCTTTTAGCCAGCCTGTCAGCACTTCCGGACCTCCTGTGCCCTGACACTGATCTCTCTCTTGATGACCGCCTTTCATGGCTTCTCCTCGGTGACAAGCGTCTCTCGTCGCTTCTTCTTGGAGACGATCGGCGCTCGTAGCTTCTCCTCGGCGACGACCGCTTGGCTTCCCTCCTCCTGGGAGAGGACAGTCTGTCGTAACTTCTTGAACGTGAGCGGTAGTGTGACGAAGTTTGGCGATCATAAGAATCAGAGGGGGGCCTAACAGGAAAAATTAAAACATTTTAATGCCATAAAATTAATTTTAATACCATAAAATTCTGCTTGTATCTTGAAAAGAAGTTTTTTTTACACCTGAGAATGTGTTTGGAGGTGTGCGGCGACCGTGATCTGCTACTCCATCTCCCTCTTCTACTTTCAGAGCCATGCTGGTGGAGCGGACTCTGAGATCTTGTATGGCTAAATCTTCTGTCCCGTTTTTCCTTTCTGTCCTCTGACCCATGTCGGCGGTGAGGAGCGGGCAAACGCGATACATTCTTTTGAAACGATGTCTGTTGGCGGTTCTTCAAATTATGACCAGGGTTGGTGCGTTTAGGATGACAATCTAAAGCCGAAGCACTTAAAAATATAAAGACAGATTAAAGTACAGTTAAAGCAAACCTTAGAAACGCCACGATAAGACTACATAAAAATAGAACTACCACATTGAATTCTTTGCATAAGTGCAAAGAGTCTGCTGTTACATATCAGAGACAGTGTCAGCTGTGGCGGTAAAGTTATAAAAGAGTATTGAATGTATTGGAAATTGAATCTTTCTTTAGGATAACATTGACCTCTTAAGATCAAAGTATTGTGGTCCAAATTTTATTTTTTTGACATCCGAAATTATTTATTTTCAAACATGTTGAATTCTTTCTCCTGACACATCTATGGATGAATTTTGCCCACAGTGAGTCTTCGGGACAAACACTTACTGATGATGGAATGATTTCAATGATTCATGTCCACAAATGCCAACAAAGTATGGAATAAGTAAAATTTACTTTGATAATGAACATGAAGACTCACTCTGGATAAAACAGATTTGTTTAATCTGTTATGAGAAACTTAAGTATGTTTGTTGTGTTTCCAGATTAAAACCTTTAGTTTTGACTAAATTAATGTTAAGATGCTATAATGAAAGTTATGACACCTTCTTTTGGTTGGGGTGTTTCATATAATAGTTTTTTTTTTGTTTGATTGGTATATGTTGCCTGTTTATTAGTTTTGTTGAATTATTTTTTTATTTTGACATTAAATGTATACACACACCATAGTTTTGATTGTTGAAAAAAAAAAACTATGTTTTTATGCCACAGATAAAGTTCTTTTTTTTTAAAATTATGGTCCCAGTTTGGTCCATCGTGCCATTGGATAAAAGGTCTTTCCAATCCAAGCCAACAGTCAATCTCTTTCCCTTCACCAACACAAACAGCAACATGCAAATATACACCAATATTAATGCATCATGCATCCCTAATAACTACAAATGCAGTCCAGTTGAAAGGCCAGAGTTACCTCAAAAACTCCGGAATCCTCCCATCCCACTCAGGGTATCTGTAGAAAATCAAACACTAAATTCAAATAAAAACTTCTGGGATTTGTGGACAATAACGGGGAAAAAAACAACCCTGCAGAAGAACAATGGATGTGATCCAACATATAACATCACGCTTCCGATCGAGTCATTTTTAAAATGGGCCATGAGAGACTGAAACACGACTGGCTGGAGTTTGCACACCAATCCTGGAGCGATATGCATTGAACTATGCATTTTCCTTGACACCGATTGGCTGTTGGCCTTACAAGTGCATTTTCTGCAGTAGTGCCAAGATGGCTTCCCCTATATTACTGCATAATAGGGTATTTTTGGTGATTGATTTGGCAGTTATAATCAATTTTAGAGGAGATCTCAAGCAATTGCAGATTTTATCCCTTTTTGTCCCTAACCGAAACAAATACCAGGAGTCCACTGCTCTTGTTCTTGGTGTCGCCGTTTTGAATATCTGACTTATATCAAACCACAATGAATTGTTTATCTAAAAAGTTTGGTTTTCCCAAATTTAGCATTTTACCACCTTGTAGGAAGGCGTTTACAGTAAACAGGTCCTGGTCTGCCTGTATTATTTGATCTGCTCTGAGAGTAGAGCTTGAATATCTAGAGAATGCTAGTCAAACCATTTTTAAAAAAATTCAAAGACTCAGGTTTATGACAGACAATAACTTTTTAGACAATGTCATCATTGGATGGCCTTCTAAAATGTCAGAACCACACAGATATATTTTAGAAACCAAATTATTGACTTGTAAGACTAAACAAACATCAATAGTAAGGTATGACTTAACTCAGACATATCATCCAAACATTATAAAAGGGTTCTTGACCCAGCTGCTCCTGTCTTACAACACCCAAAAGTTAATTGTAGAGAGTATCAAGCAAGACAAAAATTAAATTAAAAAGATCAGACCAACCTGTCCCTTAGCAGGGTGGTGTTCCCAAGATGAAGGCCAGTATTCTGGTGGGAGAGCCAGTCCTAATCACAACAAACAAATGTTTTAAACACCATACTTGTTAGCATATCCTAAAGCAGTGTTTCTCAGTGCCGCGCATCAGGGATCACTGCCCTGAATATTTTAGATGTGCTACCAGATTTCAGTGATTGCATGACCTCCTCTGCATGTCATCACCCACCCATTCAAGTCAGGTGTGTGGCACAAGAGAAATACCTAAAACATGCAGATCAATGGTCCTTGACGACCAGAAATGAGAAGTACTGCCCTAAAGTAAGTCAGTGAAATCTTTAAAAAGAAATGTTCACACATCTCTAGAACCTCAAATGTTTCGCTTAATGTCAAAACATTAAGCAACCAATTAACTAAACAGCTGTTTGCAATAAAATAAAAAGAAATGCTAGCAAAATTCTGAAGGACCCATAACCTACCAAACCTAAACATAATCATATTACATTTGATCTTGAACGCAACAATTTACAAATCTTGGTTAAAATAATGTCGTCAACATTTTCACAAAGTAAGCAAAAGCTTGATAAACTCCTTAAGGGGCTTGGGATCTCCAGTGTCCATCTCTTTGGTCTTCATCAGAATTTGAGCTTCCTGAAGGGTCATCTGGAAGGTGGTCCGCATCATGTCAGGACAAAAACACTCCAAGATGGGAAATTATAGCTGAAGAATGAGATGACAGTGGACCAGAAGGGGGGGAAACCATTTCATCCATCGTCCATAGCCATTGGCCCTGGAATGGCTGCGAGTGCCTTTCTCCAACAGACATTGGGAAAGAGGCTAGTAAACCGCATGTCGATCGCAGGGCAACACAGAGATACACTGGAAAAACATTCATAGACACACTCATAACTAAGGGCAATTTAGAGAGACCAATTAACCTTGGCAACTTTTTGGGCTGTGGGAAACATGGAGAGAACGCACACATGCACAAGGAAAACATGCTAAGTCCACGCAGAAAGACCCGAGGCCGGGATTTAAACACAGGGCTTTCTCGCTGCAAGGCTCAGCAATATTTATATTTCAAAAATACAAACTATAAATGAAAAAAAAGTTTTGTTTTAAAAATATGTCCTCTTAACTCCAACATCAGGAGTTATAAATGGTTCCAGCAAAAATGTATCCTCTTGCCTCCTTTGGCAATAAACTCCAACATCTGGTAAAGTCCCAATGATCTGTCGGCTATTCCAGATTGTTTTTGTTCAAGTCCATAAAGCCGGTTGTTTCCATTTTCGTCAGCTGAATCACAGCTTGGTTCCTCATATGCAGTAAAACAATCATGGCTAATCCAGTAACATCCATGTTATCCTAAATAAATCTCTACAAGTCCAATTAAAAAGGGATTTTCTGATGAGTGTCAGTTCATCAAATAACTTCAAAAACGCAAAGTTCAACAACTTTGAATTACAAAATAGTTCAGAACCGTCAAAGGTAGAAACATTTTGGTACACAATCCTAAGTTTTGAATGCATTATTGTTTGAAGTCTAGGCTAAACAATAATCTGTGCCTTTCCTTAAAATAAGCTTCTCATCATGTCAAACAAAAAATCATCATGAATATGTCCAACACACACCAACCATATCCTACTTGCTATGCGAGAAATCTGCAACCATACACTCACCTTCAAATTGATACATTGTTTAATACAAAGAGAACAGGTATGAGGAAATAATCTTGGTGTTGCTGCAGAGCAGTCTTCCATCAGGGCTAGCGGCGGCAGATGGCTTGGCGGCCCAGCACGAGTCATGGCATCCATCTTGCTTGGCCCTGGATTAGGTGGAGCAGGATGTATGTGTTGTAGACGTGGTGGTGGCTTCTTCGCAGGCTGTGGAGGTCCCTGGTGCCTCTGGAGCTGTTGCTTCGGTCCACCCTTGGTTTTATTCTTCATCTCCAAATCAGAAGCTTTTGAGGCTTGCCTTGTAGATTTGTGCTGATTGTCATCATGACTCTGGACATTGCTGCCAATAAGCACAAGCCCAGGCCGCCCAGGATGAACTCCACGAATCAAATTCGAGGGTGGTTTGGACAGCTGGGTTTCGGAGGCTGCCTGGTGAGCTGGTCCTGGGTTCTTGGCTGGAACTTCAGGCATGAGTTGTCTTAAATCTGTGTCCTTGTTCAGTTGTCCAAAAGAGGGCAGCTCTGATTTTGAGGAATGTCCATAGTCAATCACTTTGCTTTGTTTGACGACCGTCGAAGTTACTTGATCTGGATCCAACACTGGCCCTCTGGAGGTAATCAACTCATCCATTTCACCCATACTCCTCATGGGTTGAGCTTCATCGTAGGATGTCGAGTGAACTGAAGTTGCCGCTCTCGTCTCCTTCTCCAGTCGGATTTGCCTTAAGATGAAAGGCAGGTTGTCAGGGGTGATCTGGTATCCGGGGTATGACGTCAGGCGGTGCAGGTCTTCCCTCAGAAGCCCAAACTGCTGGAGGATGTCCGTGGCCGGTTCTGAAGTGTATGTGGAGTGAATGGATTCCCAAGGAGGTGCAGATTTGTCAGACATACAAGTATCATAATTACCCAAACCAACAAAGGACTGCTTCCCATCTTCACCACTGCCTAGGAAGGTGGGTGGAGCAGAAGGATACATTTTTGACGACTCTTCCACTGAGGCCCAGTTCAAGGAGGTGTCGTCTCTCTCGACAGTGAAGGGTCTGTTCACTTGAGCAGCAGGAGGTGGCAAATATGACTGCATCCCAGTGTTTGTGGATGGAAACGTGTCTCTTCGAACATTGGTAAATTGGGTATTTTGGCTTGCAGAATTTTGCATAGCCTCCTCCCTGGCTCTGCTGATGTTCAAGTCCAAATGTTGGTCTATGTCCTTGTCTACTGGTACCGTATTTCTTTCAGGTCTGTAGTTTATTGGCAAATTCAGAAGGGATGTGATAGGTCCTCCAGATGGTCCACAGTTGATGACAGTAGATCCAGAAGAGCCGGAATTGGAACCA
Source organism: Poecilia picta (assembly GCA_033032245.1). Classification (NCBI taxonomy): domain Eukaryota; kingdom Metazoa; phylum Chordata; class Actinopteri; order Cyprinodontiformes; family Poeciliidae; genus Poecilia; species Poecilia picta. The sequence continues at coordinate 21,695,231 of CM065370.1, read as the reverse complement.
GTGCCAGGGTGAGGTGGTGGCCTCCGAGGGTCCATCTCCATTTGTCCACCTGGCTGTACATATGGTCCTTGTGGTCGCATCCTCTTACCAGGGTTGAAAGGATTATACATGGGATGAGACATGGTGTCAGCAGTCTTCAGAAGGTTCAGGAGACCGATGCCCACAGCAGTCGGCGAAGGTGGTTTTGTGGCTAAGTTTGGAGCAGGTGCGTTGGGAGTTTGTCGTTCAGGTCACAGGACCACTTCAGACCAGGAGGACATTGTTCATAGATCCAGCTGACCCAACTGGAAAGATGAAGCCTGCCCTCTGGACAGTGGCAAACTCCTGGGAAGCCCGCCAACATAGGGGGCTTCTTCGGTGCCCAGGAGCACAACACGGGCTGCAATTCTACAAAAGCAAAGAAAAGCTGAAAAGTTTAAAGGAACAAAGAATGGGGTTAGAGACTGAGGCTAGACTTGAGCTTGGTGGATGAATGAAATACAACAATTAGAAGTTACCTGCCTATTAGCCAACTCTTCTGTTGATATCAAATATCTTAAAAAGATTCAGGTGTTCATAAGTGAGAAAGAATAGAAGGCTAATGTTGCTGCTATTTAAGACTGAATAGAGGAAACACTGTCACTGGGATTAATACATGCCTAAAATTTATTTTGATTTTGTTGTATTTGCTTAAGCAACTAAAAAATGTCTTTTAGCCACAGGTTTTTCATTTTAGATGGTTGTATCTCTTGGAGCCTTCTGGTTTACTACAATGACGATACTTTTTATGATACAATCAGTTTTAAGAGAATAAAATTATATATTTGTCTTGACAAGTCCTAAAACTCAAACGATCTGTAACAGTTTCCTGACTGGTAATAAGTCTACTAAAGACCTGGAGCCTAGAGTACAAAGGCTGCATTTTAAAATATGTTAATCTCAACAAACGTATGTATAAAACATTTGTCTCTCCTTTTCCAATGGCATGTTTTTAAATTAATGTGAAGTAAAACCATATAATGCATAATTGTGTCTGATTTTCAATATTTTACCATTTTATTTATTTCTAGCAATAGAAAGTGAAAAATATTAGACAAATATGTCAAAATTTTGCCCTTACTGAACAGTATTTTTATTCTTTATTTCATTTTCATAATTTACCTTTGCATGAGCCTATTTGTTGTTATTGCTTGTGACTTTTTGCTGTGTTGGGCAGAAATTTCCCCATTGTGGAAATGTAGAATAAAAATTAAATAGATGTTTATTCTATTCTAAATGGGTTTAAACACGCATGTATGTGATTTAAGAGTTTCCAACAACCCGACTTTCCTGTGTGAGGACATTGTTTATATTGTGCAGACTAAAGAATCACAAGTAGAAACCATATTTACCTCTATTTACATGATTAAACAGGGGCTTGTCATTCCTCAGTGTGCAATTAATAGCATGTGATTTGAATGTACACAGGAATGATGCTGGAAAAGAAGCATCTTTGTATTGGATCATGTGTCATAACTGGAGCGTGTTTTTCAGCCATATACACCATACATAGTGAATGTGACTGGGATCAGTACACAAAATAGAAGCAGGAGGAGAAGAAAGACAAGTTAGTGAGATTATAATCTGTATTAAATACATTTTAAATAATCTCCCAGTCCTTTGTGGTCTTTCTGGTCAGGGGTCACTCAGAACAGCCAGTGTTGTGGTCAGCGAGGAGATTCTTCTTCGGGTGGAAAACAGAAAAATCCGGAATAAACTCTTACGCAGCTCCATCCAAACAGTCTTCATGACAGTAGGGAGTCGTTACAGAGCTGCACGACAAACCGGGGGAAGGAAACCGAGGTATTTGGGGCTGTTCTAGCTCCATAATGGGGCTGTGCTAGTCCCACTTGACCTGCAAAACCGTATCTGCAGCATAAACAATTCTCACGCAGTGAAATCACAGAATAAAGCAAAACATTTGTTAAATAAATATCGAGACGCATCCTTAAATATGTCACATCGCAATAGCATCTCGTCATTTTTCATTCTGCTCCGTTAGCAGTCGATAAATGTCACAAATTCATCATTTTACATGAAGCAGCGTTGATGCTAATATTTCCCTCGGCTACAGGGGAAAACAACACAAACGGTCGAAATGAAACCCGAAAGAAACGACTTTTCATTCGGCATTTTTTACATTCACTTCAGTTACATACCGGTCGGTAAAAGTGTGTAAAAAGTCCACTTAACACGAACTCAAACAGCTCCACGGGTCGATTAAAGATTTATTTTTAGCCTCTTCCTTTCCTCCTTCGCTGTTTCACATCGGTGAACGGATATGACCTTTGAGTGTTTCCGGTTTGAGAAACTTCAGTTTAAAAGCACGAAAGCGAAGAACCATTGAAGGGGTCCGCACCATTTTCACGACGGCGTATCCCGGACAACCCCCTTTACAATCGTAAGACATTTTAGCCCCAAGTACGAACTAAAACGTTATAACTTTATATGACCGATACATGTAAGCTGTAGAAAATGTGTCATTTAGTGCCTCGAGACTAAAAGAATTTCTAAACCTAATAAAAAAGGTACTCATTGCAATTCTTCCAATAAAAAAGAAAAATTTGCATTTGTTTTAAAAATTAAGCTTAAAAATTATATTTAAAAACATTAAATGACTATATTTTTTTCATTTAAAAGAAATGAAAAAATACTTGATTTTTTTCTTGATTTAGAAATTAAATTCAGATCAAATTCTTCCAGTCAGATGTTGCTGTGTAAGTTTTAATTAAGGCTTTTGAAGCGAGGAACAGGAGTTCAAATTTAATATGAACAAAAAAAATGTCCAGGTAAAAAAGTGGCAAAAAAAGAAGCAAAACATAAAGAAAGTGGTACATATACCAAAAATCCCAGTCATGTTTTCATTCATTTTTAATCATCTCAGTCATCACATGTCACAACAGAAAGGGATTCAAAATGACTCAATCTTTACTCATTCACACACAATTAACTTTCAAATCAAATAATTACACTTTATGAATTTCTTTACATGTGACAATTCGTTTTCATTCTATTTTTTAAATAAATGTACAGAAATGAAACAACACTTTGGACCCTTGTTTAAAGAGAAAAGTCACAACAGAAACAAAAGCTGAGTCTCATAACTACAAAACTAAATGCAGAACAGCAGCTTCCATTAGTCAGGAACCGTTAGCAAGTCACGTTTAAATAAAACTGAACTCAACTTTGCATCAAACTGATGCACTATCCTGTGACACCGAGTGACGAATGTGGAAAAGTTGATGGTAACGTAACCTTTTGATTTGTAGAATAAATCATTTGAACAGTCCACACTAGTAAACAGCATTTCATTTACTGCCTGCTTATCTCAAAATGTATTGAGCCGGCAGTAACTGTTAGTTGTTTTTCTTCCCAATTAAGTTAGGAGCAAACTACTCCAAAATACGTATATTTGCCACTTTTAGATGAGGAATATATAACTTATGTATAAAGAAGGCACAAAAAACTGATAAAATACTGAAAGGTTTAAGAAAGAAAAGGAACTAAAAGTTACAGCTCAGTCCATCATGGTGCTGGAAAGCTTTGGTGGTTCCTCATGTTCCAGGAAAACGATCTGCAGTTTAAGCTGATCAGTCCGAGAGCGAGCCTTGGACATTTTGTTGAAGTGTCTGGTAATAGTTCTGAGAAAGAGGAACGGAAGACAATGACTGAGTAAAGGTTTTGTGTCCTGAACTCTGAGCGTGTCTGTGCGTACCTTCAGGTTGTCGTAGTGCTCCTGGCTGCTGCAGTGGATTTCCTTGGCCATTTCCTCGTTTAAGTAAAAAACAGAACACAAACTGCAGAAAAACCCAGACGTGGGATTCACAAATTCCTTACCTGGGCGGGGAAAGGGAGAAAACAGGAAATGATTCCTTCCATTTTGCATCTATTTCCCTTGTTTTGTTTTTGTAATGTGTGCGTTTCTCACCCAGAGGGTTTTTGGGATTAAACGGCGGCAGCTGCAGGTTCACGGAGACACTCGGAGCCTGAGAGCGAGACCGTTTCGCTTCGGGTCCAGTCGACTCCTGCTTCCGTTTATCCACAGCTAGAAGAACAAAGATCATGAATACAGGGTGAGGTCTTCTCCAGTTTCTTACTCAGATTTAAAATTTAAGCAGTAAAACCTGTTTTACAGATTGGGAACAGCTGAAACTCAACATCGACTGGTTTAGGGTAAAATATTAAAAACATATGTTTGCTGGTAATATGAATGGCTACACATCCATATTGGCTTTTCTGCCAACCCGTTGAAGCTGCTCATAATTATTTTTTAAAGTTTCTTAATGTAAATACATTGCAATTTGTATTAATCGTAATTAATTGCATTTTAATGAAAAAACATATATAATTGAGAGAATAAGCTATATTTTAAACTCAATTCTGCTAAATTATTAAATAAATAGACATATGAGCTCAACAATAAAGACATTTGTAATCTATTATTAAGGTGATTCAATAATTAGATTTGTACAAAGAACTATTATACATATTTGGTTTCAAAGTGTTACAGCAACCTCTGATTATTCATGGATCTTCTTTGAAAAAAAAATCCTTTTTTAGAAACATGGATGTCGGGCTTTGGGCCATCGGCCCGTATATCCTGGTGTTTAACATGCCCTGTACCTGTAGCATCGACCCGTATCCTAGTGTTTAACATGCCCTGTACCTGTAGCATCGGCCGTATCCTGGTGTTTAACATGCCCTGTACCTGTAGCATCGGCCGTATCCTGGTGTTTAACATGCCCTGTACCTGTAGCATCGGCCGTATCCTGGTGTTTAACATGCCCTGTACCTGTAGCATCGGCCGTATCCTGGTGTTTAACATGCCCTGTACCTGTAGCATCGGCCGTATCCTGGTGTTTAACATGCCCTGTACCTGTAGCATCGGCCGTATCCTGGTGTTTAACATGCCCTGTACCTTAGCATCGGCCGTATCCTGGTGTTTAACATGCCCTGTACCTGTAGCATCGCCCATATCCTGGTGTTTAACATGCTGTGTACCTGTAGCATCGGCCGTATCCTGGTGTTTACATGCCCTGTACCTGTAGCATCGGCCGTATCCTGGTGTTTAACATGCCCTGTACCGTGCATCGCCCTATCCTGGTGTTTAACATGCATGTGTACCTGTAGCATCAGCCCATATCCTGGTGTTTAACATGCTGTGTACCTGTAGCATCAGCCCATATCCTGGTGTTTAACATGCTGTGTACCTATAGCATCGGCCCATATCGTGAGTTTAACATGCCCTGTACCTGTAGCATCGACCCTATCCTGGTGTTTAACATGCCCTGTACCTGTAGCATCGACCCGTATCCTGGTGTTTAACATGCCCTGTACCTGTAGCATCGGCCCTTCGGTGCTCCTGTTTCTCTGCTTCCTCACATCCTAATCTCAGTCCATCATTATGCAGAGGCTGATGTTTGTTAGAAGCAGCTTCGATGTTCTTCCCCTCCTTCGTCCTCTGGGTCTGAAACTGAGCGTCACCTGATGGATCAGTTGTGTCCAAAGTCGAGGAGGAGTCCAGTGAAGCAGAGGGCAGGGATTTATTTTCTTCCTCTTCTTGTCTATAATTTTCATCCTTCACCATTTTCCCCCTGGTAGATTTTCTCACTGTTAAAGGAAATTGGTAAACTGAGTTTGGAAGCTTTACTCTCTGACTGAAGCTTTAGACAGTAGCGTTTGTGTTACCAGGAGTCTGTCGACTTCTCTTCCTGGGTCGACCTTTTCTTGTTACCGCTTCCTTTTCCTCCTCCTCTTTAATCTCTCCCAACTCATCAACAGTGACAAAGTTCCCACTTTCCTCTAAAGCAAAAGATTAAACCATTTCACACTCGTATTCAAACCTAGTACCGGTCTGTACAAAATATTATTTTTAAAATTGAGTATTAGATTGAGAACAAAGATATGCAGGACAGCAACATAAAAAATGTTAAACAGAACATGGACTTATAAAACTATAAATGTTTGAAGATGCTACACAGGTACAGATTTATGACACCATGTGCTAAAGTTGTACCACTTTGAGGCATTCAGTTCAAAACTATTTCTATTGATTTATCGCCTCGACAGTAGAATAAACTGGAGCCCATAAAACAAAATAAATCTTAGCATGTTTTCAATAGTTTGGTAGACTCGGTTCGATTCGGGACTAAAATAGCATAATTTGTTACATTCTGATCTGGTGCGGTTCGCTTTCACACTGCACTGTGTCAAACAAATAAAACCCTTCCAGCACGTTGTTTTCCTCCTCGCCTGTGGTGGCGCTGCACCAAGAACCACTAAATGAAACGACACAAAGAAAATATTTTCTGTGACTAAGGTCCAGCAGTGATATTAGTCACTGTTATACTAAGCCTGGTATACTAAGGGGGCCTGTTATACTAAGCAGAATAAGTTAACTTCAGCCTCAGTTCAGGATTTTCAGCATAATGAAGCTGGTTACTCTTTACCTAGACCTGTTGCCATGGTTACTTCTGCAGGAAATCTAACCCTCTTGATATGAGATGAAACCAAAAAGATTGATAGCAAAGTCTTCTAAGGACATTAGTCACGCACCTGTGGTGTCATCGAGTTTACGTTTAGAAGAGCTTGAAGGTTCTTTTGGATGATTATCATCATCTCTGTTGTCCTCAATCTGGGTGGTTTCTGTCGAAGATGACGAGGTCTAAAAGGAGACAAACAAGCCAGTGAGATTCATGATGCCATCTGTGACATAATGTTTGATTCAAACAAGCTATAGTTGGATCTCCACCATACCTCCGGCTGTAGAGAGTCCTTGGACTGGCTCTCCACACTCTGAGGCGAGGCTTCAAGCTGTCCTTCCTCTTCCTCAACAATCTCATCCAGCGTAACGAGATCCTGCAGTTCTCCCTCTGTGAGTTCCACTTCCCATGTGGGAGCCTCTCTCACAGCTTCCTCTCCAACTTCATCTTCTCCCACCTCATCAAGGGTCACCAGATCCTGGGCGTCTACTTCCACCTTTTCCAAATCTTCTTGACTCGTCTTCTCCGGCTCCCATGTTGAGTTCCTGCTCCCTCCTCTGCTGCTGCTTCGACTCCTTCGCTCCCTAGTTTCTCTTTCCCTGGACCTTTGCTCCTCACGGTCATTTTCTCTTTTCTGAGCAGCAGCTTGCCTTTTCTTCAGTTCTTCTTCCTCCGCCGCGTCATCAGGATAATCTTCCTCATCTTCGCTCACCTGATCCAGGTTCACAAGAATATTTTCGGTTGCTTCTGTGTCCTTGCTCTTCGGTGATGTTAGTGTACTCTCCTCTGATGTACCGAGGTGATTATTTGGCTGATTTAAAGACTCGTCTTCCCCTACAACATCTTCCTTCCCCTCAGTATCAGAGCCTTTAGCAGACGGATCCTCTTTATCCTCCAATGGTTTACCAGCTAACTGAGTCTCCTTCTCTCCACCCATTTGTCCAAACGGTCCTACAGTTGAGGGGCTGGACAGTACATGGTCAGTACTTGCTACCAGATCTCCTGTTGTCTCACGCTCTTCCTGCATGGCTGTTTCTGTCATTGTCTCTTCTTGAACTTGATCTTCTTCCAGCGAATCTACAATTTGATAAATTGTCCCTCCTTCCTCCTCATTTAATAGTGACCTAATCATTTCCTTCGTTATGTCATCATCTGCAAAAGTGCTTGATGTTTTTGCGCACTCGGACTGGTCTCTAGGAGCTACGTCATCAACCACCTCATCCTCAACAGAGTCAAGAATTTGATATGTTGCTTCTTCTTCTTCATCATCCTTCAGATATTCTGTTTGTTTTTTACTTGTTTTATTGTCTTTCTTTGGTCTTCCCCTCCTTGATGCGCGTGTTGCTGGCTCAACAGCCTCTTCCTCAACAGCATCTGTTGGTGTACTTTCCCCTGGAGGAACACAAACATCTGGTTTTGGAGTTTTCTCCCGTCATTTTCCTGGGAATCTTTGGCAGGTGTGTGTCGTCTTTTTGTGAGGTTCTTGTCTTCCTTTGTTTTGGTAAACAAATCGGTGTTGGTATTTGTAGCCAATTCAACTTTTATCTCACTTTCCTTCTGTACACTGGATTCTACTATCACGTTTTTTCCTTGATCTCCTAGAGAATCTACAATCTGATAAGCAGGTTCTTCATCTTCCTGAATTTGCTTTTTACTTGTGTTATTGTCCTTTTTTGGTCTTCCTCCTGGTTTCTGTGTTGTTGGTTGATCATCCCCAGCAGCATCCGATTCTTCATAAGTACTGTCCTCATCGTCAGTACTTGCTACAGCAGCATCACTCTTCTTTGTTGGTGTACTTTCCTTTAGAGGAACTATGTCTTTTTCCCGAGAACCACTGGTTGGTGTGTGTTGTCCTCTTGTGAGGATCTTGTCTTCCTTCATTTTGGAAAACAAAACGGTGTTGACATCTTCAGTCATTTCAACCTTTGCCACAGTTTCCTCCAGATGAGTGGAAGCTACCATCATGATTTTGTCTTGATCATCTTCTGCAGTATCCACAATTTGATAAACGGACTCTTCTTCCTCAGTCAGTTTATTACTGGTTTTATTCTTCTTCTTCGGTCTTCCTCTTCCTGGTTTCTGTGTTGTTGGTTGGTCATCCTCAACAGCATCCAGTTCTTCAACAACAGTGTCTTCCTCCCCGGTGTTTGCTACAGAAACATTACTCGTTTGTGTTGGTGTACTTTCCTTTAGAGGAACTATGACTTTTTCATGGGAATCTCTGGTTGGTGTGCATTGTCTCCCTGTGAGGGTTTTGTCTTCACTCAATTTGGTAGAAAAAACTGTGTTAAAATCTGCAGTCATTTCAATTTTTGGCTCACCGTGTTCCTGAAGACTGGATTCTACCGTCATTGTATTTTCTTGATCTTCTTCTAGAGAATCTACAATCTGATAAACAGGCTCTACTTCCTCAGTTTGTTTACTTGTTTTATTGTCCTTCTTTGGTTTTCCTCTTCTTGATTTCTGTGTTGTTGGTTGGCCATCCTTAACAACATTCAATTGCTTACAAGTATCATCCCCTTCACCAGTGCTTGTTCCAGCAGTGTCACTCTTCTTTGTTTGTGCACATTCCTTTAGACAAACTCCGTCTTTTTCCTGTGCATCTCTGGCTGGTGTGCGTCTTCTTGTGGGGGACTTGTCTTCCTTCGCTTTGGTAAGCAAAACAATGTTGACATCTGCAGTCCTTTCAACTTTTGTCTCACTTTCTTTCTGAAGAGTTGATTCTACCGTCATTGTATTTTCTTGATCTTCTTCTAGAGAATCTACAATCTGATAAACAGGCTCTTCTCCTTCCTCGCTTTGTTCTCTACTTGATTTATTGTCGTCCTTTGGTCTTCCTCTTCTTGGTTTCTGTGTAGTTGGTTGGTCATACTCAACAGTATTCAATTCCATGTAGGAAGTGTCCTTATCACCAGTACTTGCTACAGCAGAGTCACTCTTCTTTGTTGGTGTACTTTCCTTTAGAGGAACATCTTTTTTTGGAGTTTTCTCTTTTTCTTTTTCCTTTGAATTTCTGATTGGTGTGCATCTTCTTGTGGGGGTCTTGTCTTCCTTCGTCTTTGTATTTTCTTCAACTTTCTTTGCTGTGTTTTGTCTTCTTCCTCTAGTTGATCTTGTCACCACTGGTTTTTCACTGGGACTTTCCTCTTCCACTGAGTCTAAAACTGTGAACATTTCCTCTACTTCGTCATCAGATTTCTTAGGTTCTTCTAAAGGAGGTGATGCCTTCTCATCTTTTTTGTTTCCTCTGGGTGTTTGTCTCCTACTACAACTCCCTGAGGTTGAGGGTTCTTCAACAGAATCGTCTTCAATGGAGTCCACAACTTCATAGTCCATTTCCTCGAAATCCTCAAGACTCTCTTCTTTTTCTATCTTGCTGTCCTTTGTTCGTGTTACATATGTTCTTGTTTTGTCCTGTTGCTTTTGTGAATTTTGGTCTTCTTCATTCGAGGTCTGACCAACCTCTTTGGAGGTTTCACAGACTCTCTCGGATAAACAAATGTTATTATGTTTTTTTACCCTACTGGTATTTGGAGTCTGGTTGGTTTCTCCATCATCAGCTGTGGCAGCCTGATCTTTAAGTGCACCATCCTGCAGCTTGGTGGACTCATCTACTTCCATTTCCGGGCATTCATCTGATGGGCCGTTGTCATTATCAGCTCCCTGATGAGTGAGATGGTTCGGCTCAGGTCCAGATATTTGGATTTCAGTTCTTCGTCGTGATTGTCATCCTTGTTTTTCTGTTTGCCAGATTTTTCTTTGAAGGAATCAAGGATTTGTGTATTTTTATTATTGCCCCTCTTCTCCTCTGTGTTTTTTCCATCCATGTCTTTTTTCTTGTCCTTCACTCCGTTTTTCTTCGTCTCTTTGACATTTTTAAAATCCGACTTCAGATTCTGCATCTGTGATCTCTGTCCCTCTGTGGGTTGAATCTTCGATGACTCAACAGTTTTTGCAGAACAGCTCTCTGCTGACACCTGGTGGTCAGACTTTCCTACTGCACTCTCTTTAGGTTTTACATCCTTTTTACCCGTCTGCTGTGTTCCTGCAGATGATTTGATGGCTGCTGCTGATGAACGAGTACTTCGACCAGAGGATGATGTTTCTGATGACCTAACGGGAGGCTTACTCTTGTTTGACTGAGATTTATGAGCAGAGGAAGGTGGAGCTTTTACAGAATTAGAAGGAGTGGAGGGAGAGGTTTTAACCTCACTAACAGATGAGGTTTTGGTTTCAAATTTGGGAGGTTCTGAGGAAGGCTTCTGCTTGTTTTCGGACTCAGACGTAGAACTTAAAGAGTCATTGCCCTTCTCAGACTTGGATGGGGAAGAAGTTGAGCTCTTGCCGTTTTTTGAAGACCTTGTTGAGGTTTTACTGGCAGTAGGGGACACGTCGGGGCACTGCCTTTCTGTTGCATCTCTGGAAGTCGACTCTAATGAAACAGAGGTGTCTTCAACCAGCGTGTCATCCATTTCCTCACTAATCTCATCAACAGTCACAAAGTCCCCAAAGTTAAAGCCAAACTCATCAAAAGGATCAGAGTAATTATCCTCATCTTTGCTTTCATCCTTGGTGGAGAAGAAACGACATTTACGATTCATTTGATTCAAAACAACAGACAAAACCTTACATTTCAACTGTTTTTAGTCAAATATACGGAGAATAAAGAAAATTTAATCCAAAAATATCATGATCATGGAAAACAACTCTGTTAATTTACCTTTGTGAGTGGCGTGTTTTCCTCCTTCATACCTTCAGAGGTTGTTTTGCTTATGGTGAGATTCTAGAGAACCAAATAACATTTAAAATACAAATGTATAAAAAGTTTTTGGACTTTTAAAGCATTTTTAGATAACTGTGAAGTCCAGCCACAGCAGAACTTTATTAACCGTCTGGTTCACAAAAATGAAAGCTTTATAGTCCAGTACTGAACAGAAAGTATCCACTAAATAACAGCATTTAAGACCCAATTTTGATATTGGGTATCATAAAAGTACTGGTTTCTTAGAGTTGCTGTGTAAGCAGTAGTTTCCAATATAACATCTAGATGCCATGACTAAGAGCCAGTCTCACCTCTTCACTTGTTTTCTTTTCTCCCTGTCTTAGTCTGTGCTCACGAAGTGCTGTTGTCAGCACCCTGAAAAATTCTTCATCGATCTGAGGAAGTTCAACATCGTCGTCCTCTGGGTTGCCCAAAGCCGTGACTGACATGGTGGAGGTGGACGGAGCAGGCGTGGCTCGTTTTTCTGCAGGAACGACTGGAGCTCTGGGTGACCGCTTCCTCTCAGGATTTTCATTGGACTTACGAGATGCAGTCGGGACTGCAAGGACCTCCGTTTCGTTTATTCCAGCCTTCATATCTGAAACATTTGTTGATCCTGCTTTGATAGAGCCTGACTGGATGGGTTGTGCTGGAGCTGGAGAAACTGAGGCACGGATCTGAGGTGGAGGTTGTTTCTCATGATGAGGATCTTTTGAAAGAGGCTGGGAACGAAACAGAAAGCTAATATAACACAGTATAGAGGAACAAAAGCACAAAGTATATGACAGCCCAGAACAATGTCATGGATGATGCATCTTCAAGCTTGTCTTCCTCCCACGTAAAAACAGCTACACAAGTTTACAAGTAACAAAACCTGATGTTAATCTTTATTTTGCCCTTTTTATACATTTGTATTTTAAATGTTTTAATTAAGAGCAAAGCAGAATTGAAGGCGAATTCCTGGTTTGAGCGCAGAAACCTGGTGAATAAACCTGATTCTGGTGTTTATATTTGCATATTTTACTCAAGTTAAACTCGCAGCAAGTCACAGCAAATTTGTTGCAATGGATTCTTCCAGGTATTTTGCTAAATTAATGTTTCTTTCTTTTCTAAATAAATAAATAATTATCCACTTATTCTAACAGCAGCCAAGAGGCTCTCAATCAGCTTCAATATGTTTTTAATTGACATTACTGGTAATAAAAGGCAAGAGGGACTTTTTGGGGTTTTAATTCAGTGAAACATCAAATAGAGAATTTCATAAATGATCTTATAGGAATTTAACCAGCATCCACAGATACATATCAGCCTTCTCCAAAACCCAAATGAACATTCATCAGGTTGGATGTTAAGTTTCACATGAATGACTAACAATACTTATGAAGACTTTTGGAAATAAAAACTTACCGTCGAGGACTTGACAGTTTTCTCTGCTGTGCGTTCTGCAAGACGAGATGTTTTAGGGAGAAATGATGCGCAAGCTAAATGAAAGTATGATCAAATATTGACGTTGTGCGACTTCTTACTAGTTTCTTTTTGCTGCTCCTGCCTTTCTGTCTTCACTGTGGCTGCAAGGGAGAAAACGTCAGCCGGTGCCGCTGCGCATCATCAGGCTTAGCTTCAGCAGATGTTGGTTCCTTAAGCGTCACGGCTTTGACGTCACTCACAGGTTCTGGTGTCAGATGACTGCTTACATCTGTCACAGATTGTTCAGAATAAAAATAAAACGAGTTCACACAAAATTTTTACATCGTGCTCATATGAATTCTAAAAACAATGGAGTTAATTATCAGGACAACACTAGAAAAACTAGACCAACTTTCTTTTCCTCAAACTTCATCCCAAACACTTCGTAACTTGATAAAATATCTCCATACAAGCAAAAATGGTTTCATTTTGCTTTTATATGCAACAACAAATGGGTGCAAAATATTAAGGGATTTCCTAAAATGCAGTTTTTGAGCTGACGAGGCTGAAATGATCAATTCTTGCCTATTTACATAAATCAACATGGAGGACAGCTAAAATGTATCAGTGGGTTTGCTGAAGCAAGTTAAAAAATAGTCCAAAAGATTTTGAGGATCTATTTCATTTTTACTTACCAAAATCTATTTCACATAAGTAAACATACTCATAAGTCCTAAAATGTATGTCACTGCAGTCACATGTAAATAAAAATGTCCAGAAAAAAAGATCTTTAAAACATTGACTAAACACTAACAACATAAAATCAACTGTCTCTGCCATCTTATATCTACTAAACTAGCCGCCTTTCAAACCCACGGTTTTTTATGTTTCTTTTTAAAGTCTCACATTACAAAAGACTGAAAGAAGATGCAAAATTTTAAATAAGAAAAAAACTATTACTTGCTTGAGGTGGTTTTTGGAATTTCCGAAAAAGAGTTAACGTGCAAAACGAGAGATGGAAACACATTTTTCGATTAAGTTCAGCAAGCAACCGCATTTGCTAGTGTATCTGTGCCTTACCAGAGGCACCAGAATAGAAAACTCAATTTTTCTGAGATGTTTGATTCATGCTAGTTTGCCTGTGGCAGATCCCCTTTATTCCAACCATCCTTAATGTCAATATTTGGTACAAAATTACACTAAACCAGTAGATGGAAAAAGACCTAATATGCACTTTCTACTTTACGTCATTTAATAGTTTGCTCAAAATTTGCATGACAACTGGATGGAAACTGTTTTAAACTCACCTTCCTGCTTCGTTTCTGTCTTCTTTGGAGATTGTAGTTGCTCAGTTTCTGTCTTTAACTTTCCTGCTGGGGGTTTGAGTTCCTCCTTCGGACACGGCTGGACCTGCGATGAGTCTCTCTCTAACATTTCTTCGGTTTTCACAGCGGTTTGCCGTGTTAGACCTGGATCAGCAGAAGTTTTATGTGGAGACGACGAACATGGCGGAGTTTTAACTCTACAGCTGGTTTTCCAGTTTCTGAAACTTGGTCTTTGGACTCAGCAGAACTCAAAATGTCCATGGGTTCTTCTGGTTCAGCCTTTCCAGGTTCAACATCTTCAGCTTTGATTCTTACAGAATCCACTTTGAGACATTCTTCTACTTGATTCTCTTCAGAGGTTCCCCCTGTGTCGACGGTTTTGGACACCAGGGGGAGCTCTTGGCTTTCTGCTTTGGCAGCAACCGGCTGGTTTTCTAACGGTGCTGATTTGGACTCCAAGTCCTTCACACCCAAAGCATCTGGTTGGGTTTCAGCCATCGCCGGGTTTGATGACGTTTCTGCTTCAGGAGTCACTACCATTTTCTCCTCTTTATCTTTATCACCGACAGTCGTATCCGACGTCTTCATCACCTCAGCAATCTCACTGGGAGTTTCAGCAGATTTTATTTCATCACTTTCAGGTTTCGTGTTTGCTGCTTCGTCTTTAGAGTCGTCGGCCGTCTTTACTGGACTTTTGGTTTTTTGGAACCCTGGCCCCTCTGTAATTTTAACGCCAACCGGTTTTACTGCACTTTTTCCAGCTGTATTGGGTTTCTTTACAGCTACCTGCTTGGTGGGGACACCCTTTGCTTTTGGAGCAACTTGGCCTGTCGTGATGGTTTTAGCCCCAGGTAATGCAGGCGTCTTAGCTTTCCCAGTGAATGTTGTACTGGATTCTGCAGACTTTCTATAGAGAAAAGTCACAAAGGATAAAGTAAGAGTAGAATTATCTGAATCAAAGAAAAGAGATTTGAAGGTTGTTTTTTAGGCTAATTTAACATATAATCTTCCAAGATGTCCTATCATGTTGTAGAAACTGAAGAAAACTGCAGAATCAAATTTAGAGAAAAGCAACAAAAACCTTCCTTGCAACAAAGAATGGCTGAGAACGTTACCAGCTATGCCTAACAAATAACGGCGTAAGAGTGTCTAATGAAGCAGCCAATAGACGTTAACCGTTATAAACGGAAACTGGCATTTTCTTTTGACAAATTGATATGACGCCCTGTTTTTCTTTTCAGAAAACATTTTCTTTTCCATAAAGAAATATTTACAGAAGATAAAAACAAACACTCCCTCTGTCACAACTTTCAGAGATCTAGAGTGAAAAAAGGACAGCTAATGTCTCTGCAGACCCCACACATCCTGGACACAAGCTGTTTACTGTCAGGGCCCAGATTGACACCATCCCTATTCACTCCAATTCGACCTCATCTTCCTGTTTCGTAAAAAACTCCATGAATATATGAATGATAGATAACGTTCCTTTTACATGTCTCCACTGAGAACAAAGCAGAACCAAAGTTAAAGCTGATTCTGACATAGCACAGGTTTTGATCTCGATTTCTTAATCAAACATATTTTGAGGCTAATATTTTTAACGTTAGAACTTAGTAGTGTAGCTTTATCAAAGCCAACCTCATGTCTTTTTCATAGTTCAACTAGAGAGTTACTGTGAGGTAAAACTTACTTCTGCGCCGACAGAGGCTTCTTGGAAACAACATTCTGTAAATAAACAACATTGATTCTCATTCAGTGATGTTATTGAGCGAGGTAAATTTGTGAAGCAAAAGAGAAGGTGAATTACCATTTTTTTGTCAATGTAGACAGTCAGTCCTTTCACTTGGAAGCATTGTAATTTCTTCAGTTTCTCTGCATCTGCCTCTTTCTCGAAATGGACGACTGCCTACACATAGACAAAATTACAGAATAAAAATGTACAAGCCAAATTATGGCCACTCATCCCATTTATCTACTTTTTGGTTAGATCAACATACTATTGGTCATGAAAATAACCAATAATTAATTAGATGTATAATGCATACCTGCAGTGATGCTCTTGCTATATTCACTTCTTTGACTTTTCCAAATTTCTCCAAGGCATTAAAAATGTCATCATGGGAAAGGGAAGTAGAAACGCTAGAGAGCCTCACTTTGCCAGCAGATAAGGACTCAGCAGACTGAAGAAACAGAAAGGAAAATAAACAGATAGCAACCTGAAGCACCAATCAGTTTTTGTAAAACACGTCTTAAGCACTGTTAAGACGTGTTTTCTCAAGTTTTAAAACCTTCGCACATTCGTTTTAGTTAAGGAGATGCAAGCTGATTGCTTCTTCTCTACAACTTTTATTTTGAAGAATTACAGCCCAAAGTCAGAGTAAACACATAAAAACAAGGTGTCATATCAATTTGTCAAATGAAACTCACCATAGGCTTCGCTGAAGAGCTTTTCCCGCTCTTTGGACAGCTGGATGTGGCTTTAGCTGATTTAGCAGAAAACGTCTTCTCTGTGTTGGAAGAGGACTTCATCTTAGCCAGCTCAGCCAGTAACGCAGGAGCCAGAGTTTTAACCATGGCCTCCAGGTTAGATTGTGTGGACAGAGACTGGACAGCTACAAGAACAATGAGAATTTGTGATTTACCAGCATGAATTTACTCGTTTATTAAAAGTTGAAGGTAAAATATCTTGGGCATTCTTCAGACCTGTTGTTTCCAGGAGCCTCTTAGCCAGTCTGTCGGCACTTCTGGACCTCTTACGCTGAGGTGCGGATCTCTCCGCTGGTAACCGTGCCTCACGACTTCTCCTTGGTGACGAGTGTCTCTCGTCGCTTCTTCTTGGAGACGATCGATGCTCATAGCTTCTCCTCGGTGGCGACCGCTTGGCTTCCCTCTTCCTGGGAGGTGATCGTCTCTCATAACTTCTTGAACGTGAACGGTGGTGGAACGAGGTTGGGCGATCATAGGAACGAGAGCGGGACCTAAAAGAAACAATTGTTCAAATATAGGTGACTTACAAAATTTTGTGGCATTTATATATATATATATATGTGTGTATAAATATATATATAAAAACATTGTATATTTTAAAAAAAGACCTGCGAGAGTGTCTGGAGTTGTGTGGCGATCTGCTACTTCGTCTCTCTCGTTGACCATCGGAGGAATGATGGCGTTGTGGACTAAGTGATCGAGAGCGGCTGCTACGTTTTTGTCTTCTACTCTCTGACCCATAATGGTGGTGCGGACCTTCCTTGCTATGCTCTGATCCACGTTGGCGTTGAGGGCTGAGGGAATGGGAACGAGTGTCATGGAAACTCTGGCCAAGAGCTGTGGATGAGAGTTGGGTACCTTTACCCGGACCACTGTGGAGAATTATGATAAAGAAATTCATGATTGAAAAAGGGAAAAGGAGAACAATCATAAGGTGTCATAACTATGACTGCAAACCAGCAGTTACCTCAGTAACTCCAGTGTTGTCCCATCCCAATCAGGGCATCTTTGGTGAAAAAATAAAACACCAATTAAAATCAAAAGGACACAAGGTTCCAGCATTAAGACAGCAACAACTCAAGAAACAAACAGACTTAGGAACAATTCAAACCAATTAGTAGTCGTTTGAAAATGTGGGCCTCAACTGAAGAAACATTAAACTTTCTATATTTCTGATTTCTTTGCGTATACCACATAGTTATGCTGTTATTGTTGTTCCAAAGCATATCTATTAACAGCTTGCCCATAAACATCAATAGAATTTTTATTGCAACACAGTGAGAAATTATGTAGTGAAAGCAAAGTTTATATTAAACTCACCGTAACCTCAGCAGTCTGCAGCTGTCGAGATGAAGGCTCGTGTTCTGGTGGGAGAGCCAGTCCTATTCAGAACAACAAACAGATGTATTAAAACAACACTTTTATTAAACTACATTAACTCATCAAAACACTTTTTTAAACGTACATTCAGACAATAAAACAGTCTTTTACTAAGTTTAGTAATTACTAAACAAAGAACAAAGATACAGAAATAAATACACAGCAAAAGAAAAACTGCATGAACCCAAATCCAAAATTAAAACATCATCAAGAGTACAATCTTTATCAAAAAAAGCATAAGTTTTACAGAATTGTAACAATGACAAGAAGCCTTTCGTAATTTCCACTGTCCGGTTCTTCAGTCTTCTAGGTCTTGAAAGATCCCCAGTTTCCTAAATCCCATCAGGATCGTTGCAATGTTCAGTTCAAGGAAGGAAAAAAACAGCTTGAGAAGGGTTGATAGGAAAAAGATGAGGCAGAATGTCCATCTTTAAGACATATTATGCAAACAAAAAAATAAAAATGGTTTGTTTGTTAAAAACCAGACCCTTGTTCTATACTTTGTTTTATAGGGAACATCTAGACCCTCAACAATTGCTGGCTGGAGAAATGGACTCTGTTGAAGTTTTCAATGATTAGATCTGATTTTACCCAATCGCTAACATTTGATCATGATGTATATAAGACCGATAATAAAGGGAGGGATGCTCTGACGCTTACTGGAATTTGCACATAAACAACCCCACTGCAAAGAGAGAAATGCACAGCTGTACAAAATGACTGCTAATCAGAACTGCTGGCTTTCCAAGACAAATTTAAGGGTGTCTTTATACCTGATAACCCGAAAGACTCGGTTTGATTTCAAGACCAAAATTGCAACATTTGTAACATTTTCAGCGGATGAGGTCCTCTTTTACAGTACAATGTGTCTAAAGATGCCTTTGAGCAACCTCTCCCCCCCCTTACCTGTGGTGGCGCTGCAAGAAGAACCACTGGGAAATAAAAACCTAAGTCTTCTGAAGAAGACATTGAGCACATCTTCATTCTTCACAAAATGTTAATTAAAATGGAGTGAGAAATGTTGTCAGGCGAGACATTTCTCCTGTTAGCATGTTTGTTTTGGTTGCATTTATCCAGAATGCCCTGCACTATAGTTCACGTTCTGCTTATGGAGCAGTATCCGATTCACATATGTCTTTGAACTGCACTAGAGTCCACTTCAACCAAACAGAGACCTAGGTTTTTAGGTGGACAAGATTTAGCTTCTTTTGGTCCACATCCGAATTTGATTGTCCATTCATGCCTCCCCAAATAAAGCGGAGGACCGATCTCCTAGGCAAACCAATGACAGTTTGATTGAAGTGGACTGACTACACACGGCTGTGAATACACCCCAAGAATCAATGGAGTACTAGGCTTCACAGCGTCACTTCCTCCTCTGGCATTGCCAAACTACAACCATGTATAGCAGACTACAACAACTCCTCCTGTCCACCAATTGGTCCTAATAAAATGCATCCTAAGAAATGAAGGTCAATGGGACAAATCCCAGACACAGCACTGAAAGGAGACGAGAATTGAGAGTAGGAAAGCAGTGGTCAAGCTAGTCAGATAGAGCAGGAACCAGAAAGGAGGGTAAGACCAAATAAAAGGTATTTGGTCTCAACCCCAAAAGGAGCTAGAAACAGCTTCTTCTGAAGCTTCCACAAAAAATAAAAATGCTGGAGATAAAAAAAAACATTTTGCATCTTCCACTAATCCTTTAATTCTGCAGAGACTCATCTTGTTCTTCTCGATGTCCAAGAAAACATTTCCCCCACATTTTTAGCAGATTTATACAAGTGATTACACAACAATCAAGGTTAGTCCAACAACATCCATTTTATGCCACTTAAAAATCCATGTCAATCTAATACAAAATGTTTCCTGACTAGTTTCAGGTGATCAAATTTGTTTGCAAATCCCACAAAGGAACTTTATAAATCAATAAAGAACAATTGCTCGTAACATGTTTGGAACAGGGTTGTTAACCATAAAAAGTTTAATAATTTCTATGGTGTGGTATTCACAATCGTTCATGTTTCATAACAGTCTAATCAACTCATGCTCCAATTAAAAATGATATTTTCTCAACCATAAACATGTCAGTTTATATTGAAAATCAGGACGAATCTCCAACATACACCAACAACGTCCTAAATGCAAGGAGAACAATTTCTTCCACTCACCTTCATATTGGTACATTCTTTCATACAAAGACAACAGGTATGAGGAAATATTCTTGGTGTTGCTGCGGCGTAGTCCTTCATCATGGCCGGTGTTGGTAGTTTGGATGGACCCATCTTTGGTACCGATGTCTGGTCTTTGAAAACTGGAGGCGGCACACGAGGCATTTCATCCATCCGGCCTTGAGCTGGTGTAGGTAGAGAAGGACGAAGCAGCACTGGGGCTGACGTAGGAAGAAGAGGACGGATTGGAACTTGGGCTGGTGTGGGTAGAGCAGTTCGACCTGGAAAGGGAGCCAACTGGGGTGGCATGGAAGCAGGAAAACCTTGTTGTACTTGTTTCAACTGCAGAATCGGCTGCAGATGCATTTGAAATTGTGGCTTCTGTGGTGGCGGTCCTTGATGCTGTAGAGTCTGCTGAATTGGCTGCTGTTG
The DNA here is from genome assembly GCA_033032245.1 of Poecilia picta. NCBI lineage: Eukaryota > Metazoa > Chordata > Actinopteri > Cyprinodontiformes > Poeciliidae > Poecilia > Poecilia picta. The sequence continues at coordinate 21,674,770 of CM065370.1, read as the reverse complement.
TGCTGGTATCTTATTTGCCTGTTCAGCAGCTTTTAATCCTTGACCTTGAGTTTTGCTCTTATTATTGTTGTGAGAGTCGTTACTGTGAATAAGCACGAGGCCAGGACGCCCAGGATGAACTCCACGACTTAAATTACAGGGTGGATTGAATGGCTGTGGTTGAGTGGATGCCTGGCGAGCTGGCTCTGGCTGCTTCGGGGGAGGAATTTGGGGGCCTTCGGGCTTGAGTCGACTTAATTCTGTGTCCTTGTTCAGCAATCCAAAAGATGGGAAGAGCGACGTTGAAGTCTGGCTTGTTTGGACTCCCAATTTTTTAGATGGATCGCTGCTTGATGGTGCCACAGTGCTCCTCAGTGAGTCAACAGTGGAGACAGAATTCATCTTGCCATGTGAAGAGACAGCTGGTCCAGTTTTCAGCTCTCCAGGGCCTCTTTGAAGTGGATCTCTGACATGACTGCTAGGTTTGAAGGTGTCCGTATACAACAAACTTCCACTCACACCAGCTACAGCTGAACTGCCAACAGTTCTTCCAACTTCATTCCCAACCCCCGTGGTATATTTGCCAGTATGTCCATAATCGATCACTTTACTTGGTTTAAGAACAGTGGATGATATTTGATCTGAATTGAACCCTGCCCCCATGGAAGGAATAAACTTGTCCTTTTCATCCATACTTCTGATGGGTTGAGTTACACTGTAGGGTTTGGATTGAACAGCAGTTGCAGCTTTCTTTTCCTTCTCCAGCTTTATTTGCCTTAGGATGAAAGGCAGGTTCTCAGGTGTTATCTGGTCTTCAGGGTAAGAGATTAGGTGTTCCAAGTCTTCTTTTTCAAGACCAAAGTGCAGGAGGATGTTTGAAGCCGATTCTGAAGTATACTTGGGGCGAATGGGCTCCGGAGGAGGCACCGATTCAGCTGGTCTTTTTATGTCATAGCCACCCAAACCTGGAATGGATGACATATGTTTTCCTTCACTGGAGGTACCACTGCCTAGGAAGGTGGAAGACGCAGATGAATATTTGTTTGATGACTCTTCCTCTGAACCCCTCTGGCATATAGGCAACCAGTCCAAACTGTTGTTACTACTATCCACAGTAAATGATCTGTTTACTAGAGTAGCAGGAGATGTCAAATATGAAGGCAATCCTTTGTTTGAAGGAAATATGTCTCTTTGAACATTAGTAAATTGGGTATTTTGGCTTGAGGACGTTTGTATCACCTCCTCCCTGGCTCTACTGATATTCAAGTCCAGACATCTGTCTATGTCTTCATCTACGGTAATCTTATTTCTCTCGGGTCTGTAGTTTCCTGGCAAAGACATAATGGACGGTATAGGTCCTCCAGAGGATCCACAGGTAAGACCAGAAGATCCAGAAGAGCTGAAGTTGGAACCAGAGCTAAAGTGAGGCGGTGGCCTCCGAGGGTCCATCTCTATTTGCCCACCAGAGAGTCCATAAGGTCCCTGGGATGGCATCTGCTTGCCAGGGGCAAAGGGATTATACATGGGATGAGACATAGTGTTGGCAATCTTCAGAAGGTTCAGGAGATTGATGGCCACAGCAGTCGGCGAAGGTGGTTTTATAGGCAATCCCGGAGCAGGTATGTGGGCGTTTGATGTCAAGGTTGGAGCACAGCCACCAACAGCGAGAACATTGTTCATCTGCGTTAATGCTAGCTGAGCCTTCAGCTGGGCCAACTGCAAAGAAGCAGCTTGCCTTCCTGTCAGTGGCACGCTCCCAGGAAGCCCGCTGAGAAGTGGGATTGTTAGGACCCCTGGAGCAGGACACGGGGCGCAATTCTCCAAAAGCAAAGAAAAGCTGAAAAGTTTAAAAGAACAAAGACAAAAGGTTAATGACTGGGGCTAGACTTTAGCTTTGTAGCCGAATGAAATCCATCATTTGGAGGTTTCCTGTCCATTAGACAACTCTTCTGTTAGCTACACAGACATTTTGACAACATATTTTTCCAGGTCTTACAGAATATACCAACAGATATGGTACAGAAAACACTTCCATAGCAATGTATAAGTCATAAAGACACAATTGTTTACTAGGGACCATTTCCATAGTAACAAAAAAATTGTTAAAAATAAAAGCTCACTGACACAGAAGATCCCGAATAGATGGAAGACAACTTATTTGATCTTTTAATTTAAAACAAAATGTAATAAGGGGCGTTTGATTGATCAGTTTTAAGGTTGCAAAATTCTGTCTTCACTGTACATTCTTGGGAAGCCGATGAACTGCAACAAAACTTCCAAGATGATTTCCAGAGTAAATATTCCATTTAAAAAGAGGAACAAATCAAGAGAGTTGCCACATACAGTCAAAATGCAAATTAAATATTTCTTTCTTGAAACATATTAAACCTAATCTTGACATATAGTCTTGTTCTAAATCGAACAGTCTTCTGAACCATGAGACACTTTAGGGATCTAATAAAACAAGTAAGGCTCTGAAGTAGTGATGACCCAAATTGGTTCTGCTGATGACTTGTCATCTTGACTCCATCTTCAAAAGATCAGATGTCAAAAAAGAAAAAAGGATTACATGGATGAATCTGCAAAAACAAACAAAAAGGTGTTTTCCCATCTGATAGTCCGGTAGACTCGGTTCGACTGAGGACCAAAATCACAAAATTTGTTCCATTTTCAACTGCCGCAGTTTGCTTTCACACTACATGTGAATGTAGTGTCTACATGAATGTGTCAAAAGAACCCAACACTATGAGCAACTTGTTCCCCTCCTCGCCTCTGGTGGCGCTACACCAAGAACCCCTGAACGATACAACAAGACGACTTTGACAGAGTTGTATCACACCTTAGCAGTTGTAGGATTTCTCTTTTGTCTTTGGCAAAAAACCACAAGCTATTTCTCCCACAAGCGCTCGATATGACCATTGTTTTTTGTTGGATTTACCTGGAATGCCCTGCGCTATAGCCCACTTCCTGCTTTTGAAGCCATCTCTGGTCCCACTGACATTCACATATATGTACCAGAGTTCCCTTCAACTGAACTGAAACCTAGGTTTGTAGGTGGACCAAAGTTTGCTTTGTTGGTCTGCATTAGAGTTTGGCTCCACATTCACCTCCTCAAATGAGCTGAACCTTTTAGGCCAACAAACTGGAGTTTGATTAAAACAGACTAAACAGGCCTGGTGTGAATGTACCCAAAGTGGCTTGATCTGTTTCTTCATTGGATCACCATGGGCCACATTTCTGTTGCCCTCTTCAGTAGTTCTTCTGCATCACAGCGATGTACCAACATTGGGCTTTGCTCATTCGCCAAAGGAAAAATATCCAATTTCAGCACCTCTGATAGAGCCACAGGCTCCCCTTGTACACAAAATATGTTTCTAGGAGCAAAAGACAAGCTACAATGACAATATTTGCTGCTTTTTATTTAGTTGAATGAAGAAATTTGATTAAAAAACACTTTTGCTTGAATTCACAAATGCTGGAAATAGGCAACTCCCCAACAACCATGCAAGGATACGTTTGTTTGAATAATGGATGGATTGATGATGAATAGCTGGATGGAATAAATGCTGTGATATAACAAGTATTTAGCTGAACATTTTTGCGACAAAATTGAGCTTTTGATTCTAGAATTGTGGTAACAGTATATTGGAGTAGCTCTGCTCCGTTAGTCAGAGTTGTTCTTTTTGAAGACCTCTGTTCATAATTATTCTGGATGAGCCTTTGCATGTTTGAACAAATTTTCCCTTTGGTTTTGGATTGTGCGCAGGTGTAAGGATTGTTTTGTCTTGTTTTTGACAAGATTGTGGGGGGGGGGGCAGCTATAACTGGGAGCAGCTGACTGAACTAGACAGCTCCTTCAGTGTTTTTGTACTACTTAATCTTTCATTCATGTGTGTGGTCACAGCGACAGCAATAAAAATAATAAAATTACAACTGGAGTGGTTTTTGTTGTTATTTGATTTTTCTTTTTTTAAATTAGTTCGCCACGTTTTTTTCTTTCATATTTTTTGTTGAGAGTTGAGGAGACGGTCAGTGGTCAGCAAACCGATGGTCCCTCTGGTGCTTCCGGTACAAACAGGAAACCTGCTGACCAGCATCAACGAGTAAGAGAAGAAGGATGTTGTCAGAGCTGATCAGCCAATAGGGGAGGAAAGCAGATCTCCGGGTTTTCGTAGTAGTCCGCACTTACTCCAACTTTAACCTGAAATACTTCTGTCTTCAGCACCAACAATCCTTTCACGAACAAAGTTCAGAACAACATAAAACCGAAATCACATGTTTCGAAAACGTTAAAATTACCTCAGTGTATTTTAAATTAGATCGCAGCCGATTCCGGGTTTTTTTTTTTCTCTCCTTTTATCTTTATTAAAATACCAAATATTGCAGATATATTGGGGTCCTAACCAAAAACCCTGGCATATGTTGTTGCAGACGTTGACTTCAGCCTGCCAGGCCTGTGGAAACCGCTCCAGATTAACAGGGGAAACCGCGTTTTCTCACCGCTTTTACATCAACATTAGGTACATACCGCTCGGCATTAGTGTGCAGCTTCCCTTTTTCACGAGCTCCAAACGGCACTTCTGATCGATTAAAGCGATATTTTAGGTTACTCCATTAGCTTCTCCGACCGTTAGCAGGCAGCCAGGTGACTGAGTGAACAGACATGCGCAGAACGATTCGTGTTTCCGCTTTGGTTCCCTCCACAATAAAGGTCCGACCGTTAAAGGTCGCGTCATATTCACGACGGCGTGTGCCGGCTGTCGCGGTGTTTGGGTGGAGACTAGTTTGTCGGTATTGGAACAGTTTGCCAACCTTTTTCTGTCATATGGCTACATTTAACGCTATAAGTTTTATACAGTAACATTTTCACTGCCGTTCTTAAAAAGTCAACCCTTCCCTTCATTTTCTTGGAGTATGTGAAAATAATATTTTTCCAATACTTCCTCAGAACACGTAAGATAGGGCCTCTAAAAAATAGTTCTCTCTTTAATCTCAGAATTTAATTTCAGAATCTTAACTCATTCTAATTAGTCCAACAGTCAAATTATCTTTTTACTTGTCTTCTATGAGACCCATTTCTTAAATAATAATGTTATAATAACTGCATTTAAAACGTCAGACCTGCAAACTTACAAAACAAGATTTGGTTATTACTGGATTAATCCATAAATATAGTTAATTATTCACCCACCCAAAAGTTATTTTATTTCATTAATATATCATTTCAGTAAAAAATATCAAATTACAACTTAGAAAGACCTCTGCAAAAGTGCAAACATACTTAATTTATTTATAGTATAACTGGTTTAAATTTAAAAAAAAAACTATGCTGTCAGTAACGTAATGAACTGAAAATATATAAAAATATGTCTTAAATTGGATAAACCTAGAGAAAAGCTTTTGTTTGACAGTTTGATGGTTCTTAAGGTTGTTTTCTGGTTTGTTTTACTGCAGTAAAGTAATCCCGACTCTCCCTAATCCTCCAAAACATTCCCAGATTTCCCAGCTGTACTTAGCAACACATTAATACTGAAGCACATGAGCTCCATGTTTTTGATCAAGAACAGCTATTGATTTTATAGACTGTTGAGTCAATAAACATCGTTGATGAATATTTTCATTAATGGATTATTCACTGATGGGTTTTGCTGCAAATTACTAATATATCCTCCTCATCCCCTCTCTTGGACCAAAGGGCTTAACACCTGAATGCAGCACAACAGCTGACTGGCAGAAGGCAGGCGGTGTGTGTCTGGAAGGAGACGCCGAGCCAAAAGAAGTCCAGTTTATTTCCAGCTGTCATCGCTCCTCTGACAGAGGCGCGTTTCAGTGACCTCAGAGCTGACATGACATATGCCCGAACGGACGAATCTCTGTTTAAAACTACCAGAAAACACTGATTTCTTTATTAATATTGTCATGATCTCAACATTTTGTCAGTATCTTTACATTATTTAAAAGAAATCTAAACAGACCGATTAGCTCTTTTTACTTTCTGTCTTTTTAATTGCCTCTTTTCCACTTTTTTGTGTTCAAACAGTAAATATAAGTGTAAAGTAATAAAAAATGGAGGAACTGAGGTCCAAATTGGAGACAGAGACTTTTGCTCTTACTTTTAAGTGTTTTAGTGTTTTAATTTTGTCCTTTTCGTATTTTGAATGCTCATTGATTTGATCTTTAAAGCACTTTGTAACACCTGTTGTTTTAAAGTGCTTTATAAATAAACTAGTAATGGTAATAGGCTTACTTAAAAGATGAAAACTATACTTACAAAAGCATTAGCACCCTTTTTGTCACATACAACAACAAATTTTAGCGTATTGTATAAAACAGAAACACAAAATAGCACATTATTTGGAGATTAAAGGAAAATTATGCATTGTTTTCAACATTTTTTAACAAATAAAATCTGAAAAGTGTGGCCTGCTCTTTTATTCATTACCCTTTGGTCACTCTTCTATGAAACCCAAGTCCCTTAAAGAGCACCTAAGTAAATAGAGCCCAAGTGTGTGTAATTTAATCTCAGTATAAATCCAGCTAATACTCAACATCTGTTAGCATGACCGGCAGGTCCAAACCTAAATCAAGTTAGAATCGGCGGCTGACTGAGCTCGAGCTGGTTTGCATAACCAAAGATTTAACTCTCTAGACATGCAGAACAACTTGCTGCCAAAGGAACTTATATAGAGTATTGACTCAGGGGAGTAAATAAAAACAACTTCTGTTGGTCCAACACATCAAGTCCCAATGAAAACCACTAAAATTTGTGACTTAAATGTAACAAAATGAAAAACTTATGCAAGGCATAGTTACATGTTGTGCTGGCATAGCAAATTTCCCACGTTTACGTCATAAAAGAATATTTCCTTTTGTATCTAAATCTAGCAAAAACAGAACGTAACAAAATGGCGGCCATTTATTTATTGTTCTCTATGCTTTAGTGATCCCATTTCTTCTTTAAAAGGGCAGTTTTATGTAAAATCGACTCTTTTTTTCACTTTACATCATTGTATAATGTTAATCCCTCGTCAAAAACATACCTGGAGTGTTGCTTTTCTTTGACACGTGATAAAAGAAATCCTTTAAGCTCCATGGCAACCATTCAGCTATACAAAACGTCTGGGTGGCTCTAGCTCCACCTTCGAGGCACAGCTCCTCCTCCTCAGAGCTGCAGTTTCTGAGATTCAGCCTCACAGACCTGCTCCTTCAGACTAGCCAGATGCAATTAGCAAACACCTGGTGAGACTCTTCACCTGTTGAGTTCATTAAAACGTCGTTAAAGGGTTAATAGAGGAGCCATGTTGGACTGACTTCTTTAAGGCGGTGTTTCAGAAAGAGCAGAAGTTTCTTAAAGCGACAGAGGCCCAATTTCAATGCATTAAATTATAAAGTGAAATTTCTTATAACTCATATTTGATGTACAAATATTTTTTGTAACAACTGAAGGTTAAATCTGCAGTAAAATGACACAAAATGCTGGGAAAATACATAATCCTGCCCCTTTAAACACAGTAAAGTTCTAAAAATACAAATAATGAACACTAATCAGTCTCTGTGTTTGAAACCTCACAGCTTTCAGCTGCTTTCTCTGCCCCAACGACAGTTCCCAGTTTATGTCACATGGGCATGTTGTTGTCTCAGCGGTTTCTTGGAGTCCATGCCCTTCGTCGACATGCCCAGCAACAGGCAGATGGGTTTCAATCGTCATGCAGTCGGGACACAAAGTCCAAACTGAAACCCACACCAGACAAACGCCGCTGCTACACTTGTCTTGGTCGTAAATCTCTCTGCGGCTCTGCCACTTTATCACCCGTCCCGCTTACATGTTCTCGACAAATGACCAGGAGAATATTTATGGCTGATTTCAAATTAAGGATTGTTGGTTAAAATTGGAAGTATAAAAGTGAGGTTTACAAAGGAAGCGAATCCTGCCGTGTACTGAAGGGCATTTAGAGTTTAGGTTTAATCAGAGCTGATGGAAATAAATCACGTCCGGCTCAGACAGAGAGCAGCCGTCAATCAGCACCATGAGGCCTGGATATAAAAGTCTGGATCAAAGTGAAACTGTTGATTGGTCCTAATTGTTGACTAGTGATGAATGATCAATAACCTTTAGAGCTGTTTGGAAATAATGTGGATTTTTAAATTCTGCTGTCAAAATGTTTATGCTAAACAAAATGCTGAATGTATAATATCTGAACTAAAGTAATAAATCAAATTGAATTGGTTTGAAGCAGCTGAATCTCAATTTAAAGGTCAAGTGTTGCTACATTGAGGTCAAAATGATGTTTCAAGTTCACAGTCACAAGGCTGCATTTCTGGAGCTCGAATTTTAGCTTGCAGTCCAAACATTTGCAAGGTGTAAATGTTTACAACACCACAAAAAGCCATAATGCACCATCAAAGTTTTAGACAAATATAAAATACTAGATAGCGGCCATGCTAACTGCATATTTAAAAATAAATATGTTTATTTATGGAAGTATTTATATGAACAGTAGGTATGTTTCATTACTGTAGAGTCTATGAATAGAGTAGGCAAGCATAAGAAAGCCAAATTATTTGTTTGTTTGTAAAATGGGATTTTATTTTGTTTACTTTTTGCAATGTTGTAAATTTACCACAATAAAGCTGATCTGATCTGATGAAGAGAAGAAATTTAAAATTTTACATAATTTATTACACCTAATTAAAAAATCAAATATATGCACAGGTACAATACTAAATGATAAATAATGATAAAAATGAATTTAAAATAAAAATTTTAGCTAAAATTAGCACAGCGTTTAATATAAGCATTTATGTTTGTTTTCTTAAGACTTTGCTTTATGAAATAGGCAAAGTTATAAAAGTTGTCTGTGCACACATAAATCATTCTGGATAATAAAATGTGAAAATAAACAAGTCTTAAATATTTATTTACAATTTTTTCAGATAAACTTTCACTCAGTAATGACAAAAAACAAACTCCTCTAAGTTGAAATCATAAAAAATATCTCCAGTCCAACTTCACTGGGGGCCAAAATGAATCTGACAGCTGAGTGTGATCGTCTCAGGAGATAACGTAACGGCGGTGAGTTTGAGTTACATCATCAGACCAGAGCTTCGCTTACAGCTGAGACTTTTCATCACGTCTTCATATCTCAGGCTCATTCACACTCTGAAACTGTTTTCCACTCATATGGCGAGCAAGTCTGGAGACACTTGCTATTTTAAGAAGCTGAAAAAAAAAAAAGAATAAAGGGACATATATATATATTTTTTAAATTCCAGAAGATGCTGACGAACATGAAAGTTTGCGGGGTTTCCAGCGCCTAACTAAAAGGCTCTGTCAGAAATCTTTGGCGTTAAACTGTGAGGTCCGGTCCGGTTTGATCTCTCTGAACAACCTGATTCTGAGGCTGGTTGACCCAGAAACTCGTTTCACAACCGGTTAGACAAATGGACTCCAACACAAAGTGACCAGCTAATTGGAGCGTCACTGAACTCAAACTCTGAAGGATATTATTGTGTGAATTTACAGTGAAATAGTATATTCACTCCCTTGAAGGTGTCCACACTCAGAAACCACAAAACTCTCTGTTTTTTTATTGCAATTAAATGTGGAAATCTAATAAAGTAGCAGTTATGAAGGGGAAGTAAAAAATGCAAAAATACAAAATCTTAACAAGTATTTTCAGTTTATTTTTTAGTGCAAACGCCTTTGTAAACGCCAAATAATATAAAACTAACCAATAAGGGACTTTTCAGCAAGATATAGAAAGTATTTTAAGTAAATAATTCCTTAAGTTTGATTTTAAAAAATACTAATACCACTGGCAGATTATTTCACTTATGGGGGAAAATGTCTTGTTGTCTATATGATAAAGACTCACAACCAAAGTATTTCACTCTATTTGTTTACTTAAAAACATACAGTGATTTTTAAAATCTTAATTTAATTAAATTTATTCGGTAGGGAGAATGCACATTAATTGGAATTTCTATAACTGCGTCATAAATTGCTCAAATGTTATTTTTCCATCTGTTGTGCCTGGACAGTGCTCAATTTTTCCTCCTAAAACAAACAAAAGTTATGCAAGCAAAGCTAAAATGACTTCAAATTTTGTCAATAAATACAAGAAATTCAATCAATACAAACCATAAGCACAAAACAATAAAACTAGAACACAATTATCATATAAAGTATACGAAGTAATTCAAACTAATAAATAATATTTAACAATATTGATAATTAACTAGATAAATGCATTCTTTCAAAAATATTACATTTAATCATTTAAAAGTTACATTGCATTATTTAATGAGACATCTAATGGTAAATTTATTTATTAAATTTTCACCCTACAACCGCCTCTGGACCCTCCGTTTGACATCTCACGACCAATCCGAGGGTTGCGACCCCCACTTTGGGAACCCCTGTGTAAAAGTATGCCTTTTCAATAACTACTGCCTAAAACGGAGCAAAAAAAGATGCCCAAAGATTAACCACTTTATGAAAACCTTTCCCTCTCACTTGCTTTAGGGCTAGCTGCTACATTTGAATAAAAACGGACGAAATCTGCCGCCGCCATATTTAATTCCTAACGTCCCGCCTCCTCGGCCGCATACAGAGATTATTATTAGGCTGTGATAATGTTGTCAGATAAAGATAAAAATCAGTCAGCTGACCAGAAACATTCTTCCGGCCCTCATGATGCCTGATGCTAAACTTAAACCAGTGAAACCAGTAACATCAGCCAGGCTGAGCGAGGCTCGCCAGGAACGCCATGCTAAGGTGCTAACGGTCGACAGGTGGGAAACGGGACTCCCTGAAACAATGGCGCGAACTGCGGGACACAGTCTGGCCAGATTAACGTATAAAAACTGATAAAGTAAGTTGTTCAGTGACAGGAAAGTAGAAAATGGAGGAAAGGGAGCAGCTGAAACGCTATAAAAACCTTTACGAGGTGGTTGGTCATTGGCGTGTAGGCTAAATGTGTCAAAGTCACGTCAAAGTCAGGGAGCTTTTAATCTGAAGGAGCCGTCAGACAAAACAAGAGGAGACACGGGAATATGGAGATCTCACAGAATATTGTAGAAATTTCTGAGCTTGAAAAGTTGATAAAACATTTATTAAAAAAAACAAAAGTGGAAACGTGTTCAATACACAGTAAAAATGCCGGTGTTGAATTAACACCCAAAAGTGTCTAGATGTGTCCAAGTCAGGTGGGGTTAAATTCAACACTACAGTGTCACATTAACATTTACAATGGTGTTGGTGTTAAAATATATTAAAAGTAACACCAGTGTAGTGTTGATCACTAAAAACAATGTGGTGTTAAAAAAGTAAATAATTGTCAATAAAAGTGTCAATATCAATCAAATCCAGCGGAAGATATTCAAAACAATACACAGAAATGGAAAGTTGAACTTTTCTTAAACCACTTTTAATATTATAGACCAATCTTATTTTAACAAAAAAATGGTTGTCAGTCTTTTAACACTTTCAAAAGTGTTACTTTAACACCAGCTGACTTGGACACATATAGACACTTTTGGGTGTTAATTCAACACTGGCATTTTTACTGTGTAGTAGAAAATTTGCTGGAAAAACGTCTGAAATGTTTAGATTAATTTCAGGAAGTAGTTTTAGAAAACATCCCTGCCAGCATGCCTAGGTGGGCCCCATGTGCGGAAAAGGAGGGCAGACCAGATGGGTCCCCTATGGGTTTGTGCGCGGGTTCCACGGTGGCCCCAAATGGGTTCACCCATGTAGGGCCACAGCCCACATGGGCGATTCATGTGGGCTGATTCATTTACCCATATGGGACCCATATATCAGCCCTCCTTTCCCCCACATGAGGCCCACCTAGGCATGCCGGCAGGGATATAAAAATATATAAGTTTCAAAGGTCAAGAATTTGCTAGAAAAGTTAAGAAATGTTGAGATTAATAGAAATTTTGAACAAAAAAAGAGAACATTTCTGAGTTTTAAATGTTGAAAATTTGCTAGAGAAAAACTCAAGTTTTGAGAATGATCTAAGAAATTTTCTAGAAAGAATAAGGAAATCTATGAGCACCAAAAATCAAAAATTGCCAGAAAAGTTTAAAATGTTGAAATGTTCTCAACTTTTCAAACTCAGACGTTTTGTCATTTTTCTAAAACAAATTCTGAGACTAACCTCAAGATTTTAGATTATTCCTTGCAGATTTTTGATCATATAAACTTGGAATTTTTTTTTTTAGTTTAATCTTTAAATTTAAGGAGGGTTTTCTAGCAAAATTTGACTTTTCAAGGTCAGAAATTTCCAAGTCTTTTTACAAAAAAAAATTCTTTAAATTCTGAGTTTTGTAACAAAAATTGACTCCTTTTTCCGTCTAAAATGGCCCTATTGCACCATCAGTTGCATACTGACATCGTTCGCAAGCTGGTTTGGCTTCACTGGTTATACTGGTTTAAGTTCAGCACCATGAACAGGTTTCAGTGTCGCTCCTCTGTGTTGGCTGTGAAAATGCAACATTATCCGTCTGCAGCTGCAGAATGTCCAACCACATCCAGTTACATCTTCTCATGTAGTTTGAGTGAAAACAGAGAATAAATCAGCTAAAACCACGTCTTTATTGAGAACATTTGTTACAAAGCCGTCTGTAAATGAAGTCCAGCATTAATTTATGTAAGTCAGGACATTGAGGGCCTGTGAGCCTCTCGTTTTCCCCAGAGTTTCCACTGGAACATAAAAAGGCTAGTTCTTGTGTTTACTTTGCGGCGTCATCCTGTGTGAGCCGAAGGGATAATAATCTGTCCAGCAGTAATAAACGCCTAATAAACCCGGGGCTGTCTGGAAACCCATTAAGAACCACTTTGGGCCTGACGCCACCAAGGCTTCGCAGCTGAACGCGAATGAGCTCTGATGATGAAAAAAAGCTTTTCTCTGTTTTCCTGATCTGATCCAACATCTGTGGGCCAACGGGGAATATCTTTATTTTACCCAGGAGAGAATAAGAGAGTAAAATAGTAAATAGGAAGGACGGACGGACGGACGGATGGATGGATAAACAGATGGATGGATGAACAGATAAACAGACGAATGAATAATAAACAGTATTAATGTTGTAATAAAACTAGGACATCTAACAAACTAAATAACTGAACTGATTCTCTAGTTTTTTTTCACTAATTCTTTAGGTTTTTTGAACTGATTCTTTATGTTTTTTTTAACTGATTCTTTAGGTTTTTTAAACTGATTCTTTAGGTTTTTTTGAACTGATTCTTTAGGTTTATTGAACTGATTCTTTAGGTTTATTGAACTGATTCTTGATGTTTTTTTTAACTGATTCTTTAGGTTTATTGAACTGATTCTTTAGGTTTTTTTGAACTGATTCTTTAGGTTTATTGAACTGATTCTTTAGGTTTTTTGAACTGATTCTTTAGGTTTTTTGAACTGATTCTTAGGTGTTTTGAACTGATTCTTTAGGTTTTTGAACTGATCCTTTAGGTTTTATTGAACTGATTCTTTAGGTTTTTTAAAACTGATTCTTTAGGTTTTTTGAACTGATTCTTTAGGTTTTTTTGAACTGATTCTTTAGGTTTTTTAAAACTGATTCTTTAGGTTTTTTGAACTGATCCTTTAGGTTTTTTGAACTGATTCTTTAGGTGTTTTGAACTGATCCTTTAGGTTTCTCTGTTCCAAACAGGAAACAGTTTTCATGGATTAACTGAATAAACAATCAGGCGACTCAGAAACGTAAATCTGAAGATCTGCTCTATAACAACACGATTAATGTTCATTTTATTCTTCAGTTCATTTTAATGAAGGCAGACGTAAACTGCTATGCATTAGCAACATGTTTTATTCAAGAAATGATCAAATCCAATTCTCAGCTCGTTCTGTCGCAGCATTTCTATTTTATTATTAACACTTCAGTGTTTCCTTAAATCATGACAGCAGCAGTAATCTACTTCAGTAAAGCAGTCATTCTATCAGGAAGACGCTTCATCTCTCACCTTTGTGGATGATTGCTGACGTTGTTGTTGGCTGAGGCAACGTTGGCGTTTCCTGCGTTGAAGCTCTGGATTTTCTTCCTGCTAATGTTTGAAGTTTTTCTCTCCTGCGGAGATCCGACTGCCTTCTTTTCCTCCAACATGTCCAAAAACAGCCAGGAACATTTACCCGAACCAGGATGATGCAAACTCTCTGAGCGTCAACTGATTTCTGCAACTAGTTCTCTTCCCATCTCTAGTTTTCTTCCAGCCAAAGCAGAGATTTCCCTTTCAGCTCCAGGAATCCCTCAATGGTTCAGGAAAACAGGGAGATTTGACAAAGATTATCTGTGCATCGATTGAGTCTTTAAATCCCAGATTTAGTCCAAAACAAATGGAGGGAGTCAGACCTTCGGAGCGGTCCGAGTCACAAGGAGCAACTGGGAAAAGCGCGTTATACTGGAGTCATCCCAGTGAGGCAGCAGCTGGATGGGGGAGGAGAGAGGGAGGAGAACCAAACGCTAGATTTAACAAGACTTATTAAAGAACTTAGATGGATGAGTGGCATGGTGCATCAGGGCCATAACAGAAAATATAACCTTTAAAGATTCTGGAAATTTTGTAGAAAAGCTAAAAACTTTTGAGAAAAAAAAGAGAAATTTTGTTAATTCAACGTAAAAAAAAATTGACATTTACTGAGTTTTCAAAATTAAAATTTTGAAACTCAAAAATTATGTTTTCTCAAAAATGTCTGAGATTAATTTAAAGATTTTAGGGGGGTTTTTAGCAAATGTTTGACTTTTTTAACAGAAAATTTGCAAAAGTCAAAAGATTCTGACTTTTGAAAATCAAAATTTTTCCCAAACATTAATCTCAAAATCTCCCAGTTTACTCTAGCAAATCTTCAACTTTTCAAAATCTGAAATTTTGAAAAGTATTTTTCTAGAAATTGTCTGAGATTAAGTTCTACATTTATTAGGGTTTTTTTTTTTAGTTGAAATGTACTTTTTTTTTTAACAATTCTGTTGCTCCAGTGCTAATAATAAAACAAAACCACTCAGCCATGTTTTGCCGATAAATTTATGGGGTTTTTTTATTTGTGTCTGGAAAATTACTCATAACTGCCGTTACCTAGCAACCCCACAGAAGGCCAAGCCGTTACCTAGCAACTCAACAGAGCTTCAACCAAGATGGTGGTCAGTGTTTTTCCAAAGGCCTATGGAATAAAATAATGAAATTAAAAAACAGAAAACAAACAAACGGAGCAGTTTTATAAATATGAAGTGGAGCTGCTCATTTCTTCCTCGCTGCTGACCTCTTGTGGTTACAAGAGGTAAAACTCTGATGTTAATGATTTTAGCCTTTTTATTTATGGTAAAACGATATAGTAAATATAACCTCCATGTAATTTTGCTACAATTGGTCTGAAATTAATGATTTCATAATATTTGGAGCTTTTGTGTCTCAATTTAAATAGTTTGCATAAACTCATTTCTTCTCTTCATAGTAAAACCTGAGTGGCAAATGAGATACCAGCTATATGGCAATACTGTGTTAAATTTATTTTAAAACGTAAAAAAAAGAAAACCTAATAAAAACTATAGAAAGTATTTGAAATAGTCAATAACTTGTGAGTTTTAATCAAGGTCATAGAAAGTCAAATATTTTAAATAATCTTACTTGTAGACCTCATTTTCCATACAATACCTTAAATTTATATGCTAAATGTGGTAACACTTTATTTGAATGATTGTGCATAAGACTGACATGACACTGTCATAAACATGACATAACATCTGTCATGAACATAAATAAGTCTTTATGAATGTCTATAGTTGTCATGAAGTGTCATTCGGTAAATAATGACACTTTTAATGCAAAGTTGCTCTAAAAGTCGCATTGAAAGTCCATTAAAATGCCAACTCTGCATTAAATTATCAGAATTTACAAAATCAAGTAAAGTTGGCACTTTTAGAGCAACTTTGCATTAAAAGTGTCGTTATTTACCAAATGACACTTCATGACAACTATAGACATTCAAAGACTCCTTCATGTTCATGACAGATGTTATGTCATGTTTCTGACAGTGTCATGTCAGTCTTATGCACAACCCTTCAAATGAAGTGTTACCCTAAATTTATTTTTCTTTCTGGTTTTCAACAATGACACTGAGCCAAGGACTTTGTTAAAGGTATTACTTTGTTTCACGATATACAAAATAAAGCATCCATCCACCAAAACACAGTGAGAGAACCAGACAGCAGGACTTCAGTACATTGTAGTGCAACATGTCCCAGTCAGCAGGTACATACATTAATCAAACAAACACAAGGGGGCAGCAGAACCTCCTGAGATATTTACATTTCCAGACATTAGCACTTATTTCCACACATTAGATTTAATCAGATTCACATCAGAGTTTCCTTTCAAGACCAAAGTTGGCTGAAATAAAGTCTGACAAGTTTGATTATTATGGATAAACAAAACAACAATAATTACAAATAAATCAAATATGTTCAAAAGTCCCTGTATGAGATGAATCTGGTGCTAACATGCTAATAAACACAAAGTTATAATTAAAGATTCCCAAAATCATTCACCTATAAACTAACCTTCCTATTTACACATTAAATAAACTGAATTAGGATATTTTACACTAAACTGAGTAAAGGCCTTTCATTGGTAACAAAATGAGATCTCACTTTATTCCTCCTAATCTACGAATAAATCAATTTAAATGGTTACATAAAGTAAACAATGCCGCTGACGTCTAACACGTTTCTTCAAATGCTTCATATTTTAAACTTGCTGTCCACTTAGGCTTCATGAGGTAAAATATTATTGACATCTTCTTGTTTTTGAACCCATTAAACCTTCATTTATCAGTTCAAGTTTGACTATTTCTTCAAAGAAATCAACTCATCCTTTCTTTACAACTTCAGATGTTTTCATTTTAAGCCCCAGTGCTGGACCTGAACAATAAAAACACATTAATATCCCGTTAGTGGGGTCGATTGAAGCTTCGATTTCAGAGCCGTTTCTCTGTAAGAGCATTTATGCTGTAAATTAACTCCCTCCAAAACGTAAAAGCACAAAAACATCCATTTATCATCGTTATGTTTCCATCTGAAGAAGACAAAAGTTTGTATTTGTGTTGGTAAAATGGAAATTATGGCATCAAATGAACTAATCATCACGGCAAATTATTATGTCCAAACATGACATCAGTTATTTGCCGTTTTCATTTCTCCTCATATTTCCTAATAATCTGGCAGAAGAAAAATGCTGATTCATCCAGAACTGAGGAATATTTCTACTTCTACTACTAAGACTCCACAGGTTTAAAGTATCTTCAGGTGAACTGAGTTAATTAACATGAACATCTGAGATTTGAGAAGATTTTACCATCTTTTATTTTCACTTAGAGTTGGGATTAGATCCCAAATGAGTTCATATTAAAAAGAGATAATCCTGATATGAAACAATATGAAACTGATCAACGTCATGATCAATTTCATGTAGATTTGATATTTGACGTTATTTTAATGGATTAATCTGCTTAAAAGAAGGTTTAAATATTCTTTATTATTTTTTTTGTTGCTCTAAAACTGTAATCTCAGAGGTGCAAACCTGCCAAGAGTGCAGTTATCCAGAGTTAATTTGTCTTAAAACTGCTTCTGAAAATAAAGAAGGTCCTTAAAGCTGCAGGAACCTTTATTTAAAATTATGTTTTTACATATTTGTTAAAACCGTCTCCATGTTTAAAATGAGACAGATAATCTGTGAGAAGCTAGTTCTACCATTGCCGTCTGAAGAAATACACCAAGACAAAAAAAAAGGCAGTCAGAGTCAGGAGGCGGGTCTTAGCGCTGTCAATCAACCTAGTAAACGAGTTGCTAAATGTTTTAATGGTGGAAAAACAACTTCCTGTTACAGGAAAATGTTTATCCACCGTCACTGGTGGCTCTTAGCATTCACAACAGGCTATGAAGAAGAGCAGCGCCACACAGAGGGTGATTGACAGCACTGACAGTTTCAACAAATAAGTAAAAATATGTATTTTTATAAGTTACACACTGCAGCTTTAAAAGGAAACTACAAACATTAAATGTAAAAGTATTAGAAACCCAACAGATGTATAGTTTCTATAGAGAAAGTTTGTGATTTTAAAGCATAGTGAGATAAATACTGACTCGTGTAAATAAACGGTCTTCTTACAACGTGATCCTGGGGAATTAAACATAAACCTGATGAGAAGTTTTTGATTTAATTTGACAAACCAAAAGGTTAGTTTGTGTTTTCAGTGCTTACGCAAAACAGCTCTAAGAAACCTGACGTTATTTTACTACGATGCCGATCCTGCTTTGTAGTTCAGATTCCTTTCATTTATCTACTTTAATACTTTTTACCTGACGACGGCAATAAGATAGAAAATGCTCAACAAGATTTCAGTGTTGTTTTTGGACAACTAGCAGCTTTTATTTCCTTAATCCCAGTATAGCACAAGAAAGATACTTTTAATTACTCTAAATTCAGTTAGTTTTCCCTTCCCGTGTCATTTCTTGGTTACCACTTGTCTTGTGGGCTCCTGCTGATGTCCTTGATCTGCGACAGGAACCGACTTCCCTCTTTCAGTTCCTGAACGGTCCGTCTATGTGATGTTGGATACTGGGTCGCTGATCTTAAAACACCTCCAGTACACGGTTCTTATCAAGGTAAAAAGAGCCAACAGGATCAGCAGCACCCAGACACATAGATGCCCTTTGAGTGCTGCGCCGGCTTCCACGTACCAACCTGAACACAAACACACACACACATATATTTGTTCAAGTCCTTTCAGCTTCACACACAGTTTTCTGAAGGTGTGTTGGCTTTGAGGTACTTCTCAGAGTGAACCTGTTCCAACAACCAAGATCTCAGCATATAATGTAACTTAAATGTAGCACATTAAGATTGCAATTGACTGGTGGCATCCAAGAGTTTACATTTTAGCTCATAAATTGTAGTTGAATTCTTAGTTCATCATGCTAACACTGTTATTTTAGCTATTAGATTATAACTTGTTGGTAAGTACTTAGCACATAATGCTAACGTTAATATTTTATCTCAGAATAATCTGATAAGTGATTAGTTGATCATGCCAAAATCACCATTTTAACAACTGTTAGCATGTTAGCTCACAATAAAACATAACCTCTTGCTAAGTACTTAATTCAAACATGACAGTTAGCTTAGCATTTTAGCTCATGAAAGCATGCAACTCATATATATAAAATCATTTGTCTAATATGCATCAACTTAAATATGCCTTAGTTTAGTTAGTCATGCTAACATTACCAATTTAACCATCATCATTTTTAGCTCACAATATACCTTTTTCTAAGTTATATTAGCATCAAGCTACTTTTAGCTTTTTAGCTCGTGATCACATAACGTTTTGCTAAGTACTTAATTCATCATGCTAACATTAGTATTTTAGCTCACAATAGTATTAAGATGTTGCTAGTTGGTTAGTTGATTGGCTAATAATACCATTTTAACTACTGTTAGGATTTTAGGTCCCAATAGCGTATAACATGTTGCCAAGCACATAGTCCATTATACAAATGTTAGCATTTTAGTGCATAAAATCTAACTTGTTGCCAGGTTCTTTGTTTATCATACTAACATTACCATTTAGATATTGTTAGCATAGTAGCACAAATTAGCATATAACCTTTGCCAAATACATAGTTAAACATACTTTAGTCTTTTTGCTGATGTTGCATATTAGATCAGTGACAAGTTGCTTTTAGCATACAGAACACAGTTAATGTATACTTCCTAGTATTAGAAAATGTGCATAAATTAGCATTTTAGCTAACCAATTTCATTAGCATTTTGACCTAATGATATTACATACTCAAAATTACTAAAGAAGATAACTTACGTTAGCCAACACACTAGTTTTCCTCAATATGCTAATGTAGCATTTAGCTCACCTCTAATTAAATGAGTCTGCTGTCACTCAATGGTTATTCATGTTAGCTAACATCATAGACCTTTAAACTGCAGCCGTTTGGAGAAGCTGTTAGTTTATCTGAAACAAGTTCGTGCAAGAGGCGAGTTCAGCCCACACCAATAGACATGTCCTGATTTTAACCAATAGTTTTCATTTTATGAACCAAATAAGTTCTTTTGTTCTCTTCTTTAGGTCAGTATGATTACCTCAAATTAAGCAAATGCATAATGAGGACGATCAGAATGCCATTGTGTCACATGAATCAATCCAAGCAGTTTAACACAGATAGAGACTCACCAACAGTCCAGTGGTGGATGCTGCCAGAACAACAAAGAGCAGGAAACACAGCCAGCTCCTCCTCCTGGGATACTGCCGCCCAACTGAAGAACTGGTTCATAGACAAGGAAAACCATTTTACTGTGAAGCAAACCTGATTGGGTCACAAATCAAGGAGACAAATGTATGGATCCGTCTCTCACAGAAGCAAACGGCTGCAGAAATGCTTACACTTTTCGGCAGTGTGGACATCGGGCCAAAGTCCGGTCTGAAATCTCTGTCCACTGAAAGTGTGGGATAAAAAGAGAGATCAATACCAGTGAAAACATATGTGCAGCCCGTTGCAGGATTTGCCGGTTACCAGGAACGTGTTGGAGCAGTGTCCGCAGATGACCCTGAGCCCGACGGGGTGGCGCCGCGGTTCTGGACTGTCGCTGCCGATGTGGACTGGTCCCAGGTTGATGACGCGCTTACTGCCCGAAAAATACAAAATAAAATAAATTTAAAAAAATCAGGAAACTGCTCACTTACAAACTCGTAACATAATCCTCTAACATTTCTAAACAAAACTTCCACTCTGTTTTTTTAGTGTTTTCATTTCTCTGTCTGCATATATACAGTCATATTCATTTCTTTGGTTAGCTAAAAATGCTAAGCTATGCATATATGCTAATACTAAGAAGTAGGTTTACATTAACTAAACCTGTCCTGTATGCTAATGGCAGCTAACAGAAAATAATTGGATTGAATTGCAACTTTAGCGAAAATGTATATACAGTCAAAAGTTTTGAGAATGACACAAATAGTACATTTTCACATGATCTGCTGCCCTCTCGTTTTCATGTGTGTATGTCAGATGTTTTCATCACATACAGAAATACAATTGCAATCATATTATGAGCAACAAAAGCTTTTATTGACAGAATGAGTTAAAGCAGCCAGTCAATATTTGCAGCGTTGACCCCTCTTCTTCAGGACCTCTGCAATTCTCCCTGGCCTGATGCTCTCAATCAACTTCTGGACCAAATCCTGACTGATATCAGTCCATTCTTGCACAATCAATGCTTGCCTTTTGTTAGAATTCCCAGGTTTTTGTTTGTCCACCCGTCTCTTGATGATTGACCGCAAGTTTTCAATGGGATTAAGATCTGGGGAGTTTCCAGGCCATGGACCCAAAATCTCTATGTTTTATTCCCTGAGCCAGTTAGTTGTCACCTTTGCTTTATGGTAAGATGCTCCATCTTCTGGAAAAGGCTTTGTTCATCTCCAAACTGCTCTTGGACGGTTGGGAGAAGTTGCTCTCGGAGAACATTCTGGTACCATTCTTTATTCATGAAGACTGTGAGAGAGCCGACTCCCTTGGCTGAGAAGCAGCCATGAATGGTTCAGGGCATGAGACAAGACTGGTGGTAGCCTCACCTCGTCTTCTCCCAACAAGCTGTTTCCCAGATGTCCCAAACAATCGGAAAGGGGATTCATCAAGAAAATGACTTTACCCCAGTCCTCAGCGGTCCACTCCCTGTACCTTTTGCAGAATATCAGTCTGTCCCTGATGTTTCTCCTGGAGAGAAGTGGCTTCTTTGCTGCCCTCCTTGAGACCAGGCCTTACTCCAAGAGTCTCCGCCTCACAGTGCCTGCAGATGCACTCACACCTGCCTGCTGCCATTCCTGACCAAGCTCTGCACTGCTGGTAGCCCGATCCATCCCGCACCTGAAACACTTTTAAGAGACGGTCCTGGCGCTTGCTAGTCTTTCTTGGGCGCCCTGGAGCCTTTTTGGCAACAATGGAACCTCTCTCCTTGAAGTTCAACAATGGTTCCTCTCTCCTTGAAGTTCCTGATGATGCCATAGATTGTTGACTGAGGTCCAATCTTTCTAGCTGCGATACTCTTCCCTGTTAGGCCATTTTTGTGTGCAGTGCTTCTTGTATTCTGCATGTTTCTTTAGAGATAACCATGGTTCACAGGGAGAAACAATGATGCCAAGCACCAGCCTCTTTTTAAAGTGTCCAGTGGTGTCATTCTTACTCGATCATGACAGATTGATCTCCAGCTCTGTCCTCATCAACACCCACACCTGTGTTGATGGAGAAATCACTGAAACGATGTTAGCTGGTCCTTTTAAGGCAGGGTTGCAATGAAGGTGAAATGTGTTGGGGGATAAAGTTCATTTTCTAGGCAAATATTGACTTTGCAATTAATTGCTGTTAAGCTGATCACTCTTAACACTCTGGAGTATATGCAAATTGCCATTATAAAAACTGAAGCAGTAGACTTTGTACAAATTAACATTTGAATCACTCTCAAAACCTTTGGCCATGACTGTATTCATATTCATCATACTAGCATTAGCATTTCTGCTAAAGTTGCATTTTAGACCAATTATCCTCTATTAGCTGCAATTAGCATACAAAACACACTGAGTTAATGTAAGTCTACTTCTTAGTATTAGCAAATGTTAGCATTTTTAGCTAACCAATCTTGTTAGCATTTTGAACAAATGCGATTACTAAAGACAGAAGTTGGCTAACTTGCTAGGTTTAGTCAGTATGCTAGTGGTAGCATTTTAGCTAATGTTATTAGCTATTTCAGTGCAAGTTATGCAGTCTGTTAGCATATTGAATAGTTAATTGAAATCAAAACTGAAAACCCACCTGTTTAGAGTTGCTTTTAAATCATGATAAATGGAACATTGACCAACAGATTTGATGTTTGATGAGCTTTATGCCAACATTCGACAAAATATAATGTTTTTAGCTTGCTTCACAATTGTTCACTTTGTCTTTATGACAAAGAACTTTTAACAAACTCAAATGAATTTGACTATTTAATAGATCAGAATATTAATAAAAGTGCATTTTGTTTACGAAGTTAAACATTACATAGATTAAGCTTTATTTCTGTTAGTTATGATGGTTTTCTGCTTACAGGTGGGTTTAATGAAAACTGTGTTTTCAAAAGATATTTCTAATTTGACAATAAAAAGCCTTACTGGAACTCATACTCTAATTTATCTCACAGTACTTATTTTTCCCCTGTCTCACCAGTACGGCCGAGGACAGGCGATCTTTTGGGATGTGACTTTGCAGATCAGCAGACAGTTGCACGGACAGCGGACGTACTTCTTTCCAACGGGAGCGTTCTTTATCGGCTACAAACAGAAAACAAAAGAAACTCTGAAACAAATTCAAAACTTTCAGATGAACCCCGTCTCCCTATCTGACGAATACTGATGGTGAAATATTCTGATAAACATCGGGACAGCAGGGGAGCCTGAACGTTTTGGCAAAGTTTTGAGGGTCAAGAAGAAAAAGAAAAAAACTGAAATCTAGCTATTTTTTTTTCTGTTAGGAAATTAAGTGCTATTGATTGTAGATTCAAAACTTCAGAATGATTTTTCATATTTGCTGTATTAAAAGAAACAGATCTAGTCTTCAAATTTGAAACGCTGAGTTCCTTTAAATCTAGACCATATAATCCAGTGGTTCCCAAACGTTTTCTTCTGCGTCCCCCAGTGTTTTCCAAACTTTCTCTGGCCCCCATATGGATTACAAATAGTTTGAAAGACACGTGTGAGGGAGGGGGGGAATCGACTGTTTTAGGAGCAAAATGAATGTACGTAGCTGAACATAGACAACATCGGTAGCCTACAGGCTGCTTGTTCAGCTTAAGGTGCTGTATTGATATTAGCTAGTCGTCGTTTAGCTACTTTACCTGCATCCAGCAGCTTCACTCAACAGTCGGTTAGTTTGGGTAAAAAACTGTGAAAAGTTCTTTGTGTTTTGCTGGTTTTGCTGCCGTGATTCTAACACACCTGAGTATCTCTGCACAGCAGCATCAGGTCTCCTTCACTGCCACACAGGTGTGTAAACCCAGCGGAGCGTCGTAGTGCTAATGTTGCGTTTAAAGGCGGCTCGGAAAAACAGGTTACTACGTGTTAACAACGGATTAAACCGTTTTAACTGCTGATAAAAGTGACAGAGGACACAGATATGGGAAGCGCAGAAGCTCCTACTGAATCAAACTGACAGAGGAATAACAGAGAGTTGGACATTCTAGGGTAAAAACCCAGCGCATACAGCGTCCATGTTTTTTTTCCATCCGGTCGTCTTCCCGCGCCCCCCAGTTTGGGAACCTCTGATATAATCAATGAAACGCTGATCAACATATTCCACGTTTATTCGTTTTGCTGGTTTCCTGAATCGTTTATGATGCGAAGCTCTTCTAACCGCCTTGTTGCTGAAACGCCCGGCTGAGTCCTTCTCGCTCTCACCGTGGCTTCGTTGCAGATGCTGCACTTCACCACGTGCTGATGCGCCTTTCCCTCCACGGAGATGGCCGTCTGGCAGACCCGACAGCTGATGGCCGGGGCGCTGCTGCTGTCCGGGCTGCCCTGGGGCGAGTAGGGGGGCGGAGCTTCGCTGGGCGGCACGTAGCTGGGGAACGGCACGATACCTGAGGACAGGTAGACGAGGTTAAACACAGAGACGCCAAGAACAGCAGCTTACAGGGTTACATACAGCTTTACATTAACGCCTTTTTGGTCGTATTGGGCCCAAAGTCGGGTAGTAACCAGTTGCATTTATTTGAGTTAAACTTTACTTTCAAGATCACTTTTAATTCACCAGACACACACACCTGCAATTTTTCTTGAGGTTTCATACGGTTCTTTTATTTAAAAACTGATCTGATTTTGTTATTTATCATCTGAATTCTTTTCATTTTGGTTTTTAAAAATCCCAAAATTTGGTCCGTCTAATGATACAGATACTCAGTACATGAGTAGACTTTTTGCCAAATACTTTTTCACTCTAACTCAAGTAATTTCTTGAACGGCTACTTCCATGTAATAATATTGATATCATGATATACGTCGATATTTTCTTTCCTAGAAAAAAATCGAGTATCGTAACGTCCAACTGTCACCTTGTTCACTCACTGCTTGCTTCACCAGGTCATCAGGCTTAGAGTGATTCCTTCAGATGTTCAGGTTAAAAAGGTATCAAACTATTCAGAGCAGGAACTTGGTTCACTTTATTTACTTTACTAATGCATGTCAGCTACAGTTTGGACTGTTTCAACTTAAAAGAAACATGTTTTCTCTCCACTTCTTTGGTTCATTTTGTCCAGCTGTCCACTTTAAGTCTGTGTCCAACCAGAACCAGGTATTGTGTAGTTGGTGCTTTTAGTCAGTTTTCAGTTAAATTAATTCAGTCCAACTTTATAACAGTCACAAAATGTCACCCAAATCACTCTGTCCCTCTAAAATCTGTCAGAAAATCACAAAGTGTATTGAATTGTACAGTTTGCTGAATATCGCAATATATTTCGTATCGTGGGCAGAATATCGTGTATCGTATCGTGAGATTGTTGTGTCACTACAGCCCTACTTTGTACTTGAATAAAACTGTGTTGAAGTACTGCTACTCTTACTTGAGTACTTTGATTTTAGCTACTCTACTTCCTCTGCTCGAGTCACATGCGTTGCAAAGAGTCGACTATCTGTGTGCGACTCTTTGCAAATCAAATAATTTTCATAGCCATCATTCAAATCAGACTGGAGCAAACAAGGAGCATTACAAACTATCTGAGGACAACATTTCATCTCATTCCACTGACTAATTTTCTCGTCTTACATGGTGAAATATACATAATTTAAGCATATAATGTAGCCCAAGTATAGTACATAAGACTTGAAATTGATAGACACACTAACATTAGCATTTCAGCTCAAGATAGCATATAGCCTCTTGTTGAGTACTTCCAGCTCATCTTAGCTAAAATTACATAGTTAGCAAACATGCTAATGGCAGCATTGTTGCTAATGTTTCATTTTAGACCATAAGCTTCAATTAAAATAATGAATAGTTAGTTAATTTAAGATAGCTAATCTCATTTTAAATGATTTGCACTCAAAATTATTTTAGTAGTTAGTTTAAGTTGGCTAACATTCAAGGTTTAGGCAACATGCTAATGTTTTTTTTAGCTAATTTTCTAGCATTAGCAAAAAGTTACATCAGGAATTTACTCCACGGATCTTAACATTTTAACTAATGAGTTTACTTACTCAAGATTACTACAGTAGATAGTTTGTTAGCTAACATAAAAGGGTTAGTTAACATGCTAATGGTAGCATTTTAGCTACATTTCTAGAGTTGGATAATGTGCATAATATTAGCATTTTAGCTAACCTTCTAGCAAATCTGGATATCTATAAGTATTTTAGGTAACTTTCTAGCATTAGAAGATGTATTTTAGCATTTCAGTCCACCAATGTCATTAACATGTTGAACCAATGAGTTTAAATATTCAAGATGGTAGATTGTTCAATTTAGCCAACATGAAAGCGTTAATCAACATGCTAACGGTAGGATTTTAGCTAACTTTCTAGAGTTACCAAATGTGCATATATATTAGGATTTTAGCTAACTTTCTAGAGTTACCAAATGTGCATATATATTAGGATTTTAGCTAACTTTCTGGTGTTGGCTAATGAGATAAATACCAGGATTTTAATTTAAACATATGTGGGTTTTCTTGCCCACAAATTTTGCTTTCCTTACTCTGGTTTGTCTTATAAAAGGTTCACTGTCTCTACAGTAACAACATTTATTCATACTAAAATTGCCATGCAGTTAGCACAAATTTTTTTATTATTATTTATTGTTCTAAACAGTTTCTGTTGTATTTTCCCTTTTTTTCTATAATGTTCTTTTCTGCAAATTTCCCAGCAAACATTAACATCTAGAATGAGTTCACAAACACGCAGCTTAAATTGTGTTCAGGATTCAGGTCAGTAAACAGTGACCACCTCACCATCACCATTTTCTTTTATGATCCGTCACTCAGTCGTATATTTTACAACATGAATGTCTGTGTGTGAGTAACCGGGAGAGTCAGCAAAGCTGCCCAAACAACCGAGAGTGAAAGAGGAAATGAAAACACTGAAGTAAGTTTATACACATCAGGAACTAAAGAATATACAAGGAAAGCTACAGCTTCACAGTATACAAACAGCTATAATTGGCATAGTTATACATTTACTGTTTTAAGTTCATTTTGTAGTTTAAAGCAGAATATAGGACAAAGGCCTGCTGATCATTTAGCAGTTTTTACGCAATTGTAAAGAATAATCAACTTTTTCCCATTTTGGTCTCAACAATTGGACCATAACAGGCTGATATTAACTGATTATTTAGTCCGGTTATGATGCAGCGTATAGATTAACAAATACGTCGTTTGCAATTTGCCAAATGTTGCTGCAACATCATGACATTCCTTGTTTTTTCTGACTGGAAATCAGAGGCATTTGTCTTCCTTGTAAGCCAGTCAGATGACTGCCAGTAGACAGCAACAGGCGGAGGAGGAGCAAAACTTTGTTACTCTTTGCTCCACAAAGCTGGAGAAAAATGTGGCTCCCACAGGAGAAGAGCTAGTGGTTTTAAAAACAGAAGTTTTTAAAATTATGGTACTCCTGGTTCCCATTATCAGATTATTTTCCTTCATTTCACAAGATACCGTGAGAGGAAATGGTAACTACAGAGGGTTTCACATTTTAACAGCTTCTAATGACAGTAAAGTAGAAAATACATAAAATATGGGCTTATAATGAATTTGAGAACATATGGAAGAGGATTAGGGCCACCAAAAAAAAAACCCTAAAAAATTCTGACTTTAAATTCAGAATTCTGAGATTTAAAGTCAGAATTTAAAGTCTGATTTTAATCTCAGAGTGAAAATTCTGACTGTAAAATCAGAATTTTGAGTTTAAAGTCAGAATTCTGACTTATTCTGACTTTAATCTCAGAATTTAAACTTCTGACTTTAATCTCAAAATTCTGAGATTAAAGAATTCTGACTTTAAACTCAAAATTCTGACTTTAATCTCAGAATTCTGACTTTAAACTCAAAATTCTGACTTTAAACTCAAAATTCTGACTTTAAACTCAAAATTCTGACTTTAATCTCAGAATTCTGACTTTAAACTCACAATTGACTTTAAACTCACAAATTGACTTTAAACTCACAAATTGACTTTAAACTCAGAATTTAAACTTCTGACTTTAATCTCAGATTTCTAAGATTAAAGTCAGAATTCTGAGATTAAAGTCAGAATTCTGAGATTAAAGTCAGAATTCTGAGTTAAAGTTAGAATTTTGAGTTTAAACTCAGTTAAAGTCAGAATTCTGAGTTAAAGTCAGAATTCTGAGATTAAAGTCAGAATTCTGAGATTAAAGTCAGAATTCTGAGATTAAAGTTAGAATTCTTTAATCTCAGAATTCTGAGAATTCTGAGATTAAAGTCAGAATTCTGAGTTTAAAGTCAGAATTCTGAGAGTCAGAATTCTGAGTTAAAGTCAGAATTTTGAGTTTAAACTCAGTTAAAGTCAGAATTCTGAGTTAAAGTCAGGATTATGAGATTAAAGTCAGGATTATGAGATTAAAGTCAGGATTATGAGATTAAAGTCACAATTCTTTTTTTCGGCGGCACTAATCGTCTTCCGTAGAGAACATGTTTGTGTGTTTTAAAAAAAAGAATATAAAACAAATGAACTTATAAGCATCGGACGGCCATTTTCCAAACCTAATTCTCTTCCCCGCCTGCGTCACCTCACATACATGATAATGCCATGTTGTTTTTTTACATGTGAAACCTGTTCCAGGTGCGTCTTCCCCTGTAATCCAAACTCAAAGCTACAACGGCTAAGCTCCTTTAGGTCAAAACGGGGCTAAACACACACCTTTTACTTATCCCAGAGTTAGTTAGTTAGTTAGTTAGTTAGCGACATGTATTAATGCGGTTGAAGCGGCCAACAGGAAACAAACGTGATCCTACTCTGTGGATATCCGCCCGAGTTCCTCCGCGGGAAGAAGCCGTTGGTCGCGAACTGCTGCTCGGGCAACAGCGGTGACCGCTCCTCGTCCGCCATGGCTGACCGCCGCCGACCCACGTCTTCTCAGCGCCGCTGAGAGCTCCAGGAGCTCTGGAGCGGCCGGTTCTCCTCTGGACCTCGGTGAAGATCCCCAGCGGCGGGGCTGGAGATGAAACCACTCCGAAGGGTTGAGTCGCTCACATGACACGGCGAAATAACCAGCCGCTGGACGCGGAAACGACTCGACGAAAACAATCGTCACGTGACGGCGGTTTTGAGTGGCGGCTTGATGGACTCAGGGCTCAGCCAATGAGAACGCTCGCTGCGTTGAAAGTGGGTGGGTCTAAGAACGTCCGACTTTTGTGGCGTTCAAGTTGAACTAGGAAGTCGGTTTTTTTATTTACACGGCAGATACATGAACAGGAACTATAATCTTCAAGGTTTCTCTTCATCTCTGACTTCAGTTAATAATATGAATACTTTTTTTGATGATTTGTTTTAACATCTGTTGGTTTAGCATAGTCAAATTAAATGAATGCGTAGCATATTACTGTATAAAATGTAGTAATGAAAATATCCGAGGTAAACGAAATGCAGCAGATTCTGTTGCTTGATATACACGGTTTTTATTTGAGAACGATACGGTATTTTATTGATCATTTTGAGACATCTACACTTATTTCTAACAAGCTTAGGTCAGAACAAGATTCTTATGATATTTTGAGCAACAACAATTATTTGAAAAACTATTTTAGTTCACGGTAACGCAATATTAACACAAAAATTAAAAATGTCCCATAAAATTTTTTAATTTTGAATGTTTAATACCTTAAAAGTAATAATTGTTTATGCTTTCAAAACAGAAAACACGTATTACCAGATCCAAAAATTAAATGAAAGGTGTGTTTAATACCTTGTTAAATTATTTTTCAGATAAATGCATTTAATTAAAACAATGCAAAATTAAAACAAGTTTTCTCTTTTCTCTCCCTCTTTCTACCAACAACTGGATAACAAAAATCTTCGGTCTGGTGCTTTGGTCTCAACAACCCCCAATTTTGTTTACTTCAGTGTCCATTTTATTTCTTGCTTCTGTTGCTTCGTTTATTTATTTAGGATAATTAAAATGATCAAAACTTATGCAAAATAAATAATTTTAATCATTTATTTTCAGTGTTAGATGTTAATTAGAAATTAACGTTTATTGATGAGAACATGTTCTTGTAACAGACTTATTGCAAGAACATATAACAATAATTCTATTACTGCACAAATGGAGTCGTTGCTTGAAAATGGTGTCAAAACGACATTATCGTTTATCGCGATAACTTCTGAGACAATTTATCATCCAGCAAAATTTGTTATTGTGAGATTAAACCGGTAATCATCCCATCCGTTATCTTCATTTTACATCAGAGTTGGGGTCTCTGTCATCTAAAAAATACAATATCACAAATGCGGTGTTTCCATTATATAAGAAACGCAATTAAAATCATATATAAATAAGTTTGTTTCTGCAATAAGTAATTTTAAAAAAGCACACACATGCTTTCCATTATCCTCCTACCATTTCCTGTCGTCTTTCTCGCCAGTAGTAACATGATCCCATGACTCGTGTGATGAGAAACGTGTTTCCTTTGCGAAAACACGGATTTCGATACGGCCTAAAAACCGAAATACTCAGCGCAAAATCTTTTTAGCGAAAACGTTCTACGACATAATTGGAACACCGCGAACTCGTGTGTGACGTCACTCCTAGTTCCGAATTTCCTGTCCTGATTTAGTAACGTGATTATGTCAGTTGTGTTACCACCGTCAGGCCACTAGAGGCAGTAGCAGGCCGGAAAAGATGCGACTGAGGAGCAGATTTAGAAGAACACCGAAAGCTACAGAATTTGTTTAAAAAAAACTGTGAGATACGCTAAAGTAAATAAAAGATTGAAGTTCAAATACATGCTGAGAGTGAAGCTCCTTCCTAAAGGTGAAGATATATCACATATGTCAAAAGAAAATAAAAACGGGAGACCGCGGCTAATGCAGGAAATAGCGCCCCCTTCACTTCCGGAGTGCAATGGTCCTATTTCCAAATAAGGTAATGAGGCTGACAGTGGTCCGTCCCCGCCCCTTTCTGTTTGCTGCAGCCATAGACATAATATAAGAGTAGACCCCGCATTGGCTGCTCCGGCGCAGGAAATACGGCGGCCATCTTGGAGCGGTAGTCCCTCCTACTTTGCCAATCAAAACAACAGGGATATTGTTGTTCAGATCGATGGATTATTGATGTGAGGCTCCACAAACAACATTTCGCAAGTAAGATAGACATATATATACCTGTAGGAGCTATTTTTCCCATTGTTTTGTTAAATCTTAGAATTTAAATTGTTTAGTTTATTCTTAGCATTTGTTTGTTTTCCTAGTTGATTTATCATTAGAATTTTTATTTTATTTTTTGTTTAGAATAAGTTTTTTTTAGTAATTCACTTAATTAGTTAATTAACTTCAGATTGGAATGTGGGTATTTCACGGTATAACTAGTTGGGTCTTAGGTAGCTTATTATGCACGTGGTGGTCACAAGGTTTTTTACCAGCTAATCAGTCACATCAGTTTTCATTTTTCAGTCAGTGAACAGGAGTGGGAGCAGAAGCCTGTAACCTTTTGCCTGATCTGCAAATAAAACCAAAGAACCATATTTTGACTTTTGATTTCTTTTTGCTGCATAAACCAGAATCCATGTGCATCAGGTGACTATTTGAGTTTGATTCACCTTTTGTTTTGATCACCTTTGAGTTTTGAGTTTTTTGATTTTTGAATTTAAGTTTTTTGGACAAATGGTCACTACATAATACATATTTATGTAACTATACAAACACAAATAAATAATGATTAATTAATAATGGCACAAATAAATAATGATTAATACTGAATAATATATATTGGATGCATGTTTATATGTATGTATATATACATATATTTTTAAATGAAATTTGTGCAAATTAATTTGTATTTAAGTGTAATTCTATAAAACAAATTAGATGTTAACTGACAGTTGTGGAGTGAAATATTTGTCTTGATCTTTGTTTACAATCTAAGAATTTATATATATATATATATATATATATATATATATTATATATATATAATATATATTATATATATATAATATTATTATATTATTATATTATATATATAATAACATGCATCCAATATTATTATTCAGTATTAATCATTATTATTTGTGATTGTATAGTTGTATATCTATGTATTATTATAATAAATTATACACACAGCCGTTCACCATAAATTATCCACGGCTGTGTGCTTTGTAATTTGCTCATCATACATCGATATCAGAATATTCTATTCCTATTCTATTGTTATAGCCACTAATCATATTTAAAAATGCTGAACAATGTATTAAAAACATACTTAAATAATACAATTATTTATAAATGTAGCTTTGATAGATGTCTGAATATAGTTTCCAGTAACAAAAAAGTGTGTTATGATCGATTAAATGCGCTGATATGTCATTTTCCTGCTAAACACATAATGCTGAGTGGAGTGGTCTACCGCTCCAAGATGGCCGCCCTAAATCTCGTCAGCGACAATAGGCGAGAGCGGCGCATGAGGCGTCTATCATTATATTATGTCTATGTCTGTAGCAAAGTCCTTTTCATTTTTCCCTCGCGCTGAAAGCGGATGTGACGTCATACGAACTATGACGAGGAAAAAAATGGAATGTAGCCGAAAATACAAAAAAAAAAAGAAGAACCCGAATAACAGCATTTTTATTTTTAAAACCCAATAACAGACATATTGAGATAATAATATTTGGCGATCAATGAATCTCTGAAGTACACAGACTTCTAGTTAAGCGAACATTTCTATTTACGTGCGACATTAAATGGTGCCGTTCACTCCTCCATCCAGGAGGGGGCAGTACGGTCGCATCGTCATCCACTCAGAATTAACCGTAGAAGAAGACTAGGGAGTGCAGCGCTCAAAGCAGCATCACGCCTCCTGAATGCAGCGTCTCCATGCTGCTCTCCACGCGAGTTAAAACGCTGCAAACAAAAGGTAAAAAGCTGCAAAAACTTTGTACTAAAAATGCTTCTTTGCACTTTTTAAAGGTTATGCGCGAATATATTGACATGTCATCGGTTTTTACCGTCGTTAAAGCAATTATGTACGCCAGCGATTGGGGTATTTTCTGGAAAGAATCCTCGAAGTTTGTGAAAAGTTTGCTTTTTTTCTCCTGCAAACAGCATTTCGACAGAAATGTTCAGTGATTTTCCTGCTTACTGATTTACTTTTTGTGGGTTTTTGTCCCTTTGGAGACATTTTTTTCCCTAAAAGTCACCTCTACAGGGAACCTCAAGTTTTTCTCCAGTTTAAAAAGTGGTTGAAAATCCATATTTTGTCGAAAAGTATTAATAACAATGGAAACTTCTGATAAAGGACATTTGGTGAAAAACAAAGGAGTGTTAATGTGCATAAGTTTTATTTGCATGAAAAGCTTTAGATGCAAGAATCTAATCTATCTAAATCTAATGTATCTAAAACCATGTAAACACATCAACTTTGAGGAGGATTTAAGTGTTTTATTGCAACTGAGTTGAACCGAGTTGCGAATGAGTATTTTTAGGATGAGATTCACAAAGTATGATATTGAGTAAAAATTTCAGTGTCTTTACACAAACATTAAAATACATTATGAATATTATTCTCCCTGCTGCAAAACTGAGGCCATCTTCACTGCCGTTTTATTAATGTAAGAAGAGCACAGATTATTGTTGTGGATAATTATAACGTTTTCGCAGCTGTGGATTTTTTAGAGAAACAAAAGGCTAACAAGCTGTTAAATAGTTAGGCTATCTGCTCAGGTAGCTTCTTCACTTACATGGTGTTCATTGCTTGCAACATTTTATTTTTAATGCAATATTACCTTAAAAAAGCAAGCATGCTGGAGCTTTTTGAGTGTGTACATCATTACTTTGTGTTTCAGACGTTTGAAAAATGTCCAAATAGCCAAATTAGTGTTACTTGGGAAAAGGTTGGACACTTCCTGTTAGTCTGTTGACCTACTGTGTGCAGCAAACTGTTGGTAGGATGGTGCTGTTTGGGGAAAAAATGGTGGAAACTTTGGTCTCGCCAATCCTTTCTTTGGATTTTCAGTAAAAGAAATAAACATTGGGAAAAGTATGATGTGATTTTTAAACCATAATTTGTTATATTTTTACTCTGATAACCAACATATGTCTTGCACATAAATATAACACTCTGAATATGTTGTCTAAATTTTAAAAAGGCTTATCCCAGATGTGAATTGTAAATTTAACCAAAGGTTTGCAGCAGGGACAGTAAATCTCCCACTTAGAATCAGAGGCCCTCTTGTCTTTGTGACTTCAGCCACTGTTGAGTAATAACATCTGAGAGTGACTTGTCTCTTATCTGATGGTCCCTACCTACATTGTTAGCAAACCCGATTTACAGCTTTGTTTTCTGAAAAGGCTGAAAGGATGTGGAATGCAGTGGAAATGGTCAAAAGTTTAAAAAAATGAATGCATGTTTATTGTAAAAGATTATATGCCAAGTGTTGAGCCTTAAAAGGGATTGAAAATAAACATAAAAAATATAAAGCTAAGTGGAAATTTTGGTATTTTTAGGACGAAAATGCATATAATTCACAACAATAATAAAATCAGGCAAAAAACAAATTTTCCAAAACAATTTATTTCAATGAAAAATCTGTAAATTTTTGGTTAAAGCATTTGTTTTTCATTCAGTTGCTAGAAAATCCAGAAATTTTGCTCAGGTAAAAGTAGCGATACTTCATAATGATATTACTTAATTAAAAGTACAGCATAGTGAAAATACTCCTAAAAGTACTTTTATCCCAAAGTTACTGAAGTAAATGTAATTGAGTAAATGTAACTAGTTGATACCCAACTCTGCCTGTGAGAGGGTGACTGACAGACCAGCCCACCAGGTTGTGTCTGTATGTTTGCAGTCAACAGTTAACAATAATTGCCCCACTGTAACCAGTTAAACAACTTTCTTCTTACATTTAGCAACATTTCAAACAAAGAAATGGTATTATTAGCCAAAAATGTACAGGTTAGGCTTTTTAAAGATCAGTAATTGATTGGGATCAGCAAGAAAACTTCAACCGGTACACATCTAGTTTATACCTTTTTTCTTAATAAAATTTATGTATTTTAATAGAATGTATCTATGAGTTTCCTATTCTAATTTAACCTGTTTCTGCACTTGTTTCTTTTCAGTGACCTGCAGTTTTTTTTGTTTTTGCTGTCTTCAGTTTGACTTGCCTGCTGAAGGTAAGGTGAAGCACTGCTTCATGGGCCTAAACAGGCTCTTCCAAGGATTTCGAGGACAGACTGCAGCCTGCACTGGCTGTTAATCAACGTTGTTCTTGTGGTTAAACCTCTGAGAAACATCACCTTTCTTATGTCTTATCTCATGTATAACCCCGTATCCCCGGGGACACAGAATGCCTCCCAGGGGCAAAATGGACTCTTGAATGTGAAAACTGAGAGAGATCCTTGGAGAACAACACCAAACGTTCGACCTGAATCCAGCTTTACCTTCCCTGGAGCGTCTCCTGGGACTCCTACCTTGTCTACGGAAAGAGAAATGAAGCCAATCCCTTTGCCAGTTAGCAACGACAGGCCTGAAAACTATCTGACAACTTCGCAAAGTACCTTCAACATTTCCCACAAAGAGGAGATCAAACACCAACCTATAAGTCAGTGTGGTTTCTTCACCATCACCCAAAAAGAAACCTTATCCATTTCAGCTCCAAAGATGTCTACCTTTCCAGCTTCATATGGGCATCAACTCTCGAGCACCAGATGTAGCTCCTACAACTGGTTGCCAGACCACAAAGGTACGACTGAAGATTTCTCAAAATTGGCATCAAATGCGTCTGTTTATGTCACTCGAGCAGAAGATCAAAGAGTTTCTTCTGAACCTAGTTACTTTGACTGTAATCCACAATTGGCTGGGAACATCTTAGAAAATTACGGACTGGAGAAAGCTGACCTGGACGAACTTCTGAATTACTCTGAAGAGCAGACTACTGCCGAGAACTTGCCCTACCTCTTACAAAGCATTCGCATGAAAAAGGCCACGAGGACTGCACCTGGAGTTCAGTCCGACTCTACGACTCTACCCACTGCAAGCACAACAGGAGTAGATTCAGGTAGTTTTGGAAAGCCAGGAATACTGGAGGACAAAATGTCTTCGTCTACTCTTCTTCATCCAGTGAAAATGATTAAAAATGAGCAAGTTGCTCCCTGTTATGCAGATGCTGTGATTGGTAGGAATATTCAGAGGAACTCTTTCTTGATGGATAATTTTCAAACCAGCAGTACAGAGGAGCCATTCGCAACTTTAACTAAAATAAAAAGTGGTGATTTGGGTTCTTCAGGTGACCAGAAAGGGTCTCTTGTTGCTGTGAATCCTCCAAGAGTCAATCAAACTAGACTGCTTCAAGCTCAACCGAAACAGGCGAGTGGATTGGCCCAATCCATAGGTTTTGGACAAACGGGAACACCCAATTATAAGCCAAAAATGATTATTGAACCAGTTAAACTGTTTGACTGGGCATATACTGGAAAATCTATTACAGATGTTGAGAATACGTCTGTCAAGAACATTCACAATGCAGCTGGGGTTGGAGGAAAGGACAGCAAACAAGCACCACAGCAAAGCTTTGCAGAGGTAAAGAACAGCAGTTTGGTTTCTTCATTTGACCAGAAGGTATCTGCTGCCGGTTTCAACCAACTGAATGTTGTGGCCTTTCCAAAGAGGAATGCAGCTGGAAAACTGGAGACCCAACAAAACCATACGCCACAGTCGGTTCCCCAACATGAAACCAGAGATGCTATATCCAGTGGTGAAAGCAAAATTCAAGGGCAAACATCAAATATTGCAGACTCAATGATGAATCTGCAAATGCTACAGAAAACCAATATTCAGAAAATTTTACAGATTCTGAAGGATTTGCAGCCTGATGTGTCTTCTGCCGCAAAACCAGATTCTCAATCATCTTTCATTCCCAAAATGCCACACGTTTCAAATGCCGTTCCACCTTCAACAGTTGCATCCAAGAACAATAATGCATCTAGCGTTTCTCAGTCTCAGCCAATCATTAAAACAAATGACACTGCTCATGTGCCATCTTCTAAGCCTTCACCTCCAGCCAAGGCTGGGTCCTCTAAGGATCTGCCGGCCCTTGGTGTGAGGCGTGATTATGGAGCAGTTATGCCAGGAAAATTTCCACACATCTGCTCTTTATGTAAGAAAGAATGTCCTCAGCTAAAGGCAAGTGTGTTTTCTTTTCACTTCCTCTTTCATAATGGTGATTGCTTACTGCTAGCAACTTAATTATTTTAGTTATCGCTCATGCATTAAATTGAAAAAAATTTTAAATGTCTCTGCATCTTAATTTGTTTTGCAAATGTAATGTCAAGACAAGACTTTGTTTCTGTTTATTTTAGGATTGGGTTACCCACCAGACAAGCAACCAACACCATGCCAACTGCAACCGCCTTCGCAGCCAGTTAGTACATTTAGCCGTTTTTAAGAAATATTTTAAGGTTTTGGAAAGGTAAAGGGTTTTCTGGAGTATTGTTTGTTTTTGATTTACACCTAAGAAATAACAAGAAAACATTTTAAATATAACAATTTTCTACTTTAACCTACAATGCTGGTGCACTTTTGAGACATTATGTTATTTGAGAAAAAGTTTACAATACCTAAGGAGACCTTTATTTGAATGTGCTGTTGTGTTTTTTTTCCCACAGATACCCTCATTGGGATGGGGAAGTGCAAAGGTAATCTATTTTTTTCAAATTTTCAACAGTAACAAGAACAAGTTTTTCTCATTGCCAAGTTTCTTTTTGTCAAATGATTTGATTCTTGTTCACTAATCTTTTTAGGGATCCAGTTAAAAGTTCTAAGACTTTAACCCGAGCCTCCCTGTATCATCGTTCCCGCTCAAACAGCAGCAGTTGTTCCAGCTCAGGAGATGGACGAGATAAATCCATCAGTCGTTCACGTTCCCACTCATACAGTCCACGTCATCGGAGGAGCTCAAGAGATGGACAGCACAAATACAGCAGCAGATCAGGACATAGCAAAAACAGATCCAGTACTGGCTCTAGTTCACGTTCGTACAGCCCCTTCCGCCATGGCTCAAGAGATGGAAAAAAACAATCCAGCGGTAGTTC
This sequence comes from Poecilia picta, assembly GCA_033032245.1. Classification (NCBI taxonomy): domain Eukaryota; kingdom Metazoa; phylum Chordata; class Actinopteri; order Cyprinodontiformes; family Poeciliidae; genus Poecilia; species Poecilia picta. Next base: position 21,636,425 of record CM065370.1, on the reverse strand, counting down.
CTCCCAACACAGGCTGCAATGCCGCACCTCAAGGTCTAGGTCTCGCTCTTGCTCCTCAGGTTATAATCATTCTGGTTATCGATCACGTTCAAGAAGCTACGAGAAATGGTTCTCACCAAAGAGAATGAATAAGAAATCAATTTCACCAAGAAGGAACCACGAATGGCAGTTGTCTAGAGGAAGAAGTTGTGAGCAAAGATCACCACCAAGAAGTGATCGGAAAGAGGGGTCAAAGAGATTCCTTGAGCACCAGTCTTCCCCAAGAATATATGATCATAAACAATTGTCACCAAGGCAATGGTCACCGAGGAGTGGCTATGCGAGACAGATATCCCCAACAAGCAGTGGTGAACAACTCTCACCCACAAGAAGTAGCAACAGAAGACTGTCACCGGTGTTGAGCCATGACCAACACTCCTCTACATTTAATGACAGACTGTGGTCATCACAAAGGACCGATGTTAGTTCTTATGACCGGTCTCCGTCAAGAAGGTCCGACGACAAATACTGGTCTCCGTCAAGAAGGTCCGACGACAAATACTGGTCTCCGTCAAGAAGGTCCGACGACAAATACTGGTCTCCTCCGAGAAGGTCCAACGACAAATATCGATCTCCTCCGAGAAGGTCCAACGACAAATATCGATCTCCTCCGAGAAGGTCCGACAACAGATACTGGTCTCCGCCAAGAAGGTCCAACGACAAATATCGATCTCCTCCAAGAAGGTCCGACAACAGATTACGGTCTCCGCCAAGAAGTTCCGACGACAAGTACTGGTCTCCGCCAAGAAGTTCCGACGACAAGTACCGGTCTCCGCCAAGAAGGTCCGACGACAAGTACCGGTCTCCGCCAAGAAGGTCCGACGACAAGTACCGGTCTCCGCCAAGAAGGTCCGACGACAAGTACGGTCTCCGCCAAGAAGGTCCGACGACAAGTACCGGTCTCCGCCAAGAAGGTCCGACGACAAGTACCGGTCTCCGCCAAGAAGGTCCGACGACAAGTACCGGTCTCCGCCAAGAAGGTCCGACGACAAGTACCGGTCTCCGCCAAGAAGGTCCGACGACAAGTACCGGTCTCCGCCAAGAAGGTCCGACGACAAGTACCGGTCTCCGCCAAGAAGGTCCGACGACAAGTACCGGTCTCCGCCAAGAAGGTCCGACGACAAGTACCGGTCTCCGCCAAGAAGGTCCGACGACAAGTACCGGTCTCCGCCAAGAAGGTCCGACGACAAGTACCGGTCTCCGCCAAGAAGGTCCGACGACAAGTACCGGTCTCCGCCAAGAAGGTCCGACGACAAGTACCGGTCTCCGCCAAGAAGGTCCGACGACAAGTACCGGTCTCCGCCAAGAAGGTCCGACGACAAGTACCGGTCTCCGCCAAGAAGGTCCGACGACAAGTACCGGTCTCCGCCAAGAAGGTCCGACGACAAGTACCGGTCTCCGCCAAGAAGGTCCGACGACAAGTACCGGTCTTTACCAAGAAGCTCCGACGACAAGCACTGGTCTTCGCCAAGGTACCATGATCGACAGTCATCTCCAAGAAGGAATAGTGATAAAAGATGGTCACCAACAAGAAAAGGTGAATCATTCCTTGAAAGAAATGAGAAACAATTCCTGTCAAAGCAGAGTGATGAGGAAACGACTTCTGTAAGGAGAAACCGCAAGAGACATGCATCTCCAGAAGAAGAGCCGTCTTGTCAGAAAAAGAAGTCCACTGTACAGATCCTGACAAACCAGCTGCTGGAAAATTCAGGTTTGATCTGGAAACATTGTTGAATCCATAAAATTAAAGTGTTGGCAACATCTTTACTTGTAGAGTGTCACCATCTGTCCTATAATTATGCTAATACTTTCTCATGCATTCTTCTCCTTCTAGCTATTGAGTCTGGCTCAGGACAGTCCAACATCAAAGATGTCGTAGATGTTTTACTGGCTGAACTTGCAAAGAATGAGGATTCCTCACAGTACAAAAGCAGGAAGGTCTTAACACATTCATCAAGTGAAAGACAGTTGTCACAATCTTCCACCAAATTACTGTCCAAACTCAAGAGGAAACATGCAAGATCTTCTAAGAAGACCAAGGTTGGTGTGCATCTTTGAGTTCATCAAGCTAAGATATGTTAGCTTCATCGTTTCTACATTTTTGTAGCCCAAATAAATTGCTAAAAATTTGTGTGGGAAAGTTCAAAATTCAAGGACTTTGGAGTTTAAGATGTGTATAGTTCAAAAGGAACAAACCTAATTTTGTTAAGTGATACAACCACAAAGGTGGCCAGATAAAATCAAAACTGTTGGACCTGATGGTCGTTTCCCAATCTTGAAGTGAAGCTAGATCAAAAAATCTCTAGCAAACATTAGAAACTTGTGTTTCCACCTGTGTGGAGCTTGTTGTCAAAATTGGCAGTAGTGGGATATGGGTGAATTTGCACACTTCTGATTTCATCACAAGCTCATTGTTGAAAAATCTTTGTCTCTCTAAGAAGCTAGCTAGGTTCAATAAAAACATTGAGGAAAGACTGAAATTATGCAAAAGGAAAAAATGACCAACAATGGGAGGCTGGTGCAAACCTCTCAGGAAGCTTATTGTGTTTAGTATGAAGATCCAAATGGATCAAATGTAAAAACAAGCAGTTGGCTTTTTTCTAAAGCCTCAAAGGAACATTAGCGTCACTCCCAAAACTTCAGTTTATGACTGTAGATTGTATTAATCTGATCCATCTACAATGTGTTATGTTAACAGGACAAGAAGGCCCTCTCCGTCACCTCACAGCATGGAAGAAAACATCATAAACTGTAAGTTACGATTGTGACTTTTTTTAGTTCAATAGTTTCACCAAAAAATGTTTTAAACTCTTCCCCTTGTATCACCAGATTCGGAAGCATTCAAGAACACTTCTGGATCAATGTCTATTTGAAAACCCAAATTTATTTTATATCTTGTCTTGCACTCATCCCCCCTCTTTACACATGTTTAAAGCTAAACATTTCTGTATAGATTATCTATGAATAATAGATCTGAAACGAAGATAAGTTACCATGTCTTTTGTTTCATTATGGTTCTCAGCTCTTAGGTTGTGAATGCCACTCATTCACCCTTTGTTTGATACAAACTACTTAAGGCCTTTTTAGTCGCTGTAAGGTTTGGGTAGCTGTTTGTACAACAGCATAATATCATATAAGTAAATGCTTTTTGTATGACTTCTTAAATGTATTTTTGTGTCTTTGACAGAAAATCTGGGGAGACCAAGAAACTGGGTTCATCTGAGAGCTTGGACCTCCTTCCTATAAAAACGCTTTTGTCTTTGCATCAGAAACTTGTGAAAAAAGCAAAACGTTTGTCTTCCAAAGGATCACACGTCTCCAAAACCAAAACTTACTCGCAAAAAACACAGGCTTTGAAGTCAGTTGTATCAGTAAAAGAGCCGTTGAAACAATTAGTTTCCTTGAAGTTCAGAAGTCTGGAAATGAGGCCTAATTTTGGCCTCTCAAATCAAAGAAGTGGACCTATAGTTTTCAGAAAAGATCAAGAAGATACAGTTAAAGAAAAGACTAGAGTAGAAGGGATAAGGAAGATTATTATTCCTGAACCAGATGGAGAGAATAAAACCATCACCAACGTAAAGCCTGATTCTTCAAAAACATTTGCAAGTAAACCACTGAATAAAACTGCTGAATGTTGCGGAGTAGCTGAACTAATGAGAGTTGAAGATTCTTTGGGAAATAAACCAAAAACTTCAAATGCTTCACAGCTTCAACTGGTTGGTAAAATGGTGACCAAACCGAATCCACTTCAGACTCAGGAGACCCAAGAAACCTTGATCAAACCTTTGCCCAAAGTCCAACAAAAAATGGATCCAGAATCCAAGAAATTCAAAAGCCTTGGAAAGAATCCTGATTTAGGTGACACAAGAGACAAACCAGGAGGTAATGTTTTCAGAGAAGGCGAAAAGACTCAAGTTGCAGTGAAAGACGCAACCAAGGTTGGAAAAATATTTAAGAACACTGTTGCTGAAGAAAACAAAGGCAAGGAAATGGTCACAAAAGTAAAGGTCAATGCTTCAAGAACATCTTCAGATATACCGCTGGATAAAACTACTAAATGTTCTGGAGTCGCTAACCTAACAAAAGTCGACGATACTCTCGAAGATGAACGGCAAACTTCAAATGTTTTGCATCCAGAACTGAAAAAGACTAAGCCACTGATTGGTAAAGTGGTGACCAGACCACATCCACTTCAGGCTCAGGAGACGATTATTAAAACTCAAGAAGCCTCAGACAAAACTTTGCCAAAAGTCCAACTAAGAATGCATCCAGATTCCAAGAAGTCCAAAAGCCTTGGAAAGAATCCTGATTCAAGTGGCACAAGAAACAAATCAGCTACTAAAGTTTCCAGAAAAGTCAAAGGCTCTCTAGTTGCAGTTAAAGACGGAACCAAGGTTGGAAAAATGTTAAAGGAGACTGTTGCAAAAGCAAAGAAAGGGAAAAAAATGGTTGCAAAAGTGAAGGTCAAGGCTCCAAAAACATCTACGAATGAAAAGCTGGATGAAACCACTAGATGTCTCTCGGAAGGTAAAGTGGGAAAACTTTCTGAAACGGCGTTTTGGAACTTTAGTAAATGCGATCAAGCAAACGTCAAAGAATCTGAACCTTCCCTTTCAGTGTCGGTTATTACATCCATGATACCAGTGACAGAAAACAGTCCAGGTGATTGTCAGATTTCAAAACCTGATATCACTAAAGCAAAGATCTTACAATTTAACACCAAAGAAAGTCAATTACTAATTAGCCAAGACAAAGAAGAAACTTCATCTAGGGACATAAATGTGTCATCCAAGCTGACGTCGTCAGAAAACCTCTCTGCGGGTTGTCAAACCCTAACAACAGAAGACAGTTCTGAAATAAAGGTTGACAAATCTGCCTTACTCTCAAAAGACAATGCTTGGCTTGTGAAGGCAAATGTTTCAACAGTTGAAATAAACTTGGAGACAGAAGGTATTACAGATGGTAATGCGATGAAAAGAAAAATGGATTTTCTTGAGACCAAAAGAGATGAAGTGACAACTACAAATGCCTCCCCAGCTGAACCTGAACATCCTCAACCAGGCACTGAAGTTATCACCACTGCAGATAAACCTGCTGATCTAACGATGAGTCAACAGACAACAACTCCAGTAACTCCAGACCTGGTGGCGCTAAACCTGAAGACTAAACAGCTGGAGGTTCAACCGCAGTCTGCAGGAAGCTCTGCTGAGACACCTTTGGATTCATCACAAAAAACTAGAGGGGAGAAGAAAAACAATCAAAAAGGTATGTTGGAGATGACCTGTTTGTAATTTTTTTCATCATACCTGACTTTCAAACTGAAATATGGAATAAAAAATAAAAGACTTGTGCTTTTTCTCATGAGCCAAAATCGACATAAAATTATTCCCTGGCCAAAAAAAAAATTCTTTTTCAACTAAAATCTCCCAAAATATATTTTTGTAACCCTCTTAATAATAAACTAAGCATGCAATGTTTTAATTAATCAATAACAGACATTAATTACTAGAGAAATGTGTAAATAATTGCAAATCCAGAGCTATTAAACGGGTTTGCATGTAGTCTGTAAAATCTTTTAAGCTTGATTGTCTGCTAAATTTAATGTCATACTTTTTTGGGGGGTGGCTGCACAAAGTCAGCACAGGGCTACAAATAGCTGTTTGACACCCCTGCTCTAAAAAATTTTAGATAGAAAAAAATCCACAATAACCTTTTATTTTTATTTTTTCTACAAACGTAAAAATGATTCACTCAAATTTAATTTCTGTAATAACATATCTTGTCCTCTGTGCTAATCATTTTTCTTCTGAAGTTGATGTTCTGACCCAGAAGAACCCGGTCGGGTGTTTTCCAAACGCAGCTGCTGCTCCGAACCGGGTTGAGTCCTTATTAGTGACTGTCGGCGAGAAGATTGGGTATTACCTGCAGCCACACAATTTCAGTAAGTAACCCGTTTGTTTTCGTTTTTTTAAAATGCATAATGTTTCTTTTAATTTTTTTTAAATGTTTTATTTTTGTTTTGACCCTCTTCTAGAGTGTGTTCCTGCAGGAATCATCTTGTCATCCAAAGTAAGATTACCCTTTGGATCATTGAGGAAACATTATTCTAAAACTTGATTAAGTACATGAGTCTGAATCAAAACATTGAGCCGTAAATTATCTAAATTAGTCATTGAAGTTTCAACTATGTTTTTAATTTTGACATTACGTATTTTATTCAGGTTTTTGCCTTCGCAGCTGTAATAACAACCACGTTTGCTTTCATTTTATTCTTTTCTTCCAGCTTTACGCTCTCAACTCAACACTGCTGTTGATAACAAACCTTCCTGTGGACTATGGCGGCTCCTACACGGAGGAGGAAGTTGTAAACATGCTCCGTCAATTTGAATTTCAATACGCACACGACAACATCTACGTTATCCCACAAACAGGCATGGTAAGCACCTGGTTGTGTTTTTGTGTTTGGTTGAAGCTCAGCATTCCGAGTGTCTTAGTGGAAGCTAAGTGAGGTAAACGTTTTCAAAGTTAGCAATAGCGTTAAAATGCTAAGCTAAAAATGATCTATGCTATTAGCAGAAGTATGACAGTCAGTTTTCTAAGGTTTTGAATATCATCAAGATGTTTTTTGGCTATATATTTTATTCTTTTGGGTTTTTCAATTCCCCCCCGCCCCCCCGCTCCTTATTGTTTAATCGTGAACTTTGACCTCAGCTGATTCAAGCGATGACTGCTGAGCTTGTTCTGTAGATTTCTGTATGTTTACACTGGCCAGGCACTCCCAGAAAGATTCGCTACTGTTCTATGTTTACATTGTTTGTGCATATTGACTCATGTTACTAAGACAAGTTCTGTTTTTTTTTATGCGAAATTCACATTTTGTACAGTTTTTGTGCTTCTATTTGGGTCTGAACTGCTTCTAAAAGCAGGCCTACCTCTTAAAAAATAAAAACACGCAGTTGATGTTTTTCAGTGTCTGAAAATAAAGTCCTTTCAGAAACTTCTGGAATTTTAAGTCACATTTGACTGGCACTGTGCCGTTACCTAGCAACCCCAGCCAGCCCGTTACCTAGCAACCCCAGCCAGCCCAGCCTGTTACCTAGTAACCGAAGCCGAACTCTGGTACGTTTACTGTCATATTTTCACACAGGGTACAATTGGCTTGAATGGCTTCTGTCATCAACTGAAAACTGTTCTTTGGTTATTATTGTCTCATTTATCAAAATATGATCAAATTGTAACAAATGAGTGTTGAATTTAAGCAAAATCTGACTTAATTTGTAAAAGGTAGAATTTTGTTTTTCTTATATATAATTTTTATAGTGTTTTTTAACATTCTGTCTTTTCAGGCTTTTGTGCTCATGCCAAATGTGCGGTCAGTAATCGGCCTCGTCGTCGCAGCAATCCATGGACTTATCTCTTTCAGATCGAAGAAACTCTCCTTGCAGATTGTGAAAACAGACATGCTAATGACACCAGTAAGCATGAAAAGAATAAAAAAAAATTAAAATACTGATAAAACCGACCTGATTCTTGTCAAACTGCAACCAATACCATCAAATATTTATCTGTCATTAAAAAAAACTTAATTTAAACAACATTAATGCCCCAAAAATAACCTAAAGATGCTGTAAAGTTTTATTTTTACTGTTTTTTTTTCAGCTTGGGTTTTTATAAATCTCTCATCGAACTAACGCCTCTCGTAAGTAACCTGACCATTCTTGGATGGTTTTGTTTTGCTGCAGTCTTATTTAGCGCTGCTGAACTGTCTAGTATTGCTTTTTAGTGTTTGACCCTGGAAAGTAAGAATACCCTTGCTCAGTTTGGTAGCTGCAACTACATTGCATTTTCCAACAAATCCACCTTGTACAAAACTGTGTAAAGATTTTTTTTTTTAGGAGGTTAAGATATGAAAACTCTTTGTTATTGTCACTTTTTATAATGCATCACTAAAAAGGACTGTTGGCTAATACATGCCAAGTGTTATGAACTTACATTTTTCATTCTAGTGTAACACATAACGATGAAAAAAGAAAAATGGCAATAACATTGTCACTGCAATATTTACAGATGTTGTTCAGTAAAAAATATTAGAATTGCTGAAATAGACATTAACTTATACAAAAAGAGGTTAGATCAGTGTGAGTAAACTTGTATTCAAGGCATCTGTTGAAAATGTCTTTAATTTTTATTTTACAGAGTTAGAAAAAAATTGTGACATCAATTTCTACTATCGTTCAGCTCTACTTTTAACAAAATTACATTAAAAATAAGAAGGAGCAGTTGACTCAATCTGAGTGAAAAAGATGGATCAATAACTATACTAATAATAACATTAAATACAAGAAGGAGGATTAGGATGAACAGATCAGTTTGTGAGGTTGGTGAGGAGAAACCTTCTCTCTGGTGAAATGACGTGAAACTTCAAGTTTTATCTGAACTAACTATGATTTAAGATCTGGGGCTAATCACCAGAAAAAATGGAGGAAAAGCAGATATATGTGGTTGTTTTAACGTTCTTCCGGCTGTCGCTGACACAGAACATGAGAGACGATGGAACCAGTATAATCTACATCCAGAACATTTCACCAAGCGACATCGCTGATCTCAGGAAAGCTTTGAGAAAAATCGGTCATGTGAGAAACTTCCTGCCTCTACTCAACAAGGTATTAAATTTAAAGGTTTATATTCAAATCCATGTAGAGAGAATGACCTAATGGATTTATTTCTGTTTTTGATTTTTAGGTTTTTGTTGAATTCGAGACGGTTTACGATGCAGATCGCCTCGGCGTTTGGTGCAGCCTGATGAGACTGGGTTTCATCCACACAGTCAACAGGCTTAAAATACCAAGAAGCCTCAAGAAATCACAACGTAAGGACTTAAAAGCTTGAGCGTTGAATGAAAATTACAATTTCTACATGTTTTAAGGAGACAAAGGCAATAACAAGTAGAAAAAGAGAGAAAAAAATTGAATCATTTTAATGAGAAATATCCTTTCATCTTGTCATTTCCACCAGTAGTAACATCCGGTTGTTGACCACATGATTCCTGTGATGCTGCAAAAAAAGTGTTTCCAATTGCATTTTTGCCAAATAAAGTAATTTAGATGCGGCCAGAAAAACTCCACTTCATCCTAGAGGCCAAACATTTTATAGAAAACACAGCTACATTTAAATTACTGTTGAATTAAGTGCCTCAGTCAAACTCAGATCAGTCTGTTTGACCAGCAAAAACATTTTAAAGTGTTGTTTGAATGGATTTACATAATCATCTAAAACCAAACTAAAAAGTTTAACCTGCAATAAGTTGCAATTTTTCTACAAAAGTAACCAAACACCCTCTATGATGCTGTCGTTGTTTATGCAGCACCAAAGCTACCGCTGAAAGCTCTACCAGATGGTGAGAAGATCTTACCTGACGCTGGAATCCCAGATGTGAAATCTGGTGTTCCTCAGGGCACCGCGGCGCCGTGTTGGGTCACCATGATGACGCCGCCCTATGTCTTCCCAACTGTGTGTCCCTGGTTTAACATCCCCAGTAAGAGAAGCAAGATGCAGACACACCAGGTTCTCTATTGGAGACTTCCCCTGATTGTGCTAATTTTTTAACACCATTTTTAGGTTTTCTGACGGTCCAAGCAGAAGAAGACATTTTGGTGAGGCCCCGTTTCCTGCATAAGAAATCAGAATCTTACTGTTGGCATTGAAAGTGTTTCTAAATCAGTGTTTATGAATCAACAGAGGTGTTTCCTTTTCTTTGGTTTTTCTGATTTACTCTGAACTTGACGTCCTGTAGACGACTCCCCACCCAGGCTCTGAGTTCTTCACCGTCATGCTAACGGGTTTACCAGAAGGAAAATACAAACATGAGGACGTGGCGAAGCTGGTGTGGCGTTATTTCCCCAAACAGAACCTGCAGACTCTCTACTACAACATCTTGGTGCTACAGCTGCAGAGGAGGGTAAGGAGCTCTTCCTGCAGACCGATTGCCTGTTGCACAAAAGTCAAACCCTATATTGTTTCAATTAGCTTTCTTGTTTGACTAAAGGTGAAATAACATGCAACAAGATTTTTCTCTATAGACATCTGTTGGGTTTTTGCTGTCTTACATGAGATTTTTGGGTAATTATTATAACGTTTGATAACTAAGCAAACTCTGCAATGATCTCTACTACAATTTTTTTTCTATTAGACCCTGTAAGTTTTTTTACTAGGTCTCTCATGGTGCAGAGAGAAACCACACAGATGGTCTAAATCTTATCAAGGATGATAATGGTTGACTAAATAACATTAAGGCAGTTGTGGCCGCCTCAAACTCAAAAAGTAACCCTTAAATGTTATAAGCTAAAGCTAATATGCTATACCATCAGGGTATTTAGCAGACGATAACACTAAAGTGCTATGCTAACGTAGTATTTAGCAGCATCTAATGCTAGGTAAAGTGCTATACCAACAGGATATTTAGCAGAAGCTAATGCTAAAACTCTGTACTAACAATGTATTTATCAGAATCTAGCAGTGCAGTGTTTTACCACCATGACTCATTGGTTTTCTTTTTATAATAGTTGATTATTGCCAACTCTTTTGCTCATTTAGCCTAATTGACCAGAGTAAGGCTTCAGTCAGAATCAGTAGATTTTAAACTGTTTACTGTTTTACAGCGATTTATTCTGGGTACAGAATAAATTTTATTTCACAGGTTTTTCAACTCAAAATTTCCAGACAGCATAGTGAAGTACCACTGTACAACTAACCTGGAAATATCAGTTTAAGGGAAGCTAAATTCACTAAACGTTTTCAAAGTTAGCAATTCGCTAAAGCCCTAAACAAAAAATTAGCTCCATTCCCAGCAGATTAGCAGAAACTAGTTCCATTAATTTTTAAGATAGCTAATGTGTCTGTAGTAGACATTAGTAAATGTATTAAGTAAAAGGCTCAAATAAAGCAAGATGGATATGAAAAATAATAATTTGCAACAATAGTAACATGAGCTCAGCAGAAATATGTGTATTTTTCAAAGATAAAGTTGGGAAAACGTGAGCTGGGATTGATTTGTATATCTTAAACTGACCTCTGGTTTTAATATAACCTTAAACACATTTTCTTTCACCGCGAGGCCTTTGTGTTCTTCTGCGACTGGGAGGCATGCCGCAATTTCGTCTCAGATTGTGTGAAAAAGCCGGTTTCTGTCAGGAACTGCACTCTGAGCGTCCACTTGGTGCTGGAGGACATGTATCCTGGATCCAGTGAGGTATGGAAAATTATCTGAGGATGCTCTCTGACCTTTAACCTCCAGCAGTCATTGTTTTTGTTTACCTTTACGCTCATTTCCCTGTATATTTTTATTTAACTTTAAATTTATTATGTGCAGGAAACGTTGTACAGGACTCTGATGAAATGGACGAGTGGTGTAAGTTTTTACTTTTTCAAATGCTCAAATAAAACGATCTGCTTTAACCAAAAACTCCTGGTTTTGTGTTTTCAGTACGTTCCGGAGCTTTTCTTCCTGGAGAAGCGTCTGGTCAGCGTGGAGATCTACGAAGCGAATACGAATCTCATCGAGAGCATCATTAAGGAAGTCGCTGCCATCGGCAGTTTTATCAACTTCGTGCCGCTCACCAACAGGGTACAGCAACTCAACCCGCCTCCACTCTTCACAATAAAACCTTTTTATATTCTCATTTTTAACATTAAACCATTTTTAATCATTTTCCAGCAAAGATATTTGTTACTTACCGGATACAAGTTGGGGTGGGCCTTTAAAGTTTATCGTTTATTGTGATAAACGTTTTATTTTGCTGATAATTTTTACTGTTGTCATTCCAGTTGGTTCCAGTTTAAAACTCGCTAAACTGTCACCAGGATTTAGTTTTAATGTTTGTTCAATGAAAGCGTCAATAGATTTGAAAATGTGATTAAATGCAGTTATAATTTGCAGTTTAATGGACTTTATTACAAATGGGAATGTTTTTTCAGACGCTATGATTGCCATGTTAAAGAAATAATAAATGGTTCTTATTGTCACTTTTATTATTACAAGAGTACCACAAGGTATTACAATAAAACTTTAAGTCTACATCAACCACCTGTAGATATAAGTTCATGTGCAATCATAAATATGTAACTATAAATCACACCTATGTTTTCTGGTCTTTAACTTAAATATTTATTGCCGTTTTGTTGCATTTAAGTTGTATGTTCAGGTTTAATCCCAGAAAAAAAGCTCAAATGATGATTTCTAACAAAGAAACACTTTATAATCAGGAACTTTCTTAAAAATTATACTTGATGTGTTTTAGAAAACAACCCGTTTGTGTGAAATGGATCACAAAATCACTTTACTGTGAATTTATTGAGGACTCGCAGTATCAAAGTAGTCATTTTCATTTTATTGACTAACGTTTTAGAAAACGTGAACTTTTAGGAGGGTATAAAACTTTTAATAATTTTACTTAAAAAATAAACCTGATATTGTAAGTGTTTTTTACATTTTTAATTTCTTCTCGCAGATTTGCATTGAAATGGTTTCTCCCAGTTGTGCTGCCAAGGTGCTGCAGAAGATGCCCTTGAGGAAAGTTTTGTCTACGTACCTCTGGTATGTTGTTTGTGGCTGAGAGGCAGAGATTTATAACACGGCACAGTTTCAGAAGTTGAATGTTGTCACGGCAACATTTTATGCCGATTTTTGACCCAATTTTCCTTTTCCGACGCCCCAATTTTTGGGACGACTAAAGATAAAGTTGGAGGTTTTCCTGTTGCGTTTTAAGAGTGATCTAGTCACAAAGTTATTTTTATTTCATCCCTACAGGGGAAAGATTGGGAGTGTTGAGAGGTGAGTGTCGCCATTTTTTAACATGTTTGTGAAGCAGAGGAAGTTCGTAAAGATGCTAGTGGCCTAATTCTTCAAATGTTGTTTTTTCCTAATAATTAGTTTATGTGCTGGACAATTTCTACTTGTTTTAAGGCTGAAATAATTAATTGGATTAATTGTGTTCAATCGATTATTCAAGTAATATCCAACTAATTTAGTAATTGATTAATCTTTAACTGTAATAATTAGCGGTAATTAAGCCAAAACTGTACAAAACATGTATACAGTTTACATTTAGGTTAAGATTTAACCTTTGTCTGTATACGCGCAATAGTTCCTCCTAAAGCACCAAATTAGCAGAAAAAACCTGTTAACCACTTGTGCAATTTAATTACTAATCGGTTAGTCCAAAAAAATAATCAACAGGTCTACATAAGAAGAATAGAGAAGAAGGAGCTTTTCACATGTTGATGATGGAAATATTTTTAGCTGCTTACAAAATATTAAATAAAGGACTGCTGTTTATTGTAATTTAGACAACCACGTTTTCTTTTTAAATAACTTTGTTTAGATTTTTCATAATATGGATTAAAAAATGGCTGAATATGGCTTTTTTTTGTCCGATTATTCGTCTGAATAATTGATTAATCGTCAAAAAAAAAACAGTAGAATAACCGATTATTAAAATAGTAGTTGCAGCTCTAATTTTTTAGGAAATTTAAAGTTATTTAATGTAGATAAAACCAACAAACTACAAATATTGATTGCTTTAGCATCACTTTGTGAATCAGATGAGAACATAAGTTATGTTTTAATTATTCAGTTAGGAAGGATTCTTTTGTTATCTTTTGATGTTTTTTTTTTGTGATTTGTAGTGTGAAGGATCTAAGTCGGCGTCTGGAAGAAGCCGATGAGATCAGGATAAACCTCGAGGCGGAGCCGTCAGCAGCCGGCGGTCAACCTTCGGCCCTGAAAACTCTGGATTTTCCAATCTCTGAAGTTACTGAAGCTAATTCTGCCTCACCGACGACTTTAATCGAATCAGCAGTTTCTAAATCCGAATCAAAGTTGGAGGAAAAACTGTCTGGACCTCCTGATGTCGTCCTGGACTCCAAAACTGAAGCAAATAAAACAGAAGAAGAATGTCTTCTGATTTCATCTGCAGCAGATAACGCTGTCGGCCGCACACCGTGTACGTTCACAGGTTAAAACTAGACGATGTTTGTGTGGTGATGATTATTTTAAGGAAAAAGTTTTTGCAGATGATAAAAGACTGAAAAGATTATTTTTGTTATTTGCAAAAAGCATAGAAAATGTTAAGAGACACTACCTGCGTTTCCATTACAAATTTATGAAGAAATTTGTCAAACAATATTTTTGCTTTTCTATTTGATGAAAAGCAAAAAAATGTTTTTTATTACAAAACACACAGAGCCATCCTCCTCCTCCTACCACTTTCCTGTCATCTTCTTTGTCATTTCTGCCAGTAGCAACATCCAGTTGTTGTTTTTTGGAGTTTTTTCTGTTTCCATTAAGCATAATTCCTATTTGCACAATTTTAACCCTTCTACGCCGGAGTTTCAAGCGTCTACCTAAATAAATCTTCCTTATTTTAATTTTAAGCAGTTCTTTAAATGTCCTGTGAGCTGATATACTTACCCATGTATCCATAACAACCGGAACTTTCAACATCCAGCAAGTTATTTTCGCAATATACCGTCTATTAACCGAGTGACCCCAGGATTAATTACACTCTCTGCAGCTGCGAAGTTTCTGTATTAATCCGATACTTGCTGGAAAGTGCAACGTCTCCCCTTTCAGAAACCGTTGGGATTTTTCAGATAGCGCTACGTGTGGCGGAATCACGGTACTGCAAATCTAGATGTGTCTCCGCCGACACGTTCTGGTCTAGAAGGGTTAAGGTCAGAGGAAACGGAGCTAGTAACTCTCTTCTGGAAAAATAAGGAATTCATAAGCATATTTTAAAGGAGCAGTATAATGTAAAATCAGCTTTTATGAGCTTTATATCATGCTGTAATCAAAAAAACGCAGCTGGAGTGTTTGATTCTTCCCTGCGTGTTGGAGAAAACGTTTAACCTCTATGGCAACCATTCAGCTGTGTACAACGCCTGGTTGGGCCTAGCCTCGCCTTCAAGGACACAGCTCCTCCCCCTCTCGGCTCCTTCAGACTAGCCAGCACCAATTAGCAAACACCTGGTGGGGCTCTGTATCTGCTCAAGGGTTAATACAGGAGCCATGTTGTGATGATGTACTGAAGCTGGAGCTTAAAGAGACAGAGGCCCAATTTCAAGGCGTTAAATTACGAAGTCTAATTTCTTTTAAGTAATACTTCATATATGTAGCTTCTTTTTAAAAACAATTTAAGTTAACATAGTTTTTTGATGGTGCTTTAAAATGGCACTCTGAGCCTGTTAAGCACAGAATACTCCCGATTTAACCCTCTTACACCCGAGTTTTGAGTGTTTGCCTATATAAATCTTCCTTATTTTAATTGTCCGTAGTTCTTTAAATGTCCTGTGAGATGATATACTTACCCATGTATCCATAACAACCGGAACTTTCAATATCCAGCAAGTTATTTCCGAAATATACCGTCTATTAACAGAGTGGCCCCCGATTAATTACACTCGCAGCTGCGACAGTTCCGTATTAACCCGATACTTGCTGGAAAGTGCAACGTCTCCTCTTTCAGAAACCGTTGGAATTTTTCAGATAGCGCTACGTGTGGCGGAATTACGGTACTGCAAATTTAGACATGTCTGCGCCGACAGGTCGGTCTTAAGAGGGTTAAGTACAGTGGGATGTACCAGTTAAATTTAAATGTATTCTTTTATGACGTATCCTCAAAGCGCCTCCTTGTCGTTTTGCAAGGGCTTCTCAGTAGGAATATAAAATGTGGTGTCAATGCTTCTTTAAAACCTTTAGTTTTCTCTTACTTATAGATCCCGATGAGACGATCCAAACGGATCCACCTTCTAACGCCGTCGGCGCCGTTCCAGACGAGTCCACTGAAACGTCTCCAACCGTCCAAACGGAGGCAGCAGCCGAGGAAATGGTCAAAGAACAACCAGATTCCTGTCTCACTGCTGGGGAGAGGATAGGAAGTTTACTGCAGCCAGAAAAAATCTGTAAGAAACCGTAATCTGTGTTAATCCGATGTGTGTGTGGGGGGAAAAAAATAAAGTCCTACATTTAAAATCTGATTGCTGATGGTGTTTTTTTACTGCTCACCACAGGTTGTCTTGGTCATAGCATCATCATGTCCCCAAAAGTAAGTCCTCAAACTACTTATTCGATATATCAATCAATCAATCAAATTTTATTTGTATAGCACTTTTCAACAGCAAGGCATTTCAAAGTGCTTTTACATAATTAAAATAAAAATGGCATGAGACATTGAATAAACGGTGAGAAAGAGATTTAAAAAAAAAACAGTGAGGAACAGAAATAAAAAGTAAAAATAAAAACAACATTTAAAACTTATTTAGTCAAACCGCCATTTGACAAGGACTCAAACCTTAAAAACTTCTTTAAACGAGAGATTTTGAAAAAGATTAAAAAAGATAAAAACATTAAGAACATCAATCACACGTTTTTGCCAACAGGTTTTCCACTTGGATGAGGTGGTTTTTCTACTATGAAAATTATTTTGTTTCGCAAAACTTCAATGTAAACTTAGTTTTGTGTCACATGATCAGCAACAGGATGTTACTACTGGCAGAAACGAAGAAGACTGAGACGGGAGGATGATTTTAATGACTACTTGCATAAATAAATTTATTCACGTGATTTTTTTAATTCATTTCTTATTTAATGGAAACACCACAATTGCAAAATAGTTTTTTTGACATTAGTGGAATGTTGACCAAGTTTTGCGCACATTTTAAATGAACATGCAGCTACTTTATTTTTTTTGCTAACAAAGGTGTGATACTATGTCGCTTATTTTATTGAAAGTACATGTAAAAAAAGAATATACCTTGCTCTCTCTACATAATCAAACAATTGTAGATCTTTAAGATACTTGAGTTTCAAAACAAATCTGCTGTTTTGTGCATTTTACAGTCTAGACTGGCGAAAATATTTGAGAAAAACAAGTTAGAACATCTCATATGAGACAAATACAAATCTTTCTCAACAATAAGAAGACCAGACGGATGTTATCTGTCTGGTTTTCAAAATAACTGTGCCAGTTATTTTGAAAACTGAAATAACTGGCACACAAAGCACTGAAATACTGTATATAAAATATTCACCGACTTTAAAAGCAGCGTTTGAGAAACATGGCAGGTTTTTTTATGGTTTTATTGGGTATAGTCGCCTTTATTTGATAGTAAGTTGACAGGAAGTGGGTAATGAGACACGGGTCGAAGGTCACCGGGCCTGGAGTTGAACCAGCGACAGCCTAGTCAAGGACTGAGGTCTCCTTATGAGCGTAACCCCTGCTCCCCTCATGCCACGTTTCACCTGAGAATCTAAAGAGAATATAGAAAAATCTGTGTGGGGATTTTTAAATTATCAAAATGTATCAATAATAAATTTTTAACAACTGCTCCAGATAAAGTCCAACAACAACTGAAAGATAAGGAGAAATCTGATCATAAAATAGTCTTTTGTTCAATAAAAACCAGTGGATTAGTGGTTGGACTTTCTGAATTCACAGCATTATTTCTATGTCCTGTGTCGTTTCTGAATCCTGTTTTTTGTCTCGCAGCCGTTTGCCCTTCAGTCGAGGCTTTTGTTGGTGACCAACCTGCCACCGTATCGGGACGGCAGCTACTCTGAGAGGGACATCAGCAGCCTGCTGCACAGATTTGGGTTTCAGTACGAGGACAAAAACATCTTTGTGGTTCCTCAGGCCTGCATGGTAAAACGCCAGCAAATGAACCTTACAGCTGATCAAACTGATTACTGCTTTGTTAAACGTTTTTATTAAATATTTTTGTTTTTTCAGGCGTTTGTCCTCATGGAAAGTTACCAGAAGGCACAGGAAGTTTTCACAGCTGCGAAGGATAGTTTGACTCTGAATGGATGTAAACTTTCTGTTGAGATAATCAGCAGTGGGGTCGTCATGACAACGGTAAACTGGATTGAAACGTAACAGCTGGAGATTAGGATTTATTGATGTCTCTGCAATTGAAGCAAATAGATTTAAAAATCATAAATAACTTTTTTTAACTGGTCTGTTTGAGTTGTTTTTGCCACGACAGGTTTTGTGTTTTTATATGAAGGAGGATTAAGAAAAAATATAGACTTTTTTCCAACTCAGAATTCGGTTTTTCTTAACAGTTTGACTTTTTTTTTTTTTATTTCAACTTTTTTCTCAGAATTTTGACACTTTTTTTATTCTGATTTTTTTTTTATGTTCGTAGAATTGACTTTTTCAGAATTCTGAGTTCTATTCCTAATTTTTACTTTTTTCCATAATTAATTTTTTTCTTGCAATTTTGACTTTTTTCAGAAATTATTACTTTTTCCTCCGAATTCTGAACTTTTTCTGAATTTTGACTTTTTTTTTCGAATTTTGATGTTTTTGTCCCAACAAGCTCTAGAAAATCCATCCATTTTTCTTTTTTTTTTGTCACTGCAATGAAATGTTTGTTGTTTTATGTTCATTCCAGTCCTGTAAATCAGTTTGCGTTGCTTCTGAGAAGGTGCTGCACCAATAAAATTACCATTTTGCTCTTGTTTCAGTTTGGATTTTATAAATCTCTGATGGAAATGATCGATTCTGTAAGTATCTGTGTCATTATTTTCACTGGTTTTACTGTTTTGCTCCATCGTTTGCGGTTGTTAAATGAGGATTTATCAAATGAAGCTCAGTTTGGTGTCTCTGCTTTGTTTGGAGCAGCCGGTCACCGACGACGGAACCAGAACTGTTTACATCCAGAACGTCTCCCCAAGCGAGGCCCATGATCTCAGGGAAACGTTGAGGAAAATGGGCTCTGTTAAAAACTACCTTCCTCTCCTCAACAAGGTAGAAACTTTCTGTCCTTTAAGAGAATCCGGGTTTGAATCACCGACCGTCCGACTCTGGTGTTTCCTGCTTCAGGTTTTCATCGAGTTTGAGTCCGAGGCTGATGCTGATCGGATCGGAGTTTGGTACAGCCGGCAGAGACGCTGCCCTGCTCATAACGTCTCCAGGATAAAACCTCCACAGACCGATGTCACATCATCGAGTAAGAAAAACGTTTCTGAACATTAAACATCCTCACCGCTTCTAAAAGACACACTGACCAAAATGCGAACTCTGGTCCACCTGAAAACTTCAGCCTCTGAACTCCAATGCATATAAGAGCGTCTAGGTACCGCTCCAAAAACAGAAACTGGACTAATGTTCAAGGTATTCTGGGTAATTATACAACTAAAGCAAATGTGCTAACGCTAATGCTAGCATTAGAAATGACTCGTAGCCTTCTGCTAAAGACAAAGCAAAATCCTATAGCCGCTAAAATCTGACTTCATTTTTATCTACACTTGATGAAGAACGAATAGCAAGATTTTAATCAACTGTTTTTAATCTTTGAAATATCACTGACAGAAACAATATTAAACCATTCATATTAGGGACTAAACCTTGCTTCACTCAAACACTAGAGCTTAAAACTTCTCAATCTGTCAGAGTAACTTACCTCCAGTGAAACTATATTAATAAAACCAGAGGAATGTGTTGTAGGTTAAGTGGTTAACCATCATAAAACATGATTTTAATCTGATTTGATTACCTTTTTTTGTCTTACGCGTAGATAGAAATAAAAATTGTTTGAACTTGTTTTTCTTTTCACAGCACCACACCTGGCAGCTGCAGCAGCGCCGGAAAGCACAGATGATGTCGCCGGGCCGATCGTCCCGCCGATGAATACCAGCATCCCAGAGGGCAGCTGGGCACCATTTTCAGTCGCCATGACAACCGCTCCTTTCCTCTTCCCGACAGTGTCGCCGTGGTTCATCATTCCAAGTAAGAAAAATTTGTAAACCAAATGATAAAATATCACAAATGAAGCAACAAACTTAGTCTGACTTCATCTCCTAGAATTTAGGACGGTTGATAAAGAGGAAGACTTGTTGGTAAGTGCGGTTCCATCTTTGTGTTTGAAAGGTTTAGGTGAGTTTAGCATAAAAATCTTTCACTATTCTCTCACTTAGGCCTCCGTCTCTGTGGCCTGTAAGTTTTCCACCGTTATGTTGACGGGTTTACCCGAAGGAAACTACAAACACGAGGATGTCGCCAAGCTGGTGTGGAAATACTTCACCAAGCAGAATCTCCAGACTTTGTTCTACAACATTGTGGTGCTGCCACTGCAGAAAAGGGTGAAAATCTCAGATATTCCCGTTGTAACGGGGTCATGAATGTTTTTTAAAATGTATTTTCCATTCAAGGCTTTTGTGTATTTCAACGATTGGAGATCATGCAACAACTTTGTTCAAGATTTCCTCAAGAAGGGAGTTTCCTTTACAAGCCACAAGCTGCACGTCCACCTGGTCTTGGAGGAGATGAATCCTGGGTCCAGTGAGGTATGGCGGTCAGAGAGGTGGCCTGGAAAGTGGCATTTGTCTCTAATTGTAGCATATAGAGCAATTAAAAGAAGAAAAATATTGATGATACAGATCTGGTGTTAAGATTTGGGGTGAGTTATCATGGTTTGTTGACAATAAAAAAAAGAGCTAAACTAGCCTAATGCTAAAAACTTCTCACTCACTAGCTAGCTAGCTGCCACAAAAACACAATAAACAGCTAGCTATGAATAAAATAGCAAGTTGTGTATTGGAAAAACAACTATACAGCTAAAGACCTGCTAGCTAGAAATTTAGCTTTCTACCAAAAACAGGTATCCCGTCCCAAAAAGAAAAAGGCTAACAGCCAAAAAAACTACAGTAAACTGAAAGCTACTAATTACTAACCAAAATGGTATATAATTTAAAATAATTAGGAATAAAGTTTAATAATTTAGCAAATAATAAATTGCTAAAATGAATAATGTATAAATTAGGTTTAAATTTCTAGAACATGGAATGGAAATTCACCAACACTTTTCTAGCTAGCTAGTCATCTATCTCATTAGAGAAAAAAAGACACCAAACAGCTACAAACTAATAAAATGGTGAGCTGTCAGTTGAAAAACAATTAGTCAGCTAAAACCATGCAGAATAAGAAATTAGCATGCTACAAAACAATTTGCAAGGAACTAAAAGAAAATAGAAAAAATAGTCGGCTGCTATAAACCAAAATCCACTGGCTTGCGACCAATAGTTCAATATTTAATGCCATTATCTGTGGTTTTAGTTAATAAATTCATACATTAGCAACTTAGGTTGAAGTTGTTTTGAAATAAAGATAATTAACTTTTCTTTAACTCTGTCACTGGCAATCTAAAGCAGCCCAAAATAAGTACCGTATTTTCCGCACTATAAGGCGCACCGGATTATAAGGCGCACTTTCAGTGAATGGCCTATTTTAAAACGTTTTTCATATATAAGGCGCATAGAATAAACGCCACAGTTATGTTGCCACCCGTCCGGTATTGAACGGGACATGATTTGTTTCGTTCACTACAAATATGGATGTCTAATAATAAAAAATTGGTCCTGAGTTCTATATATAGCATCTGCACCAGTCATTGTTTCACTCACGGTTTTGGTGTTGTGATATTGTGCCCAACTGCTTTCTGGGTAACACAGACCAACCGACACGCTGCCGCCGCAGCCTCTGTCTCTCTTCCACCGACCCCCACGGCTTTAAATGTATAGGTCCTCTGTTGTGGCTCAATATTGGTCCATATATTAGGCGCACTGGGTTATAAGGGCCACTGTCGGCTTTTGAGGAAATTTAAGGTTTTTGGTGCCTTATAGTGCGGAAAATACGGTAAATAACGGTAAATTCACCAATTGGTTAGCTGCCCAATAAATACACAAACAAACAAAAGAAAAGAGGGTCCACTAGTGAGATTCAAGAATATAAAAAACTAATGCTGTGTTGTGAAATTTAGGACAGGTTCGGAGGAGGTGGGCAATAAAAATGAGTCAACACGCTGGTCTGCTATAAGTGTCTGTTTATTCCACCACAGATTACAGCAAACAAAGCAATCATTCATACACTGATACACGATATTGTCCTCTGATATGTCGCTCATACCGTGACACAAGGACTGGAGAGCCGTCAGTCCGGGGAGAGAGCAGCATTCACGTGGCCGGGCGTCCGTACACAACCCACGGCAGACTCTACCAAGACCAGGGACTACTCCTGTCTTAAACTCTTTCACTGCATGAGAGCAAAGAATGGCCATTTCCTCTCTCAGGCAGATTCTCTAATAATAATGCGGCCACTTCCTATTCCATATCTGACCATGAATTCCAGCCGTTGTTTGCATGATGGGTCAAACTGACCTCTTAAGATACAACACAAACTCGGATCGTGGTAAGAGTATGAAACACGGAATGACCATTCATTCCAGCTACGCAGCTGGCCTAGCACGAACTCGGCGTGATTAGTGGTCACACCACGTTATACAAGAACAGGTTACAGATTATGATGCATACATATCGGGTTATATTGCAAAACATTTCCAAAGAACATACACAATATTTCAATATCAAATGGTAAGCTACCAAAAAAAACCTAATTACTTGCTCAAATCAGAAATTTGTTTTAAATAAAGTATTTAACTTCATGCTAAACCTTTATCTTATTGTCAATTTGTGACATTTATCTTGCATTTGACATTTTTGTAAGTTCATCAAAACAAGTCTGGTCAGATAAAGCTCTGATAAATATTTGCAGTATCAAGCAGTGTCATTGACTGTAACCATTTACTTGAATGTGTGTCTTTTTAGGACCTGATGTACCAAACGCTAATGAAATGGAGCAACGCTGTAAGTTATAGTTCCCTTCTTTAAATATGATGTCATTATAGAATTGAATTAAATTCTCCATCAAATGTTTTCCAGTGTGTTCCTGAACTCGAGTCTCTGGATGAGCGGCTGGTGTGTGTTGCGCTCTCTGAAACCTCCCTAAACCTCATCATGGCCGCGGTAAAATCAGTGACAAACGTTTCTGCGGTTGTTAGCTTCCTGCCGCTAGCCAACAGGGTAAGACAGCAAAAACAGGCATTTTTAAAAAGGTTTTTACTTAATTCATCTGAACAACTTAGATTTATTTCAGCATTAACAGAAAGAGCCAAACATTTTCATCTTTTATTTTTGCTACTTTATTTATGTAGTTGTGCATCGAGATGGAGGAATCCAGAGGAGTAGATCAGGTGGTGGAGAGGTTTGAACGTTTGCCAGGAGACTGGTACGACCTGCCATTTTATATGAAAACGACGTTACATTCCTGATGGAAATTAGTTTGCAACGTTCATCAACTTACTAATTTCATCTTTTTTCTCTCGTTGCAGAATAGTCAAGTTCAGAGTGTTGAATCGTGAGTATTTTATCCAAGAAAGCAGGAGAAATGTTGACCGATGTGACATGTATAAGAGTTTTGCCTTACACTAACATATCTATAGAGAGTTGGAAGTGTTTCTGTTTTAATACGCTGTTTCTTCCACCAGGTCAATTCAAAGCAGGTCTATTATGGAAAACTCACATTTTGCACACTTTCTGTTTTTCCATTTGGGTTTCTTCCGCTTCTAAAAACGGTCTAGGCACTTTAAGATAAAATAAACTGTTTTTTGGCAATAAGTTGGTGTTTTTTGGAGTCTGGAAAATGAGCTGCTTCAAAAATCTCCCCATTGCTCAGTTACCTAGCAACCCCAGCCAAGCAAACCCCGTTACTTAGCAACCAAAGTCTCCTCCACATTTTTTTTCAGCTGGTTTCACCACTATATACTCTGTACAATGGCTGCTGGGGAAGACAAGTGTTTTGTTGACTTAACTTGCTGCATTCTTGTTGGTTGTGCAGGAGGCTCCATTTCTGCTTTTCAAAGCTGTATGGTTATGTAATTGCGCATCTGTTTCACCTGCAAGTTTAAAATTCTAAAATGACAATTTTAACGATGTAATGTTTAAACGATGTAATGTTTTGCCATAGATCCAACCTAACAGGTTCAAGGAAGCATTAAAACTTCTTTCTACATTCAACATGTTATTTACTTTATCAGTAAAGATTTTATCATAAGATTTTTTAAAAATACAATCCAATTTTCTCTTTTTAATTTCAGTGTGAAGAGCCTGAAACAGCGTCTCAAAGACTCAGGCGAAACAAAAATAGATCTTGAAAGCAACACCGAAGACATCAATGGCAAGACTCCAGCAATAACAAATGAACCACAACCTCCTTCGTCTGATTGTCTCGTTAAAACAAAACCTCCAGTCCAAGAAGTCACAAATCTTCCAAACAGCGCTTCATTTGCAGCGCTTCGTTTGCCTGACGATGGATCTGGGACAAAGATGGAAATTGGTGCAACAGAAAATGGACATGTGCGGTCCAAAGTTTCAGAAAATCAGCCTGATGTTTGTGGAAAAGTTCAAGAATCTGCAGTGGTGCCCCGATACGAAACCGAGAAGAACAAGCAACAAGCAAAACCTGTTGAGGTTGAAGAGGATAAGAGTGAAAATGCTGCTAAATCTAAAGTTGGAAAGACTGAAGATGAAAAACCTCCACCTTCTAAACCAACAAAGACTCTGATATCAACCCCCACGGCTAAACCTTTAACTAATCCTCATAAGAGCCCACAAACCGCCTTACAAACCCCTGTGAAGGCGCCGCCACAGCTCCAGAAACGCATAAACCCAAAACCAACGTCGTCTGCTGAAAACCCGGAGACCAAAACTAACATTTCAGGAAACTCAGGTAGTTCTGGTTGGTGTTTGTTTGCCTAAAGAAACTAAACTGTTGGGGCTGGACAGAATACTTGCTTCATAAATTGATTATTTTTGTTTTAAATATCAGAAAATATACCTGGTGGTGTGACGTTTCCTGTTTTATCCTCAGTTTTCTCTCCACACCGTTGATGTTTTCAAGACAAAGTGGTGGAAATTTTAACTGTCATTTAGTTAACAGGGCGTTAAGTAAATGGACAGCATACTTGCTTCATAAATTGATTATTTTTATTTTAAATATCAGAAAATATACCTGGTGGTGTGACGTTTCCTGTTTTATCCCCGGTTTTCTCTCCTCACTGTTGATGTTTTCCAGACAAAGTGGTGGAAATTTTAACTGCCATTTAGTTAACAGGGAGTTGCTAGGCAACCATGAGTAAGTGAGCAGGTCGTTGCTAGGCAACCATAAGTAGCCAAAGAGTGAGAGCGTCTGTTAATTTCACTAACTTTGCTTACAGTTTTTTCTTCTGCCCAAACCTCAAGGAAACTGTGCGGCTCTGTGAAACTATCGAATAATCTACTGATTTTGATTATTGATTTATTGACCTGTGATTAAATTTTTTTTTTTTTTTATGTTTCATGATGTGATTTTAGCCTTTTAAGTGAAATTCTCCTGATCATTAAATTGACGCCTGTTTTAAATGTAGCTGCTGTGACGGATCCTGCAGCTAAAGTTTCAGCAGCTTCAGCTGAAATTGACCCAAACACAAAATCCTCGACAACTGCAGCAGCGACGTCAACCGAATCGTGTCCTTTGACCCCCGGAGAGAAGCTGCATCATTTCCTGTCACCATTTAAACTCTGTGAGACACGAACGGCGTATAAAGACCACAAATGTCCTCTTTGGGTTCTGGTTTTCATTTATTTACTGATCTCCGTTTCTTCTTCTCAGGTCAGCTTGACATAAACACCATCTTGTCTCCAACGGTACGTTTTCTTTGTGGAGCTAAAGTCTAAAGTTATAAAACTCCTCTGACAGCTGGACTTTATGCATCAGAAATGTTTGAGTTTCAATAAAGTTGAATGTTTGATTTCTGTATAAAGTGCTTGGCGTTCAAACTGTGCAGTTTGGTAATAAAGCTCAATCTAACATTTGATTGAAAACCTTATTTACAGTTGAAATTAGACATTTAAGGATAATAAAAAGATATTTATTTCTCAATGTCTGAAGTTACAGTAGATCAAACTTCTCTTGTTTTTGGTTTGTAACAATTACCAGAATTATTTCTATTTACTAAATGCGGGAATTGTTTTTTTTTTAGATTTATTTTTAACTGTCTCTGACCTTTAGGTGTACAGTGTGTGAGAGATTTTAAAACATAACATTTTGTCATATTTTAATTTGTCCCTGCTGTATAATATTAAATACAATACGATATTAACAGCGTTAAGAGATTACATAGTAGTGAATTTTTTTTTAGTTTGTTTTGTTTTCATCTCCAAAGTTTGAAAACTCCCCTTGATGTAACAGTTGAAGATACAAACCCTGAAGCTACATTTTAGCTTCTAATTTTGAAACTCAAATGTGGATTTTAAATTTCTTGTCGTCAGAAGTTTGATGCTTAATTTGCAAAAAGAAACCATTACATTTAGTTTTTGGTCGTTTTATCCTGCGCCAACCTTCCCAAAACATTATTTTTGTTCTGAACATTAATAATTCGCCTGCTCTGCAGCTTTTCTCTCTCCACATCACCCTGGCTGTCACCAACCTGCCTCGGTGGTTCGACGGCTCCTACACCGAAACCGAAGTCATCAACGTCCTTCAGAAGTGTCGAGTTCAGTGTGACGAAAACGAAATCTTCATCGTTCCCCAGTCGCAAATGGTCGGCACTGAGCTCTGCTGAAGCTTTGCTTGCTGCTGTTTTTGGAGGTTTTTAAATTTGCTGCTCTGCTTTCAGGCTTTCCTCGTCATGCCGAGGGCGGCGGAGGTGCAGCATTTGTTCAGAGTGGCGCCGTGGAGGGAGCTTTTCTTCAAAGGACGAAAACTTGGGTTTCATGTAGTCTCCAGCTCCACTCCAATGACTCTGGTAAGTTTTTCTTACTGGCATTTGTTTAGAAAGCACAAAATAACCATTTATTGTGTTTTGATTCAAGTTTGTTTTGTTTTCTTTTTTCAGTTTCGGTTTTATCGATATTTGATGTCTTTTACCGATTTTGTAAGTATTGGACCGACTTTCTCTTTTTTTTCTTTTTTATGTTCTTTTTTCTATGTTTATTAAATCCTTCGACAAAGAAACATACAGTGAAACCAATATTGACAATATCAGCACTGTAAAGAATACGACATTAAGTAATTATACAGAGAAGGATTTGGTTTTAACATTTTCTCCCTTGAACCTCCCAGTCCTCCTGTGCTCCCCCCTCTCAACCAGTCAGAGCTAAATAAAATAAGAAATAAATAGAGTACACACACATTGTATTGATTTAATTTGGACCCATGGTATTCAAGTCTTTCCTCTCTACACAGTAAAAATGCCGGTGTTGAATTAACACCCAAAAGTGTCTATAGTGTCCAAGTCAGCTGGTGTTAAAGTAACACTTTTGAAAGTGTTAAAAGATTGACACCCATATTTTTGTTAAATTAACATTGGTCTATAACACTGAAATGGGTTTAAGAAAAGTTAAACTTTCCATTTCTGTGTATTGTTTTGAATATTTTCCAATTGATTTGATTGATATTGACCCCTTGTGGGTCAATTATTTACTTTTTAACACCACATTATGTTTTGTGATCAACACTACACTGGTGTTACTTTTAATATATTTTAACACCAGCACCATTGTAAATGTTAATGTGACACTATGTAGTGTTGAATTTAACACCAGCTGACTTGGACACATCTAGACACTATTGGGTGTTAATTCAACACCGGCATTTTTACTGTGTAGTTTTAAGAACGATTCCCACTCTGATATGTTTCAAGCTGGCCATTTATTTTGTGAATAAGTCTTTCGTAGGAGGCGGTCTCTGAAAGTGCTGCATACCGTTCTGTATAGGTAGGGATATTTTGGCCTTTCCAGTGTCTTAATATAACTCGTCTTGCTGTAGTGAGTGCTATTTTTAATCATTGTATTTTTTTAGTTTCTATTTGAGGCTTGTAGTCTAGGAAATTAAGGAGTCCCAATGTAGGTGTCAGGAGTAAGTTTGAATTAAGGATGCTGTTGATTTTTCCCATAACCTTCTGCCAATAAGAAGTTAGAATCGGACATGTAAGGAACATGTGAAGCAAGTTTCCTGGACTTTGTTTACATCGCCAGCAAATATCATAGTTACTAATCTTAGCTCTAAATAGTTTGACCGGTGTCCAATACAAAGGATTCAGAATTTTGAACTGTATCAATTTGGAGCGCGCATCTCTCATGGGTTTCAACATTTGTTTGACTATCATGCCCCACTGCTCCTCTGTGAACTTTTTGTGTAGTTCTGATTCCCATACCTTCTTAAGTCCTGTATTAATGGTGCAATTTTTCTCAATCAGGAAGTTATAGATGTGACTTATTTGTCTTGGGAAGTTTTTCAGTTTATTTAACATATTGTATATTGGTGATTCTATGAGTATATTTCCCTCAAGTTTCTTTAATTTTGTGAGGCAGTCCCTTATTTGTAAGAACTTCCAAAAATTGTTATGGTGTAGATTGTATAATTCTTGAAGTTGTTGAAATGACAGTAGGTCACCATTTTGAAATCTCTTTTTTTTCTTAATATCTATGCTCGTCACATTAAATTTTACACAAATAATCCAAATAAAACTGTATGCAACACGCCTTATGCTTTTTAAATGCACAGATGCATTGCTGTGAAACATATGGATTTGTTTGCCCTCTTTCCAGCCAACATGTCAGATGAAATTGGGCACAAAAAACGTGCTTTACTTCCCCAACATTTCAGCCAGTGAAGCCAGAGACCTGAGGGAAGCGCTGAGGAAAATCGGCAGCTTTGTAAATTACCTGCCTCTGCTCAACAGGGTAGGAACACACAGGCTCACACACACTTTAAAACTCACGGAGATGAAGCTGCTCTGTGTTAATCTGTTGTCACGTTCCAGGTTTTTGTTCACTGTGAAACTCCGGAGGACGCCGATCGACTCGAAGCTTGGTACAGCTGCTGGAGATGGAGCCGATCCCACGACGCTCAGCAGACGGGTGAGACAGAAACACTGAAGTTTCTGCTGTCAGAGCGTCAGGATGCAGCGGCAGTCACTCTGTAACAAACGGATAAAACACTGTAAAAACACGCCTTGTGGATCAACTATCAATTAACACGTGAAAGGACTTTAACATCATCAGCAGGCTTTGGTGGAGCTGATGTGAGAATAGATTATTTTTGTTTGTTTGTGCAGCGCTATGCGGATCAGCTCATGCTTTGCAAATCTGGGAGAATATCTCGGCTGAAACCAGCGTCCCGGCACAGCAGGCGCCGTTCCAGAGGGAACCAAGGCACCTTTTTGGATGACCGTGAAGAAAAGTCCTTATGTTGTTCACTCTGCGTCTCCTTTCTTCAAGGTCCCAGGTAAGATGGGTACAGAGAAGCCAAATGTTGCTGAAACACAAAACGTTTTGACTGTAAGTCTCTGTTGAGGTGTTTAAACCACCAATTGGCTTGTTGATCTGATCAGATTGGTGTTCAGGTGATGATCACAAGTTACCAAAAAAAAATGAAGCTGAATTAATCCCATCTAGTTACAGACCTACAGAAAAGCACCAAGAATTCGCTCCCAGATGGATTTGAGAACAACTTCATGTCTGATTTTTCTGTACTTGTAACCGACACACTAACCAATGCTGATGTTTGATAATTTTACGCATGAATATTTATTGTCATCTGCCTTTTTGTCACTCCCAGCTTTTCAGACAGTCAACAGGAAGACCTGTGCCAGGGTACGATTATTCCTCTACTTTATTACCATTATATTTGAATCCTATTAATTGGCATTCAGCGTAAAACCTAAAACATTTTTCTAATTAATTGAAAGCTACTCTATTGCTTGCTAAGGTGTCTAAATTTTCAAGCCTGTTCCAATTTTCAATAAATAAAAAGTTTATTTAAATTATTTTCCTGTAGATTTCTGAGCAAGATTTGAAGTTTGCAGCCATCATGTTGACCGGTTTACCAAACAGAAGCTACACACACGAGGAAGTGGCTATGCTGGTGTGGAGGCATTTTCCCAAACAGAACCTTCACACACTGTACAACAATGTTGTGGTTTTACCGCTGCAGAGGAGGGTAAAGGCCAAATTCAGCAGAGTCTTATCACTTTTTCCTTGATTTAAGATGTTTTTAGATGTGGGTACAGCGTGTCATGACTCTTCATATCTCTTCATTTGTAGGCTTTTGTGATTTTCAGCAGTAGTTGTGCTTGCATAAGATTTCTTAGAGATCGAAACAGGAAACGAGTTTATTTCAAAGGCTTCATTCCAAACATCCATTTGCTGTTGGAGGATCTCGGTCTGGGGTCCAGTGAGGTATGGGAGTTGCGGTACACAATTGGCTCTTTTCCATCAGTAACTTTTGTTTACTTGTATTTTACTTTGATTAATTTACTTTTCACTTTGTGTAAAGCTCTGGCTTATGTTGAGGACCTCATGAAACTAACATGAATGCATGTTATTGCATGTTACTTGCCGTTCTGCTCCACACTGTCACAGTAGATGTTCAATCTCTGTTAACTAAATCAGACCTGGAAATGAAGTTATTACTAATTTAGTAAAGTGAACCACAGCAAAGTGGAAAATAACGCAGAAAAAAACACTAAAAAACAACTCAAAACCACTTTTTTCTTGATCTCACACAGACTTGTAGCAACTGGCAACAATGCCTCTATATGTTTCACGATTCAACAGCAAAAAAAAAACACTCAAACATTTCCCACACAAAGAACAGAACATTCAGTCCATTACAGTTTCATGTTTTCAGGCTTGACGTTTATTTTTGCAATTTTTTTTGGCTCTAGTGGCCTTTATTTGATAGTTAATTGACAGGAAAGTGGGTAATGAGGGAAGACGTGCAGCAAAGGTCACCAAGGCCGGGAATCGAACCTGCGACAGCTGCGTCGAGGACTAAGGCCTCCATATGTGGGTTGTGCTTAACCCCTGCGCCACCATAGCACACCATTTTTGCAATTATTAATAAGTGATCGCTGTGATTAGCATGCCACTGCTGTTAGCTAAGCTAACACTACGGAGGTTGATTAGCTAATCTAAACACCTGCTCTACTGATGATCTGTCAAAGTTGGTGTTTAGGTCATATTTTTTTAACTGAACCAAAACGAGTTCCACAGCACATCTACATGTTACAATTGTCAAAGTCAAGCTAGCATAACTGAACTACTCCCTCCCTATTTTTTTCTAAATGAAAGCTTTTAACTGACCTGATCTAGTTGTCGTTTTGTTGACAATTAGTAGCAAAGCGCAGCGTTTGTTTCCCTTTTATATATCAGGCGTACATTTAGGATTTACTGCATTATATCAACAGCTAAAAGCAATGCTAGTCATCGTTAGCCAGTAGCTTTTTGCCTTCCAGCAGGAAAATGGAGGCATGAGGTCACACTGCCACGGGTCCTTAAGTAAATATAATCCACTTAATATTAATGTTGTTTCAGGAATCCATGTTCAGAGCTTTGATGAAATGGAGCAATATTGTGAGTGAATTTTCACTTTTTTAAATATTTTGCCATGTAAAATCTGCTACGACTTTAAATTAAAACCAAAAAAATTTCTTTTTTTTTCCCCCCCAGCATGTTCCAGACCTGACGTCTTTGGGGGAGCGGCTGCTCGTTGTGGAGGCTTCAGGGACAAACGAGCATATCACCATGATGGTTATGAAAGAAGTGGCGAGCATCGCTTCTTTTGCTAGCTTCCTGCCGCTTTCCAACAGGGTATGACAAAAAAATACTTAGCTGTTTTCTGGGTTTTATGTATTTTCATTCTTCAATCTGATTTGCTTATGATTTTGAAAAAATCCATGTTTTGACTCATATTTATCCAACTGGAATTGAATTTCCATGTCGCTAGTTTTAAAAATAAGCTTCAGTATATTTAAATGAAATTTGTGTTTTCATTTTTTTTAATATATATATATAACTTTATTTTTATTTTTGTTGATGTTATTAGAGTACAATCAAGAAGAAAGATCAAACAATACATTAAATTGTAAGACAAAAAATACAGAACAATAGAAACAAAAATCACAACGGGGGGAGACTCTTATTATAGGAACACAAAACAAAAACACAAGGGGACCTTTCATATCCAGAATTAGTCCTGTCTCGTTGATGTGAAGTTTGTCCATTTGCCCCATTTGTCCAGGCTGTTCCTGTGTCCTCAGTCTATGTGTTAGAATCTCCATCTCAAATAATGAGTCCACAGTCTGTATCCACTCCTTTCTGGTAGGAGGTTCAGATTTGCACCACCACTTGTGTTTTCATTTTTTTACAACACAAGTTAAACATATTTATTTGTTAGGACGTAACACAATTGTAAAGGTCATGCGAAAGTGTCAGTAGAGTTAAGGTCTTTTTTGTTCATAGACTAATGATTAATTTTCCCCTTGCTTTTGTTTGCTGCATCCACTCCTGTCGATTCATGACAGATTTACGTAGAGATGGCCGAGTCCAGCGGAGTCAGAAAAGTGGTGGAGAAGTTGTCTGCTCACGAATTATCTCAACAGCATGAAGCTTGGTAAGTGTGTGAACTTAGAATAAAAATATAAATGAATGGATTTTTTTAGATTGTGTTTCTGAAGTTTAACTGTGTTTTTTTTTTTCCTGCATTTTTTAGGAAGCTGGTTGGACGTGTTGAAAGGTGAGTATTTCTTTTGACTTCCAGCATGATGCAGTATTAGAGTTCAATGACTTAAAGTCCACTACTATTCAAAATCCACATTTTTCACATCTTTGTACCTCCATTGGGTCTCTACTCCTTCTAAGAGCTTAGGGAAAAACACACAGCTGTTATTTTGGGAATAAGTTGATGTTTTCTGGTGTTTAGAAAATGAGCTGTTTGTAAAAAATCTCCTGACTGCACCGTTACCTAGCAACCGCAGACAAGCCCAGCCTGTCACCTAGCAACCAAAGCGGAGCTCCAGTCGTCTGGTTTTACCTCAGCTGTACAATGGCTGCTGAACAAGAAATGTGTTTTGTTGTTGACCTGCCATCCAGAAACCACTTGCTGCATTTTTGTTGGTTGTGTGGGAGGCTCCACTTCTGCTTTTCAAAGATGCACGGTTGTATAATTGTGCACCTGTTTGCAGCCGTTCAGCGGGTGAGAGTGCAAATCTTGAGCTGGGTAGTGTGGCCAATAGCCGCTTATTTGGATTTAAAGTGACAAGATGCCCCAAAACCGTTCACAATGGTCAGAACTGAGCTAACTGAAATCTCCTTATCTACAAATTATTTTGTGCCAAAAAAGTGTTATAAGCATGTTTCATAAAGACATATCCCAACCAATAATTGATCATCTTTAGTATTTGTTTTCCCTAACATTTGTCTGCTTTTATTATAGTTTGTTGAGCCGAAAAGAGCGACTGAAGGACTGTGAGAAAATTGCAGTGAACCTCGAACTCGGCACCATGAGTGTCGAGCCTGAAGCCGCACCACTGAGGACGATGGACAAGAAACCTGCAACATGCGATCCTCTGCCAGACAGAGGCCTGACCACATCTCACAGAGGACCAGGATTCCCTCAGGTTGACTGAAACACTTTGAACTAAAAACAGCACAAACGTCAATAAAGCCTTAAGAAATGTCCATTCAGATCTCCACTGACAAAATTATATTTAGTTGGAAAGGTTATTAATCTTTCGTATATTTTCCTGTAGATTTCCAGTGGAAGCAGCAGCAGCAGCTTTAAAAGTCCCTCTTCCTCCAAGCCAACCACAAAAGAATTGAAAATCTCGCATTCATCGTCTGCGTATTTGCGTATCCCAAAGTCTAATAAAGACGGAAGGAGCTCCGCCTCATCAACTGGAAAAAGCAGCTCGAAGTCTTTGTCTTTAAAAACACAAGAAGACACACCCGAGTCTATGAATCCTCAAACTAATCAGTCATCTTCTGCAGGCGGCAGTAAAACTTTTCCTTCCTCTTCGTCAAAGACGTTTAAGTCTTCAGCATCTTTAAATGAGAAAGATCAGCAGAGCAAGCAAGAGGCTCCTCTCAGAGCATCTCAAACATCATCCGCATCCTCAACTCGAAGCACCAGTTCAGCTGAAACATCTGCAGAAACTCACCAGTCGGATAAACATGGAGCTGCACCTGCTGCTGCTGCTGCTGCTGCAGTGGCAAAGGCTGACCACAAGGTGTCAGAAGAGAGCAGCACTGCAAAAACTCAGTTGGGCCCAAGAGTGGCAACGTCAAATTTGAACCAAGACTGTTTTAAAGCTGAATCACTCAGAGAGGGAACTGAAAGCAAAGAAAAACAGAAGAATAATGTGAGGAGTCCTGTGAAGGAAGGAAATGACCCTCTTGATTCAAAACATACTGCTACCAAAGAGCTTTTGGTTGCAGTTAAAGAGGAAAACCTTCTGGGAAAAGATGAGGATTCAAAAGTAACATTGGACCAGAGGATGAAAACTTCTAGCAGTGAAGAGGGAGAGACTTTACCAATTAAACAGGAAAGTTCAGATAACAAGTATGAGACAAAAATAAAAGAAAGCAGTTCAGAAACTGGAGGGCAGACGGTTTGTAAGGACTCTGTTCCGGATGAATCCCCCATACATGCATTTATTAAGAAAACTGACAGAGGAGCCAATCCAGAGAAATCGGCCACCGTTGTATCAACAATCAGTCAGTCAGGGAAAGATGTTTATGCTGAACAAACAGAGGTTACAAAGAATGGCCTTGGACCTTCTGTTCAAGAAGAAAGACCTTTGGTCAAAGACGAAGGTTTGGCAGTAAAACCAGACAAGAAAACCAGAGTGTCTGAATCTGAAGACGGAGAAAGTCCTGCAACAGAACAGAGTTTGGATAAACAATTTGAGACGCGATCAAAAGACATCCGTGAGCCGGAGGAAATTGTTTTAAAGGACTCTGTTCAACATAAATCTGGTTTAAGAAGATCTTTGAGACAAACTACCAGATTAGCCAAGCAAGACAAAACAAATGAAAACAAAGCAGCCAGAGGAGGAAAACTAACTCAGAACGACTCTTCGGTTGAAAGAAAAGAAGATAAGACTCCAACAAGGAGGAGAAAAACCTTTGCCGGAGATTCTCAACAACAAAACGAAGAGAAAGTGTCTCCTAAAATCGTCACGTCTATGACCTGCAACTCCAGAGAGACTCAAGAGGGAACAGAAGCTGCAGCGCCCAGAAGGAGAAAAGGTCGA
Source organism: Poecilia picta (assembly GCA_033032245.1). Classification (NCBI taxonomy): domain Eukaryota; kingdom Metazoa; phylum Chordata; class Actinopteri; order Cyprinodontiformes; family Poeciliidae; genus Poecilia; species Poecilia picta. Next base: position 21,601,418 of record CM065370.1, on the reverse strand, counting down.
CCCAAGAAGAAAGTCAGACGGGTTGGGGGTGAGTAAACGGGGCTCCATCTGATAGAATCACTGAAACATGATGGAACCAGGTCAGCTTATTATCTTCTGCTACTGCATAATGGCTGCTGGAAAGAACGAGTGTTTTGTTGACTTATCATCCAGAAATCACTTGCTGCTTTCTTGTTCATCGTTCAGGAGGCGCCACTTCTGCTTTTCAACGTTGTACAGTTGTATATTTGTGCAACTGTTTGCAGCCATTTTCAGGTGTGAGTGTAAACGTTGAGTTGGGGGGCGTGGCCAGCAGCAGCTTATTTGGATTTAAAGTGAAAAGACACCCTAAAACAACTGTTTTTACAAATTACGTTTCCTATTATAGGTGGGAAATAACAGTGTTGCCCAAATTAGCAAATGCCAATAATGTTCCCTACTGTGAATCCTTTAGAGAAAACTCTAAAAGTGTCTCCTAAAAACGTCACGTCTATGACCTGCAACTCCAGAGAGACTCAAGAGGGAACAGAAGCTGCAGCGCCCAGAAGAAAAGGTCGACCCAAGAAGAAAGTCAGACGGGTTGGGGGTGAGTAAATGGTTCTCCATCTGATCCATCTGTAGGAATCACTGAAACATGATGAAACCAGGTCAGCTTATTATCTTCTGCTGCAGTAAGGAAACCAACCACCGAGGTGAAGTTAAATCCTGATGGACAGACTCTGGAAAGATGTGAGTGGTGACATTTCTCTCCAAACTCTTCACACAAACGTGACGGCTTGAAAAAAGTTTAATGAATTTCTCTTCACTTTGTCAAGACTCCGTACGGCAAATAGAAATGACTGCTTGTACAGACAAGAGTATTTTCAGTCTGCAATTTCTAAAAACAGTTGATAGAAGAGGAGAAACACCTTAAAGCCAACCTTTTGTTCAAATATATAATTTCCATGTTTTTGTACATCAATTTGGGTCTCAGCTGCTTCTAAAAACAGCACAAGCTAATGCATATAAATGACCAATGTTTTATAGATTTGGAGGATATTTGCATATTTGTGTGGAGGTTCAGATTGAACTGCTACGATTTCTGTTGTATTTTCTTAATTTCTGTTTTACTTCCTCTTTTTCTAGTACGACGTAAACGAAAGATGGACCTTTCTGGACCCGAGCCAAAGAGATCCTGCCCTGCCGGTGTTGGATGCCCTCCTTATAGACCTCAGAGATCTCTGAGGTGAGAAAACAGGATACAAAACCATCCATACACTGTAAACGTGCTTCATTAAGTTGATTCTTCAATTGGTTTCAGATTTCTGTAATATTTTAACCTCAAGTGACTAAACCACACAGGAAGTTTGTCGAATTTACACTCATGTACGCCGCTAATTTCCAGTGCAAATATCTTATTTCAATTGAAATAAGACAAAACCAACTTACAAATATTACTAATAAAAAGTACTAGTTGTATTGGCAGATTATTTCACTTGCAACATAGGAAAAATATCTTGTTATAAGTGAATTTAAGCGAGTTAAAACTTCAGTACAGCTCCCTTTGGGTTGCTAGGTAACACCGCTGGGTTCTGCGGGGGTTGCTAGGTAACGGAACAGTGTGACTCAACAATCTGGAGGGGTTTTTTTCAAACAGCTCATTTTCCAGACATCAACTTATTGCCCAAAATGGCGGAGTGTTTTTTGCTTTTTAAATGATTGGGCTGTTTTTAAAAGCAGTAGAAACCCAAATGGAAGTATGAAAATATTCAAAAAATGAATTTTGCACAAGTGGTGTCAGTTGTGTGGTCGTTTTTTTCACAGTATCGAAAGCACATGGAAAAATGTATATATAATATTGGCAAATAGTGACTCTAATAGCAATATTAATATTGGTTATTGATAACTGCTCATTTTTTCAGATCGGTTCCGTCCTTAGTTGTGAAATATAGCACTGAGGCGTCTGTGGTGATTTTCTACACTTGTTAGAGACCCAGATTATTCTGTGGGCCATTGAACTGAAAGGTGGTTTGTCTCACGACTGCTCGTTTATTTTGTTCCTTTTTCTGTCGTCCTTTTCAGACGAGTCTCCAGACGTTCCCACATGAAGCTCTGAAGCCACTTCATTCCTGATTGATGACTTCTTTTTGGAGAATTTTAATCTGTTCTGAGTTTTAGGAGAAAACTTGGGCAGCAGATGCAGTTTATGCTTTTTAAAAATCTTTTACACTGGATGCTGTTTTTTAAGTGTTGCACAAGTTTTTACAAAAACTCTACTTTTCTATTTACATTTTTTCAAATCAGGACCTTGTTGCAGATGGATTAATGTTATCTTTCATCTTGTTAGTCTTACCCTTTTGGAAAGTAAAATATTTTAGTCATTTTTAATCATAAATGCAAGGATGTATGAACACATGGTCACTCGGGATAAACTGGTTTTATCAGGATGCTCTAATGTGCTAAATCTTTAGAGTATGTGTGATTTTTACTTATGTCAAATGTTTAAAATGCAAGTGTTGTCCCTGTTTTGTTTTTTTATTATTAAAAGATACTTGCTATAAAAGAAGTTGGATGTTGCAGAATTTTTTCTTTTAAAACAAGCTAATCCAGAAACATGCAGCAGCCAGATGATCCATAAAATGGACGATTGTTCCCACAGGACCAGGAAACATCATACTAAATACGTAAACATGGGAGTAATCATCGGTCCACAGTGCTGGACTTCAGCTTAGTTCACCTTTAGGATAAAACCAAGAGAAGCAAAGGAAAAGACGCATTTCTACAAATTCCTACTGCAGAGCTGCAGCCACTCTCAGGCCTTGTCCTGCCTGTTTTCATGATGATGTGACCAAACTGACTAACTGGTTTCAGCAGATATGGGTGTGTGAGCCAGATAAAAAAATACATCTCAAGATAATATCAAATATTTGTTTCAGACACTTTCAGCTGAGAGCCCAGTTTCTTCTCACCCTAACGAAATAACGAATGCTTTTAATTTCATTACTACACCAGTTTTTAACCCACAAAATAAAATGCAAGAGGCTCCGTGACCCCCAACCCCAGTGGCAACAAATATATCCACCAATGTGTTGCTTTTATTTATTCAACTCTAGTTTTTGATGTTTTAAGCTAAATATACAGTATATTGCATCTTCTTTCTCGTTGCCATTTTTGGTACTTATGTTATTTGTTCAATAGGATCCCAAGACCCCAAACTGACATTTTTGTGAACTAGATGGATACATTCCTGCAGCTTTGCGCTCCAAGTAGAGTTTTTACAGTTGATATGCAGGCAGCGAAGGTTGCAGGACATTGAACCCCAAGGACAGCAGCTGCAGATCTCTGGTTTATACTGCTAGCCAGATAAAAGAAACTTTTTCAGTCAGGATAACCTGACATTTTGTTCAGGACCCAGACGTTAGTTACGATATGAAAGATGTTTATGGGAGCAAATCTTTCAGGCAGCGTTGCCTTCAGTTTTACTGTTAAGGGGTCAGACGTCATGTGGTTTCATTATGTAGCCATTCCCTTCCCAAACCCCCATGGTGGATGTCAGGGCTGAAAGCTGCATTACAATTTTATTGACAAGAAACTAATTTAGAGGTAAGAAAATCTATATATATATATTTTGACCAATGGAAAATTTTGTGTGATTCTTTCAGTCACAGCTGGTCAGTTGAAAATGTAGCTTGTCATTCAAAATGTGGTCCATTTTTCCTTTTAGCACAATGCTAAAAGGAAAAATTACCACCAATTGCAGGCTGGTATTACCTTGCCAGTTTTTTAAAACCCTGAAAAGAAATCAATTCACATCACCAGCCGGTAGGTGGCAGAGTATAACGTTTAGGAGGTTCCCAAGCTGCCTGTTAAGTGAGGAAGTACGCAGAAAGTTGAGAGGAGCAGTTTATAGAAACAACATGATGGGGCTTACAGTAAATTTTATTCGCACAAAGAAAGCACCAAAAAGATGAGGCAATAGAACATTTTACTTTGCATTGCAGGAATCACCAGATTCAGAGTAACAAGTTGGTTAAAAACTAGTTATTGCAAAATCTTCCAGCAAGCAGGGCAAGGTGTAAAGGTATGGAGGCCCATTTCCGCCATGAAAAAAAAGCTAAACAGGAAGTCATAATTTCGATTTTCAAAGTCACAATTATGAGTTTTAAAGTCATAATTTCGACTGTCAAAGTCATAATTTTGACTTTCAAAATCATAATTATTACTTTAAATCTCATAAATGTCATAATTATGACTTTGAAAGTCATAATTATTTAAAGTCATAATTTGGAGTTTCAAAGTCATAACTATAATATTTATGAGATTTAAAGTCATAATTATGACTTTGAAAGTCGAAATTATGACTTTGAAAGTCCAAATTATGACTTTAAATCTCATAATTATGACTTTGAAAGTCGAAATTATGACTTTGAAAGTCCAAATTATGTCTTTAAATCTCATAATTATGACTTTGAAAGTTGAAATTATGACTTTAAATAATTATGACTTTGAAAGTCCAAATTATGACTTTAAATCTCATAATTATGACTTTGAAAGTCGAAATTATGACTTTATATCTCATAACTATGACTGTGAAAGTCCAAATTATGACTTTGAAAGTCCAAATTAGGACTTTAAATCTCATAATTATGACTGTGAAAGTCGAAATTATGACTTCCTTTTTAGCTTTTTTTTTCATGGCGGAAATGGGCTTCCATAGTTTGGATCTATATATATACTGTATATATATATATATATATATATATATATATATATATATATATATATATATAGTAATTAATTAATTAAATTAATTAATTAACTAATTAATTTAAAAAACGTATGTATATATATATATATATATATATAATTAATTAATTTAATTAATTAACTAATTAATTTAAAAAACGTATGTATGTGTATATATACTGTATATATATACGTATATATATATATATATATATATATATATATATATATATATATATATATAAAACGTATGTGTATATATATATATATACGTTTTTTTTTAATTAATTAGTTACATCAACTTTTTTTTTTAATTAATTAGTTTTTTGTAGTGTGGTTCACATTCCTTACCGGTTGGTGGCGGCAATGCGTAGCCAACGTTTTAGGCCAACGGCCAATAAAACCCAAGAAGAAGACGAAGGACCGAGACAGTAGAGGAAGCTGAACGCATCCGAACTTCACTTTGAGCCGAAGGTAAGATGCTAAACATCTTAAAAAGACAGCAGAGTGACATGCTTGGGCTTTTCTTCGTTTCTTCTTCGTGTGTGTGTGTAATGGCCGTTACCCGTTATGCTCTTCAATTCTCGATCCTAACCGTCCAAAAAAGTTGATGTAACTTTATTTTCTCTGTTAAAACAAGTTTTGATTTCGGTTTGCTTTCGTTTGGTACTTTGTCTAGATAAAAAAAATAAATAAATAAAATAAGGAGTTGTCTTTGCGATGCGTTAACCTCGGTAAGTGGGTCTGAATTTGGGAACTAGTTTCGACATGAACCGTGTAACAGGAACGTTCCTTCCTCCCATCCGCTCCGCGCTCACGAAGCTGAAGTTGGATTCCGATTGTTCGGGACCTTTAATGGATAAATGACGATGTTTTTTCAGCATCTATAATTCACTCTAGCCAAAAAAAAAAAAAAAAAAAAGAAAAAATACAACACCGAGACTCTTCAACACTGGGCTGGATTATTCTGCTCAAATAGCAGAATATTTAAAACCATGTTTGGGATTTGTGAAGCTGCAATAAAGGATGATTTCACCACTTTTTTTTGCTTCTGGATCATACTAGAATCGCTCCAGTTCCAAAAGTACAGCTAGTTCAGTGGTTCTTAACCTGGGTTATACTGAACCCCAGGGGTTCGGTGAGTCGGTCTCAGGGGTTCGGCGGAGCCTCTGAGATAAAGACTCACTTGTGTAAAGTCGTGATGACGCCCCGCTTTGCTATCACTTGCTGCAGAGGATCATGTTACATTGCTTAGCCAATCAGAGGATCAGGTTGCATTGCTTAGCCAATCAGAGGATCAGGTTACATTGCTTAGCCAATCAGAGGATCACGTTACATTGCTTAGCCAATCAGAGGATCACGTTACATTGCTTAGCCAATCAGAGGATCACGTTACATTGCTTAGCCAATCAGAGAATCAGGTTACATTGCTTAGCCAATCAGAGGATCAGGTTACATTGCTTAGCCAATCAGAGGATCAGGTTACATTGCTTAGCCAATCAGAGGATCAGGTTACATTGCTTAGCCAATCAGAGGATCAGGTTACATTGCTTAGCCAATCAGAGGATCACGTCACATTGCTTAGCCAATCAGAGGATCACTGATTGGAGGATCTCCACTCTCAGCAGGGATTTGAACTTGTGTCTTTATTTACTTCAGCAAAGCTCACAGTTTTTACCAAATTCTGTAGCTTTTGTTGTTCTTCTAAATCTGCTCCTTAGTCGCATCTTTTCGGGGTTGGTACTGCCTCTAGTGGCGTGGAGGTGGTAACACAACTAATATAATTACATTACTAAATCAGAATACCGCAAAGTCTTTATTATTTATCATTAGTTTTTCATTCTCTTAAGAATGTAGAGCTAATTAAATTATCTAAACCTTAAAGTGGTTCCAGTTTCTCTCGATGGCCAACCTGTTGAAACTGTGTCACATTTTAAATACCTTGGGTCGTTCCTGGACAGTTCAGCTCAACTTTGCTGAAAACACTGACTATATTTTGAAGAACTGTTCTCAGAGACTCTACCTTTTAAGAAGACTTGAAAGAAGACAGTTGGGTCACCCCTATGTCTTGAATTTGGGGGCTGGGGGGAGAAATTATATTTCACTACAGAAGGGTTCAGCGAGTGCGCATATGAAACTGGAGGGTTTAACCTCAAAAAAGGTTAAGAACCACTGATCTAGACATTTCAAACCTGCATAGCAGAACATTTTAATCCAGGTTTGTGATTTTTGAAACCTTTATCTGATTTATGAAACTCCTCTTATAGAGGAATTCAAAGGTGCTGAATTCATGAATTAAGAGACGATACACAAAACTCCATTCTCTCCGGCTCACAGGCAAACAGGAAGACATTTAATGCACATCTGCGGCATCTTCACAAATTACATTTATCATCATCTCATTTCATTGTCTCAGTGTCCAAAATGTCTCCCTCTCTGCTCATAGCTTCGAATACTTATACTGTTTTTTTTTCAGTCTGCTGTTGCGTATTGGAAACCTTGACCAATGGCGTTACAGACTCGCTTTTGGCTTTGGTTTACTCTGTTCCGAGAATTGTGGGTTGACCTCGTGGAAGTTAAATCTGCTCCCTCAGAGGACCATTAGTCAATTTGTTAGTTCTTATCGGTCCAAACAGAGACTCTGGCCAAGTTCCTTTACGCAAACAGTCTTTCACATGTGGAACGTTTTTCCAGAGGTTCTTGGAACAACTCAAACTTACTGGGTCAGAGTGACCCAGCACATTCGACACAACACATTCCTTTTCAGCAAAACATATCTTAATGTGAATCAACATAACTTTTAGCCATTAACATAATTATATTCCTCAACACTCTAAAGTTCAGATTACCATTCACACTCATTCTTTTTTTTTTTTTTTTTCAAATTCAGTTTTAAGTCAAAACCACTTTATTAATCCCAAAGGGAAATTAAATATTACCGTAGCTCATTAATTCTTCAAAAAGCCATGGTAGATGAAAATGGCTGTTGGAAGGAAAGATCTTCTGCCATTTCCCGAATCGGAAACCAACTTCAGCTTCGTTGCTTGCTTGGTCAGACCAACACTCAGCCGGAGTCAGATGGACCTGTCCAAATAACTCCAAACACCGGTAAGACCACTTTCAGCTGCACTAAAAACTTCATCCGAGTTGGATGAGTAATTACTTGAGTAAGTTTTTAGAGGGGGAAAAAAGTACTTTTAGGAGTTTTTTTACTATGCTGTATTTTATTACTTTTACTTGAGTAATTTATTATGAGCTGTTGTTACTTTTATTTGACCAAAATTTCCGGATTCTCTACCCACTACGAGTAACTTCACTGAATGAAGAACAAACATGTTTTAAATATTCACCGAAAACTACACACACTCCTGTAGTTTTTCATAGGTTTTTTTTTATTATTATTATTAAAAGAAACTGATTTGGGAAAATGTTATTTTGTCTGATTTTGTAGTGCTTTATTATCTATATGAATTATTGTCATTTGTGTCCTTAAAATACCAATGTTTCCACATAATTTTATATTTTGGTCCATCTGTACTTTTAAAATATTAAATCATTGATAATTTGATCAGATACTCAGTATTTGAGTACAGTTTTTATCAAATATTTTTTTTACACTTGAGTTTTTTCTTGGATCAACACTTTTTGCTTTCACTTGAGTAAAAAGCTTTTCAGTCATTTCAAAAATATGTCAAGGTTAACAGTGTTAAGTGGTGTGTCGAGGTCACAGAGCCAAAACTATTAGCATTTCCCCAACGTATGCATCTTACAGAGATAATATTGCATGCATGCCTCCCACTTTAGGTCTTCTTCAACATGTGTTACCACCTGTCCACATTTACTTGGGTAAATGAAGTGTATAATACAGTAATACTCTTCATTCACTCTCCAGACTCAGTGTCTCTGACCTTACCCCAAATTATTTCCAAGCATACCCAAAATCTTCTGTGTGGTCAGACATCCCACTATCTTTAAAATGCAAATCCTTCCCATAAAATGTGCAAAATGTTTTTCTTGAAGTGAATTTCCGATGTCAGATGATGGTCTTGGTAGGTGTATCCCCTCTTATTTCATCAAATTAATAGTTTCACATTTTCAAACATTATAAAAATGGTTTCAAAAGCTTTATTGAACTTTGGTAAACGTTGAATAATGCTTTTATATAATGATAAATATTACAAATGTGACACTTTGGTAGGTTTTGATGTGGGGGGAGTAACATGTTTACTTTGTTCTTGACTGTATTGAATTTATTGCTCATTATGTTTTTTCTTGCAACATTTTGCCGAATTTAATCATTTAATTGATTAGGTCATTTGTTCTTGAACCGGTTTGTGACCTTTACTATATTTCACAAGCTTTTTATCATAAAAAAAAACTTCAATAAATTGCTGTGTGCTTAAATATTATTTTATCAAGCTCTCCTGCCTCGTTGGTTCTCAGAGAGAGGCTTAAAGAAAAACGTGACGTGAAAATCAAGACTACTCGACTCTCCAGCAAACAGAAAAGTGTTGTTTGGAGGTTGAGTAGTTAGTTCGGGTTTAAAAACAGATTTTAACGCATAATATTAGTCAGTCAGGTGACTGGAAACAAACCGGTTCATTGTATTTGGACCACTGGCTCCTACAGGATGTTGAAGCGTGAAGGTAGTGACTGGGTGGGTGGTGCAAATGTGAAACTACCCGAGTTTGCAGATAAATGGAAACCAGTGAGCTGCTGGGTTTCCTTATCTGACATTTCCTCTTGTTGGGCTGCTTATGTTGGCCACCTGCTCTAAAATCTTCCTTAAACATTTTACTGTCAATGTAAAATGAGCTATATTAACCTCTACTTTTGAAGTGATTAAATAAATTAAAGAATCACGCTACTGTATATTAACAGTGTACATTGACATATTACACTTCATTCATTCAAACTAAATTGGAGTAAAGTTAAGCTTAGAAAGAAGGGATGCACCAATCTGAAAATCTGCCTGTTATTGATACCTGATATTAATACTGCTCTTATGACCGATAACCTATATTTCCCTACAACACCGTGTTTCTCTGTCCTCAATTTGGTTTGAAGTAACATCTCTAAAGAGACTGTGATGTGACATGATTGTACAATTTAGAAAAAAACTGTGAGTGGACTAGATCATCATAGCTGTAAATTTAGGAAAACTTGACATTATGATGACATAGTTGCATCATTTACAATTTACTACCTGCATTTACCGAACTACTCTTCAGTCCTCACCGCTCTCCCTAGCTTTATGATCTCGATCATCACCACAACATGTCAGTTGTGGGTGTAGACAACAGTGACGGTTTATCTGAGCGGCCAGGCACCTTATTGGTGTTGGGGAAATTTTCTTTAACACAGAGGGAGGAGAAACTGTTTTGGAAACCAGAGAGCCTTGAGCAGAACACAGCACACCGTTTACAGGGAGGGTTTCATTCCACTCGCATACTTTGACAATCTACTTAGTTACAAAACAGATTCCAAGCATACGCATCTTCTTTCATGAGGGACATTGAAGGACGTCATGAGGGTGCAAACAAGAAACAATTGAGTAACTTGATAGTAATACAGAGTTAAGACTTAAAAAGTCTTTCCCACTTGCCTGTGCATTACACAAGAATCACTATACTGTTATGCATTGTTTTACTCAGAGTAATCTTAAAAATTTCCACTACATTGGCAACAGTTTCCATGCATAGAACCCATCCCATGTAGGGCTGCACAATATATCATATCATTAGTGTTTAGTATTTGTATTGCAAAGGACTATTTGAGTGTAATAATTTATGGCTAATATATCCAGTATTCCAGTGTATTGTTTGCTGAATATCGCAATATATATGGTATTCTGAGCAGAATATTGTATTGTATTGTGAGATTATTGCATCACTGCAGCCTGTTATTGCAGTCGTTAGTCTGCTGGAGACAATCTTATGGCAACAGATGTTCACACCAGACCATGACATTGCCCAACATGCTACAGTTCATAGGTTGATGGGATCTTGGATCAGAACAGAAAGAAGAAAACTAGTATAGCAACTAGGGCTGTAGTAATACGATAATCTCACAATACGATACAATACACAATATTCTGCCCACAATACAATATATATTGCAATATTCAGCAAACAATACAATTCAATACACTTTTGCGATTTTCTGAAAGATTTTAGAGGGACAGAATGATTTTGGTGACATTTTGTGACTATTTTAAAGTTGGATTGAATTAATTTAACTGAAAACTGATTAAAAGCACCAACTACACAATACCTGGCTCTGGTTGGACACAGACTTAAAGTGGACAGCTGGACAAAATGAATCAAAGAAGTGGTGAGAAAACATGTTTCTTTTAGTTGAAACAGTCCAAACTGTAGCTGACATGCATTAGTAAAGTAAATAAAGTGAACCAAGTAGCTGCTCTGAATAGTTTGATACCTTTTTAACCTGAACATCTGAAGGAATCACTCTAAGCCTGATGACCTGGTGAAGCAAGCAGTGAGTGAACAAGGTGACAGTTGGACGTTACGATACTCGCAGATGAATATCAATTTTTTTCTAGGAAAGAAAATATTGATATATATCGCAAAATTGATATTATTACACAGCCCTAATAGCAACTATTATCAACGCAATATTTTCTAATATTGCAACCAAGCAGTCATGTTGAGACATTGGACACTTTATTGGACACACTTCAATATATTGTGCAGCTCTACTGTGTATCTGTGGCTCTGGAAAAGTTAACTTTGCACGCTAAAATTTCATCTCCTTCCACTGGAAAGTTGAAGAAATGGGTAAATTTACAAAAGGGTGAAAGAGGAAGAAACCTGCATATATTCATGCTAATGTTAACTACTTTTAGGAAAGAATCACAATCCAGTAAAGCCTTCCTGTTTAACATTCACTTACTCTATGTTGACTTGTATCTCTGTTAGCAATGCCCTGAGTGATTAATTCCCCTTCCCACTTCATTCTTGGATATGAAACTGTCTTGAGTAACCATTGTTCTTAATTTTCTCTCTCTATCTCGCTGTTCTTTCCTGTCAGGGTATTTTGCATCGTGTGCAGCTTCTGGGCCCTGAACAAGCAACTGGAGGGATCTCAAGATGTTCCTCATTGACCATCATGAAGGCTGCATCCTTGTAGCTGGATGATCTGAAATCCCAACTAACATTAGCTTTGAGCAAAGTTCACGGTGTTGCTGATTGGATTATGTTCTGTACTGCACATATATATCCACAATACCAACAGCCTTGGCCATAAATCTATCAGACTTCCTTAATTAAAACTGCTGACCATCATGTCTTATCCCATGTATAATCCATTTGCCTCTGGGGATACAAATGCCTCCCAGGGACAATATGAACTCTCTACTGGACAGACACAGGGGGCCATATGGAGGACTATACCTAATCTCGGACCTGGATCCAGCATAAGCTTCCCTGGACAGTCATTTGATGGATCTAGTTTGCCTGCAATCAACAGGCCTGAACCAGGTCAAACCACTTCAAACATCCACTTACAGAGCACCTTCAATATTTCTGCCAGAAATCAAATAACATATCAGTCTTTTGGTCAAAGTGCCACCACAACAGAGTCGAGCTTTTCTGTCTCATCAGCTTCTCAATATCATCAACAATCCAATGTTTGTGATGGGAGTAATTCTTTTAACTGGTTCCCAGTTCAAAATTCCTCAGAGTCTTCTTTAAATCCTTATGATTACACAGGTCAACTAATCAGCCAACCTCTATCCCAAGAGATTGGCCTCACACCTTGCCTAGCTGAAAAGATTTTACTGAATTATGGATTTCAAAAAGAAGAGTTGAATGAACTCATAAATTACCCCGACGAGGAAACTACAGCTGCGAAGCTACCCTACACTTTACAAAAGATTCGTATGAAGAATGCCAACAGAGCTTTACCTGCGGCCACGTCAGACGTTGCGTCTCAGCCAAGTTCAATTGTTAGTTTGAAAAACCCAACAATATTTCATGATGAACCACCATCGATCAGTTGTCACACATCTGGGGATGAACGTACAAATGTTGAGGGCAAGACTGTTGAGAAGTTTCTCAGTAAGGCTCAGAGTTGTGGATTCACTTTGCTGAAGAACGATGATGCTAGCAGTCAGGCTAAAAGAGTGTCTGAACAACGCTTGGAATTAAACACCAGCGGTTCCATTTCTTCACGTGACCAGCTGGGCTCCATTACCGGCTTGAGCTCAACTACGAATATTGTAGCTCCAGCCCAACAGGTGGAGACTCAATCAAACCCGACTTTGCAATCAAGCATCCCTGCCTTTTCTCTACAAAATAAAAGCAGGGACATTGTATCGCCAAAGTTTGACCTCTATGGGTCTCCACCTGTAAAAGCACCAACTCACCCATTTACATCAAAAACACAGTCACCAAGTAATATAAGCCAGGGTGTATGTTTAGGCGGACCTGCCCTTGTTCACACAGAAAGTAAACCTCAAGACCAAAAGTCAAAGATCACAAAGACAGCACCGCAGAAGCAGTCACAATTACCGATCATACAAGCTGTGCAGCCTGCAGAGCCCACTGCTTTGAAAAAAGTTCCTGCTCCCTCTTTCATCCCCACTGTTGCAGAAGTTTCACATCCCATTCTACAGTCTGGCAACAATGTCGTTTCTTCATCTGTCCCAACCGTGGATCTGGTCAAGACCACTGATACACAAGGATCTAAGCACCAGTCTTCAGTAAAACCTGCAACCTTCAAGGGTCTGCCGTCACCAGCCAAGATGCATGACTGTACTGCGAGCAAACCAAGGAAGTTTCCACATACTTGTTCTTTATGCAAGACAAACTGTTCTCAATTGAAGGTGAGTCAAAATCTTCTCTATTTAGCTAGTGCTTGTGATTAGTTTTTTTTTTCTTTTCATATAAGCCCTTATTGTGGTGGTTGTTTCTTTCTCTGTTAAATTGGTCACAGTGTATAAAGTTGTTTGCACAGATTTTCACTGACATTTAGTTCATAGTTTACTGAAATCAGTGTGGGAATCTGCTTACAAATATGTGTCGAGTACTCAGAATTGGTCCTAATATCAGAGAGAGATTCATCTATTAGGTGGAAATGATTTCATAAATGGTCTTTAAAAACAACAGTGCACTTGTGAAGAATGGTATGAAGACACCTTAAGGCAGTGGTCTCAAACTACCTCCCTCAAGAGTCAGAGTCCTGCATCTTGTAGTTGTGTCCCTTGGCCTACCCACTTGAGTTACATAGTGAAACTGCTTCACTAGCATGCAGTTAGCTCTGCTAATGAGCTAATATTGGAGCCAGTTGTGCTGAAGCAGAGAGACATCTACAAGTTGCAGCTCACCAGCCCTTGAGCCTTGAAGGTAGGGGAGATCCCAAAGAAATACTGGGTTAAGACTTCAGAAGCAAAACCAGTCATAGAAAATATTTTCCTGTGTAAACGGTGTTACTATCAAGTGGTTTATTTTTGTAGACTTACCAGAATTTTTTTTATAATTACACTAGTAATTTTCCTTTACTTTAGGCTAAGCCTTACACACTCACTTCATCTCACATCTCACTCCATGTGCACCATCTTATTCTTGTATGTAGTAATATTACAACCCAGGGTAAGAAGTGTTACTTTCTCAGTCATGTCTCATTTTATTGCATGTATTATTTTTATTTTTTCTCACGTTGTGCATATGACCTGGAATTATGTTTTTTACAAACCTGAATCTGAAATGTTGCCATTCAAGATGTAAGATCTGGACATCAGACTGTGAGGTTAATCTCTGCATTTGGGTTCTCATATTACTGCGTTTCTCGATAGATTTTATCATTACTGTAGCTCTAGTAAACATCTAAATATCTACATTTATGTCCCTTAACAGTCTGCCTTCAGAAATCACTGCATAAACTTTAAATTAGTGTTATACTATTGACGATTCTGCATGTTTGTTTGTTATTGTGACTGCTAGGATTGGACTGACCACCAGCAAACCAGTCTACACGTTGGGAACTGCAAACATCTTCAGGAACAGTCAGTCTTTTGGGGTTTTTTCTGGGATATTTTTTAGGTTAAAGAGGAATATTTTATACAATCTTTGTAAATGGGCAGCAATATGAATCAAACTGCAAAGAAAGTATTTTAAAGAAAATGGTACTGGAATGATATACTTTTCTGATCTGTTGTTGGAGCCTACTATGAAAATTCACCATTTCAAGTTATTTTACATCAGTCCACCATGTTGCCAATGAATAATTGACACTATAGAGTTATAGAAATGCTGTGTTTTATGATTTGTGCTATAAAACAATTGACCTGGGGTATCTAATAAAGTGGTAAAATGTAGAGTTTTGTTTGCACCTTAATTCTTAAGTCAATGTTATTTAACAGCATTCTTAAATATTTCACAGACATCCAGAGTGGGATGGCAAAGTACCAGTGCAAAGGTATTTACACAAACGACAATGACTGATGGTGAATATAAATCTTACTGATGGTAAGTTTCACTATTCTTTTCCTGTATAGTGATGCCATTGGAAATGCCAAGATTTCTCCCTCAACTTCTGACCACACGGCCCATGATCATAAAAAGAAAACCAGTGATGGGACTCATTCCCGGTCTTGCTCTCGCAGTCCACGCCGACGTCGTAGCTCTACCCGTAGAAGCAGCACTTCCACCAGCAGTTCTAGATCTAAAAGTCCTCGCAAATGCCGCAGTTCTGGGTGTAGAAGAACTTCCACCAGCAGTAGTTCTCCCTCTAAAAGTCCTCATCAACGACATACTTTTAGGCGTAGAGGGGCCACTACTAGCGGTAGTTCTCGCTCTAAAAGTCCTCATCAACGCCATACTTTTAGGCGTAGAGGAGCCACTACTAGCGGTAGTTCTCGCTCTAAAAGTCCTCATCGATGCCGTACTTTTAGGGGTAGAGGGGCCACTACTAGCGGTAGTTCTCGCTCTAAAAGTCCTCATCGATGCCGTACTTTTAGGTGTAGAGGAGCCACTACTAGCGGTAGTTCTCGCTCTAACAGCCCTCGTCGACACAGCAGCTCTGAAGGTCGAAGGGGAAAACGGAGCAACAGGACACAATCATTTCAGAGTCCTAGGCACAGTCGCAGGTTTGTGTCAATGAAATATTTAAGTTTAGAGATAAAGATGTTAATTTGAATCCATAGTTTCAGGTTTGTTTTTGCAAGAGCTAAAGATTATTAAAGTCTGCAATGATACGTTTCGTTTTTTTTAGAATTTAGAACTTTATGTTTCTATCAGGTCTCGGTCTAGGTCTACATCTCCACGGCACAACCGCCGTATTTTCTCCGACTATCAGAGACGTTCAAGTGATTGGGAGAGCCGTCTTTCGCCAAAAAGAAGGTTTAAGACCCTTGGTTTACCAAGACGGAGCTCTGATATACCATCATCTCCAAGGACAAATATTGAGCAACTGCGTTCGCCAAGGACGGGCCAGGAGCAACTGTCACGTACGACTACAGAGCGAGAACATGGTGATGAAAAACAGCAGTCAAGCAGGAGCCCCAATCGACGGTTGTCTCCAAGAAGTGAGGAGAGAAAGAGGCCACGAGGAAGGAGCCGTGACCGACAACGTTCACCAAGAAGGAGCAGTGCGCAACAGCTGTCTCCAACAAGACCAGTAAGGACCGATGAGCAACAATCCTTATGTCATGACAAACAACGTTCACCGCAGAAGAGTCACAAGGCACAGTCATCGCCAAGAAGAAATGATGGGAAGCAGTGCTTATCCGAGAAGCGTGAGGAGCGCTCTTCAGTAAGTGGAAGCCATAGGCGACAGCTGTTCCTGGAGGAATCTCCGAAAAAGAAGCCATGCAGTGAACAAATTCTAACAAAGCAACTGATGAATTCAGGTTTGTTGTTACAACATTTGATGCATATCAGCCTGCATAGGTCTGTCACAAAGAGCAATAAATCAATTAGTCATATGATAAAACGCAACGATCGCACCACCAGATTATCATATCTTCTGAATTTTTGTAACTTTTAACATTTGTTAGCACAAAACCATGGTGTTGGCACAAAACCTGCTAAACTCCCTAGCACCAGGTTTAGCAGGTTTTCTAGGGAAACCCGTGGAGGTCATTGGACTCTTCCAGTATTGATCAGTTTATTGGGCACAGTTGACCAAATATTTTTATATACTTTTTAAAGCAAACTATTAGTTGAAATTACTTGGACTGTATTGGATTTGTTGTTTTTAGGTTTGTTATGCACCAAAACTAATACTTGCTTTTTGGTTTATTATTCAAGCTTCTTCTGTGCCAGAGCAGCTAAACACTGCCAGTGTGTTCAGGCCTTTAGCTCATACTGTACTGGCTGAGCAAGCTAAAACACAGCCATCTTCATCATCATCAATGGCCAACAAAATGGAGGCTTCCACATCATCAAGAGGAAGCAGCCAAACATCCGTTAACTCGTCATCTTCTTTCAACCCAACAAAGTTAATGTTGGACACAAATTTGAATCTGGTGCAACCGAACCTTCCAAGGAGTGAGGAACGTTCTACGACTATATCCAAGGTGGGTGTTTGGGTTTCATATTCTTGATATTTGTACGTCAGACATCATAGTTTCCTATTAACCAGTCAGAAAGTTGCGTCAGTCTTGGACTCTCTTGCTGCCTCACTGCCTTAACTGACTGCAGATATGTATCAGTATATCATAGAAAACTGTTAGACTCATATTTTACTCAGCAGTGAGAGGGAGGAAACTGCAAATATGTTGAATTCTGATGCCTGTTGTGGACAATATTTAAATCCTGCTCCTATATTTCATCACTTGTCATTCACAACAGCAGCTGCAGTTGCTTTGTTTTTAACAGCCAGCCAAATGTACATTTAATCTTTTATTTCTTACTTTTTTCCCCAGCCTCCATTTGCTCATCACAGTAAACCGTCACCTCCAACCATGTTGAGGCTCAGAGGCAATTTTGATACTCTCTCCCATGGTGATGTGATGGCAGCCATGGAGTCCTTTGGAAAAACCAAATCCCTCTTACTGTTTAAGTCTAAACAAGAGGTATGGAAAATGTAGGATAAACCCTACATCTGTCTCTTAATGCTATGTGAATATTTTTGCTTTACTCTGTGCACATTTTACTTTCCACAGTATCTTTGTGTGGGTTTTAACAAGAGAATTGGATCAAATCACATTTACTAAAGCCTGTGATTAAAAATGAAACAAAATTTAAATTTTTTGTCATATTTTAGTCTAATTACAAATAGGCTTTGTTGAATTAGAATATTTGCACACTTTGTAGGTTCTGTATTATTTAGTCCCCATCTACATCTACTTAATACTGGTCAATTATTTGAGAAGGTCCTCGCTGCAGCAAACAGAAAGGGGCGGGACGGACCACTGTCAGCCTCATACCTTATATGGAAATGGGACCATTGCGCTCCGGAAGTGAAGGTGGCGCTATTTCCTGTATTATCCGCAGTCTCCCGTTTTTATTTTGTTTTTAAATCTGTGATATATCTTCACCTTTAAGAAGGAGTTTCACTCTCAGCATGTATTTCAACTTCAATCTTTTATTTAATCAAGCGCAGCTCACAGTTTTTAACAAATTCTGTAGTTTTCGGTGCACTTCTAAATCTGCTCCCTAGTCCCATCTTTTCGGGGTTTACTGCTGCCTCTAGTGGCCTGGTGGTGGTAACACAGCTAAAATAATCACGTTACTAAATCAGAATTATTAATTATTTATTATTAATTCTGGCATTACTGGAACAGTAAAAGATAAATTCCCTAACAAAATAACATACCTTTTCATATTCATAAGGAAGTAGAGCTAATTAATGACATAAACAGACCAGAAAGTGATTCCAGTTTCACTTGATGGCCAACCTGTTGAAACTGTGGCAAATTTTAAATTTCTTGTGTTGTTCCTGGACAGTCGGCTCAACCTTGCTGAAAACACTGACTATATCTTTAAGAACTGTTCTCAGAGACTGTACCTTTAAGAAGACCTTGGGGTTACCCAACTAGAGGTTGTGTTAAAATGTTAAAACTTAACATTCTAACTAGAATTTTAACTTAACTCAAGTTAAAACAACATTTTAACTCAAGTTTTAACTTTTCATCTCCTCAGCTGGTTTGGTCACATGAGCTGCAGATTAACAGACAATCTTTTAAGAATACTTTGAATGGCAGGTATAACAGCAGATAAATAGTGGAGAAACCAAAAACAACTCTGTCTCAACTGTTTGCTGAAAGAACATGGAAGACAGCAAGAAATATTCTAGCAGAGAGCATCCATCGTCTTTATCAGTTTGACCCTCTGAGCTCATGAAGATGTTAAATTGTTCCTTTAGGAACTAAGAACATCTATTAGAAGTTATTTATTGACAGTGCCATAATTATTCTTAACCAAACTAAATAACATTTACCTATAGCGTGCTGTGGTAAATGTGTAAGTGTTTTGTCTATTTACAAATTGTTGATAATGTGATTCGTTTTATCGTTTATAGTGTTATCTTATTTTTTCCTTTATTTATATATATATATATAAGACTCTATCATAAATGGTGTCTCAGAATAACGTATATGGCACCGTGAAAACAAAAATGTGATTTTTTTTTTTTTTTGCTTGTATCTGTTTAACAACTTGGGTTGTTATTCCTAATTTGTTTATTGACTTTTGTTGAATTAAATTTCTTACGTATATATTGCAAATGGTATTTTTTATTATAGTTGATCATGTTGTTTTTCATGTCTCTATTTCTTTTCTTCTTCCTATATTTGATGGAGATATTATTCATAATGTATAAAATTTTGTTTGTCATTTAATTAGCTCTACATCCTTAAAAAAGTGAAAAAATATGGTGTTTTATGAGATAATTGATTTTTTTTACAGTGCCAGTAATGCTGAAATGAATAAAGACGTTGTAGTATTCTGATTTAGTAACGTGATTATATTAGTTGCGTTACCACTGCCAGGCCACTAGAGGCAGTAGCAGGCTCGAAAAGATGGGACTAAGAAGTAGATTTAGAAGTACACCGAAAACTACAGAATTTGCTAAAAACTGTGAGCTGCCCTTAAATAAATAAAATATTGAAGTTCAAATACATGCTGAGAGTGAAACTCGTTCCTAAAGGTGAAGATATATCACATATTTAAAAACGGGAGACCGCAGATAATACTGGAAATAGCGCCCCCTTCACTTCCGGAGTGCAATGGCCCATTTCCATATAAGGTATGAGGCTGACAGTGGTCCGTCCCCGTCCCTTTCTCTTTGCTGCAGCGAGGTCTACTTGAATTATTTACGTAAAACTAAAGTATTGGCTTAGTTTCAGGAAATTTGGCGAAAAACATAAACATTTAAATGTCACACCATCAAATTTAATTATAATTTTTCTGATCCTTTTACATTGCTATGAAATATGGCACACAAAGGCCCTTTATGGATGGGTTTAATTTGTTCATACAGTAATCACACTATCCTAGTAAACTGAGTAGACGATACAAAATCCCTTCAACAAGGTCCATGATTAGATACAACGGTAGATTTTATTTGAGAAATATTTATTTTAGATGTAAAGACGGTACGGTAGTAATACTGTACTGGGTTAATGACGTCTGACGGTCCAATAGCGTTAGCGCTTCCTAGCCAAATCAGTGATGAGTAATGCCTTTAAGTCTATTCAAACTGAACCGGAGCGCGTTGAAATCGATCGGGTTGTAGAAACCTAGGAGGTAACGAAGGCGTCCCGCCGGTACATCAGGGTGTTAAAAAAAAAAAAACCTCAAACGCGTGAAGGCTAAACTTGATCTCGATTGGTTTGGGGAAAAGGAAAAAAGAGGTTTGGTAAATGTTGGGTCTAAACCCTACATTCATTCACCAATCTGGAATAAAGAGACACAGACAAAGATGAGCTGTATACTTGCAAGGAGAGTTGTTCAGAGACTGTTCAGTTACAATCCTCCAACCCAACTCTGAGGCAGTCTCCGCTCCCCAGGCTTTTTATTTCATTTAGGAACGCCCTAGTTACAGAAGGTTTCAACTGCTAGAGGTCAGGGGAAAAACCAGTTGAAACTAGTTGAAAACAGTCCTTAGTACAAACAACTCTATAAACATGGTAAAGCATAATCAGAAACATATCAGAAACCAGTCTTGAACGGAAATGTCTGCTTCTGCACTCCTTCTCTGAGCTGAATATAGCTGTAGCTGTCTGGTGGAGACTTTCACATCCTCTTTCCTGTAAAAAGACACACTCTAAAGCAAGCACTCTTAAAGGTTAGACAAAGGTTAAACAAGCACTCTTAAAGGCTAAACAAAGGTTATATGAACTGTAAAGTTTAAGATGAGATAACTTATATACATTTTATTCTAACAGTTTCCATGGAAGCCAAAATGCCATGGAAACCAAAATTCTAGTAAGAGTACTTTACCCTGTGTAAACTAACAGGAGTGTGATGGACCGAGTTAAAAACAGGATATTAATTAGAAAAATAGGGTTTTTTAGTTTAACCCACAGATTATAAAATGACAAAAAGATAAACTGAGCTCATAAGAGGTCAAAGAAACAAAACAGAACGCAGGCAAAAATGTAAACAAACTGGCTGCACAAACAAACAAAACTGACCTAACGAAATGACACACAGGGGTTTATATACTGGCTGATCAGACCAGTTAAGACACAATAGGGGTAACTAAACAGAATACAATTACAAACACAAAACAAACACTACAGCTAAGTTTGGCTAAACTAAAGACTCGCATAATTAAAATCAAAAATATTAAAGTTTAAATACTAATATTTACTTAAACACAAAACTTATCTAAACAAAGTAACTACAAATTTCTCCTGCCAGCAGGAGCTAGTGGTTCAGTCCAATCAGCATTTATGCTGCTGAGGCCCCCATCTTTGTCTGGCCTCTCCAAAGCAGACAATACCGGCAAAAGAAAACAAAGTTAATCTCATGCAAGCAACTTAAACTTTAAAGTTGATTATAAATACACGTTAATTAAATGTGCGCGCTAACATAAAGAACAAATGTATCCAAATCAACTAATAAATGTTTTACTGAAACTAAAGTTTTCAATGAAAAAATAAATTTTGCATAAAAGTGACCGATTTCAGAGTGTGGCCATGGATTTCATAAGGAGCTGCATTTTCAGATATAGATGATCCGTCATCAAACAAGTTGCATTAAGAGAAACTTCACTAAAACGACAAAAGAAATCGACCAGTTAAATAACTGGAAATAATCTTAAATGTGTAACTAAGATAGTTTCCTCTGAAATTTAGGAAACTAAAATTGTCTGCATTTTTACTGCTTGCCAACTCTTAATCTTTCTTGCAACACTTGTGTGAAAGTAGTTAAATCAGTTATATTCCCCTCCTCCCCCCATACATTTATAGGCGACTGTGTGTTTTGAAAAAGAGGAAGATGCTGCCAAGCTTAAAGGTTTAAAAAGCCTTGAGATAAAAGGAGTTTCCCTCGCATTTGTTGCAAAGCAGGTATGTTTCTGCAGTTGATGAGTTTGCTTCTGTTTAGTTTTCTCATGTTACCAATAACCTGACCAATTCACAATAAATCGATTTTGTAGGACAGAGTTTCAGAGGCCCTTTTATCTGCGTCTCCAGAGGATCAGAAAAATCTGAGTCCAGAGTAAGTTCTTCCACAATCTCGCTGATATCCACTGTGTCATGACAGTCATAAGACTTTGAATGAGAGACAGTGACTGTTTTTAGTGCGGTTTCAAACCTTTTTGTCTTTCATTTCCTTCACAGAAAGCAAGCTGTGCCTCGTCAGTCTGCTTCTGCTAGATACTTGGTTCTCCTGCCACTTAAAACGCTTTTGTCTATCCAAATAAGGTCCAAAAAGAGCACAGCAGTCAAGCTTGTGAAAAAAGCCAAGGTCTTGGCTTCCAAAGGAAAGTGTGTCTCCAAGAAGCAGGTGGTTCAAGCTGTGAAAACGGACAACGTGGCAGCAAAACTGTCTGTAAAATCAGCTAAAAACAAGAAAGAAGCTCCAAAGCCCGAAAAGACTCCCAGTAACAGCGGACAAAAATCAAAAGGCAAGAAACGCATCCCGACTGCAACAAAACCAAGGCTGAAAGAAAATAATGACTCCTCTGTGGGTAAAGTGATAAAAGTATCAGAAACAAAGATCCTGCAGGGTGAAAATCTTCCCCCCAGCAGCAAGAAAATGGAAGAAGTTGAAGCAAAACCTTCTGAGTCTGACAAACGGGCCAAAATCTCGACAACAGACCTTCAAGACGTTGTTGCACCTGAACAATCTGAAACCACAGAACAAACCCAAGTTAACATAGTTAGTAGTGAGATGGAAAATGTGAAAAATGCTGAGTTGGGAACAAGTGGAGCGCCAGAGCCAATAAAAATGGAAGAACCGAAAGAGCAAAAACCTGAAGAACCACCAAAAGTTGGGACTGGTGCGGGTGAATTTTCAACCGGTCCACCTCTGAAACGAATGGCCAGTGAAAATCCAGAGACTTCTGTCCAAATAAAAACTTTGTTGAATCCAGAGGCGACTGGAGAGAATCTGAAGTGCAACAGAGAGCAGACAGAACCGCAGACTGCAGGAAGCTCTGCTGAAGCTGCAATCATAACAAATCAAACAGGTAAAGACAACTGGACAATAAAAAATATATCTCTTTACCCTTTTCCCCTCCAGATTAATTTGCAAATTAAAAAAAAAAGTGTTTTTGGTTTGTTTGATATTTTCTGTCCTTTAAAGCAACAGCAAATCCGCCCAGTCCAACCATTGAAACCACAGCAGAAGAGCGTGAGAAGCAGCTGACTGTTGGGGAGAGGATTGTCCCCGAATACCTGAATCAACTAAACCTAAACAGCAAAGGTGATTGTCAGACATATTTTGTTTTGGTAAGATAATTACAGGGACTGGGTTTCACTGCTTTTTACAATTTGACTCCATCCACAGATTACGTTCTGGCATCAAGCATCCTGGAGACCAGGGTCAGTTTCATTCTTCTGTCTTTTCTGTTCACTTTCACTAAACTGAAGTTTACTTTTTTCTACTGAAGTCGCAGAAATAAAATGCTAATTTCGTTTATGTGGTTATGTGGAGGTTTTCTGCACTGACGTGTTTAATCAGTGTCTATTTCTAAGTGAATCAGTGGTGGGCACAGCTAGCTGTGCTAGTCCTAGAGCTCTAATCATAAACATCAGTTCCTCTAATGCAGTGGTTCTGAACCTGGGTTCAGTCGAACCCCAGGGGTTCGGTGAGTCGGTCTCAGGGGTTCGGCGGAGCCTCTGCTGGAGGTAAAGACTCACTTGTGTAAAGTCGTGATGACGCCCCGCTTTGCCATCACTGGCTGCAGAGGATCACGTTACATTGCTCAGCCAATCAGAGGATCACGTTACATTGCTTAGCCAATCAGAGGAGCTCTGATTGAAGGAGCTCCTCTCTCAGCAGGGATTTGAACTTGTGTCTTTATTTACTTCAGCAAAGCTCAGTTTTTACCAAATTCTGTAGCTTTTGTTGATCTTCTAAATCTGCTCCTTAGTTGCATCTCTTCGGGGTTGGTGCTGCCTCTAGTAGCGTGGAGGTGGTAACACAACTAATTTAATTACATTACTAAATCAGAATACCGCAAAGTCTTTATTATTTATCATTAATTTTTCATTCTCTTAAGAATGTAGAGCTAATTAAAGGATCTAAACCTTAAAGTGGTTCCAGTTTCTCTCGATGGCCAACCTGTTGAAACATTTTAAATATCTTGGGTCGTTCCTGGACAGTTCAGCTCAACTTTGCTGAAAACACTGACTATATTTTGAAGAACTGTTCTCAGAGACTCTACCTTTTAAGAAGACAGTTAGGTTACCCCTATGTCTTGAATTTGGGGGTGGGAGAAATCATATTTCATTTATCAGTACAGAAGGGTTCAGCGAGTGCGCATATGAAACTGGAGGGTTCGGTACCTCAAAAAAGGTTAACCACTGGTCTAATGCTAATGCTACACCAACAAGGTATTTCCCTCTGTTAATGGATTTCTGTTTCTTTTATTTCCTCTCAGCCGTTCAGCTTCGTTTACCCAAAGCTGCTGCTGATCACCAACCTGCCCTCGTGTGACGGCTGCAGCTACGCTGAGAAGGACGTTGTGGATCTGCTCTCTGCATTTGGATTTCAATACTCAGATGACAGGATCTTCATCTTTCCTCAGGGTTGCATGGTAAGTGCCAGGCTGCTTTAGTTATGCTTATATTTATCACTGGCATCCAAGGTTCCTAGATGGCCTGGAAAAGTCTGAAACTGTTAAAGTGTTTTCCCGAGCTGGATCAGTAAGCAAGTGTCTCTATCACTTTGTCTAAAAGTTGTATGTTCTTCCGCCCGGTCTTTTATTTGCCCATCCTGCTGTCAAATAATCCGTTCATCCTCCAAGTGATTTCACTTAATCTTCCATTAATTGACTGTTTGTCTATATGTCTGCTTTTTTACTTATTTTTCTACTTCTGCAACGTTTTGCTTTCACCAGATATAGTGAGAAGGCGTCGAGTGCTTTTAAAAGCTTTTTGTGGAACATGAATGACTTTGTTGGTGGTTTTATGCACTTACTTGTTTTTATATGCAGCGCGGATTTTAGCACTTAGTCTTTAGGTCAATTCTTGTTTGATACTGGAGGAATATTTATATTTTTCTTGGTTTATTTAGACCTGAATAATGTTAGTCTCTCGTCTCTGGATTTTCAGGGCTCGCATTCCTACAACAGTTCCAACAAATTAAAGTTGTTTGACCAAGTTTGGTAATATATTGGTGTATTTAAGTGTAGAGTTAAGAAATACATTTGTAATTCAGTGCATTTACACCTGTGTTTCTTTTCTAAAAAGAGATATTTTAAGTGAATTCAACATATTTTCCCGTATTGGATTAATATCTGCAGATGCTAAACCTCAGATTTCTGTGTTAGAAGGGAAAATGTGTGTTCCTAGTTGAAATAAAATGGACGAATTTAGGATTTTATCAGTTTCCCTTTAAAACTGACTAAAAATGACGAAGAAGTGTGGAAAAGTTTGAGATTGTTCACACTTAATTGGTAGAAATGCAGTCAATTTGACTGTCATGGACTTTGATGACATCAAATGGTCCATCAATCGAGAAATACCTGCCAAATGTTTTGGCATTAAAATGTGACCAATTGTGTGTTTTATTTTTATTTTTTACTTTTTATTCTGTTTTAGGCTTTTGTGCTGATGCCCAGTGAGGAGTCAATGACGGATCTGCTTAAGGCGTCGGAAGAAAACTGCCTCATCTTCAAACAACACAAACTTTGTTTGTATGTCGTGAAAAAATACATTTCAGTGACACTGGTAAGAATGTTGGTTATTAGAAATGTAAAAATAAAAACCAAAATCATGGATATCTGGGCTTTAAAGTCGGATTTTAATGTTTCTTCTGACTTAAAGTAGCGTTTTGGGCTGGCCCAGTAGGAATCTGGTAGAAAATTTGTGGAGGGAGATAAAGTTTAGGTTGATGGCAGTTTGATCTTCCAAACTCAATGAGTTAACATGCCAGTGGACATTTGTTGAAAAATGTTTTCTTTTTTATTGCTGTAGTAATAAAAATGCTATTTGATTATTATAAAAAGTATAATCCATTTTCATCATGCCAATACACTTTTTCTGATTTTGTTTTTGTTTTTTTCTTTTGAGAAAGATGCCAGTATTTTTCAATTGTTTTATTGACTGAACAGATAAAAACATGTTCTTTACCTCTGCTCACTTTGTTGTTTTCCTTTCAGCCTGGCTTTTATGAATCGATCATGGAGCTAGCATCTTTCGTAAGTGTGACGATCAGATCTTTTTTTGACTTTGATCTTTAAATAAATGACAGCTGCTGGAATACAGATGTGCTTCTCAGCTGAAATATCAGTCTGCAGTCCAGCATGTTAAACTTGATGAACTGGCGTTAAGGGGTACTGTAGTATCGGAGTTGAATGTTGAGGATACACTGCTTCTGACTGTAAATACCCTAAAACTCAAAGACTCAAAATTCAGCTAACATAAGAAGACATTCAGGAGCCAGTGTTTTTGTTTAATTGTTCGCCGTGTGTTGTTGGAGCAGAGTGTCGAGGTGTCGAATGTGATCTTCATCAGCAACATTTCCCCGAGCGACGCCATCACTGTCAGAGAGGCTTTGAGGAAGATTGGCGGCGTCAGAAACGTCCTGCCTCTGCTCAATAAGGTTTAAACACAAAGTTTGTGTTACACCTGGATGTACAGATTTCTAGTGTTTTTACATTTTATTGTGATTTTTAGGTTTTCATTGAATTCGAATCCGTTTATGACAGCGATCGCCTCGGAGTTTGGTACAGCCTCCTGAAGGTGGGCTTTACTCACACGATTAAACGCCTGACTGTACCTGTGAGCTCCAAGGAATCGCAACGTAAGAAAATGCTGATTTGTGAAAGTTTTAACTGCAGTATGGGACATTTATAAAGAATTTGTTTTTTTACATATTCGTTAAAACGAGAGGTGGAGAGAGTACCCAAAAATTGTGCTCAAGTAAGAGTAGTGCTAATTCAATATATTTTTATTCAAATAAAAGGAAAAAGTAGCCATCCAATAAAATACTCAAGTTAAAGTAATAAAGTATTTGGTAAAAAAGTCTACTCGAGTACTAAGAAACTGATCCAATTATCGTTTAATATTTAAAAATTACATCATCAGATGGGCCAAAATACAAAGTTAAGTGGACATTTTGGTATTTTAAGGATGAAAATTACAATAATTCATCTAAGTAACAAAAAAAAAACAAAATTAGGTAAAAGGAAAATTTTCCAAATCAGTTTATTTCAATAAAAATCTTATAAAACTGTAGGTGAGTGTGTCTGTGGCTCTTGAATTTTTGGCTAAAACATGTTTGTTTTTAATTCTGTGGCTAGAAAATCCAGAAATTTTACTCAAGTAGAAATACTTCATAATAAAATTACTAAAGTAAAAGTAATAAGTACAGCAATATGGAAATACTCCTAAAAGTAATTTATTTATGAAAAGTTATTTAAGTAGTTGTCACTAGTTACTTCCATTAACTGTGGCTGTCTTCCCTGAGCTACTATTGTCGTCTAAAGAATTTAACCACTTCTAAAAAAACAACCAATCAGAGACGGCAGGAGGACCTTAATGTTGTCAATTATCCTCACATATGCGATACTACACGTGCTAATGCTGGAGAAACAACTTACCATTACAGGAAAACCAGTTATCTGCTGTCGGCTAGTGGCTATGCTAGGTAGCCTTAGCATTTGCTACAGAGAGCTAGATGGGTGATTGACAGCACTAAGCCCCGCCTTCTGGTTCTGATTGGTTGCTTCTAGTTAGTGCTTCTTAAGGTTTTTCTCAGTTTGTCCAAACCATTTTTGACAAGAAAATCTAGGTAGTAAATCTTGTGATAGTCATCCTACCCATATCTTTTTTTTTTTTTGTTGGAAAAATCAAGCAGTTTGTTTATGATCTTTCTCCACTGATCTTCTCTTTGATTGTTCAGCACCATTACTGCCACTGAAAGCCCTTCCAGACCAAGATGTTATCATTGCTGGGGCAGAAACACCAAAATTGCAGTATGGCATCCCTGTAGGCACATGTTCGCCGTTTTGGGTGACCATGACAACGCAGCCCTATGTTTTCCTAACTGCCTCGCCTTGGTTTAACATCCCAAGTAAGAGAAACACAATTTACATGTTATGGTCTAAATAATTTTCTTGGATTTACTCTTTTTTTTTTGTTGCTGTTTGTTGCTTATAGATTTTCTGACAATCCACTGGAACCAAGGCTTTTCGGTGAGTGGTCCTTACACACAAACTTGACTTTTAACTTACTGATTTTTCACCAAAACAGTAAAAAAATGGTTCACATATTTGCAAGAACACAAACTCTTACAAAGTATTTGTAGTCTAGTTTCTTCTGCAAATAACGTAGTACACTTCAAATAAGAAAAACTACTTTATATGGGGGAATTTTCCTGCCATAATCCAAGAGCACACATTTTCAGTCTGCTCACACTTGGTCTCTACTTGGCCCCTCTGCTTGCTTTTGGAAACGCCTTTTGGCACAGTCGCCTAGCAACCTTTCATCCAATAGAAAGTAAGTTTGTTTCTTTCTAGTAGGTGTGCCTGTCTGGCTACTATCAATTGTAGCAACCTAAAAGTTTTGTAATCTGTAAAATAAAGTCATAATTGACTTTTCAACTTGAAACTTTGTGAGCTTTCTTAGACAACACAGTTTTTGCTGACCCTTTTTTTCCCCAGGTACTAAGAATGGCAGGTAAATTTTAACTTATTATCCAAAATAGTCCCTAGATATTTGCAGTTCTCTACTATCGCCACTGTCTGACCTTTAATTGCTGTTTGATTTGTTTTATGGGGTTTCTCTCTAAAATCAATGCACATGTCTTTTGTTTTAAGTACATTTAATAAAAGAAAAGCATTATCATACATTAAAAATGTATGAAACAAATACATGAATGTGTTAAAGAGATGGCTGAAAGCTCTGTAATAAATATTTAAATGGCTTGTGTGTAAATATGTGACAGTTGGGTTTGCCAAATAGCCATGACTTACTTACTTACTTCTGCTGGGATGTGAATAGAAACTGGTAATCTCCCTCCGGCCAGCATTAACAGCTGCTGTTGCATTAATTTGGTGTGGAGTTCTTTAAACGCAGTTGTATCTTGTTCAGAATTTTAGTTTTTTGTAATGTTTTATTTGCATGCACTTTGCATTACATCCTCATGTATAAATATTTTACCTTGTTACATCAAAATGATTTACTTTGTGAACTGTGCGATAGGTAATTACCCACCCAGCCTCTGTGTTCTGCACCGTAATGCTGACGGGTTTACCAGAGGGAGACTACAAACACGAAGACGTCGCCAATCTGGTGTGGCCTTATTTCCCCAAGCAGAACCTTCAGACTCTCTATTACAACATCGTGGTCCTCCCACTGCAGAGGAGGGTAAGGAGCTGCTCTGGTTGCAATGCAGTTTCTCACAATTTGACATCTTTCAGACAAATACAGATGACATGAATGAGAACTAGAGTACCCAAGAAATTATCTCAAGTAACAGTAGCACTACTACAACATATTTTTACTAGAGTAAAAGTAAAAAGTAGCCATCCAGGAAATTACGGAGGAGTAAGAAAGTATTTGGTAAGACGTCTATTCAAGTACTGATCAAATTATTGTGGTCGGCAGCCCAAAATTTGTCTGAGGTTGCGATGTGCTATTCAGGGAAAGTATTGTTCATTTTGATAAAGAGAAATGCGCTTTTGTCTTTAGATATTTTATTTATAAAACCAGAGTAAATGTCAGAGATCAGCATGTGAGAGAAGTAAAGGAAGAGGTGAAACTTGACACACACTATCCTCCTTTTATATCTTATCATGTACACGGTGCCTTCCACCCGTCTTTCTCCTGTAGGGAGTTTCTCTGTTCCTCCCGTCCCTGGTTAATTGGTCCCTTGGTCCCTAAATCAAACCCGGTTCAAACGAGTTCCGGTTGGAAAGCGAAGAAGAAACATCTTCACTGAAACCTCCGTTTTCAGTTCCATAAGTATAGCGCTTAGTCAGAAACCTTCATCATCAGCTCATTCTTCCCAGTAAAGTTTTTATTTTCCAAGACTGGTGCAGAATCCAAAAATTACATTGGTTTTGCTCAGTCAGGTCAACTTTCTGAACTGAGCTACATGTTGGTTTGATATGCAGTCATGATGGCCGATCACCGCTGGACTCTGGAGAGAGAAACCATGGCTGCTGAGCATACGAGGCCAGTTCGAAGAAACCGAACTGAAACGAAACGGAAGTCCATAACGTGACGTCAAATTTACATGTACTTACAGAAATCCAAGTGTGTATCATGTGATTGATGCACACTGTTGGAAAACAATTTATTTTGTCCTAAAACCTGTTTTGGATGAGAAATATTAATGGAAATGAATGGATAACGTCACAAAAATTTCATCAATTTAGTCATAAGACTTGATTTCTCTAAATCAAATTAGAATAAAAACGTGACCTGACTAAGAAAAATGGATGTCATTTCGGGATTCAGCGCTGCAAAATAGTCCTGATTCAGTTGAAAAAAAAAACATGGACAACTTCCAAAATACATTGTTTTGGAACTGAGTGTCGCCAATTACTTAATATTTAGAAATGACATCAGCAGACAGACCAAAATATAAAGTGAAGTGGAAATTTAGGTATTTTATGGATGAAAATGACAATAATTCATCTAAGTAACAAAATCTGGCAAAATAAAAAATTTCCAAATCGGTTTCTTTTAATAAAAAATCTTATGAAACTTTATCAAAAGCTGCAGGGGTGCGTTTTTATTTGGTGAATTTTTGGTTAAAGCATGTTTGTTTTTCGTTCAATGGGAAGAAAATACAGAAATTTCACTCGGCTAAGAGTAGCGATATTTCATAAGATGACTCAAGTAAAAGCAACAAGTACAGCATAGAAGAAATACTCCTAAAAGTACAGTTTATCAAAAAAAGTAACTTGAGTAAATGTAACTGAGTAAATGTAACGAGATAGAGACATAACACCAGTTTTAAAGTATCTCCACTGGCTTGGCTCCCTGTAGCTCAGAGAATAGACTTTAAAATACTGTTGTTAGTTTACAAATCACTGAACGGTTTAGCACCACAATACCTTAAAGATCTGCTATTGCCGTACCAACCGTCTAGACCCCTCAGGTCTTCTGGTTCTGCTCTGCATCCCCAGAACCAGAACCAAACGAGGAGAAGCAGCATTCAGCTTCAATGCACCACAAACTTGGAACAAACATTTAGAAAACTGTAAAACAGCTGAAACACTGAGTGCCTTTAAGTCTCAAATTAAAACCCACCTGTTTAGAGTTGCTTATGGCTAAATTGCAGATTTTAATGTCTTAGGTTTGAGAATCCTTGTCAGATACTTTTAATAATGTTTTTATCTTTTTTAATCTTTTTCAAAATCTCTGTCTCTTTCTGTTTTTATTTTTATTTTAATTATGTAAAGCACTTTGAAATGCCTTGCTGCTGAAATGTGCTATACAAATAAAATTTGATTCATAGTTAACTCTGAGAATGATAAATTGTTTGCATCTTATGTTACTTTAATGTGTGCAGCCATAAAAAGTAGTTATTGAGAGGTTTACATCAGGATATTTTTGTACATTAATTATGAAATTTGTCGAACTGTGTGAATAAACTGATTCATTGATTGATTAAAACACACTGACGTTTGGCTTTAACTAACCAGCTAACTGTTTCCCCCTCTTTGTTCTCGTCCGCTCTAGGCCTTTGTGTTTTTCTGCGACTGGGAGGCTTTCAGCAACTTCATCCTGAATGTCCGCCAAAAGCGATTACGTGTGAAGAAGTCGCCTGTGTTCCTCCACTTGGTCATGCAGGGCATTCGACCTGGAAACACCGAGGTGTGGAAACAGTCTGCGCTCCATTAAAAACAGGCCATATTGGCTGATGATTTACTAGCTGTTAAATTCGATTGGATGCGTTTTGGATTTATATGAATGGAAGAAACTAATCGTTTTAAATAAAATGTGGTTTTGTAGAAATTATTTAAACTTTTTCTGTCACTCTGTTCTCACAGGAAATGATATACAAAGCGATGATGAGATGGAGCAACTTGGTGAGTTCACTCATCTTTTGTTGAATCTATATATTACTATTCTATATTACCAAGTATTCTGGTCCAGTTTCTAGTGCAAATATCTTATTAGACTTTAAATAAGACTAAACTAGCTTACAAGTAAGTTTGTAGCAAGATATAGGAGCTTGTTTAAGCAAACAATTCCTTAATGTTGACGAAAAAAACTTATTTGGAAGATTATTTCACTTATAACATGGGAAAAAGGAAATAATCTGCCATTGAAGAAGTATTTTTTCATCAAGATGAAGGAATTATATCAAATATAAAGGAATAAATTACAATATATATTCTAAACCATAAACTAAACATGCAATAATTAAGCAAATAAAAAAGGATGTGTAAAACGTAAAAACGATTTTGTGATTTGCAGTTTAAGTGTTAACTGGAAAATATGTGACAAAATTTTGTTAATTTTGACCAATAAAATCAGGATTTAGGTCACTCTTTTGTAATCAAGTTTAATAAATTAATTAAAAGTAGCAAAGTCAGCTTTAGATTAGAGATGGAGCTTCAGGAGGATGCAGCTTGTTTTTATTTAAAAATAAATAATTGGTTCTATTCACAACATTTTCAATTGTAAGAGGATTTTTAGTTTCTGTGATAATTTTAACCAAGTAAATGTATGGTCTCCATCTACATCAACAATTCATTCTTGAAGTGAATTCAGGGGCCACACACAGTCAGTCAAGGGGCCGCAAAAGGCCCCCAAGCCACATTTTGGACACCAATTTACTTGTAACTTAGTTATCTAATGTCAAATGTCTAGATAAAAAATACTTGGGAAGACGTTGTGATTTTCCAGTTCCCATAAATATAAGGAGTCACTGTTAGCTATTTTTCTTAAACCTACAATAAGAAAGAGAACCACAGACGACGTATATGAGTGTTTAACCAAACTTCTGCAGAAGGAGACGACACAGTGAACTGCTCCTCCAAGCCGCTCACCATGTGTTCTGCCAAACTTCAGTTTGTTTGTCTCTTTTATTAGCAGGGAAGATAAGGTGTGAACAGGAATGGGGGGGTGAAACCCACATCCTACCTTCACAGTAGGATCTAAATTCAGACAGAGTAGGATGTGGATTCAAACAGAAAGAGGGGAGACACAGATACTCAATTAACACATAGACATGTTTTACAGCTCAGGACTATTCCAGGAAGATCTAAGTCACCATCTGTAAACACATGCTTGATTAAGGAAGATTTAATTGTCTCCACAGTTTCAACAAATTTGGACACTAAACTTCTAAATAGCAAAACTAGTAAAATTACAATTGTAGGAATGATGACAAACATAATTTTTCTAACAGTCACTTTAACAAATGGGTTTTTGTGTAGCATGTTGCGGATCCGGGCTCCCTGGAAGAGCGGCTGCTGTGTGTGGAGATCACTGAGCTGCACCTGTGGCTCATCCAGGACATAATGAAGGAAGTGGCTTCCATCGCCAGCTTTGTCAACTTCCTGCCGCTCGGTAACCGGGTGAGCAAGGGAGCCACACACTTTCTGAGTACACAGTAAAAATGCCAGTGTTGAATTAACACCCAAAGTGTCTATATGTGTCCAAGTCAGCTGGTGTTAAAGTAACACTTTTGAAAGTGTTAAAAGATTGACACCCATTTTTTTGTTAAATTAACATTGGTCTATAGAACTGAAATGGGTTTAAGAAAAGTTAAACTTTCCATTTCTGTGTATTGTTTTGAATATTTTCCAATTGATTTGATTGATATTGACACCTTGTGGGTCAAATATTTACTTATTTAACACCACATTATGTGTTGTGATCAACACTACACTGGTGTTACTTTTAACATATAACACTAACACCGTTGTAATGTTAATGTGACACTCTGTGTTGTTGAATTTAACACCAGCTGACTTGGACACATATAGGCACATTTTTGGGTGTTAATTCAACACTGGCATTTTTACTGTGTACTTTTTAAACGTTTCTTCACAGCAATGCGCTGTTTGGAAAACTCATTTATTGAGGTCATACTTGTTCTAAAACGCAGATTTGTTGTCGCTTGCTTCTTGTGAATTTTGCGTTTTTTCAAATGTTTTGGTAATTAAGACTTTTTTAATCCATTTGTTGTGACCATTTATGTCACAACAGCTTGTTGAGCAAGCCTTAGTTTAGAACTTTCTCTGTAATGGTTTAAAATATTTTGATAACTTTTAGACCCTCCCATTAATCTAAATAGGGCGTGATGCAGATCCTTTGTTTGGCTAATGTCTGTGTGATGACCAGAGTTTCTTGGAAAATGATTGTTTGTTTCAAGAACTTTTTGAACTTGAAACATCATACTAAGTTAACTTTCCCTTTCAACCAAGTTGTATAATACTTAAATGCTTTCACTTGTAGTTTTGTCTCTATTTTTGCTTGATGTGATTATTTAGAGTCCAAGTTTAACATATTTATAAATTATTTCACACAGAAGGCATGCATTGGTGAAACACACAAGTTTTATTAAATTAGCTGACTGGAAGTTTACAACTATTTCACGCCACGTATTTCTTGAATTATTTGTTGTAGTTTGTATTACTTACACACTAAATTTTAAATCGCAGTTGGTCTTAAACAATATTTTTTCTACTTAATGTTCTGTTTAGATGTTAATTAAAAACATTATTTTGCCTCAGATTTGCATTGAGATGCTTGACTCCACCGGCGTGAAGAAGGTGGCGGAGGAATTTGCCTCCAGAAAGGAATTATCAAAACATGAGATCTGGTATGTTTGAAAAGTAAACAGTGAAGGAAATGGAAACACTTGCACATCTACTTAGGATGAAGAGCTGTGGAGACGTTTTAGTAGAATAGTTGTTGATAAATTAAAAATATATATATTACTGTTCTCTCACCTTAACATAATTTTAAAATTAGAAAACATTTTTTAAAAGGAAATTAATTTATGACTTAGCATGTAAAATTGGTTTTAACAAATAAGCTGAAATTTTGCTGTTCTTGAAAGTCCTGCTCTCTCTCGCTCTCCCGCAGCCATAATAGAAAGAGATTTTTAAATCATTGCTCATGTTGTAAGTAGATACATTTTGAATCATCACGTTAAAAAGTGTTGTTGGCGCCATCTGTTGGTGTTTATATGTGGTGCGTCTGCTTGTTTAAAATCTGATGTTGGATTTTTTTCAGTTTTTGTCATTTTGACAAATATCTAAAAACATCTTACAGAAAAAAATATTTTAAAAAAGTTTTTTTTGGTTAGTTTTTTTTTTCCACTTAACTTTTTCACTGGATCCACCATAAATTTAAGCAATTTTAGATTGCAAATGTATGAAAAGCACCAACTTTTCCTTATTTTATTGTTTATCGGACTTATTTTGCTCAACAGGAGCAGAGTTGGACATGTTGAGTCGTGAGTATTTTCTTCTTTCTTCTTAGTTTCTTTACATTAAAAAAGTAACAGTAGGATATGTTTTGACCTTTAAAAAGTTTGCAAAAATAAACTAAAAAAACTACATTTTATCTTCATGTTTGACATGTTTAACTACCAAGACTTATTTTTTCATGCAATTACTCAATTTGTACAATTTTCTTTTTTCCCCTCTGTGAAAACAAAGTTACATTTTTGCATTAGTCAAACATTTAATGTTTTATTGCAGTTCAAAGGACCTCAAGAAACGTCTGCAGTGCTGTAAGGTGGTG
Organism: Poecilia picta; assembly: GCA_033032245.1. Taxonomy (NCBI): domain Eukaryota; kingdom Metazoa; phylum Chordata; class Actinopteri; order Cyprinodontiformes; family Poeciliidae; genus Poecilia; species Poecilia picta. The sequence goes on along the minus strand of CM065370.1, from coordinate 21,565,411 downwards.
ACCTCTGAACTCCATCGTCTCTATAAGGCGTCTGCTAAAATAACTTCGTCGGTTTCCAAACCTGGAGCAAAAGGTGCCAAAAATCCAAATGCTTACAAACTTGAAGATGAAAGATTTCCTGAACAAACATTTAAACCATATTAGTTTACGCAGTAATATTTGATCAGTTAGAATATACATCCAGATGATTCTTTTTTACAGAGTTGGGTTATAACTAGTTAAATTTGCTCAATTACATTTACTGGAGTAACTTTAAACATGTTTTAATTAAGCTAACAATCTGTAAGTTCGTTCTACCCAAAGCTCTTCAAGTGGGGTAATTTTTGGTTCATCCAATTAAAATTCTGTAAAAAACCAAACAAAAACCAGATCTCCTATTGGCACCTTTTCTATATATCAATTGGTTAATAAACAATTCTGACTATCAACCCTACAATGTATTTTAGCTGCAGATGCATTCTTCGCTGCACATGATCAACTAGGCGCTAAAAGAATGCTTTTATTGCAGTTTAGGTTATTAAAACCTTTAGTTTCTTTTTTAATTAAGGAATTGAATTGTTTGCATGTTTTAATGTAGTTCTGATATTGTATATAATAAAAAAATCTGCAGAATGTGCAGTAATTTTCAATTAATCGTCATTATGATTGATAGATACTAAAATTTTTGTTAGTTGCAGCTGTAGTCTAATGTAATTTCATTAGCTGCAAGCAGGCAATCATCATGATTGGCAATAGATTTATTGAAATCAATATTATTGCTTATTGAATGGGTCTGTGTGTCTGTTCTTCTCCCTCAAAAATCCTGTAATAATCTGTGAAAACTCTAAATTCATTTTACATTATTTTAAACTATTTTGTGTGTTTGCTGATAAACAAAACCATCATTCAGAGCAACAAATTGATTTATTTTTGTTTAGATCTCATCAAAAATAATATTTTGTTTCCTGAAGTTCCTGTGAGTGAACAGAAAATTCTGACAGAAGCTCTTCCAGCAGCCGCCAGCGTCTTTTCCCCCACACTGACTGGAGCGTCCAAACAGCGGCCTGCTGCTCCTCCCTCCTCTTCCTTCTCTTCCTCAGCTACGGATCGCTCCCTGACTGTCGGAGAGAGGCTGGAACATCTGCTGCTGCCGAAAACAATTAGTAAGAAATCTGTTTGTGCAGTGAAAATTATTCATTTTTCCTGTTTTTACTAACCTTCTGTTTGTGATACAGGCTGCCTCGATGAAAACGCTGTCAAATCGCCCAAAGTAAGGTTCCCTGTTTTTTCCCTAAACAAAGTTTGTTCTAATTAACAAGAGGTGATGGAGGTTGTTGAGGAAAATGGATATTCTTAGTATTAAATACAGTTAAATCTTACGACATGTGAAAATAGTGGATTGAGCAGGAGTCCTTTGGATAACATTTGCAGAAAAGAATCTGTTATCAGGAAGGAACCATAAATTAACTCTGGCACCCAGGAAGCAGAGGAGACAAGTCAAGTCAAGGAACAATAAAAATTAAGGAAGAACAAACTAAAACTAACAACACATAATATTTTTAATAATTGCAATGTCATTAGTAGAATACCATTTAGATAAAATTAACATGAGTTGAACTATGTTCAACTCATGTTAATGTTGAACTAATCTAGTCCAAACGTAATATCAGTTAGTTAAATATAATCAAAACCACCATAATATTAGGAAATGTCTAGAATGTGTGGGTTTATATTGAAAATGCTCAGGTACCGTATTTTCCGCACTATAAGACGCACCTAAAAACCTTAAATTTCCTCAGAAGCCCACAGTGCGCCTTATAATCCGGTGCACCTAATATATGGACCAATTTGGAGCCACAACAGGTCTAGCAACTACGGTAAGCAGCCGCTGACTTCATTTAGCCTGTGGAAGAAGAATCGTGCAGTGCATGCTGGGATAGTTGTCAAAACACTGGTTTGTTAATAAAGTTTGACTGACCTATCTACACATAGACATGTCTATGTATCTACCTACCCACCTAATAATCAGGTCGTCTGCAGGTCATCTAGCATCACGTTCTCCACCAACATGCTGTGCGCGAACGGAGACGGGTGACCATCGTCCAGACGCCCCATTCCAGTCGCTCTCCAGGCTCTCCTGGCGACCGGAATCGGAGTGTTTTGTTGACATTCATTATGTCAACAAAGTCTTTAGACATTTATCTGGAGCTTCGGCTAGAGTTACCAAGGGACCAGCAGCTATACATTTAAAGCCGTGGGGTGGAAGAGAGACAGAGGCTGCGGCGGCAGCGTGTCGGTTGGTCTGTGCTAACCAGAAAGCAGTTGGGCACAATATGGAAACACCAAAACCGTGAGTGACTGGGGCAGCCTACTATATAAAATACTGGGGGACCACTTATTTATTGTTATACATCAACATTTGTAGAGAACAGAACAAATCATGTCCCGTATCGGTTCAATACCTAGTTAAGGGTAGTAACCCTTAACTGTAGCATCTATTCTATGTGCCTTATAATGCGATGTGCTTTATATATGAAAAAAGTTTTAAAATAGGCCATTCATTGAAGATGCGCCTTCAATGTGGAAAATACGGTATATTCTGTGTTTTATTCTTAAAATCTGCGCTTTGATCTAAGAAGATGCAGAAGTTCTGAACCACTTTGCGTACCAGGCTTCATGTCGATTTAAAACTACTGCACTGATCTGTATTTGTAGGGATTTGCCAGGCAGGGAAATAAAATAGGTCTAATACAGGTTAACTTTTGGTTGAACTCTGGTCAAAGACTAGAGGCGTTGTTCCAACCAGGAATTAGGAGTAGCATCACATTTCAAACTGGCATGAGAAGAGCTGGCTCTACATGACCTTTGGTCTCCCTTGTCTAGATAGAGAAGCGCCGTAGCCTTGACATTAAACAGGTCTCAGAAGGTAATAAAATTGCCCAAACTGAGTCATTTGAAACTGGGTCTATCCATACAAGGAGAAAAACCTGATTTAATTGCATAAATTAAAACAAAGGAAACACCAAGAGGAACGAATCAGATTTGCCATTTGCAGTCGAATGGCAATCTCCAAAAAAATGTTGTTTGCCTTTTTCCTGTTATTCTATTTCCAACTTTTCTACTTGTCTCAGGTAAATTAGTGTCTGTTTTAGTATGTTTGAAGTGTCTGTCTTGTTGATGTGATTTTATACTTTTAAATGTTGGAATAAACTCTGAAAATGTATGATGTGGAGCTCTGATGATCAACTCTGTGTGACTTGTGTTTCCACCCATGGCATCACTGAATCTGGGAGAACGAGAGAATACAACGAGCCAGAAAGTTGATGATTAATATTCTCTTACAAGGTCCAAGCACTTTTCCCCTGATTCATGTCATTAAAATGAAATTAATCATCTATTGTGGCTCAAACATGGTCTGACAAATAGAAACACATTTCCTGAAACCATAAATTGTTTCTGAAACAATAAGTAAATAAGTAAATAAAACAATATTTGTAAAAAAATATTTATGTATTGCGTATTTATTTTTGCTTTTTGTAAAATTGCTGATGTAGCTTATTTTTTTTCTATTTTTATGTATTTATTTAAATTTTTTCTTGTTTATTTTTCTTAAAATTATGACTTTAATCTTCTGAGATAAAAAGTCAGATTTCTTTTTTTTTTTTTCAGTGGCTCTAATGTTCTTCCGTACCACTCCATTCCTAACAAAAATATTCAATTTCGAATAGATTTAAGTTCTGGTTTTTCCAGTGGAACCGACATGTGCTGCTACAGTAGAAGATATATTAAGTTTTTTACACACCTCTGACACACATTTAACAAATGTCCTTGTGTCTTTGAAACTCTCAGCAAACCTTAAAATATATTTTTCCTCTTCAGTTGTACATAAATCTGTGTGCGAGTGCTGTTGAGATTTGTTTATTGTAGATGTGCTGTCTAAATGATTGCTCATAAAGCAGACCTGGAGGCATATTGTCACTCTTATGATCTGCTAACCAACTTTGTGCCACTCTGTTTCTCCCGTTTGTTTTATTCTAGTCTAATTCAGTTTACACAAGGCTGCTGTTAATAACAAACCTACCAAAGTATCACGACGGCTGCTACACTGAGGGCGACATCGCAGATCTGCTCGGATTTCAATGCACAGGAAGAAACATCTACGTGATTCCTCAGGCACGCATGGTGGGCCTGACTTTTTTTTTTTTTTACTTTAACTCTGCGTAATCTTTACCCTGATTAATTGTTTTAATTGATTACATTTTTTTTTATTTCAGGCTTTCGTGCTTATGCCCAATCATCAAGCTGCGCAAGAAGCTTCCCAAAAAGAATCCTTAACTCTAAACGGACAGAAACTCTGCGTCCGGATTGTCGTCAGCAAGATTTTTATGGCTCCTGTAAGTAGGTTTAATGTAGTGAACCTTTATTATGGTTTAATTAATAATTATGTTCATTTGAATAGTTTGTGTGGCCCACTAAAGGCAGTGTAATATATTTGCTGGAGAACTTCTTCCATAGCAGTAAGGCCCAAATATACGGAACCCCATAAGGGCCATAGGTGGAATTCTTTTTGTTGCCTAGCAACAGCCTTACATTCCCACTCAGTACTTTTCCGATCCATCACAATGCTAAAAGTCTTTCTGCTACAACAGTTGTGTCCAGAACTTTTTCATTTTGTGGCCTAAAAAGTCAAGTTGAAGCGACTCACTGTTTTTTTTTCCTTTCTGATTATAATTATAAATAAGATAAAACTTTTTTATTATTTTAGCAACAAGAACAGGATGTGACTCATTCTTGCTTTATTTCTTAAATGGCTGCGCTTAACACTGTATTTAAAAAAAAGAAAAAAAAACAGGATGTTTCTGGTCCCTATTACTAATAAATTAAAAACAAAAAACCTGGATGAAGACTTTAAGCTCTAACTCGGAAACATAAACACGACAGAAACGTACGTTCAAACAAACTGATGCTGAGTCTGTTCTTGTTTCAGTTTGAATTTTATAAATCTCTGATGGACCTGGTCGGATTTGTAAGTATCTACACCTTTCTTCATAACCGTAACTTTAAAAACTGTTTATTTACTGTTTAGTCATAGTCTTGAAATAAACAAAAGTACATTTTTGAAAAGGACATTTAAAATTAAAATCTGACCTGATTTATTTTGTATGTCTGCAGTGAGTAATAATAAATCCGTTAAAATTGTGTTTCGCCTGTAATGTGGCATATATATTGTACAATTCAACTGAAAAACAAACAAAAGGTTCCAAGAAAAAACTATCGGAAATGTTATTTTTACTATTTTCGCCACTGTTTTTTCAGTGAGAGTATCAATAATTAGAAATCAATATATTTGAAAATGTGAATAAATGCAGTTAGTGTGAGCGGTTTAGTGACACAAACCACGTCTTTAAAAATATTTATTATGGACAAGTTTTTCAACTTTCATTTCTACTACTTCTAAAAAACAACCCAAGAGCGTAAAAAAAATTACCCAGCTGTTTCTTGACAATAAGTTGATGTTTTTGGTGTGTGGAAAAAAAAAAGTCATTGCACGAATGGGAAGGCGCTAACCTTCACCTAGCAACCCCAGCGAAACCCCAGCCTGGTTACCTAGCAACCCCAGCGAAACCCCAGCCCCGTTACCTAGCAACCCAAGCAGAGCTCCAGCACGTTTTGTCAGCTGGTTTTACCGCTTTACTTGCTGGTAAAGGGAAACAAGAGTCCATGATTTACCGAATTTTTAAATTATTTTTCTTGGTCTCATTCAAAAACGATTTTTACTGGTGTTATTATTTAAGACGGTGTTTCTCCATTCCAGTCCTCAGGCCCCCTGCCCTGCATGTTTCAGGTGTTTCTCTTCTGCCACACCTGGATTGAATCTGTGGCTGATTGACAGACTTGTACAGTACTTGGTGGTCATGCATTCACCTGAATCAGCTGTTCTGGAATAGAGCCACATCTCAAACATGCAGAGCAGGAAGGCCTGAGGACTGGAATTGGGAAGCAATGATTCAATAGAATTTCCTCAATGGATATTCAAAAAAAATAAAAATAAAATTAATGAACAGTTACACAAAATGTTTTGTTTAAATATTTTTTTTCCCCCCCTTGAGTCAGCCGGTCACTGACGATGGAACCAGAACCATCTACATCAAGAACATCTCACCGAGTGAGACCCGGGACCTCAGGGAGACGCTGCGAAAAATCAGACGTGTTACGAACTACCTTCCTCTGCTCAACAAGGTGGGAACAAACACGCTCCTCCTGTAAAGAAAGATGCATTCAGTCTGACGCCGCTGTGTGGCTCTTTTCTTCATCTTATTGCTCAGGCGTTTATAGAGTTCGAGTCCGGCCGTGATGCTGATCGGATCGGAGTTTGGTACAGCCTCCTGCGGCACTGCCCTGCTCATAACGTCTACAGGATGAAACTGCCCCGAAGCACCAGCACGTCTCTGCGTAAGGCTCAAATATTCTTATTTACTTATTTGTTTTAAATGTCAGGAAATCCTTGTTTATGTATGGACAGTAGAGTGACAAAAATGTGGAACATGTACAGCTGGAGTAGATGGAAGAGTCCAGCTGTGGGAAAAGTGTCACAATTCATTGTTTACGAATAAACAAAAATGAGGTTGTAAAGGTTGCATAAATTAAATAACCATAGCAACGATTCAGTGGCTGAATATTTAAACCAGACGTGTTGCCGTTTACTCCGAGTCACATTGTCGCCTTAACTTGTTTCTCCTGCAGCACCCAAGATGGCTCCAAACGCTCTGCCAGACGCCAACGTCGTCACCGGGGCGATTGCCCCGGCAACAAGCTGCGGTGTTCCACAGGGCAGCTCGCCACCATTTTCAGTTACCTTGACGACCGCGCCTTACGTCTTCCCGACCGAATCTCCTTGGTTCATCATCCCAAGTAAGGGGAAGTTAAGAATTAAGTGTTCAACATCTTTTGTTTTTTATTGGCTTTTAAAAAAAATAATTTTTAAAACGGATGAAGCTGAAATAATAAATAAAATCATTATCAACAAAACTGACTTTTTGATGAAAAAAGGCTTAAAATAAAAATCCTTTGTCAAAAAAATCTTATGTCTTCACAGTAAAAATAATAAAAAAAAAAAACAAAAACAATTTTTGTTAATCATGACTGATTTGCACAAGCAATAAAAAAGGGTGAAACCTCAAAAGAGATGAATAGTTTTTATAGGTACTGTAAGAAAACACTTAGTATTTCTGAAGAAGTGACTCTTGTGTTTTTGCCGTTTAGATTTTACCACTATCACAACCAAGAAGAACTTGTGGGTAAGCATTTTTATTGACCTGTTTTTATATTTTACATCCCAAAAAGTCAGGTTTTAAAAAGAACACACACACACACACACACACACACACACACACACACACACATATATATATATATATACAGTATCTGCGTAAGGCTCAAATATTCTTATTTGTTTTAAATTTCAGGAAATCCTTGTTTATGTATGGACATATGTTTATGTATACATAAGACATGTATATAAAGAATATATATGTATATATAAAGAATATATATATATATATTCTTTATTCAGCTGTGATGAGCAAATTTCCCCTGAAAAATCTCAAAGTGTCATGAAAATAATGTGTTTCTGACCCCTGCAGACACCTGCCAGTAAGGGCCCTGGGGCCTCCGTCATCATGCTGACCGGTTTACCTGAAGGAAACTACAAACACGAAGACGTCGCCAAGCTGGTGTGGAAATATTTCCCCAAGCAGAACCTTCGGACCCTTTACTACAACATCGTGGTCCTCCCTCTGCAGAGGAGGGTGAGAAAGCGGACTCTGCTGTTCCTCCATCACGGCGCTTCTCCAGCTTTCTCAGGATCACTAAAACCCATCTAACAGACACCAACTTGAAATTTCCCCGTAATAACACAACATCTTAATACAAGCCTGTCGAAACAAACTCCGTTTCATTTTAGACCTGAAATGAACATCCACTAAATGTAAAAATTTGAGAACGACTGCTCCATTACTATAAATGCGTTGTGACTTTATGCTTTCATTGTGCTTTAGGCTTTTGTTTTCTTCACCGACTGGACGTCGTGCTACAGTTTTGTTGAAGATTTCTTCAAAAGTCCGGCTTCCATCAAAGACTCCAAGCTGTTTATCCACCAGGTTTTACAGGAAATGCTCTCTGGTCACACTGAGGTAAATCTGCCCCTGGGTTCTCCTGATTAAAGCTATGACTGGACAATAAATCAAAATATACCGCGATAGACGCATGATAAATATCAATAGAAAATCCAATCATTTCACTGAACTCCGATCCAGAACCGCACAGATTTCTGTGGCGTTTAGCCAGAAGAAAGACTTTAGCTAAGTTGGGTTAGTGGAATCCACTAACTCTCTCACTCTGTGGTTACCTAGCAACTCTCTCACTCTGTGGTTGCCTAGCAACTCTCTCACTCACTCTGTGGTTACCTAGCAACGACCTGATGAGTTACTGCCACCACAGCAGTTTAATGTTTCACCATTGATCCATTTAACTCATTAAAAATAAACGGCAGCAGTGAGGAGTGAAAGCTGTGGATAAAACCAGCAGTTTTTTTATCTACTGAATTTTCAGGTCTTTATTATTTTACTACTAAAGTTTTGGGCTGGAAATTGGCAAATGCTACATCTACAGCCTTGAATCCTTGTAAGATACAAAAACTCCTTGTATGATGTCGAGGTTTGAGATGTTTTAAAATGTTTTTACTTTTAATTTTTACTTCTAATAATGTTTCTATCCTTTTCTAATCTTGATTGATCTTTGATTTTGATCTGTATTGGTAATAAACATTTTTCTGGGTGGAAGCCATAATAATCAAGATGAACAAAAACATTTAGAATATGTCGATCTGTGTGTAAGGGACTATATTAGATCCCTTTTGAATGAACTTTTCAATGATGTAGTGCGTCTGTATTGGACGTGTGTATATATATATACAGTATATCATGTTATGTATGAAAATGAAACATAAACAGTTTTTGTTTTGTTTCTTTGCAGGGGGTCATGTACAGAAATATGATGAAATGGAGCAACGCTGTAAGTCTCTCTTCCTTCATGGACGGTCTCCTTCCGATCCCGTTTTTAATGCACCGTCTGTGGTTTTCCAGCACGTTCCGGAGCTCGAGGGTCTGGAGGAGCGGCTGGTCGTCGTGGTGATGTCCGACATTTCTGTGTACCTCATCATCCAAGTCTTGAAGAAAGTGGAGTCCATCGCGCCGATCGTCAGCTTTCTGCCGCTCGCCAAACGGGTACGACGACACAAACGGCTATTGATCATGTTTATTGATTGATCAATCAAGTTTATTTACAAGGCAGGTCAAAGTGCTTTACTTTGTGAAAACATTAAAAAAAAATCGTCATATCAAAAACAAATAGCAGACGTTGCACTTTGTCAAGTTAAAACAATAAACATCAAACATATTGATTGATGTTTGACTGATTATGTTTCCAAAGGAACTTCAACCAGGTGGGTTTTTGGTCTAGAGTTTAAAGGAACTCTAAATCTAGAGTTCCTTTAATCTCTAGATTTAGTTTAGATTTGTGTTTCGGCTGTTATGCAGTTTTCTGAAAGTTTGTTCCAGATCTTTTTTTTTTGTGCATAGAAGCTGAGTGCAGCTTCTAAAAAAAAATCAGATGCGTTTTGGGCTTCTTTGTTCTCTTTATAAATTAAACTTATTTCCCGTTTTTTCTATTTCATATCTTAAACTTCTTTTCATTTTCTTTATCATCTTTTTATTTGAGACACGTAACATGACAATCTCTCCTCATCCTAAATCAAAGCCCTTACAAATAAATTGTTTCCTGTTTTAATGTGCATGAATGTGTCTCTGTGTCAGATTTGCATTGAGATGATAGATTCAAGCAGCGTCACTAAAGTGTGGAGAATACTGATAAAGATTGGTGCGTATTGTAGCAAAGGATTAACTTTATTTTTTACTGGTTTCAATCATCATTTCAACTCTAAACTGTTTGGTTTTTCCCTGCACAGGCCAAACATCCAAAGCCTTGAATCGTGAGTATTTTATTTTTAACTGCATTATTAGTGACTTACAGTAGCTGTTAAAACGTTAAAATGTTGTTCATCTTTATTGAAGAATATTAATTAATTTCAGAGTGAAGAGCCTGAAGCAGCATCTCGACGAATCCGCTAAGACCACAGTAAACCTGAACCTGGACGGCGAACATGTTGGGACTAAAACTCCAGCTGTAAACAGTGAAGCACGGCTTCCCATTGCTGCTGCTCCTGTTGGAAAGACGCAGCCTGGAGTCCAAGGACATGTCGGATGTTCTGCAGAAACGCCCGGTGTTTTCTCAGCAGACAAAGAAAACGTATCGTCAGAAACAAAAACACCTCAAACCTTTAAGGAGACTGTGGCTGAAGCAGAAGCTAATATGGAAGAAAAGGCAGAAAAAGCTGAGGCAGAGGACAAAAATGTGGCCTCCAGCTGTACCGCTTCAGAAAAACAAGTGGGCCTCTCCGAAAAGGTTCGAGAATCTGCAGAAAAGACGACGGAAAAGAGAAGTGAAACGGTGACTGAAAAGAAGGAAGCGGCTAAAGACGTTCAGCCACAAGTTGGCGACGATGCTAAACCACCAGAGCTGAAGGAGACGGACCAAACGGAGGAGAGCGAGATAAAAGGTGCTGGTGAAGCCAAAGAAGAAGTGAAACCCGGCGAAAATCCGCCATTAACAGAGAAAATGGCAAACAATGAAACTTTGACTGGTCCATCTCAGACCACAGTAAAAACCCAGCAACAGAAAGCAGGAACCTCAGGTACTTTGAGCTGCAACATTTGTTTATCGGAGTAAATTAAACTACAGTTTGGGTTTAAATTTGAAGTATTTTACTACCAATTTTTAATGTACTTTTTTAAACAGTTATTATTTAGAGGAGTTACAAAAATTTTATGTTTAAAAACTGCCTTTTCTTTGAGTCAGTAAATGATAAACTAAAGTTCTTAGAAGCTTTTTTGATGCATAAACATTTTTTTTTAGCATATAAGGACCAGAAAGTTTCAGCTGTGACAACTGAAGTTCCTGCATCTCACAAAACTGCTGCCACAAACTCACCTGATTCCCATTTAACTCCTGGAGAAACGATTGAAAATTCCCTGAACATGACAATGATTTTCAGTTAGAACTGCAGAGCCCAGCGTTATCTGTTGAATCGTTCCAGTTTGGCTCTTTATTAATCTCTGGCTCTTGTTAACAGGCTGGCTCTCTGCGCGCAGCTCTCCAAAGGTAAGTATGAAATCCTTTTTAAAATACATTTTTAAAAACATGTTATGGGTTTACATAAAAAATGTTAACATAATAGGCTTTGTGTGTGTTTCTTTCCTGTCTTTTCTGGTTGTTCATTTGCAGAAAAGCTGTTTTATGTTTTGTTTTTTCATTCAGTTTGTGCTGATGTATTTGCGTTTGGGCTCTCTGTAGTCATCACCTCCATGACTTTATTGCCCTGATTCAAAACATGCATCAGAAACTGATGGAATAATGAACAAACTTTAAGCAAGTTCAGAAGTTAAATACGGCTGGGCGATATGACTGAAAAATATATCACAATATTGGCATTTTATATATTATTAGCTTTAAATATCTGAAATACTGCCAAACTTGTTGTGGTTAGTTATGGGGTGAAATCTTGAGCTGCTGCCGTGCCAGTTACTCAGCAAGTCCTGTTGCTAGGTAACCAAAGAGTGAGAGAGTTGTTGCTAGGTAACCAAAGAGTGAGAGAGTTGTTGCTAGGTAACCAAAGAGTGAGTGATTTGATTCCACCAACTTAACTTAGCTAGCCTTGAGAGTTCAGTGAATATTGTCTACACAGAATAAGAAATAATCCATCGGATGGATTATTGATGTAGATCACGCAGTTTACAGTATAGACCAAAAGTTTGGACACACCTACTAATTCAATGAGTTTCCTTTATTTTCATGACTATTGACATTGTAGATTCACACGGAAGGCATCAGAACTATGAATTAACACATGTGCTAAACAAAAAAGTGTGAAACATCTGAAAATACGCCTTTGTATTGTAGTTTTGTTAAAGTAGCAACCTTTTGCTGTGATTACTGCTTTGCACACACTCTGCATCCTCTGGATGAGCTTCAAGAGGTCGTCGTACCTCGAGGGTGAAAATTCTCCAATCCAAGCTCATATTTCACATGTGAAGTCAAAATGATGCTAAACAATCCATCACTCATTTAGCTCAGACACCAAGAAAGTTGCTCCTGTGTGATAATTCATGGCTATGAAATCAACTGATTTTGACTTTTCTGAATGAAGTCTTCAAAAAATGACTATTTTGTATTTTTTTTTTAACATTCTGAATGCAAAGGGGGAAACTCGGTTACAGCTGTTTAATTGATAATTAAGACGCTACGTATAATAATTAATCCTAAATGTTAGTTGCTGTAGAATAAAGTTTTTTACCGTTTGTCTCCAGTTGCGTTCTCTCTCCACGATTCTGGTGATCCAGAAGCTGCCGGAGTTTGGTGACGGCTGCTACACAGAAGCCGAAGTCATCGCTCTGCTCCAGACGTTTGGCATTCAGTGTAACGAGGACAAAATTTTCATCCTTCCCCCGTCTCATATAGTAAGTGCCATTCTTACTTCATTTTCTCAACATTTTTTTTTTCCTGTTAACTTTTTTGGTTTGTTTTTCCTCTCAGGCGTTTGTTGTTTTTCCAGATTTAGAGGCAGTGCAAAAACTGACGTCATCAAAGGAGGACATCCTCTTCAAAGGGTCCAAGCTCAAATTTGGTGTCGTTAAACGCAAAGAACCATCAAATTTAGTAAGTTTGTCTGAAATTTTGCATTAGTGACATATTTCTAGTCATTTTTGAGTTGCATTGATGTGCTTGAATCAAGAAAATGTTAACTCCCCATGATGTTACCATCGAAAGTAATGCAGCTCAGCTCAACAAACCTAACTATGTTTGCAGATGACATTCAGATTTTTATGTTGTTTCTTTCCAGTTTGGCGTTTATAAATTCTTGAGGAGTTTCACCAAATTTGTAAGCATCTCACAACACTCTGAGTCATTCCATTATCTCATACATATAAAACCACAAAGAAAGTATCGGTTCACCACGACTCAAACATTTACGGCAGCAAACCAATCCTTTGGTTGATCTTCTCTAACAGCATCTACAGAAAAACTGCATTTGGACAGAAGTGGTTTACATCCAGAACATCTCAGTAAATGAAGTCAAAGATCTCGGAGAAGCGTTGCAAGAGATTGGGAGCGTCGCAAACTTCCTGCCGCTGCTCAACAAGGTAAAAAACAAACACAAACACTCTCTCTCTCGATTGTAGATGTTTGTATAAAAATGTGAGATTCTGTTTTTGGCGTTTCAGGTTTTTGTTGAATTTCAAACGTTTTTTGACGCCGATCGGATCGGAGTTTGGCACAGCTTCCTGAAGGATCGGCGCTCCTACAAAATATACAGGCTGGGGCTGCCTGAGTCGACTTACAAATCACAGCGTGAGTCTCACATCGCTGAAGAGGCCAATGAGCCATTAACTAATGTGCTCATTGTGTAAAGGTTACTGAAAGGAATATTTCTCCTGACTTTGTTCAAGAAAAGGTGGTAAGATGTCTTTAAAAAGGTGGAACGGCTCCATCAGTTCAATGGTCAGGCGGCGACTTGATTAGTGAAGTGTATTAATGGGGGTCAGAGATGGTGGATTTGAATATCATGAAGAACTTTAAATCAGCAATTCCATTCAAAAAGTAAAATTTGTATATTATAGTCATTCGTTAAGATACTGAGTATGTAATAAATACTGTAAATGTATAATATATAAATATATTATACAAGTTAAACTTTTTTCATGATATTCTAATTTTTAGACCAGCACCTGTATGTCTAGGCCAGTGGTTCTTAAACTGGGTTTGGTTGAACCCCAGGGGTTCAGTGAGTCGGTCTCAGGGGTTCGGCGGAGCCTCTGAGGTAAAGACTCACTTGTGTAAAGTCGTGATGACGCCCCGCTTTGCCATCACTTGCTGCAGAGGATCAGGTTACATTGCTTAGCCAATCAGAGGATCACGTTACATTGCTCAGCCAATCAGAGGATCACGTTACATTGCTTAGCCCAATTAATGAGGAGCCCTGATTGGAGGAGCTCCTCTCTCAGCAGGGATTTGAACTTGTGTCTTTATTTACTTCAGCAAAACTCAGTTTTTACCAAATTCTGTAGCCTTCGTTGTTCTTCTAAATCTGCTCCTTAGTCGCATCTTTTTAGGGTTGGTACTGCCTCTAGTGGCGTGGAGGTGGTAACACAACTAATATAATTACATTACTAAATCAAAATACCTCAAAGTCTTATTTATTATAAATTTTTTATTCTCTTAAGAATATAGAACTAATTAAATGATCTAAACCTTAAAGTGGTTCCAGTTTCTCTCGATGGCCAACCTGTTGAAACATTTTAAATACCTTGAGTGGTTCCTGGACAGTTCAGCTCAACTTTACTGAAAACACTGACTATATTTTGAAGAACTGTTCTCAGAGACTCTGCCTTTTAAGAAGACTTGGTGATCTTGAATTTGGAAAAAAACTAATTTTATTTATCACTACAGAAGAGTTCAGTGAATGCACATATCAATCTGATGGGTTCGGTACCTCAAAACAGGTTAAGAACCACTGAGGTTAAATCAGACCAAACATTTCTTGTTGTTGCGTAGCTAGAATTACCTAAATAGGCGAGACAATTGTTTTTCTTTTTGAAATTTATTTGAAGACGCTTTAAATAATTTTTTTTTTCTCCCTGCAGCACCAATGCGTACAAAACAGGCGTTGCCAGACAAGAGCCTTCGTGTGTTGAATGCAGCCGTCCCAAAACCAAAAGCGGTCATCCCGATTGGTTCCGGGGCACCATTTTGGGTTACCATGACAACTAGACCTTTTTTGTTCCCTACTGCGTCTCCTTGGTTCAACGTCCCAGGTAAGGTGAACTCAGAGAAATTTAACGCATCTCATAGCAATGTGACTTTTACTTCTTCTCTAATCTGATCACTAAATATTGAGTTTGTTTTTCAAATGAGAATTTATTTTATGAAGCAGGGAATGAAACTATCCTAACAAGCCTGATCCTTTATGAAATCCTGATGGTGCCACTGTCGGCAGTGGCACCATGCCGACAATTGCTGAATCTCTCTTGTTTACAGAATTGTTTTAATTAAACCACATTGAGTAAGAAAATCCAGCTAAAACGATAACTGGGTTTGGATCTGCAAAATGAGAGCAAACCGAAGTTAGTTAATCAGTATGATTTGGGAAACTCATGCAAATGGACAATTTTATAAATTTTATCTTTTGTTTCTCTGCAGGTTGAGTTTGTATGCTTCACTTTTTTCACTTTGTAATGTTTTTTTTTTTCTTTTTTTTGCTCCCAGCTTTTTGGGAAAAGTCTACAATGAAAGGGATAAAGGTAGGAGTTATTTTTCTGTTTACGAGATTTCCATACAGTCTGCACTAAGTTATTCTGTTGTTTTGCTCCATTTGGTTTTGTTCATTTTAAACGGCTAAAAAAAGTTTCATCTGCAGCAGTTTCTGTTCTTGTAGTTGTTTTTATTTATTCGTTTATATTTTGAATAATTAACTTTTCTATCTTGATCCCTTGTAGAAATGTATGTCGAAAGGTTTCAAGGAGCCAAAAGTCATGTTGACCGGTTTGTCAAATGAAACCTACACACACAAGAACGTAGCGGCGCTGGTGTGGAAATACTTTGACGTGCAGAATCGTCACGCGCTCTTCTTCAATGTGATGGTTTTACCGCTGCAGAAGAGGGTAAAGAAATACTGACGTTTGTCTGTAACATTTCTGACTCGTGGAAAATGGTTCTGATACGACTCTCTTCTCATTTTTTCCACCTCTAGGCGTTTGTGTGCTTTCAGAGCTGGCGTGCTTGCTTCACCTTTTTTGAAGATCACTTCGTAAAGCCAATTACCTTCAAAGGTTCCACTATCTACGCCTATTTGGTGCGCAGTGATCTCCCCATTCCAGACGACGAGGTATTGAAACTTGGAGGTCCCACAGATAATTTGAAATCCCACACCCAGTGTTTGGCACTTTTCTGCTAATATTGGAACACATTTTTTTGTTTATTGCTTTTGCTATCCTTGTTTTTATTGCACTTGAAATCAATTTTTCCAGATAAATTCTAAAGCGTTTATTTACTTGGTTGTTTTGTAATCTTTCAGTTTAATAAAGTTTGACATCTGTGAAGTTTTTATCATCAGCTGTTAATAATTTTTCATGTTTATGCTCTTATTTTGAAGTGGATGACGACTTCCCCCTACCACCATTTTCTGTATTTGATGCAAGAAACATACAGAAACAAAATAAAATATCGAGACTGGATAACAAATATAAACATAAATACAATATCTAAGGGAAAATATTTAAATTATGTCAAAATTTAATTTGCGCTCTTTCAAAGACAGATATAATTTGAAAACAAGTTAGCGCTTTAGCATTAGCTTCTGCCAAAAACCGCATTGGCTTAGTGCTTTTGTACTGGTGGTTACAGCTTTTGACTATTTAGCACAGACCAGTTTTTATAAGCGCCATATTCCAAGTATTTACAACGACAAGTCGTTTAGTTTTAAAGTAGTAGCTTTTAATTTGGACACAATTGGAATTGCACTTCTAGAAGTCCTGCTTTTTGTCCTGTTGATGTTCACTTTGTGTTCTTGCTGTTTTTATAGGTGACCTTGTATCAAACGCTGATGAAGTGGAGCAACACAGTGAGCGATTTTATCACCTTTTTTCATCAGTTTAAAGGTTCCAAATCAACTACTTGTGGAAAAGCAAGATGTTGTTTATTTTCCCAGCCTGTCCCAGAACCAGAGGGCTTGGAGGACCGGCTGCTCTGCATCGAGGTTTCAGTGTTTGACAAGTGTATCGTCATGACGGTCATGAATGAGGTGGCGAACATCGCGACGTTTACCAACTTCCTGCCGCTTGCTGACCGGGTACGGCATGTGCCTGATCTGAGTTGTACCTCAAAGTTGCGATAATACGGGAAGAAAGAACTATTTTACACAAAAAAAACTTAATGAACATGTATAGACTAGGGCTGTATAATAATATCGATATCGCAATATATATCGATATTTTCTTTCCTAGAAAAAAAAATAATCGACATTCATCTGCAAGTATCGTAACGTCCAACTGTCACCTTGTTCACTCACTGCTTGCTTCACCAGGTCATCAGGCTTAGAGTGATTCCTTCAGATGTTCAGGTTAAAAAGGTATCAAACTATTCAGAGCAGGAACTTGGTTCACTTTATTTACTTTACTAATGCATGTCAGCTACAGTTTGGACTGTTTCAACTAAAAGAAACATGTTTTCTCTCCACTTCTTTGATTCATTTTGTCCAGCTGTCCACTTTAAGTCTGTGTCCAACCAAAGCCAGGTATTGTGTAGTTGGTGCTTTTAATCAGTTTTCAGTTAAATTAATTCAATCCAACTTTATAACAGTCACAAAATGTCACCAAAATCACTCTGTCCCTCTGAAATCTATCAGAAAATCACAAAAGTGTATCGAATTGTAGTGTTTACTGAATATCAATATATATCGTATCGTGGGCAGAATATCGTGCATCGTATCGTGAGATTATTGCATCACTACAGCCCTAATAACATAGGAACAGTCGTAGTGTTACAGTAAAAACAGAATTTATGAGAAGGAAGTAAAGATTTTGTGAAAAAAGTCAAATTATGGAATGTGATCAAGTTATACTTGGCAGGAAATTTGCATTTACTTTGCTGATGTGTTAAAAGATGACTAGTGGTAGGAAACTGTTGTGCAAATTAATTTGTCTAGTTCAAAATAAAAACCAGATGGTCTTACTGAGCTGATCATTTCAGATCTGGAAGCGTTTTTTTTTCTGATTTAAAAGAACTTTTGTTCTCATAATTTTTACAACCTCCTTCTGTAATATTGTGTCTCTATTTTAATAATGCCATGACTTTGTTCTCGTAATTAAGACAACTTTCAGGTTTCCAGTTTCGTTGATAGATGGCTCATTCCGGTCGGACAATTTCTTGAGTTTTCTCTATTAGAAATGTTACATCTTTCGGCTTAGTTTCCTTCATTATTGTCGAAAATCAACATAAAAAATTATCTGTAAATAATATATTTAGTTACACTTTTTCTTTCTCGAAGAAAGTGCTTTGATAATTTTTGTACTAAAAACGTAAACCGCAAACCTATACATATTATGGTCATCTTTCCTTTATGAATTTGTCCATAATTATCTTTTAACAGATTTACATTGAGATGACAACATCCAGCGGAGTAACAAAGGTGGTGGAGAACTTGCTTCTACCAAAATTGTGTGAAATATGTGACAATTGGTAAGTTCAAGAGTTTGACTCATAGTAGTCAGTCAGATCTTGGGTCAAACCTCCCTCTTCCTGAAAGTAGCTTCTCTTTCTCATTATGCAGGAAGCAAGTTGGACCCATTGAGCCGTAAGTATTTCTTTTCTTGTAATGTAGATCAAGGTTAATAAACGTTTTTGGATGTTATGGCTCTGGAGTTATTTCTAGTGTCTTCCTCCTGACTGATACGTTTATATAGTGAGATTGTTTTGATCTCTTGGAACTTCTTGGCAAAAAAAAAGTAAGAAGAAAATCCCCCGAGGAAAGCTGTAGCTTTATGTGAAGTTAATCAGACTCCATATAGGTGATTTTAAAGTGTAGCTATGAGAGCAACACCCGCCCGCTGGAAAAGTTTGAAAAACTCCAAAGTGGGCGGAGTCAAGAGACACCGAGGGGCGTGGCCAAGTGTGGAGGTGCGCAGAGGGGTGAGGGCAAGAGAAACACTGTTGCCACCTTAACGACCGACACTATATTTAGTAAATCTTTTACTAAATAGCGACCAACTAGTGACCAATATGGCTGCACTGAGACGATTTTATGCAAAATATTGCAGAACAAGTCAAAATTTGCATGAAAATGTCAAACTTTTCGGGCTTACAGATAGTGCCTCTAAAGCTGCAGTATTTAATTTATGTTGAAACATTTTTTGTCGTATTTGTTTAAACTGTCACTGTTTAATCTGCCAGCCAGATGCAGGAGAAGGGTCTTGGTGCTGTCAATCTCTCTCTGTACTGCTAATCTCCCACTCCTTTCTGTCTGCCATTCTACAGCTAGCGTAGCCTTACATGGATGCTAGGCTAGTTAGCATGGTCACTGATAAGCGGTTTTCCTGTGACGGTAAGTCGTTTCTCCGCTAGGAGCACACAAGGTTGATTGTTGGCGGTAAGACCCGCCTTCTGGCTCTGATTGGTTGTTTTTGGTCAGTATTTTTGCATCTCTTCAGGCGGCACTAGCAGCTTTTCACATATTATCTGTCTCATATTAAACTGTCACAGCATAGAGACAGTTTTACCAAACTTGTAAAAAAAAAAAAGAAAATTATAATTTATTATAAAAGTTACAGTTTATCAATGGAAAAAAAAAACACTTGATTTGGACTTTGGCTACTAATTGAAACCCTTTAAGATCCAACACATAAAACATTTAGTTGCAGTGTGTTGATTATAGTCTGAAAAGTGATTAACGTTTTTACACCACAAACATTTGGATTGTATTCTATAGAAATTGTTTTTTCTGTGACTAAGACAGTTTTTCCTGATGTCACTTTCAGTGTAAAGAGCAGGAAATGTCGCCTTCCGGGTTACCAAGACATCCCAGTACACCTGGAACTGGACCCAGAGGAAAACCACACAGAGCCCAGTGCTGTGAGAACTCCAGAACCTCCTCTCAATGAGAAGACGACTCGCTCCAGAACCCCAGATTCTGCCGAGCCCGTTCCCTCTGCTGGACCCGCAGCAGGATCAGGTGATGCGGCGACTCGGGGGAAACGTAAAGCCAAGAGAACGACCGACTCCACATCCGCTGTGCCTGATGTGGAGAAGGGAGACGGAAAAGAAGCAGGGTCAACAAACTGCTCTGCGCCGGAAACCTCAAGTCTGGTCAGTCTGGTCAGCCAGTCAAAGGAGGAAAAGGTACAGCTTCCTAAAATGGATATGAAGAGTTTTAATGTGATTAAATCTCTGGTTCTCCAGTTCAAACTCCAACAAAGAAGATCCACACAAAGACAACAGGTGACTTTTTGTTATTTATTTTGTTATTTTTATCATTATGTAATTAGATTTATTTAATAGCAAACCCATGCTTGTTCTATAGTAATTATAGCTTAAGCTACAATGCATCTAAAAAGTTAATTTTAGTTATTTATTTTGAACAATAAGGGGGAATATATATATATATATATATATATATATATATATGTACAAAGATATACACAGTCCAGTCACATTAATGTGACCATCTGTCAAAAGCCAGAATAACCACCTTTCGCAGAGCGAACTGCTACGAGACGTGCAGGAAGAGAGTCACTTAGGTCCCTTAAGGTCTTCTCTGGGATGTTGAGCCATGCCGACTCTAATGCCGTGGCCAGCTGCGCTAGATTACGCGGTTGAGGATCCATGGCGCGAACAACTCGATCGAGATGGTCCCACAGATGCTCGATTGGGTTTAAGTCAGGTGAGTTTGCTGGCCAGGGGAGGATGGTAAACTCATCCTGGTGCTCTTCGAACCACGCACGTACACTGGCAGCTGTATGGCACCTCGCATTGTCCTGCTGGAAGATGCCATCATCCTGAGGAAAAACAATGCGCATGTAGGGGTGGACATGGTCCGCAAGGACAGATGCGTACTTGTATTGATCCATCGTGCCTTCCACAATAATCAGTGAACCCAGAGAATGCCAGGAAAACATTCCCCAGACCATAATGCTCCCGCCTCCAGCTTGGACCGTTCCTGCAATGGTTGCAGGGTGGTTCCTTTCAGAGGTTTCACGCCTTATACGCCAACGTCCATCTGTCCGATGGAGCATAAAACGCGATTCATCTGAAAACGCTACCTGTCGCCACTCAGTGGACGTCCAGCTGCTGTACTGGCGTGCAAATTCTAGCCTTCGTCGTCGATGAACACCAGTCAGCATAGGTGCACGAACCAGGCGTCCGCTTCGGAGGCCCAGACGCAGCAATGTTCGCTGAATAGTGGTTTGGGAGACACTTGTGGTAGCCCCTTGGTTCATTTTAGTGGTCAGTTGCTCAACGGTAGCCCGTCTATCTGCCCGAACGCATCTCTGCAACCGTCGTTCGCCTCTGTCATCTATGGCCCGTGGTGCACCACATTTGCCACGTCGTTGATTTTGGACAGTCCCATTTTGCCATGCACGGTACACTTTTACCACGGCGGCACGCGAACAGTTCACAAACTCAGCCGTTTCGGAAATGCTTCCACCCTTGGCCCGAAAGCCAATGATCCTGCCCTTTTGGACGTCGGATAAATCGCTTCGTTTCTGCATTACGCCAACGATTGAAATGTTTTCCGAAGCCCACACACACCCTTTATATACGCTCAACTGCACTGTGCTGCCACCTGCCTTCTGTGATTGGTTATTTAACTCTGAAGTGGAAAGTACGTGGTGGTCACATTAATGTGACTGGACTGTGTATATATAGATATATATTTTTTTTCCCTATTTAGAGGTATAAGATATGTATTTCTTTTTAGATGTCTCAAAATAAAGCAATAATTAAACAATTAAACAAAACCCAATGATTTTTAATACAAGTAAAACCGTACTTTTTTTAATTGACCATAACTTTTTATATTAAATAGTTGCTGTTTTGCGTTCAAACATCTGCATTTCATGGGAAACTATTGCTGACTCACTGCTAAAGCTAACTTGCTAACTAGCTAGGATTTTTGTGTCCATCACTGGTGAGTTGAAATTTATCGCCAGTTGGCTTGATAGTTTGTACATTGAATTTCATTCATAATAATCTTATAAAGTCTTAAATTTGAGCTTTAAATCCTTTAAATGCCTTGACTGGTTTCAACCTGGTGGCTTTTGAATAACGTGAAAGACATTTTTTCAGTTGCTCGCTGTTGTTGATCATAACGTGTCTGTATCAAAACAGAGTCCTGAAAAGAGAAGCGAGGAGCAGAGCTCAGACGAGACCTCGACGCCGTCCCCTAAAAACAAGCGCTCACTGCCTTCATCACCTTCACCTAAACCTAAAAAATTCAGACTTTCACCCAAACCCTCTACTTCTTCAGATTCAGAGACTCGGGGAGTTCTTTCATTATCTCCAGATGTCAGTAACGAGAGTGCAATGGTCAAATCTGACTGTAAGGAGGGAAAAGCAGAACCAGAGGCCTCACCAGATGGCGAGAATTTTGACTTAACCAACCAAAACCAGAGTCCAGAGGCAAATCCTGCAGATAAAACACTCGGAGAGATGACCAAAAGGGAGACACATAAAGACAAAAATGGAAAAAGCATAGAGGACAGGGTAGATGAAAGTTATGGAGAAACAAATAAAGAATCTGAGATTAGCCACGATGTAGATCAGGAAGGCATTGAGGGTAAAGAGACGAATGCAGCTATTTGTGATAAGGAGAGCGCCACTGGTGACCTTGAAGCTTCTGAGAAAGACAAACATCAGAAAGTTGAAGATGCAGGTTTGACTGTAAAACCCAACAAGGAAACCATGGTTTCTGTGTCTGAAGAGAGAGAAAATTCACCAGATAAACAATCTGAAACTCAAACAAAGGACAGCAGTGGAAGGACAGAAGATAAAGACTCTGGTGAAACAGTTGAGGATCAATCTGTCACTTACACCTCAGCCAGAAGATCTACTAAAACTTTAAAACAAGATAAAGTAGACGCTAATAAACCAACTATCACAACACGATCTACCAGAGAAAAGAAAATAACTGCAGATGAAAGAAAAGAAGACAAAACTCCAACAAGAAGAAGGAAAGATGCCCACGATTCACAGGAACAAACCAAAAGTGAAAAAATGTCTTCTGGAGATGTTTCACCAATAACCTGTGATGAGCAGGAGCCATCATCAGAAATCTCTGTCAGCGTCACAGACACTGAAGACCAGGAACAAGAAGCCACAACCACCAGGAGGCGCAATCAAGCCAAGAACACGGCAGGGACGACTCCTGGTGAGACGGACGGATTTCAATCTCTTATTCTGACACCAGAACAGCAAAACACGAGAAAAACGGCTAATCTATCGTCTGTTTCAGTGAGGAAATCCACCAGAGGGGTGAAGTCAGAATCTCCTAGTGGGCCGACTCCGAAAGAATGTGAGGAGGACAGAAAAGGAGACGCTAAAGGTAAAAAAGAGAAAATATTTACCACGTGCTTCAATAATTGTTACAGAGGTAGTTTGTGCTTTAGCAGCTAAACAGTAGAAAATCCATTAACGCCGATTACGTGGTTACTGTAACTAGATTGGATAGCTCCTATGGACCTTACCAAGATCTGCCCAGAAACGCCCCTCAAAAGTCCCACTGACTACATGTCTCACATTAACGACGTAGTTCCTATGTCTAAACTTGGCATTTTTCGTTTCGACTGACTCTCTGCAGAGTATTTCTAAGTCGATTAGTTTAGCATTTCTGCTGGATTTTCACAAAATATCAGCCACGACAATGGAACCAACAAGTTCATGTCATCTTTTTTGGACGACATCAAGGTGTTTTAGCCACACGATGCCTCCAACATTGTGCGCGTCACAGCGAAAAGCTACCTAACGGCAGATCCTCACACCCCCAGTATAAATATAGCTGTGGACAAGATCACCGATGCCTATTGTTCTTGCAAGGCTGGGTAAGACGGGCATTCATGGTTTTGAGGGTGATTTTTGTTGGCAAATGTTCGAATGTGCCTAGGACTTATACTCGGTACTCGGTGGCTAACACAATTAGCGTGGCTAACACAATTACAGTTTAGTAAAAAGCCTTTTCAGGTAAAATAAAATCTTTAATGTATGTCAGATACGTTACACATTGCATATTGATCTGTTCAGCTAACGTAAGACTGTAACAGACAGGCTTCAAGGTGTAGAAGTTGTATCGGTGCTGCCATTATGCTGTACTTGGCTAAAAGGTTTTCATAATGGATGTGTTTATTATTGACTTTATTTTTTTCATTCACTAAACACAAAGAAAGCAAAGCAATAATACTTAAACCAGCAGACACTCTTTTGTTCTTATTGATCCTACGACGGTTGAGCTGCCAATGCGGTCGTACAGAAGTTTAATCCAAGCAAGGTTTTCCGTTTCAGATTTTGGAAATCTGTGAATTTTAGTTCCACAAATACGATCAGGATACCTGACATCGCCTGTACAGATTCCTCACTGACAGTGGAGAAACATTCATTTAGAGTCCTGACGCAAAAACCTTCTGTCGGTCTGCTAGTCCACAATGTACATTAGCTTGGGTTTGTGAGATGGTGACCCACTGATAGCTGAGCTGTGACGTAAAATGGGCATCAGCCAATGAAAAGGTCGGGCTGTGGTAAGGTCCATTAGCCGCTTTTGACACTTTTCAACTACATCACTTAATCATTGGAGGCGTCATGATGGATGGCGGAAATGAGGATCGGGAGTATTGAACATAGCGACTGAAATTGTTTTCCGAAGTTGTTTTTGTCAGTTTATTTGTGGCTTTTTCTTGTTCGAGTCGAGCTAATTTACCTGTGAACATAGCACACCTGGATTGGGCTCATGAAAGGCGATATTTACAGAAGCCTGAAACGGCTAGCTTAGAAACCGACCTGAACCTCCTCTCTCCGGAGGTGTTGAACAAATTACCGACTCTGACTGAATTCACACCACATGATTTATGTCACTGTGTTATTAACAGTGTTTCTTTACACCGGAGCAGCCTCAACAATGAACAAAAGACCAGATGCTAACCAGTTTTTCCCCATACACGTTAGGCTACATGACGGCGCGGCATTGTCTCCATGGTTACCAATGGTTAGACGCGTACCTTCTCCATCCATAATGCCATATTTGATATCATACTTACTTATAAAGTTTATTAACGTTAATTCCTTACCTTGTAAAAAGTGTTCTCTGCAAATCCCTGATTACACCGAGGGCTGACAGGTCGGTATGATTAACGGATGCTTGTCATTTTATTTAATAAAATTCCAAGTTTGATTTTGCAGCCACGTCCGTTGCCATGGCAACCCGTTGACCCGGCTCAACATTGCCTACTGAGCTGAGATTATAACGCAAACATTTTCCCACACAAACAGAGTTATTTTCTAATTAAGTTGGTGAAAGGCCACCAGCAGAAACATAAATCTGCATAAACATTAAACAACCTCTTTTAATGGTTTCAACACTGTTATTATGTTAATGTGTCCTTTCTTTTCAGGCCCTAGTAAACGGAAGCTGGAGATTTCCAGACCCGAATCAAAAAAATCTTGTGTCGGCTCAAACTTCAAACTTCCTCCATTCAACCCTAATGAACCTTTAGGTGAGATACGCACAGTTTATTACAACAATTGTTAATTAAAAATGGCAAGACCTGGAACCAGTAAAATGGTTGACATGGGCAAATCTCAAGTCACAATAGTGCGATATTTGATCATCTATAGTATTCAATGAAAAGACTTTATTAATCCCAAAGAAAATGTTGTAACTCGTATGAATTCAAATTCTTCAAAGAGTTATTTTAGATATAGAAATATCCGACTGTTATGAACTCAATTATTTCATATAGACTGTTTGGATACACTTGATTCACCCTCATGCTCACACCTGACATATGAATGAATGAATATATTTTATTAATCCCAGAGGGAAATTCACAATAGCATCTGCTTCATGTGGTCCTAATAGGCTGCATACTTTTTTGCTATTTGTTTTTACTAGTATTGTATAAAGTACTGATATCTCAGTCCTTTATACTTGTACTTTTGGTACTATAGTCTCCAAAATATGACTGTGGTAAAAGTCCAAGTCACTGACTGAAATGTTACTTGAATTAAAGTCTTAAAAGTATCTGAATTTTCTTGTACTTAAGTATGGAAATTGCTGTAAAAATGTATGTACTCAATTAATGTAATGAAAGTATAAGTACAAAGTAAAACAGGCAAATGCAGTTTGAATGACAATTTTTATATTTTGGTAAACTTGTCAAATACAGTTAAAGTAATGTACACAACCAAGTGCAGCCAAAATTAAACCTGCTAATAGATAAACCTGCATGTATCATTTGGTTAAGAAAATTAGCTGTTTTACCTACAAGGTTAACTTAACCTGCTTTACAACTGAACCAGCTTCAGTTGTATGGGGCTCCATTTGTGGTTCAGTTGTAAAGTATGGGGCTCCATTTGTGTCCGACTTTGTAGCAGTCAATCAGTAGGTGGGGTCAAAACTCCAGCGTTTCTCTTTTTCGCTTTTTTGTAACGAGTAACTAAACCACACATTGAAAATGTATCAAAGTAAAAGTATGAAATTAATTTCGGAAATGTAGTGAAGTAAAAGTGAAAGTTATCAAAAATTTTCATACTCGAGGAAAGTATGAAATACTCCAAAATATACTTAAGTAAAGTAGTGAAGTATTTTTACTTTGCTACCTTACAACACTGGTTTTTGCCATCTCTACATTGTGTTTCATTTCAATATCTTTACTTTACAAATACTACATACCAACATTTCTTTTGAGTATCACTAGAAGTACTAGAGCCCAAAAATCTTACTCCAGTAAGAGTAGCACTACTTCAACATAGTTTAACTGGAGTAACAGTAAAAAGTACAGAGTAGTAAATATAAAACTACTTTTTTCTCAAAAAGGTAACATAAATGTAACTGTACCTAGGTTCTCGTACCCCCGGGTCTGGTGTGTTATGGGAATTTCATTATCAAGGAATGAGAATCTGTTTCAGTAATAAGAGAAAGATTAATCTTTGTCTTTAAGTTTCTTTATTGGAAGGCAAAAGCGTTCGAAGATCCGTCTCACTGAACGCAGTCAGGAGAAGAGCCCTGAGCAACACACGTCACATCGTTATATAGTCACAGCAAGACAAAGACCCTCCCAAAGTGTGATGTTATCCTTACTGCCAGATGGCCACAGAGACGCCCTGACCCCTGATCCTCATGAACTACCTCTCACCTCTTGGAGGAGAGGATTTTACGACAGGGTGGAGGCTGATACGGATTTCAGGAAGAACTTCTAACACGTCTTTGTCAGTTGATGGGTTCAGGTCAAACAGGGTACAAACTACATTCCACACATCAGACCTTTAAGACAGTTATCAAGCTTTTTACCCAAGATGTCTTCAGGTCTCTTCTGCTATCACGACTGTAGAAACATCTAAACATTATCTGCAAACTCATTTAATGGACAAACGCATTTTGCAGAAATACAAAAACAAAGCAAATATAACCAGTAAATAAATGGTAAAAAAGTACCATCAGTTCCTTCAAGAATGAAATAAGACTGAAAATGAAATTTCCTATTACTGGTGTTAAAGTAGTTGTACCATTAATGCCCAGATTCCATAATAAATGTTCCGTTTACCTCAGTAATGATCCGACACTGTGAAGTTTGATATTCACACATTGTCCTCGTCTGTTGTTGTCTTCAGGGAAGGAGTTTGTGAGCCGTAAGTGGGGGTATTTCTGTAACCTGTGTTGTGTTTACTACCTGAAGGAGGACCAGCACTGCAAAACCAAAGCCCACTACGAAAACCTGCGGGTTAGAACCGATCCACTGCTGCATCTCCGTGGCTCCTGCTTGGTGTTTATGTTTGTTTCTCGTTCACTTCTCAGAGGTACTACCAGAAGCGGGAGAAGCTGAAGCCTTCAACAGTACTGAACCAAAGCTGAGGGACATCTTCCTGTTTGGTCGGCTGGTTGGTTTTTGGTGAAGAATGTGAAGCTGTTTCGGCTGATGCTGTTATTACTTGAACATTTTGTTTACATTCTCTGTGTTTTACTGAAATATCGCTTCTTTGTATTTTTAATGATTGTCAAATTGGTTAACAACATAAACAATTTGTCACATTTTGTAGTAATTTTGAAGCATTGCTCTGGATGATCTAAAAGTCATTTTGAAGTAAAATTACTTTTCTTACAGGATTACTATTTTTTTTTTTGTAAGAAAATAATGTCTCTTGGGGAAATATGTTTTCCCCTTTTTCTTTGTCGTGATGAAAATTTTCTGGTTAAATCCAGAGTTCTATAAGTGAAATAAAATATAATTTTCCAATAAAACTCAATGTGTGTGAAACCTACTTTTCTATCATACGTTTTGCTTTAGCTAATTTGTTTGATGTTTTGTCTCTGCTCCCGGGAGAATGGGGTACCGGGCCCTTTGATACGGGCTGTCAGGTCCCTGTATGACCGGTGTCAGAGTCTGGTCCGCATTGCCGGCAGTAAGTCGGGCTCGTTTCCGGTGAGAGTTGGACTCCGCCAAGGCTGCTGCCCTTTGTCACCGATTCTGTTCATTACTTTCATGGACAGAATTTCTAGGCGCAGCCGAGGTGTTGAGGGGATCCGTGTTGGTGGCCTTAGGAATCATCTCTGCTTTTTGCGGATGATGTGGTCCTGATGGCTTCATCAGATCGTGATCTGCGGCTCTCGCTGAAACGGTTCGCGGCCGAGTGGACAGGCGGATTGGGGCGGCGTCTGCCGTGAAGCGGCGCTGTACCGGTCCGTCGTGGTGAAGAGAGAGCCGAGTCTCTCGATTTACCGGTCGATCTACGTTCCCACCCTCATCTGTGGTCATGACTGAAAGAACGAGATCACGGATACAAGCGGCCGAAATGGGTTTTCTATGCAGATAGGGCTCTCTAAGTGATACCTATCTTCCTTAGAGATAAATAGCCCTTAGAGATGGGTGAGAAGCTCGGTCATCCGGGAGGGACTCAAAGTAGAGCCGCTGCTCCTCCACGTCGAGAGGAGCCAGTTGAGGCTCGGGCATCTGGTCAGGATGCCTCCTGGACGCCTCCCTGGTGAGGAGTTCAGGTCCCACGGGAGGAGGACCTGACTCCTCCGGTGGGAGGAGTTGATAAGGAAATGATAAGGAACAAAAAACTAAAAATAAAAACAGTTGTAGGCGGAGGGACGATGTCTCTCTGCTGGCCTGGGGACGCCTTGGGGTTCCTGGAGGAGCTGGATGAAGTGGCTGGGGAGGGAAGTCTGGGCCTCCCTTCTGAAGCTGCTGCCCCCGTGACCCGACCCCGGATAAGCGAAGGAAGATGGATGGTTTTGTCTCTAATGATGGTAGAAAATGCTAGGATGCTGCTTACACACCATATATTTACACTTTGTCCTTGAGATAAATTACTAATCCACACTATTTTCGTCTTCTCTCTTATTTGAATATATAAGTACCAATAAGTAAATCTCCTGTTTGATTACCGGTTCTACGTAACGGGTAAATTCGCTTGAACATCTAAATTATAAACAATTAGGCTCTTATTTTGAAATTCAGCATGTGAACCGGATATGGCTAATAGAGTCGCCATATTTAAACTGGCTCACCTGCAAACAGTTAACGGTTGTATAATTAAGCTGGAAGAAAACCAACTAAAGGTATGTAGCGGTTCACTGTGAAAAATGAACGTGTACTAAGTTTAGATTAAAACGCCGTCGCCGTTTGCTTATTTGTTAGTTTTTGTCTCGCTAACCAACGGTTTTTAACCTTAGTCTATAATTAAAATGCTGTTTTATGATGTTTTCTCTGTAAAATAGGCTCACACGTCTAACTTTAACATTGTTAATCCACCTTAATTAAGAATGTAGCCATAGCTTTATGATTTCTTTTTGTAAATGACGGATATCTCAATAGCATAATTTAGTTGCCATTGTTGTTTTTTTGTTTTGGTTACCATTGTGGTCGTCAAGTTAACGTGTAGTTGTGACTTTTTCTTTTTAATCTGTGCACATTTCACACACACACACGCCACTCTTTTAATTAGAATATCATCAAAAAGCTAGCAAGCTTTTTGTTTGGGCAACTCGAAAAGCAAACTGGTAATTTTATAGATTACTTGCACACAAAACAAGTGTTGCCAAACATGAGGCGCCTGATTGTATGGTAATTAAATGATTACCTAAGACTGCAGAAATAAATTGGGGTTTTTTCTATAAATGTCTTGCAATCAGTGATATTGTGCCAGTAACAAATTGTCTAACCTGGTAAATAGTTCTTATGATGATATGCGGTTAAACTAACAAAACTCGTGAACATCAATCAGTCTCATAATTGAAGTAGCTTCTTGTACGTCTGTTAATTTATTATAAAAAAAAACTAAAGTTAAATGAAATGGTTATGACTTATTTAAATTTAGCATTTTCTTGATATATTTTCTATACATTTGCTTTTTGTGCATCACTTCACTAGTAGTACATAAAGAGCATTTTAGATGGTTTGTTGCATATTCTGACATCCTGAGAAAGAGGAACTTTCATTGAACGTCTTTCTTTACCCTTTCAGTGCCGTGGCTGCTGGAGCATTTGCTGTAAAGAAGGTTTGGTCGTTTGTTTCCTGTTGTACCTGGAAGCTTTGCATCGATGCAAACAGACTGCTGTGGACGGCAAGGCCGTCAGTTTATCACCAAACATTGCAACAACTCCAACCTATGACACTATAACGTTTTAATTCCTACTTCTCCAACCATCAGCCGTCACTCCTTTCCTGATATTTGGAATATCCACACTGCGACGTACAGATATGAAATATCTTAAGAGTAGAAACACCCGTTTCTAAAACATCAGAAAAGATGCTTTCTTCTTCAAATTTCTCTTCTCAAGGACATTCAGCCCTTGATGAAGATGAATCTGGTTCTTCCACATTGAATTCATCACATTTTACAGATGAAACAAGTGATATTAGAGTTGACATCGGCTGGAAACGAGACAACAATGACACAGCTGGGACAGAGCAACCCTACACTTACCCCAATAACCAAGAGAATATTATAGAACTGGCCACCAAGATCCTCCAACGGTTTGGGCTTGAAAAAGAAGATTTGGAAAATCTCCTCCTCTACCCTGAAGACATGATCACTGTAACAAATCTGCCTGCCATCTTGAGGCATATCTACATTATGAAGGTAAATAAAACAAATGATGGTTCAAATTTTCCACGTGTCACAAGCACAACTGGATTCGACTGTTTTAGTTGTTCAGAAGGTGAACAGATTCACAGAGTCGATCAAAATTTTGGATTTGATGGCGTTTTGGAAGAAACCAGGAGCTCGGCAGAGGTGAAAAACTGGGGTGATGATGA
Organism: Poecilia picta; assembly: GCA_033032245.1. NCBI lineage: Eukaryota > Metazoa > Chordata > Actinopteri > Cyprinodontiformes > Poeciliidae > Poecilia > Poecilia picta. Next base: position 21,534,242 of record CM065370.1, on the reverse strand, counting down.
TCAGAAAAGCTCTTCCACTTGTTCCAGCTCAGTCAGGACCTTTGTGGACCGTCCACCCAATAATTTGAATAACCTGCCGACCCAACCAGGACAGAGTTTACAATCCATTCCCTCGTTTTTTCCTCTGGTGACGCAAGACACCGATGGTAGTTCTGACGGATCTGAACCAAAGTCCAACTGGAGTTCAACACCTGAAACGAGACCAATTGATGAAACGAAGCAATTTGTTTCAATACCTGGAGACGGAGAACCTGGCCAAGCCATTAATGACAGCATGATCAAAAATGACAGACAAGTTATAAATGTTGTTGAAAAGAAGAAGAAGAAGCAAAAATCAAACCAGGAGTACCAGAAAACCCGAAGTTGCTCTGATTTAAATCCGGTTCCTCCTCCATCCATGAGGCCAACGTGTCGGCCTGCGGCAGCTTCCGCCCAGTGGCTGCTGCCGCCCCCAGGCCGGGCGTTCCTGCCTGAGCCAGCTGGTTTCAACGGTCTGCCTCCAAAAGCCATGCTGGAGGATTACACTGCCGCCACACCGAGGGCGTTTCCACACACCTGCTCTCTCTGCAGCACAGTGTGCGCTAGCATTAAGGTGAGTCTGGGACGTTTCTTCTGATCCCTCCATTAACGGGTTAATTCAGAGTTTTAGGTTGAAACCTTTGCAATTGTAGAATTCGCTTTTACTTTTCAATCGAATATTGAAATAGTCATCGATTTAGTTTAACTGGAGTAAACGGTCAAAAAAAAAAGAATTTGTCTTAAAACAGTGTATTATTCAGAGCAACTAATTCAGTTTAAGCTACAAAATGGATTCAATTTGCATTTAAGATAAAAACACCTTTCTGTGTCAGTGTTTTTACTTTGACATCGAAATGTAAACCTCATTTTTTTATTATTCATCCAGTTCAAATGCACTAAACTGTTTTCTGAGTAAAAAAAATATTGAATGATTTATTGTGTTTCTAACGTTGAATGTTAAATGAAAATCTGAAGAATATGTCAATTTATCAGAATAATCGATTAATACTTGAACACTTATTAGTTGCAGAAGGTTTTTTGCTAAAATAGTATAAATGTCATATTTCATGTAGAAATATTAAAGTTTAATGTTTTATAGGAACTTATAAGAAAAGTTTCACAAAAATTCAAAGGAAAAAGTGTTGGGTTCATTTAACAATTTCTTGTTAAAGGAAACTGTAACTATGAATATTCTGTCATTTATCATCGTAAAAATAATTTACTCTAGTGAAAACAAATTCCAGTTGATGCACCCCAAAACTGCCAAATTAAAAAAATGTTCATACCGTTTTCTCCAGCTTTGGTTTCACAAAGACGTCAAATATCAAATTAAAAACTGTAATTAAATGCAGTTGCTATGTGGAATTTAATGACGTAAATCACACTTATTAGTGTCCTGAAGAATTATTTAGATACAACAGGTATGTTGGCTTATGTCTGTTTGTTGACTTAAAACTTAAATATGTTGAAAATAAGAAAACCCCCCAGAAAAAATAGGTTAAATGTTCAAAATGATCACCCGTTATAAAGAAACGATGCACTGATAAAAAGTGTTTTGACTTTCCTGTAACGTTTGCTGCTCTTCCTGCCAGGACTGGGTCATCCACCAGAATATCAGCTTTCATATCAAGGCCTGCATTCTCCTCCGCAAAGCGTCAGTGTCCTTTTTCTTAAAAGCTCGATTTAACATTTTTCTGTGATTTATGGATGTTTATCTTTTTGTTGAGTTATTAGGAATATTTTAGGATTTCTAAGAGATTATTGGTTTTGCTACAGTAGAAACTCCTAATACAACATTCTTTTTTTTTTCTTTTCTTTTTTAACGTTTTGCCCTACCTAGAGAAAAAATTAATTACGACTTTATTGAATTGAATCTGTTAAAAAATTGGTAATTTTTAATGTTTTTTTTACAGATACCCGAATTGGGATTCTACAGCACCGCTGTTTGAGAGGTAAGCCAAATAAAAACCCTTAGACTCGACTTTTAAAAAGTATCTTTTTGGGTTATTTTCTACCAGTTAAATTATGTTTTTGTTTTCTTTTATTGTTGTAGGTTTCCTGATGAAGAGCCTCCACCTCTGCTCAGACATCCCAGCGTTACGATCACAGAGTCGGGTCCAAGAGCCGATCCAGATCCAGATTCATCAGTCCATACAGACTGGAGAATAAATGTTCCAGAAACGGGAGCAGTTCCTGCTCCCCAGGTCCTCATTTCATTTTGACGGATAGCAGCAATCCAGAGGAGCAGGAGGATCCAAACACTCACAGGTTGGTGAGATGCGAGACAAACTCATCGGTAATACTGGGAAACCTTTTAGCGGAAATTTAAAGGTGACTTATTGTGCTTCCTTGAAGACATTAGGATACTTCTATTGTCTATACATTAGGGCTGTAGTGATACAATAATCTCACGATACGATACACAATATTCTGCCCACGATACGATATATATTGAGATATTCAGTAAACACTACAATTCAATACACTTCTGCGATTTCCTGAAAGATTTTAGAGGGACAGAGTGATTTTGGTGACATTTTGTGACTGTTATAAAGTTGGATTGAATTAATTTAACTGAAAACTGATTAAAAGCACCAACTACACAATACCTGGCTCTGGTTGGACACAGACTTAAAGTGGACAGCTGGACAAAATGAATCAAAGAAGTGGAGAGAAAACATGTTTCTTTTAGTTGAAACAGTCCAAACTGTAGCTGACATGCATTAGTAAAGTAAATAAAGTGAACCAAGTTCCTGCTCTGAATAGTTTGATACCTTTTTAACCTGAACATCTGAAGGAATCACTCTAAGCCTGATGACCTGGTGAAGCAAGCAGTGAGTGAACAAGGTGACAGTTGGATGTTACGATACTTGCAGCTGAATATCGGGTTTTTTTTTTTTTTTTTGGGTTTTTTTTCTAGGAAAGAAAATATCGATATATATTGCGATATCGATATTATTATACAGCCCTAGTCTATACATGTTCATTAAGTTTTTTTTTTTGTGCAAAATAGTTCTTGGGTAATGAGATTTCAGTCTGGTCAGTTCTGTTTTAGGGCCTCTGTCACTTTAAATCCAAATAAGTTGCTGCAGGCCAGGAGTTCTGTTTGGGTTGCTTGGAAACGGGGCAGTGCCTGCTGATTTGTTACTGTCCAGATTTTTCCAGACACCAAAATATATATTGCCGAAAAGTGAAATGTTTTTTCAAAGTGCTGCTGTTTTTAGAAGCATTAGAAAACCAAACGGAAGCACAAAATGTGAACTTTGCATAACAGATCCGTCCTTCATGTCAGAAAAACTGCTGATAATGAACAGTTTTTAAAGTTTCCCACCTGATTTTGGTTTCCTGCTGATCCCTTCAACCTGGCGTTACTGTTCGGCTTTGAGGAACCCTCAGAGGCGATCTCCATCCGGGACGAGCGAGAAGAAGACGTCTCCTTCCAGCCAGATGCGCAAGAAACCGAGAAGGTCACCCAGTACGCAGCAGAGGTCGAGCAGAGTACAGCAGCTGACCAGAAAGGTCATGAGATCATCAGGTTGGAGTAGCAGAACAGCTTCTGTCCGTATTACGAAAAGAGATGAGCCACAATGACGAGCCTCTGAAACGAACGTCTGCTCTCCAGCAGCCGTCCAGTCGCTTACGGAGATACCGAAACTCAAAACTGTGGTCAGAACCCTGGTTCCCATCATCTTGGCTGAACTCAGGAACCTGAAATCATCTTCTTCGTCCTCTTCTTCTCATTCAGCAAAAAGGAAATTGGATTCAAATTTTTCCAAAGTGAAATCTGACCTTCAGATGAGTGAAGCTGGTTCTTCCAGAAAGCCTGAGGTTGGTGACGAGATGCTTTTTAAACTCAGTTTGTTTTAGTGTTTTGTTTTTTGTCTGCAGTTTTCTGAATGTATAAATTCTACATCTTGCATTAATAACAGTAATAATATTATTATTTTTTACTTTTCCATACAAAAGTAAGAAAAAAGACAAAAAAAATAAATGTGTACACCATGCTGGGAAAAAAGACGAGACAAAATGGATAAACAATTTTATAAATTCACAAAGTTTTTATTCTACTGCGGATATAAAACTTCCAGAGATAGAAAAATGATGTAGTAATTATGTTTTTTACTTTTTGCACTGATTTATTTTTATTTTACACATAATACTGACAATAATGTTAACTACTTCTGAATTTGTAAAAAGATTTGACACACAAAAAACCAAGTTGAGAGAAATTCTTACTTCAGTTGTTAATTTAGCAATTTATTTTTAGAAACTAAAGCTCTGCACATTTTCACAGCTACCAGATAGGAATATTTTGTTTTAGGTTTCGTCCATCCATCCATTTTCCTACACCCTTGTCCCTTGATGGGGTCGGGAGGTGCTGGTGCCTATCTCCAGCTGGCGTTCCGGGCGAGAGGCGGGGTTCGCCTGGAGAGGTCGCCAGTCTGTCGCAGGGCAACACAGAGACACACACAGGACAAACAACCATGCACACACACACTCACACCTAGGGGCAATTTAGACAGACCAATTAACCTGACAGTCATGTTTTTGGACTGTGGGAGGAAACCGGAGAACCCGGAGAAAACCCACCATGCACAGGGAGAACATGCAAACTCCATGCAGAAAGGCCGGGGCCGGGAATCGAACCCAGAACCTTGCTGCAAGGCAACAGCTCTACCAACTGCGCCACTGTGCAGCCCACTGTTTTAGGTTTTGTGTACTTAAATTGTTTTGCTCTAATTAAAATTTTTGCTCTAAATGATGTAATCATCAAAAACATTCTGCTATAAATCCAATATCACCAACTTTTATTAAATAACTGGTTATAATCTGGGCTAATAAATACAAATAAAAGTAAATGTAACGTTATTGTGTATTTTACCAAACCTGATTTTAAAGCCCAGGCATGTTTTCCATAACCTGATCGTTGTTGTTTAAGCTATCGAGCATTAGTTTTGCTCCTTTTACCCTTAAACATCTTTAATCTGTGCATGTTTTAAAAACCAGGTTGATGCACCAAAAATGAAAAGGATGGAGAGCCTCGATATTGAAGGAACATCAGTCACTGTGGTTAAAGAAAAAGAGAAGCAGTTTGTATTTAACTATACTCACACCTACATCTTTACAGTTTTTTTTCCCCATTAAAGTAAAATAGAAATATTGTGTGCTGTCTGATGTTGAGGCACAGGTCCTGGTCATAAAATTAGAATATAATGAAAAAGTAGATTTATTTCAGTAATTCCATTTAAAAAGTGAAACTTGTATATTATATTCATACATTACATACAAACTCATATAGTTCAAATGTTTATTTCGTTTAATTTTGATGATTACAAATGACGACAAATGAAAGTCTCAAATTCAGCATATCAGAAAATTAGAATATTACTGAAGACCATTAAAAACAAAGGATTTATAGAAATGTTGGCCAACTGAAAAGTATGAACATAAAAAGTATGAGCATGTACAGCACTCAGTATTTAGTTGGGGCTCCTTTGGCCTGTATTACTGCAGCAATGCGGCGTGGCATGGAGTCCATCAGTCTGTGGCACTGCTCAGGTGTTATGATAGCCCAGGTTGCTCTAATAGTGGCTTTCAGCTCTTCTGAATTGTTGGGTCTGGTGTATTGCATCTTCTTCTTCACAATACCCCATAGATTTTTTATGGGGTTAAGGTCAGGAGAGTTTGCTGGCCAATTAAGAACAGGGACTCCATGGTCCTTCAACCAGGTACTGGTAGCTTTGGCACTGTGTGCAGGTGCCAAGTCCTGTTGGAAAATGAAATCTGCATCTCCAAAAAGTTGGTCAGCAGCAGGAAGCATGAAGTGCTCTAAAACTTCCTGTATGTGGCTGCTTTGACCCTGGACCTCAGAAAACACAATGGACCAACACCAGCAGATGACATGGCACCCCAAACCATCACTGACTGTGGAAACTTTACACTGGACTTCAAGCAACGTGGATGAAGTGCCTCTCTTCTTTTCCTCCAGACTCTGGGACCTTGATTTCCAAAGGAAATGCAAATTTTACTTCCATCAGAGAACATGACTTTGGACCACACACCAGCAGTCCAGTCCTGTTTCTCTTTAGCCCAGGCAAGACGCTTCTGACGCTGTCTGTGGTTCAAGAGTGGCTTGACACAAGGAATGCGACAGCAGAAACCCATGTCTTTCATACAATGTGTGTGGTGGTTCTTGAAGCACTCACTCCAGCTGCAGTCCACTCTTTGTGAATCTCCCCCACATTTTTGAATGGGTTTTGTTTCACAATCCTCTCCAGGGTGCGGTTATCTCTCTTGTTTGTACACTTTTTTCGACCACATCTTTTCCTTCCCTTCGCCTCTCTATTAATGTGTTTGGACACAGAGCTCTGTGAACAGCCAGCCTCTTTAGCGATGACCTTTTGTGTCTTGCCCTCCTTGTGCAAGGTGTCGATGGTCGTCTTTTGGACAACTGTCAAGTCAGCAGTCTTCCCCATGATTGTGTAGCCTATAGAACTAGACTGAAAGACCATTTAAAGGCCTTTGAGGTGGTTTGAGTTAATTATCTGATTAGAGTGTGGTACCAGGTGCCATCAATTTTGAACCTTTTCACAAGATTCTAATTTTCTGATATGCTGAATTTGAGATTTTCATTTGTAATCATCAAAATTAAATTAACATTTGAAATATGAGTTTGTATGTAATGTATGAATATAATATACAAGTTTCAATTTTTAAATGGAATTACTGAAATAAATCTACTTTTTCATTATATTCTAATTTTATGACCAGCACCTGTATATCAGCAGCGAAGTAACAAGAAGGAAAAAAAGAACTGTGTTACTTTATGGAAAACACACACACAAAAAATATTGAAGTTATTAGCCCACATTTAAAGAAATGTCTTCCTGCTATTTTTAAGATTTTGATTCTAGGTGATGATTTTAAAATATATAAAATGAGTAAATATTTGTGCAAGAAAAAAGCAAAATACTATTTACAAGAATTGTAAAAATTGTCCAAATAACAGCAGAACTATAAACAGGTTTTTTTAATTGCTTTTATTTAAAAAAAAGTCTAGGAGGAGCCTGAAAAGTTGCTAAATATAGTAACTTCAGTTAATCCTCACAGGTGGCCACGCCCCTCAGACTTTTGGCTCCGCCCACTTTTGGGGAATTAAAAAAAAATTCTGGGGTGGAGTTTTGCTTCCTCATGGTTGATCTGCAACTGCTCGTTTATCAAAAACAGATTAGCGCTAAATGTTTAAATATTACTCAGAGCAATCAAGGAAAGTTTCTCTTGCATCAATTACACAACTTTAAAATGGACACATTCAAACATAAACGCTTTTCTACCTTCAGCTCATTTTCTTGTCTTCAGATTATCTGTGAAACCAAAAGTCTGCAAGAGACGACCAACCAAACCTGCGTCCAGCACTGATCTGGCTCTGCATTCAACTAGAAACGATGCGGCTTTACCAAAAAGAACAAGAATGACAAAAAGACGCGTCTCAAAAGCAAAAGTTTTGGTTTCCAAAGCAAGAATGATCCTAAACTGGCTGTTTTTCAGATTTCCAAAAGTAGGAGCTGTTAAATTTAAGGCGAGAAAACGAGTTTCAAAGCTTCCAGGATCTACAAAGTTGATGTTTACAAAGAAGAAAGTGGCTGATGGTGACTCCAAAAAAACACCAAAAGAGCTTAAAGAATCTCCAAAGGGACTGGAAGAGAAGACTACAGACGAAACGAGTCAGAGACCTGAAATTAAAGTAGAACACATGCAGGAAGATGGGGATGTGAGGAAAGAAAATGGAGACGTGGTGCAGGTAGAAAACCTGGAAACTTTTCAGACCAAAGAGTTTGAAGATGCTGAAACTCTGCTGGAAATAAGACCAGCAGATTGTGTGGAGGCACAAACTAGAACTACAGTCAAACCACAGTGGAGTCCATCCACTAAAGCAGCAGAGAGTTGGGCTTCAAGCTGCTGCGTTTTTACACCAGAACCAGCTGATCCGCCTCGGACTGAACCGGATCTCCTCAAAGGTCCGATGTCATCACAGAGCCTGAGTAAAACTCAGACTTCCTCCTCATGCCAGAGGGCTGATGCTTTGGAAACGGCAACGTCACCTGATTTCAAGAAACGGCAGGAAAAAAGGAGAAGAAAAAAGAAAAAAGGTAAATTTAACAACATAAACCGACCAAAGAACACCTGATGGTATTTTTCCTTTCTGGTAGGTGAATCATATAAAAGTCTCTGTGGTTTTTGTTTTTTTTTTTTCTCTAAATTTGTTGGTTTTGGCTCATTATGGGGTCGACTAATAAAGACACATCATGGTTTATTTGCCATCTTCATATAGTATTGTTTTTTTTTTCTTTATTGTAGTACAATTTTACTCTTATAGCGCTAGCATGTCGTCTCGAGGTTTACAGAAAAAGTGTTCAGTCTCTTCTTGCATCCATTTTTATTTGATCTCAGTTATCAGTTTATTACTCAAAGTAGTTTTAAATGTTTTCTGCTGATTGCACTGAGTCATTAAGTTGAAGGATTCACAACGAAGACGTATTGTCAGCAGACAGTCTTTTGCATGACTTGTAAACTTTAATCCCTCAAACTGAGCGTGCATGGAGCGACAGTGGAGAGGAAAAACTCCCCTTTAACAACAAATGTGGCTTAAAATCAAAATCTGATTTCAAAATATTTTTTTTTTGTCCCTCAAAACAAAAATCATACAAAAAAATGAACTATTAGCCATTGCTATCAGCATAGATGCGGAGAAAGCATTCGATTCAGTGGACTGGAATTTTCTTTTCAGGGTTTTACATAGATTTGGACTAGGCAATACAATAATAAAAACAATACAGGCGTTATACGAGAATCCTACAGCGAGAATTAAAGTTAATGGTCATTTATCACAGAATTACTTTAGAAAGAGGGTCAAGACAAGGATGTGCATGGTCTCCGCTACTTTTTGCTTTATATTTAGAGCCATTAACCCAATCGATAAGACAAAATAAGGACATCAAAGGAATAACTATCAAAGGGATAGAACATAAATTGGCTTGCTATGCGACGATTATGCGGACGATATTAATTTATATGGAACATTCGACCCACTCCCTCCCAGCTTTGCTGCAATTATTTAAACAATTTGGTCAACTATCAGGATACAAAATTAATATTATAAACTCAGTTGCTGTCCTATAATTATACCCCAACTCAAGAAATCCAAAACAAGTGCCACCTAACCTGGCACACTGACCACTTTAAATATCTAGGCATTACTATACCAAAGGACCTCGGAAAACTATTTGAATATACTGTAATTATGTTCCCATACAAAAAAGAATTAAAGAGAATATCACAAGATGGAATCTTACTCCTTTTCTAAGTTTTAGCTCAAGAATTAACTCGATAAAGATGAACATACTGCCCAGATTGTTATATTTATTCCAAACTTTGCCAATTGAAATACATCAAAAAGTTTTTCATGAATGGGACAAACTATTATCAGGATATATTTGGCAAGGTAAAAGACCTAGAATTGGATATAAGGTATTACACCTGGAAAAGAAAACGGGAGTTTGGGGATTGCCTTCTCTAAGAGATTATTACTATTTAGCAGCACAAACAAGAACATTGATATACTGTTGCGACCCAACATATGAGGCTCAATGGAAAACTATTGAAACAAAGGCGACACCCATTCCTGTACAGGCAATTCTGGCAGATGCAAATCTACAAGGTTTCATAAATAATATAGGTAACCGGTGGATGAAAACAACCCTTAGAGCTTGGAAAACTATTGTCAAAGAAAATGCACTTGAGAACGATTTGACAATCATAAAATGGCTCGTATATGACTCAGACTTCACACCAAACAAACTGGACGCCAGGTTTAAGGACTGGACATCCAAGGGAATCACTGCTCTGTGCACAATAATGAACAACAACATCTTAAATGATTTCGAAACACTCAAGATAAAATACTCTTTGGACAAACAGGACTTCTATCGATATTTGCAAATAAGGAATTTCGTTAACTTAAAATTTAAACCAATTACTGACAAAAATTTAATATTACTGGAAATTTTCTTTAATGCCTATAAATCAAAAATTAAAGGGAAAATTATCTCCCTTATCTATAAAAACCTAATAGATCTAAAAAAACAATTCAACCCTACATATCAAAGCAAGATGGGAGAGAGAGGGCAATTTGACAATAACAGAGGAGGAATGGACAATAATATGGAACTATCAATGGACATACAATAAATCACTACACTGGCAAGAATATGGATGGAAAAACTTGGTAAGGTTCTTTATTACACCTGCTCAGAAATGTCACTATGATGGAAATCGTCCCACATGTTGGAGAAAATGTGGAAATCAAAATGCAAACCACTATCATGTCTTCTGGGACTGCCCAACTATAAAAGATTATTGGAAAGAGATAAATGGTGCCTTACAAGATATTTTTAAGCAAAACATTCCTTTTGAGTTTAAGCTTATGTATTTAGGCATAATTCCTCAAGACGCCACAAAAAGAAACAAATATCTGACTATTTCACTAACGGCAAGTAAGAAAAACATTACAAGAAAATGGTTGTCACAGGACAAGCCAACATTAGATGACTGGACTAACATAACATTTAACATATATGAAATGAGAAAAATAACAGCCTCTCTGAATCACAGGACTGAACTATTTGATCAGTGTTGGAGGATTTGGGTAGATTATGTAAAACCTAAAAGACCTGATTTCATCTTTAAAGACCAAACTTCTTAAAGCTCCTAGACAATCCACTGTCCTATGATAGCCATACCTTATAGTTCTTCTATGTTATATTTCTTTGTTATTGTTGTATTTCTTTTCCATTTTTAATTATTTTTCCTTCTTTTCCTTATGATCACTTTATAATCTTTCTCAGAGAAATATAGTTATATTTTTGATTTGACTGGTATAAGGCAATGGGCTACATGTGACTCCTATTTCAAATGTGTAAATTAGTTTGTTGATGCCTAATGTTATGTAAATGGTACTTTCTCGAGAATTAATAAAAATATAATTAAAAAAAAATTACAAACAGAAAATGTATTTAAAAAATGGTTTTTAATCCAAGATTCCCTCTGTCAAAATCCCAAAGTCAAAATAAATAAACTTTGTAAAATACGTTTGTGGTAGCCTCTGGGTGGGTTAACATCAAGTGCATTGGTGAAAAAATAATCTTAATTTTTCTAAATGAAGGCTTGAAGCAAATCCTAAAATGTTATTGATCTGTGAATTCAATGCATGTCCTGCAGCAGTATCTCGAAGTGACGCGTGTGGAGGAACTCCAGCTACGAGTCCTGCAGCTGCCGTCCCGACCTTCACAGAGAACCTGGTGAAATATCTGAGTGAAAAACAAATCGGTAAAAGATCAGTAGAATAACAGCTAGAAAATCTGCAGATTAATCTTTACTGACCTGTGAACCTTTGTTTTGACTCTCTTCTCCAGATTGTTTAAGCAGGAAAACCATTTTGTCTCCAAAGGTGAGTTTTTATTAAACGGTTATGAACCGCTTCAGTAAAAACACACCTCGACTTAAACGTTTGCTTTAAACTGACCCAAACTATAAATGTTTAGTTTAATTCCTAAACTTGATGCACTATTTAATTTGTCTCGGGATCATTTAATGCAAATATAACCTAATTGTTTTGTCATGTTTCTGTAATTGACCGTGATGACATCTAAACCATCTCCCAACCTTTTGGCTCCACATGAAGCCTAGTCTACAGTTGAACAGGAAAATGTAAAATCTGTGTGAACGTCTGGCCATTAACCTGTTTTTCTCAGCTGGTTCTGCTCGATGCGAGGGTCCTGCTCATAACAAACCTGCCCAGGTATTTCGACGGCTGCTACAGAGAGGATGAAGTGGCTGATCTGCTGCGCCCGTTTGGCTTCATCTTAAAGAGGAGCAACATCTTCGTTATTCCCGAAAAGTGCATGGTGGGTAGCAAACGCATCAGAGATTTACCTTCTTGTCTTATTAGCGAAGACATCACTGGAGGCAAAAACCTGAAAGTCCCTCCCCGTAGGGCCTGAGAAACTGTGTCCACTGGTGCAGTTTTCATCCGTTTTGTGCGTTTCCTGAACCAGAGCGGAGAAATATGAGTAAAAACGTGAAGAAAAGCAGCCGAGAATCCAGGGAAAATTTCCAGGAAAGTCGCAAAAAGAGAATATTTGCGTATTTATATATGCAATGAGGAGCAGGAAGTCGGCAGAAATGTGGTCTGAGATCTGGTGCTGGTGGATACCTAGCAAACCAACACTCGTAGGAGGGATTTGAAAGCGCTCTGTATATGTAAATGTACATTTGTTACAAAGAAAAAGAATCTAAATTAAGGTTTCTCCTGATTCAACAAGTGATTTTTAAGATTTTTCCATCTTTGTGACAACGTCTGCAATTTTGGTTGAATAATGTCTTCACTTCTGCCATATAGGTTCAGTTAAAATGTGTGAATGCTGTAATTATTACATTGACTCCTTAATGTTTTTGTTTTTTAGGCGTTTGCCCTGATGCCATCTGTAAAATCTGTTCAGGACATTGTGGTTTATTCCGACCAGAACCACATCGTTTTCAAAGGATCTAAACTGTCAGTCGGAGTTGTTTACAACTTGGTTTCCATGACGCCAGTAAGAATATTTAAGTTTTATGTCTTTACCCATCAAAATATGGGAATTCACAAATTTATTCAGTATAAAAGCAAAATAATATTTAATTTTGCCTCTGAAAAAATGACGAATATAATTTGAAGCAAAACAAACGGGCAGTAAAAATTTTAAGATTAAAAAGTTAGCATGATTATTTAAGTAAGTAAAAGCTAAATAGTGTTTTTTTTTTAACAAATTAAGATAAAATTTACTGAGATTTTCCTCAAGATCAGTGAGTTTAAATTCTTTATAGAAAAAAGGTTTTTAGAATCTTGGTGAACCTGAAGAAAAACATTATCTCTGTCTCTGTGTTTGCTTCAGTTTAGCTTTTATTCATTTCTGATCCAAAGGACCCATTCTGTACGTATCGCGTCATTTCCAACTTTGATGCAGATTTTTTATCTCAGAATAAGTGACTGCAGAGTAAAATAAAACATCTGTGTCAACAGACACTGACTGACGATGGAGGAAGTTTGATCTTCATCCACAACGTGTCCCAGAGCGAAGCCGGCGCTCTGAGGGAAACTCTGATAAAAATCGGCTGTGTGAGACGATACCTGCCTCTTCTCAACAAGGTGTTGAGCTGCAGCGTGGGTGTGTGCGTGTGTGTGTGTGTGTGTGTGTGGTGTGCGTGTGTGTGTGTGTGCGTGCGCGCGTGTGTGTGTGTGTGTGTAGGAAGAAGTTGAATTATTCCTTTGTGTGTTCCAGGTGTTTGTTGAATTTAAAAACAGACGAGAGGCGGACATATTGGGAGTTTGGTACAGCCTGCTGAAGCGCTCTCCAGCTCATCAAGTCTTCAGGATGAAAATACCTCAAAGCAAAACTCTTTCTCCACGTCAGTTTCTATTTTGGGACATGAATGTTGAAATGTTGCAAAGGCCTTTTGTGGAGCTACGAATGGAGGGACTGGGATTGGGACGGCTGGAGCGGGATAATCTGTTAAGAAATCGATATCCTCCGCCTGAGCTACTGTGGCTGTCTGAAGAAATGCGCCGAAACCAACCAATCAGAGCCAAGGGGAGCGTCTTGGTGCTGTCAATCATCCTCATGTACTCGATGCTAAATGTGCTAATGGTGGAGAAACATTAGCACATGTGTTTCTCCACGGGAAAACTGTTCATCTACCATCATCAGAGGTGATGATGCCTTGCCTTAGCATTCACAACAGAATATGTTAGCTGCAGGATGGCAGAGAGCAAAGCGGAAGGGGGCGATGGATGAGTAACGCCACATGAGATTGTGATTGACAGCACTAAGAAATCCCTCTGATTGGTTGTTTTTAGCTGAACTGGGAGAAGGCAGAGGACCTCAATTATTTTTTTTTTCCATAATTATCTGTCTCATACCAAATTGTCACAACTTGGTGACAGTTTCAAGAAACGTGTAAAATATATATTTTTCATGAATATTGCGTTCTGCAGCTTTAAGACCTTAAAATGTTTTTAAATTTTGCCTTGGCAGCACTATTTAATCACAGCATTTTTTCCCTCACTGGACTTTTCTGTCTTGCCAAGTTGCACTAAAACATCTTTATTGTGTTTTGTGGCTCAAGGCTGCTGCTAACTCACTGCTAGCATACCCTTTGCTAGCTAACTAGCTTTTTTTGCATTGATCATGAGTAAGCGCACATTAATCGCCACTTACCTGGGAAAAGTTTTAACTTTTTTGAGGATTTAGTCTTAAATTCCACTCATAATGGTCTTATTAAGCCTTAAATTCGAGTTTCTCCAGAAATGTTCCCCGATTTCAAAACTTTGGCTTATAATTCCAATCTCCACTCGACGTTCAGGTCAACATCAAAATCCCGAGACATTTTGCGACGCTCTAGCAGACGCCTTTCAACGTGTCATGGACAGTCTGGAGACTCTACATAAACATAATCAAATCACTGACCTTCATTTTTATTTGTGCAGCGCCAAGAGTGCCAAACAGAGCTTTGCCAGACGGCAGCGAAGCCGTCGACGGCGCCGTCATCCCAACTATAAAACGTGGCGTTCCTCAGGGCAGCACGCCTCCGTTCTGGATCACCATGACAACCAGCCCTTTAGTGTTTCCCACCTTCTGTCCCTGGTTCAACATCCCAGGTAAAAAAAATGAAAGGAAACGGGAACCATTTGGAGGCTGGATGTAGCTGACAGTGAGTGACTGTGTTACATTTGTGTCTCGTAGATTATCTGACAGTCAGTCCAATGAACGGTTTTAAGGTAACTTCCTTTTTCTGCCCAACTTTGATCAAGAAGGAAAACAATTGGTGTTTGTGAAGTGGAGTCTATAGTTATAGAGGAATACAAAATCTTACCAAATATTTTTTTTTTTATCTTGTTTCTAGTCCAAATATCTTGGTAGACTTAAAATAAGACAAAACTAATTTATAAGTAGCTTTTCAGCTAGATATAGGAGCTTGTTTTAAGTCAATAATTTATGAGAAATGACTAGTTCCACTGGAAGATTATTTCACAGGTAAGATGGAAAAATGTCTTGTTATAAGTGGAATAATCTACCAATGGAACTAGTACTTTTTCAGCAATTATTGACTTAAAACAAGCTACCATATCTTGCTGAAAAACTACTTATAAGTTAGTTTTGTCTTATTTTAAGTGTACTAAGATATTTGCACTAGAAACTTGGTGAGAGTTTGTTTTCACAGTGTTCAGATGTAAAATTGTTCATTTTTCCATGCAGCAGAAAAGTGGTAGTGCAGACGTAGTGCTGGTGGATACCTAGCAAACCAACACTCTAAGGAGGAATTTAAAAGTGCTCTCTTTATGTAAATGTGCATTTATTAAATCCCTCAGAGCATTTTAGGTGTTTATTTTTCTACATGTGCCTTTTCAACCTGTAGAAAACAATCAGCCAGGCCTCAAAGTTCTGCACCGTCATGCTAACGGGTTTGCCTGAGAGTAACTACACCCACCAGGACGTCGCTAAGCTGGTGTGGAAACATTTCCCCAAACAGAATCTGCACACTCTGTTTTACAATGTGGTGGTTCTGCCGCTGCAGAGGAGGGTAAAAACATCACATCATAGTTATTTATTAGACGATCACATCTCCCTGCGTCGTAACTTTTCAGTTTCCTCCCTCTCTGCTGCAGGCCTTTGTGTTTTTCAGCAGCTGGGACGACTGCAGTGATTTTCTCATGAATCACATCGAAAATCCAGTTTCCGTTAAAGGCTCCCTGCTCAGTGTCCACCTGGTGTTGGAGGACATGCAGCCCGGATTCGGAGAGGTGCGAGTTCGTCCCACACACTGAGGGAAACGATCAGCGTTTCAATAGTTCTGCGTCTTTCATTACACTTTTTATTTCTCTGTGACTTTTTGTCTGATTCAGTTCGTTTTTAGAGCTCGTTTGCTAGTTTTCTTTAGTTCTTATAGGTTAAATCATTTTTATGAGGAGCAGCATTTGACTGGCACCTGTTGCAATAAGGAGTAAATACATTCATTTCAGGATAAATTAAAACAAACAAAATAATTTCCATTTTCATCATTTATTGTTTTTCCTCTTTTGTGTCTTTTTCTACCAAAAAACTGGGTAACAAAAGACTCCAGCCTGGTGTTTTGGTGTCGACTTGCTCTTTTTTAAGGACAGCTTTGTGTGTTTAGACGTCATAATTCATTTTGTTTGTTTCGAATATTTAAAATGTCTTCCAGTTCCAGTGTTATATCACTTAAAAACGACAATATTATGGTTTATATTACTAATTTATCGTCTAGCAAAATTTACCATGACAGGCCTAAAAAATTTTTTAAATTATTTTAACTTGTATTTTATATTAAAGATTAAAAAATGGATGCAATTATTGGGTAAATAATATATATATACATATATACATATTCTTGTATTCCCTTCAGGTTTTCTGAGGCGCCCCCTGGTGGCCCCAGTGTAAAAATCGCTGGTTGAAATCATTCTCACAACACTTGATAGATGTAACATTTGTAACGCAGATAAAGAACAAAAGTACCGTATTTTCCACACTGGATTATAAGGCGCACCTTCAACAAATGGCCTATTTTAAAACTCTTTTCATATATAAGGCGCACTGCATTATAAGACGCTTCAGTTTGGGTGGCCAATTTGTTCCATACTCTATTATTTCACACCCACATTTGTAAATAAGTGGTCCTGAGTACTTTATATAGTAGCTGCCCCAGTCATTGTTTCACTCACGGTGTTGTGATATTGTGCCCAACTGCTTTCTGGGTAACACAGACCAACCGACACGCTGCCGCCGCAGCCTCTGTCTCTCTTCCCCTGACTCCGCCCCTGGCTTAAAATGCATCATCAAACTTTATTAACAAACCAGCGTTCTGACAACATCCCAGCATGCACCGCACGCTTCTTCTTCTACGGGGAAAATGAAGTCGGCGGCTGCTTACCGTAGTTGCTAGATCTGTTGTGGCTCAATATTGGTCCATATATAAGACGCACCGGGTTATAAGCCGCACTGTCGGCTTTTGAGGAGATTTAAGGTTTTTAGGTGCCTTATAGTGCGGAAAATACGGTAACTGAATGATAACTCTTAGAATATTAATGAAGCTGAAAAATCAGCTTCATTCAAAAATCGGAGCAAAGGGAATTTTAAAAAAAATGAGTTTGATATGTTTTTGTTTCTCCTGCTTCTACCGAGCCGCGCTCATAAAACACAACCACCACTAATGGTCGCATCCATGGTTTGTCTGCAGGTGTCGATGTATCGATCTGTGATGAAGTGGAGCAACGCTGTGAGTGGTTTTGAACCGATCTGAGAGGAACCGGCAGCAGCTTCTCAACCTGCCTGTCTCCGTCTCTGCAGCACGTTTCCCGGCTCCAGCCTCTGGCGCGGCGGCTGCTCTGCGTGGAGATCTCTGAGCCGACAACCCGCCTCGTCCTCACGGTCATGACAGAAGTGGCGACCGCTGCCGCCTTCGTCAACTTCCTGCCGCTGGCCAACAGGGTGACGACCCAGACGCCCGCGCCGGTCCCACTCAGGGCCACCCGCGTCTGTTTGGCTCTGCTTATAGGGTTAATTAAGAACACGAACGTTTAGAGGACGTTTGGTTTGTTTGCTGAGACAGAAATTAAGAAACTAGATTGTTTTTATTTGGGTTTTAATCTAGCCTGTGGAGGCAGGACAGATTATTTGGGGAACAAGGCAAATCCATGTGGTAAATATGATAAAAATAAGTGATATAACGAAGCAAAAACAGACTAAAATAAGAAAAATGCAACTCTAATCAGATGGATTTTAGTCTGGATTTATCAGAACCAGAGGACCTGAGAGGTGTTGAAGGTTGCTATGACGACAGCAGATATTTAATGCATTGTGGTGCTAAACCGTTCAGTGATTTATAAACCAACAGTATTTTAAAGTCTATTCTCTGAGCTCCAGGGATCCAGTGAATGACTGTAGACTGATGTTCTCTAACTTCCTGGTTTTAGTCAGAACTCCAGCAGCAGCAGCATCTGGATCTGACTGATGTTTTTAGGCCGACCCGAGAAGAAACCGTTTCAGTAATCGGAGCAACTAAAGATGAACACAAAGACGAGTTTCTCTAGATCTCATGTGATCCTGGAGATGTTCTTCAGGTGATAGAAGTCCGACTTTGTAACCGTCTTTATGTGGCTCTGAAGGTTCAGGAGTTTTTTTGTTGACTCTAAATCGTTCCTCTTTAGGTCCAAAGATAATAACTTCAGTTTTGGCTTTGATTGATTTGTTCCATTTGCACCTAAATGGGTTCAAAGTCACCTGATGCATTGTAACGTAGAACAGGGCATCGTCTGCATAGTTATAACAGCTACTCTTGTTTGTAATGTGAGCCAGTAGATATTAAATAAGAGGGACCCCAGGATTGAACCTCGACCCCAGGATTGAACCTCCACATGTGCCGATGATTATCGTTTCCTCTTGTCTTCTGTCAGATTGTGATTGAAATGGCTGAACCAAGCGGTGTAACAGCAGCTGTCCTCCAAATCTCACTGAAAACCTCAGCAGGACACCACATGTGGTATGTGTGTGTGTGTGTGTGTGTGTGTTTTCAGCTGATCTGAGTGAACCCTGATGATGCCGAGCTTCTCGGTTCTGATCCGTCTCGTTTCTTATGTTTTTCCCTCCCAAACAGGAGCAAAGTCAAACGCGTTGAGCCGTGAGTATCTGATGTTCATCTGATTTCTATGAAATCAGTGAAAACTTCGCCAGTTTTTCGTTTCACGCTGAACGTTGTTCTAAAGTCGTCATTTAAAATCTGCTCGTAGTTTACAGTTAGAACGTCTCCCTCTAGTGTTCAGTGTTTGTAGTTGGAGTCGATGCTGGACCGTCTTCACCCAGTTTGGACCCACAGTTGGTGGAAAGGATGTGAAATATAAAATCTTAAGTGAAATTTAGGAATAAACGGACAAAGTGGAAAGTGTTGGGGACAGAATGTGGTGCAGGAGTTGCCAAAGAGAGCAAACCGAGTCCATGTTGTAAACTCTTAGTTACGTTTCGAATATGAACAACTGAAACCTTCATGGATCAGAGACTGTTTTTATTGGACATCACATTTAGCTCTGCCAACTTTGTCAATAATTCAGTTAATGTTTAAAAAAAAAACACAGTTTTGCAGGTGCGTTTTGTATTGAATAAATTTGTTCAGTCATTAAAACGTGCAGCACCATCATCGTCCCACCACTTCCTGTCGTCGCCTTCCGTCATTTCCTGCAGTAGTAACTTGTCGGTCATGAGACCATTTGATGCGAAAAAGTGTTTGTGGAAGAAACCACTATTAGTTTTTTTTTGTTTTTTTTAAATTGGTTCTTTTCCATTAATCCGATTTATTTTTGTAATCCCAACAATGTAAACGCCGAGGCGGCAGAGAGGAGAGGCTTTCGCTTTTCAGGGTTTTACCTGAAAATACGGTCTAGACCTAGTTTTTAATTTTTACGAAGCCGTTAAAAGAACCATTTTTAAAAATTAAACTTGTGCAAAATAAACACATCGAACCCGTTTCTGCTCTTTAAGTTTAAAGGGTCTGATTTGGCGTCTTCGAAAGTCAAGAGAGGTTGTGGTCGACCTCGAGTCCGATTCATCGACGGAACCGGCTGCTACATCGAAATCCAAACCAGACAAGAGAAACCTTTGTCCAGAACCAGAGCAGAATCTTCCTCCAAAGAGGAAGAAGCTGGAGCTGAGTGACCAATCCCAGATTCTCGACAGTAAAACTGAAGATGAAACGACCCACATAAAACGTCAGGAAGACCTTCAGGTCCTCGTGAGTCCAACTAGAGGTCAGAGCAACAAAGAGACTGAAGTCCATAAACCAGGAAGTCCCTCCAGGCTTCTGTCGGAAGACGTCAAACTTCACCAAACGATGGACTCAACGGAGGATCAGCCAGAAACTAACAAAGGAAACAAAGAACCAACCAGAACCAGCCCAAATAAAGACGAAGAAAAGGTTCACGAGACACAAAAGTTGAGTTTTCCTCAGCAAAGAGAAGCTGGAAGCGTTTCCCATCAGAAGGCGACTGAAGACGATGAAGAGGAGGAAACGAACGGGGAGGAAACGAGAAAGCTCCCAAAGCCGTCTGTGAACGTTCTCAGGAATCTGGATGAAGCGAAAGAGGACGACGATGTGAAGGAGGAAGAGTTGAGGGAAGGTTTACGGAGGGAAAACCTACAGGAAGAGAATGATGATGAAGAGCGAGAGGAAAACTCAGGTCTGGATTTTACCAATGTTTCCATTTTGTCACATTTCTACACTGGTAACGCATCTTAAAAGTGTGGCGTGCTTTTGTATTTGGCCTCTTGAATCAAATTAATGGTGCATCCTTAAAAGAAATTACATTAATTTATCACAAATTAAGGCATTCAAGGAAAACCAGCCCTGTTCTCTGAATGAAGCAAGAAAAACTTCCACCACAGAAAATGTGTCGATGACAAAAAGTGAGAAGTTAATCCAAAAATATTCAAACTGCGAACCCATAGAATTGACAGACAGTAATGACGAACACCGTCACTTTCTTCTTCGTCAGTCATCGGTAAATGAACTGATTTCGATTCCAGTCATTCATTTTTCTCTTGCAAGATTAAAATCCACAGATTTACGATGTTATCTGATGGTGTATGGGTTGCCGTTCATGACGAGTCTGAACCCTGGAGATATTTTGATAGAGAAAAAAGGCTAAATTTTATAATGCATCGTAGTTTTAGTATCAGAAATACATGCAGCTAATCTAACGCAGCCGAGGATTCCCACTGCTGCAGCCCCTCTCACCTCGACAACCTGCAGGTTCGCTTCAAAACCACCACGGTTTGAAAAGTGCTCCATATTTAAATCTGAAAAATTTGGAAAACAATACATTCACCCACAGTTGGGTAGTAAGTAGAAGTATTTCTACTTTTACTTCATTAAAATATCTATTTCCTCCCCCATGAATGAAAAACACGTTTTAACACAAGTTAAAGTTTCATAAGTTTTTATTGAAAGAAACTTATTTGGAAAAATGTTTTATTTTCTTTTCCTACTTGTACAAATTGTCATTTTATACCAGAGTGAAGTTGGCCACCCCATTTTCTTCAAATCGGACAAAATTGGTGTCAAACGTTTGTGCAGCGGATTTTTTTTTGTTTGTGCTGCTTTGGCTTTGAAGATATTAATGAAAGTGTAAAGGTCAAAAGGTCAACCAAACCCCAACTTTTATGAAATCCAACTTTCTTTATATCCTTAAAATGATAGCGGCACAAACGAATATTTTTCCTGCACAAATGTAGCACTAAGGTTTGACACCAATTTTGTTTGATTTCATTCCTTCAATCCTTAAAGGACCAAAATCTCCACTTTAGATATTAAGTGATTGATAATTTGATCAGTTAGTCAGACTGTCTCCTTCTTTGTTTTTCAGATTCACTACCAGAAACTTTTACATTAATCTGAGGATCGATGTGAAGGTAAATCTGATGTTTAAATTTACCAACTCAACATGAATCTAAACCCATTGGGTTTTTGTTTTTATTATTTTTTTTGCTGTAATTGTTTCCTTCATCTGCTGGGATGGAAGTTGACCGCAGATTAAAGTTTTTCCATTTCCTGTCAGATCAGAACCAATTCTGTTCACACTCCAAAAAGAGCAAAACATTATTTTTCCTCTTCCTAACTTTTAGTTGTTTTAAATGCATCTTTTTGTTTAAAATATAATTAAAACTGATGAAAAATTCACTTCTAAACCAATGGAGTGAACCTCCGTCTGATTTGTGGACATTTTTTTGGTAGAAAATAGACGTCAACATTTTTCAGAACATATATATTATTTTAGAACAAAAAAACTTCTAGCTCCACCGGCAGATTGTCTTAAGTGTGGGAAAAATTGGGAATGTTGGAACATTCTACATTCTTTTTTTTAATTATCTAGAGTTAATTGTAAGTTAGTATTTTACAAGATTTAGTGTAGTTGCATGTAGGAAATAAGCTCTACAAATTAAAGTATTTACAGAAAAATCATAGAGGGCATTTCCTTTATTAAACCAAACAGATCTGTTCATCACTGAAACCTTTTTCTCCATTTATTTTCAGTCAGAAATCCAACCCTGGGAGTTTCCTGACTGTTTCTGCTGGAGCTCCTGGTAATGTCTCTGAAAACGGGAACAGAAACGGGTCAAAGCGAGGCAGCCGGCGCCAACGTCATGTTTTCTACGTCTCGTTTACCTGCAGGTTGGCGTAGTGGGTCCTGCTGCAGCAGTGCAGGTCTTTATCGGCGTCTTCGTTGAGGTACAAAACCGAGCAAAGGTTACAAAAATACGCCAGTTTCTGGACCGTAAACTCCTGACCTGAATCAGCAAGAAAAAAAAAACATTAAAATATTCAAAATGAAAACTCACAGCCTAATGTTATTGTTTATGCTGAGGCGGTTTTTGCTAAAAACAGATTTCCACTGTCAGTTGGGGTCAAACCGACCTCAGCACTTCCAGCAGAGGAAACGGACATATGAATGAAGCCGTGTCTGAATTCAGGGTCTGCGTCCTTCGAAGGACGGGAATAAACCAAGACCGGAAGAGAAATACCTGTGGATCCGGACAGGTGTAGCCTTCACCAACTGGCCCCGCCCCCACATCAGCGTAACTCATGTTGCCAAGCAACCGTGACAGCGTGAAGCAGAGAGCAGAGAAGAAAAAAAAACCAACGGTGCCAAAGTTTGTTTTTCAGTCATTTATTACTGATTTCTATATTATTCTTCACCTTTTATAGTAAAGATAGGTCATTAGGATTAAATAAACCTGTTATGTTTGAAGGCTTAACTTTAATTAATCAATCAAACCGATGTGCTCTGCTTTGAAATACTTTATGAATCAAACATTTTTCAACCAAACCCGTCTGAATAATATCCATGTTTAACTCATTGGGGAAACTAGCGGGAGATTTTATAACAATTTGCCCAGAGTTGGGCGTTTTCTCTCTGTGAACCGAACCTGGAGCTCCGGCCAGCTGGATGCTAACGCTGGATGCTAACGCTGGATGCTAACGCAGCCGTAGCAGGCAGGTCCGAAAATGTCGGAGCAATATTGCAATTAGGTGATGTATTGATTAACCGAGCAGATATTTGAGATTTACACACTTACATTCTCGCCTAAAAACATTGTACCAACTAACGTTGTGTCATTTAAAGTGTTATAAAGCTAAATAATTTGTCGCTATTCACCACCATTGACGCTCTGCCCGAACGCCCATTTGGAACCCGCAATGAATTATGGGATATCGTAGGCCGTGAAGGATCCACCGGATCCATCCTTCAAATCTGGGGAAAAGAAGGACGCATTTGAAGGAGTCTTTGAATGCGGACAGGCTTTGTCGCCACGCTATGACGTAATCGGCCTCCAAATCCGTCCTTCGACGGACGCAGACCCTGAATTCGGACACAGCTTGAGGCTCGTTCTCACCTAGCGGTCGCTCGGGGTCAAATGGAGGCAGACTGATGTTGGCAGCCACAGGTGGAGACTGGGACCGACATCTCTTGGCTCCAGGTCCGAGCGGCTCGCTCCGCTGGCTGCCAACAACTGCAGAAGAAGAAGAAGAGATTAAAGTCCTGGTGCTTTCGTGGTCCGTTCCCGTTCTCTGGCAGTCTGTAGCAAACGTCTCGTCTAACCGAGGAACAACAACAACCGTCTGGTTTTACTTGGAACATTTTTCGCTTCATAAATGCTGGAAATATTTAACGTACAGAACAAAGTAATTTATTTGGACCTTTACTTTTTACTAAAGTCTTATTGAAGGGCAATTTTGTTGAGACCAAGCCTGGAGCAATAAATACATTTTAAAGTTTATTGATCTTCGAGTGTTTTTGCCATTATATTACCTGAAGATCATCTAAAACAATGTTTATCGCAACAAGTTCTGGGACAATTTATTGTCCAGGAAGATCAATTATCATGACAGGACCAGTTGAGAATCCATAAGTGTATAGACTTTGGTTTAACCCTTCTTTACCGGAAGTGTCGGCGCTGACACATCTAGATTTGCAGTACCGTAATTCCGCCACACGTAGCGCTATCTGAAAAATCCCAACGGTTTCTGAAAGGGGAGGCGTTGCACTTTCCAGCAAGTATCGGGTTAATACGGAAATGTCGCAGCTGCAGCGAGTGTAATTAATCTGGGGTGGGGGGGGCACTCGGTTAATAGACGGTATATTTCGGAAATAACTTGCTGGATATTGAAAGTTCCGGTTGTTATGGATACATGGGTAAGTAAATCATCTCACAGGACATTTAAAGAACTACTTACAATTAAAATAAGGAAGATTTATTTAGGCAGACGTTCAAAAATCCGGCGTTAAAGGGTTAAAAATTTAAGAAATTCCAGGGCTAAATGTTGGTCAGGGGCCCCCAAACCTTTTCCTGTGAGGGTCACATAACGTTTCCCTTCTCTGCTGGGGGCCGCAGTCAGTTTGCAACAGAAAAAGTGGGACGATTGCAGGAGTGTCTAAATGTAAAAATGTATTGTTTTCCAGAAAGCACAATCAAATAACATTCTCTGGGTTCTTCACAGAATAAATCCAGGAAGTGACACTATTTATGAAATAAATACCGTCTTTTCCAGACTATAAGCCTCAGATTTCTCTGCCGCTCCAGGTTTTCCACAACAATGCAGCAGCAGCAGAGGAGGGTGGACAGCCAACATCTGAGTCATAACAGGTCGACTGAATATCAGATTTATTACGGATGAAAAATAAAAAGTTACCAAGTTTAGATTTAACTGAACTGATTACGGTAGTTTACAAACGGTAACTGTAACAGTGCTTCATGTGCTAAATGAAAATGGGCGCTTTCTTCCTCTTTAGATTTCAACGGCAGCTTGCATCCATTATTGTTGCACTACTGCCATCTACTGGATCCTAATATCTAAACCTCAAATTATCATAATGATCCCAGTATTATTTTAAAAAAACTGTTAGATCTTCTTTTTCCCCTCAATGCTGTTTAACTGATCAACAACATTCTCAAATTTCCATTCCCTATTAAAACCTAATTCCCTATTAATGGCCGCTTTCTTCTTTTATTTCCAATTTGACTTCCAATGATTACCTCCTGCTAAAGAGCCCCCTGGTGGTAGAAGAAAAACCCACATAGTAGTCCAGAAAATAAAGTATATGGAAAAAAATGTGGTGGCGGGCTGGATCCGGCCCACGGGCCGTAGTTTGAGGACCCCGCTGTTGTGGAATTATTATATCAGTAGAAAACGGTCAAACGACAGTATTATAATTTATCGTCCAGTAAAACATTTTTTTTTTATGGAAACTTTGATTTTTCACCTTTTGTTTGAGCCAAGCTGGATTCTTTCTTCTTCTCCTCCTCCAAACATTCAATGTGTGGCTTCTGGTCACCAGAACCGCCGTCCGTTTCCTCCGGATCCTTTTGGATCTCAGGCCGAACGTGCCTGAACCAGCAGAAAGCGACTCCTTCTCTTCTTCTTCTAATTCTGGTTCAGCACTGACCTTTTGACCTCTGGTGGATTTTCTCACTTTGAAAGAAAACATTCAGTTATTTTTCTGGATGTGTCCAAATCTCTCCGTTTAAACATTTCATCGGTACCAGGAGTTGTCTTTGCTTTCTTTCTGGGTCGGCCTCTGGTTCTGGGAGCTTTTACTTCCTTTATTTCTTCTTCTGCTGTTACAACGTTCACAGTCTCATCTGAAACAACAAATCAAAGTTTCAACCTGGCAACAGCACTAAAACCGATTATTTTCCCTTCTCAAACTGATCTGTTTCAGTCCAGCATAAAAAAAATCCAACAAAAAACTGGAAATTAGTCAAAATAAAGTTTGATTTTTGAGTCAAATCCCTTCAGAAGGGAATCTAAATGCAGAGTTTGTATATTTGTCTCCAAAAACAAACTGAAAAAGAGTTTTAACTCACTATTATACATCATGTTTGTGATGGTATTCTGCAGCACAGACAAGGTAAAATAAAATAAAGCTAAATTTTATGCTGTTAAATGTTTCCCACGCCTTATACAGCCAACTGGTCCAAAAACCAAACAAAAGAAATCTGCCAATTACAATAACTAACATAATAAAACATAAGCTAAGCTTTGTTTTAATTACACAGCTCAATAAGTGATAATAAATCGTGTTGAGGTAAAACACCTTCCTGCTCAAATTCAATACTTAAACATACAAAGAAAGCAACAAAAAATATCTAAAAAAATGTTCTCTACATTTTCTGGCATTTAGAATATAGAAATAATTTTAACAGACTTTAAAAAATTGTCTACCTCTTTAGATGTTTGAAAATATCAGGTTAAAAGCCTAAATCTGGAAAATGTTATTTACTTCTGAACTCAAACGCTGGACTGAACCTAATGACAAAACTCTGCAGGTTGAATTTTACAAACTTTTAAAATCTTGAGAAAAATTAATTGAAATTCAATTATTTCCATCCAGACCCAGTAAATAAACGATCTGTTGTTGAAAACATGAACCTGGAAACATCCAGACAAACCGACCTGTGCTGCTGCCTTCATGTTTCCTCTTTGCAGATTTTGGGGTTTCATCTGGTTTAATCTCAGCCACATTTCCATCCAACAAGACCTAAAAAAAATGATTATTTAGCCAAATCCTTGATGGAAACACCAATATTAAGCCACTAATACATTATCATGTTCACCTCCGACATGAGGCAGCCATCTTTGCCCTCCATCTTGTCCTCCCGAGGGTCAGGATTGGTTTTAGTCTCAGGTTCCGGTGTCATTTTTTTTGGTCCTGAAGGTTCATCATCTGAATTACAGTTGAGCTGATCCAGACTCTGTTCCTCTGAAACGTCCCGTTTTGTTCCATCATGATCAGCATTTGTTAAATCACCAGCTAAGACTTCCTGTTTGGACTCTTCTGCACCAGCTAATGCTACCTTAGCGTCGCTAACACCAGCTAAAGTCAAACTCTGATCCTTTATGACTTCCTGTTTGGACTCTTTCGGACCAGCTAATGTTACTTTCGCATCAGCTAACAAAGTCAAACTCTGCTGCGCTAAGACTTCCTGTTTGGACTCTTCCATACTAGCTAATGCTACGTTAGCATCTTTCATATGATCAGCTGCCTCAGTCAGACTCTTTTCTTCGGCAGCAGGTAAATTCTCAACATCATCATCAGCAAACTGAGACAAAAACTCCTTTAAAATCTTTATTTTGGATCTTTCCTCATCAGATAAATCTTCATTAGTGACATTTACATCTTCGGCTAACTGAGTCAGACTTCCTCCTCTTAAGATGTGTCCTTCTGACCTTTCAGCAGCAGATGAATCCACACAAACTTCTGTTACTTCATCAGGCAATTGAGTCAGACTCTGTTCCTTCAAAACTTCTTGTTTTGTTTCTTCTGCATCAGGTAAGTCAAGTGCAGCAACGCCACCAGCTAACGGAGTGAGACTCTGTTCTTCTATGACTTCCTGTTTGGACCCTCCTGCACCAGATGACGCTACTTTAGCATCTTTCACATCATTAGCAGCCTCACTCAGACTCCTTTCCTCCAAGACTTCCTGTTCGGACTCTCCTGCACTGGATTTTGCTAATTTAGCATCGCTAACATCACCAGCTAACAGACTCAGACTCTGCTGGTCCAACACTTCCTGTTTGATCTCCTCTCCACCAGATAATGCTACTTTAGCATCGCTAACACCAGCTAAAGTCAGACTTGGTTTCTCAAGGACTTCCTGTTTGAAATCTTCTGTTGCAACTAAAGCTACATTGTTAGCATCTGTCACGTCATTAGCAGCCTCAGTCAGACTCTGTTCTTCCAAGACTTCCTGTTTGGACCCATTAGGACCAGCTAACGCTACTTCAGCATTGCTAACACCAGCTAACAGACTCTGCTCCTCTGTGGAACCAGTTGCTACTGCATCTTCTCTTTCAGCTTCAACTTCATCCTTTGCTCCACTTCTTTCTTCTTCGCTCATCAGCTCCTGAACTTGATCATCAACAGAAGCTACAACTTGAAGCTGAGGCTCCTCCTGCTCCTCGTTTCTTGCCATCTCCACCGTTTTCTCTCCTTCTTCCTTACTAACGGTTGAGTTTGTATCATCAGTAGGTTCCTCTGCAGGACCTTCTTCATCGGCTACTGGACTGGAGAGACTCTGCTTCTTTAAGGCGGCCATTTGTTTCTTCGTTGCTCTGGTGTTTTTCTTTGGTTTTCCTCTTCTTGCTTTCCGTTGTGCCGCTGGTTGATCTTCCTCAGCCTCTTGCGCCTCTTCAGCATCTTTCGCATTATTAGCAGCCTCAGTTGGACTCGGTTCCTCCAGTTCTTCCTGTCTGGACCCTTTTACGCCAGATGCCGTTACTTCAGCATCGCTAACGCCTCCAGCTAACTGACTCCGTTCCTCTGAGGCCAGCGGTTCTCCAGACGGTATCGTGTCGTCTCCTTCCTTTTTGATGATTTCATCCTTTGCTTCACTTCTTTCTACTTCGCTCATCATCGTCATCTCCTGACCTCGACCATCTATAGAAGCTGCAGCTTCCTCATTTCTGGCTGAGGTTGTCCCATCGTTAAGTTCTTCTTCATTGAGATTCTGCTTCTTCAAGTCGGCCATTTGTTTTTTAGCTGCTCTCGTGTTTTTCTTCGATCTTCCTCTCCTTGCTTTCCATTGTACCACTGGTTGATCTTCCTCTTCTTTTACATCATGAACAGCCTCGGTTGGACTCGGTTCCTCCAGTACTTCCTGTTTGGACCCTTCAGCATCGCCTCCAGCTAACTGAGTTGGACTCTGTTCCTCTGAGGCCACTGGTTCTCCAGACGGTATCATGTCATCCTTTTTGATGATTTCATCTTTCGCTTCACTTCTTTCTTCTTCGGTCATCTCCACGTCTTCTTTCAAAGCCGTTGAGTTTGCTTCGTCAAGCTCTTCTTTGACAGTTTGGTCAAGACTCTCCTCCTTCAAGGCGGCCATTTGTTTTTTAGTTGCTCTCGTGTTTTTCTTTGGTCTTCCTCTCATCGGTTTCTCTTGAACCGCTGGTTGATCTTCCTCAGCAGCGTCTGGTGTCACATTAGTAGCTTCCTCTGTCTCTTGTGCGTCTTCTTGTCCTTTTTGCTGCTCTTTGCTCTCGTCATGTATCTCCTAGCTGTTGTCTCCTGCTTCTTCTGAGGTTTTTCCTTCTCCTCAGCTTTAGATGCTTTGCTCCTTGTGCTCCTTCTGGGCTTTTCCTCTGGCGGAGTTGAAGTATCGTCTGGTTTTTCTTTCAGTTCCTCGTCTAGTTTTGGACCTTCAGATTCAGTTACGGGCTGATCATCAGTTAAAGTCACTTCCTCTGAGAGTTCTGCTTCAGGAAACACGTTGGAAGAGTCTTTCTCGTCGTGAATTGGGCCAGAACCTTCATGCTGATCTCTACTTGATGCTTCTTCTACCAGAACCTCTGAAGTTACAGTCTTTGACTCATCGGTTTTCATTGACACCTGCTGGTCCGTCTGTGCCACTGCACCCTCCGTGGGTTCATCTTCCTCTTGAGGAATCTCTTGAGCAGCAGTTTCTTGTTTCTCGCCATCCTTTGGAATTTCTCCACTCGGTTCAGTCTTCTTGGACTTGGAACCAGCAGCTCCTTCTTCTGGTTTTGGAGGAAAATGGTGTTAAAACGTTTCCAGAAACAAAAACCTACTTATTTTTTAAGCGTTTTACCTTTTGGAGGTTTGGGTTTCGGCCTCACTTGTCGTTCAGCCTTAACAGATTGCAAATGTGTCTCGAGGTCAATGGGAAGGTTTCCAGTCAGCTGCAGTCGCTGTTGTAGAGTCGCCAACCTGAAATGAAGGAAGAAACAAGTTTGATTTTCAGTGTTTTTGGTTCAAATATCTCAGTTCAAGTGTAGGAAGATATTTGGACTTAAACTTCACAGAAACACTCGGTAAGATTTTGTGTTTTTGCAGTGAAACACGGTTAGTGATTTATGGCAGCAGCAGAAAGAAGTGGTGGCAAATCAGGTAGGGCAAGCAATCTTAGTATTTATTCAGTGTCGTTGCCATTTTGGCAAAACTTGGTAGTTTAACCCTTCTTGGATACATGGGTAAGTATATAATCTCACAGGACATTTAAAGAACTACGGACAATTAAAATGAGGAAGATTTATATAGGCAGACGTTCAAAAATCCAGCGTTAAAGGGTTAATTACCTTTAAAAAGGTCAATTAATGTTTGCTTGGATAATTTGTGGGAGAAGTGGAGAACTTACGGTTCGATGCGCCCAACTTTTGTCCTACAAAAAGACAGGAGAAATTTATAAAATTAAATCAACGGCATCGGGAAACGTTTTCTCAACTTCTGATCAGAAAAACAAACCAGTTTTCATCTTCAGTTAATTCGTCCAGGAAGAAAACTTTCTCCACCACTCGGGCGACGGCAGCAGAGTCGGACATCTCAACGTAGATCTGAGGAAAGAAACAGAATCGAGACAATTAGTGAAATAATCTGTGGGGTTGTTTTTACATATTAAACATGAATCTGAATGTTTATATTTATTTAAGGAATAAACTCCTGAAAACCCAGTTTCTCATTTTAAATGCTTCTTTTTCACTCTTGTTGTGTAGAAGAATATAATTATGTTAATAGTTATGCTAATTCACATTAAAATATGTTTTACTGAAAAGGAATGTATTTTGTCTAATGTGCTGGGTCAATCTGACCCAGTAAGTTGTTGTGCAAGAAATGATTGAGTGCCAAACTGGAAAATAACCTTTGTTTGGACTAACAAATTGACTAATGGTCCTCTGAGGTCCGGCCCAGAATTCTCAGAACCTCCAACACACAAAACGTAAAGATGGAGCCAGAAGCAAGATTCAGGACGCCATTGGTCAGACGCTTTCCAATACACAACAGCAGACTGAAACGGTACAAATCGAAGTCAGGAATAGAAAGTAAGACATTTTGGATTCTGAGGCGATGAAAATGAGATGATGAAAACGTAATGTGAGATGCCGCAGATGTGCACTAAATGTCTTCCTGGTTTTCTGTGAGTCAGAGAGAATGGAGTTTTGTGTATCGTCTCTTAATTCATGAGTTCAGCACCTTTGAATTCCTCCATAGTTGCTAATCTGATTTTTTTAATCAACCTTTTAATTCGGTTGTTCCTCCATTTTATCCCCAGTTACACCTTAAAGTGCGTTTATTTCAGTGTTCTGTGTTTCGGCGTCGTACCCTGTTGGCGAGATGCAGGAAGTTGACGAAGGGCGTGATGGACGCCACCACCTTCATGACCACAGTGACGACATCTGGAGACGCGTCGAAGGTTTCCACGGACAGCAGCCGCTCCTCCAGAGGGTCCGAGTCGGGAACCGGCTGAGAAACGGAACCACCGGAACCTCAGGACGGATCCAATAGAACCAGAGTGTAAACCAGTCGGTTCTTACCCTGTTACTCCATTTCATCACGTTTTTGTACAACATCTCCTGCAGAAAGACGACAAAACACACGTCTAATTAACAAATCGCTTGATTTTGGAAACAACTTAAAAACATTCTAAATGGTTCTCAGAGCGAAAAGATGGAAAAAATAAACACATTCCAAGTTAAATTGTGATTTAAAAAGTTATTTTAATTTCCCTGTAGAATTAAAGTATTACTGAATTTGAATTAATATAAAGAAATAAATGTTAAAAGTGCTGCTTGCCTCGCTGGCGCCGTGATGCTCCATGTTCAGGGCGAGAAACGCTCCGAGTTCGCAGTCGTTGATGCTCAAAACTTTATTCACATGATCTTTGATAAAACGGTCGCATGTCGGCCAGTCGCTGAAATAAACAAAGGCCTGAAGGAGAAAGAGAGAGAGACGGTTCTTCATTACAAATCCATGTGTCATAATGAAGAGTTTAACTCCTGGTAAAAGAAAAGACCAGAAAAGATTGAACGCTGAAAAGAATTTTACAGAAATCTGATGGCTGGAAAACCTGAATAAACCATAAAAATCTGTTGTTGAGCTCAGATCTAT
This sequence comes from Poecilia picta, assembly GCA_033032245.1. Lineage (NCBI taxonomy): Eukaryota > Metazoa > Chordata > Actinopteri > Cyprinodontiformes > Poeciliidae > Poecilia > Poecilia picta. The sequence goes on along the minus strand of CM065370.1, from coordinate 21,502,162 downwards.
TCACTCGATAATTTAGCAGCAGTTGCTTTTTTTATTGGCTAAAATACTTAATTAACAGCAATTAACTTGCTTAAAAAATAAAACATGGTGTCAAGCAAAAACATTTGTTTGTGCCGGAAAGTTATAACAGCACAACTGTCTGGTTAACCTTTGACCTCTGAAAACATTTATCAATATTTTTAAAATGATAGCGGCACAAAATGTTTGGCACCGACTTCGTTTAGTTTGACTGAAGCTGGGTGACAGCCCCTCCCTTCACTTCCTGCTTTCACAATCATCCCAGCCTCATAAAATAAATCCTAATCTCAGACGTTCCCAGATTCCCGGCCGGCTGTCGGCTCCTCACCCTCCTCTGCAGAGGCAGGACGACCACGTTGGAGCAGAGCGTCCTGAGCGTCTTCTCTGGGAAGTACGGCCAGGCCAGGTGGGCCACGTCCTCCTGCCTGTAGCCGCCGGCGGGCAGGTTGGTCAGCATGACGGCGCAGGACGCCGCGCTCCAACCCTCCACTTCCTGCACAGACAGGAAGTTACAAACATGGGAGCATGTTCTTTGGCCAGAATACCTCAATATGTTTCCGTTGGCTACAGAAGAGGAAAAAAACTCTATCATGAAATAAAGTCAGAATTCTTGTAAAATTCCTCGGCTGCTTTTTGCTCCTTCTCTGTTACAAGAGGAAGAAAAAGGAACATTTATGACTGAAACTTCATGAAAAAAGTCAGAATTATGAGACTAAAGTCAGAATAAATTGTTTTGGTGGCCTTAATCATCTTCTGCGTGTAAATTTAGTTTTTTGTAATAATAAAAATTCAATAATTTTTTTTTTATTTTGTGTTTTTCCCTTTTAAAATGGAACACAGAGTAAAGAGCATGTGTCCAAACTTCTGTGGTAAAAAAACAACAACAACAAACCAGCTCACCGTAAAGCAGGAAACTTTTTTAAGTTTGATATAATCTGAGGAGAAAAAGAGAAAACGTAAATAAATGAACCCAGTTGCCTTTGGTTAGCGGCATTCTGGGTAAGAAAACTGCGTCTCTTACTCGGGACGTCGTACCACGGAGACGATGTTGGGAAAATAAACGGGTCGGTTTTCATGGTGATCCAAAACGGCGGCTTGGTGTTTGGTGGGAGGTTATATTTCCCTGTTTGGGGGAGGAGAAAATATTAACAACAATAAAACTGAAAGGCTAAAATGTTTGGGTGGAAAACAGCAGACAGAGGACATTTGTAACTAAAAGGGTCCAAAAACCTTCAGTACAGGACGGTGGCCCACAGGTTCAAATGCGCAGCAACAGCAAAAACATGCAAACAAACAAAAAAAAAAGACACGGCACAAATGAAATGCAGCAAACATAAAAATAGACGCAAACAAAAAAGAGATGCAAACAAATGAAATGCAGGAAACAAAAATAGACGCAAACAAAAAGAGATGCAAACAAATGAAATGCAGCAAACATAAAAATAGACGCAAACAAAAAAGAGATGCAAACAAATAAAATGCAGCAAACATAAAAATAGACGCAAACAAAAAAGAGATGCAAACAAATAAAATGCAGCAAGGTTTAGCTTTCTGCATTTCAAACCCATTTGCTCAGGAATAAATTAAATACATTAGTGAACCAAACATTTAACAGCTATTACCTGGCTGTGTTTGTGTTCCACCTCCACTCATAGGGTAAAACTAGCGGGAGTTTTTCTAACGATTTGCTGGGAGACCTGGGTTCTCTGACAGCTGGTTGTTAATGCAGCGGGAGCAGACATCTCCGAAAACGTCAGAGCAATATTGTCATTAAGTGATTTATTGATGAACCGAGCAGATATTTGAGATCTATACATCAACATTCTCACCTAAAGACATTGTAAAAAATCATTTTGTGTAATTTTAAGTGCAATACAGCACTTCTGGAGCACTTCCGGTTTTCAGCATTTTTGTTTGCATCTTTTCTTTTGTTTGCTGCATTTCATTTGTCTGCATGTCTTTTTTAGTTTGCTGCATTTTACTTGCGTCTATTTTTATGCGTGTCTTTTTTTTGTTTGCATGTTTTACCTGGTGCTCCGCATTTGCGCCCGTCGACCACCGTAGTACAGGAAGTTGTACCTCGTGAATCGCAGAAGACATCCGGCGCCTTCATCCTGAGCAGCTGGTGAGAGCGACCGGCTTCCTGTCTGCTGTACCAGAGGCCCAGCAGGTCCGCGTCGCCGACCGACCCAAACTCCACAAACACCTGGAGACACAAACCAAAGAGTCCGGCTGGAGCTCAGGGGGATGCAGGACACGGACCAGCCCACGGAGCAGGTGCGTCGGTACCTTGTTGAGAAGCGGCAGGAAGTTCTTCACTGCAAACTCGTTGATGAGAAACTCTCTGAGCTCCTGGGTTTCGCCGTGAGGGACGTGGTGGAAGAAGACAGTTCTGGACCCATCGTCTGTGACGTTCTGGTTGGAGGAAAGCAGCAAACGTTTAACCCAGACGATCGACCCAGTCTGTCAGCAATGCTACATGAAAACAGCCGAGTTAGATGGAATTTGACTGATTTGGTCAATCGGAGCCTCTGGAGGCTTGAATCGTCAAAATACACAAGGAAATCCAGGGAAGTGACTGGAATGCTTCAGAAAAAGGCCCCAAAGTAAAAGAAATATCAAAAAGGACCTTGTGTAGATGGAGCTGAACAATAAATCAATAAATAGATCCATTGAATATTCAACATTATTCACTGAACTTTGATCCAGAACCAAAACAGGCAGAGGAAAAGCTTCACTAAATGTCTCAAAGCCAGAGAAGAAGTGCTGAAATCAACTGACTCTCTCCTTGGTTACCTAGCAACGCCTTGTAGAGCAACTCCCGGTTACCTAGCAACAACATGTTAAGTAACAGGCGCAGCAGCAGCTTAAGGTTTTGCTCATAACTGGTTAAAAATAAGAACAGAGAAGAGAAAAAAAACTGGATAAAATGAGTTTGGCAATATTTTAGATGACTCAAAGAAACTGATCTAGGAGTTAAGTTCTCACTTCTTCCTACCCCATTTTGACCATGATATGTTAACTGAGACAAAACCTGTATCTTTTTTTTATGCACTTCTTGTTACTGTGCACTATCTTATTTTTATACTTGTATCATGTTCGAATAAAATTTCAAATTTCATTAATAATTATTGATATGAACAGATATGAGACCATATCGTGACGCGTTCGTCTGGGATGTTAAAAATAAAATCTCAGATTTAAGATGTATTCCTTCTTTTAATGTTTTGCTATTTTTCATGCGAGTTCTCATAAAATTGCTACTTTATTCTCCTAATATTACGTCTGTGTTCTTGCGATTTTACTCTCTTATTTCTAAAAATAATCAACCACAGCCGGTTAAAAAGCGAGCGTTTCGACAGAACCATTTGAATCCCTGATCTGCAAACATCACTGGAACCTCAAGGTTCTCTGAGGTTTCAATGCTTTCCAATGATGCGTAACATTTAAAGAACAACACTGACGGGCCGCAGGCGAAGTGTGTGTGGCTGTGTGTGTGGCTGTGTGTCCACTCACACAGTGGAGCCGTTTCATCAGAGCCGAATAAAACTGGAACTGGAACAGAAACAATAACATGAGCAGACAACTAGTTGTAAACAATAAAACTGAAATGAGAAGCAACAAAAATAACTTTGACTTTAGTTAATGTTACGGGTCAGTAGGTCGCCAGGATGGAGAACGTCTTCTTTCACTTTTATAGATCAGCAACAGTTAAAAATAAATGTTAAAAACTAAAAGCACCGTCAGTCGTTTGGTTTCAGTGAACAACAGAAACTCTGTAAACACAAACTACTCTGTTAAATTCAATGTTTTTAACTCACATGTCTTTGAAACTGTGGAATTATTTGTTAGTATAACCTAGAAACAACATGAACTTGATCACAGAAGCTAACCTGTTGGCGTTTATTAACGTAAATGATTTAAATAAAAGCATGAAGATCTGATGCTTACAGGCCTAATTGGGAAGCTGCTACGAACAGGCCTGATGCAGATCTGCTGCCCCCTAAAGGCAACGCCGCCACACGTCTCCGTCAGGAGGTTACGAAGGTCTTCGCCGCTCGGCATGATGCCCAAAGCCTGACGGGAAAATTAAACGACAACATCAGGATTTATAATTAAATAGAAGCAGGTCAAAATGCATCAACACCACGAAGCTAATAGACATAAAACAATGACGGAGTTTGGCTACATCGAGGCTCAGTGCAGTAAAAAAGACACGGAGGATCAGACAGCAGGTAAAGCAGCACAGCTACAAACACTCACCGGATTAGCATGACGGTCAGAAAGATAAACTAATAACCTGGAAAATGATTTAAGTCTTGGAGCTGCGATGTAAGACGCTGGTCCTGCTGTTGAACCGCTGCTCCGCTACAGGTAGTAATATTTAATATGTAGTAATATTTAATATTTAGTAATATTTGACACGGAGCCGCTTCTGCTCCACCTGGTAGCGACTCTCACACCAACCTGTTTAAAGCTGCAGCATCTAACCTAAAAAATACATTTTACATACGTATTAAAACTTTCTCTGTCCTAACATGAGACAAATAATCTCTAAAAAATAATCAATCTCCTCCTGTTACTCCGCTCAGTCAGAAACAGCCAATCAGAACTAGCAGTAACCAGCTAGTCGCTATGCTAACAGGAAGTTTTCATTCAGTAACTCTGGATTGTTTATTGTAATGGATCCTGTTTTTGCCTTTGAATGTTAAGTTTTATACTTGAATTTTTTGTCAATGTTGAGAGGTTTTATTTTGGCTCTTTGCATTATTTAGCCTCTTCAGAGCCTCACATGTTATCAGTCTGTTAAAGATAGTATTATTGATAGCAGTTCAATTTGCACAATGCCTGTTTAGTTTAGTTTTCTTCTTGGAAAAGTTATTAAAAACAAGTTTTTGTATAAATTAAGGTGAATTCATGGTTCCTTTTTCTACATAATGTAACAGTAGTGTTTATGATAAAAAATAATAATTATGTGATCGGTATCGGTGATCGGTATCGGCCCTCTGGGGTGATTGGTATAGGCAGAAAAAAACCTGATCGGCACATCTCTAGTTGAAACATTTTCAGGGTTTGAAAACTTAGGTTAGATCATAAAGCACCTCAACAAACTCTTGCATTTAAGTGTGAAAAGTAAGAAATATAAGAAACCGACAGCTCACCAGGCCGGACTGGGGAAGGCAGTAAATGGTGTCGACTTTGTGTTTGAACCCAAACAGAGTGAGCTGCTCGGTCAGCTCCTCCTCCGTGTAGCTGCAGGCTTGGACATCTGGGAGGTTGCTGATCAGAAACGCCTCAGGAAACTAAAGGAGAAGAAGACAGCTGAGCTCAAACAAAATCTATCAAACCGCGTGGAAAACGGCGGCGACTCACTTCCGTCATCGATTTTACTTCTTCGTCTGTAAAACACTCTGAAAGCAAAAGAGAACAGGAGGTAAAGCTGCAGGTTTCGATTCAGAAGCAACAACAAAACAACACTCTGCGTTCCTTACTGAAGGTTTCTGTCGGCAGCAGCGACTTCAGCCGATCTCCCACCGTCAGGGAGGTTTCCGGGTCCAGCTGATAATCGTCACCTGGATCCACTTCAGCTGGTTCCGACTCCAGCTTCGCCTCAGAGTCTGAAAGAGGCGACAGCAACGAGTCCCGATCAGTAACATCTCCTACGTTACAGCCCCATAAAGAAATTACTGAAATGACAGTAAAATCCACCAGACTGTTATTGGTTCGTTATTTGTTTACGATGTTTAAATTAAATTAGTTTTTCTGAGCTAAAATGCCAAACAGAAGATCAAGACACATGCAGGGATTTATACCAGCAACATGAAGTTACCAAAAGAGACCATAGAGTTATTTAAATTAGCCATTTTCCTACATTTTCCCACAAATAACTGGTGATCCGCTCAGCAGGTTTTCCAGAATATCTTGGCATCAAAACCAAATTTTAAAATTTTGGTTAAATTTGCACGAATCAAGAAGCCAAACAGCTGAGCCACCATCATGTTTGCACCATATTACGTATAAAGCAGCTATAATAACCATAAATATAATCATGTATGAGGCTTGTTTCATTAACTTCAGTAACTGAAAACAATTTATATTGAAAACACTAAAAGTTTAGTGTAAATTTAGACACAGTCAGCTGAAGACATTAATTGATTATTGCTTGTTTTCAAATAAAATAGACCGTTTTAGGTATTAATATTGCTTTAATGGCTGATAAGCAATAATTACTGATATTATAAAACATTCCACTAATGTTTCAACACCTTTGGTAAAAAAACAAACACATAAAAATAAATATCAGTCCAGATTTATCAAACCGATACGTTAAAAAATGACTAATAACAGCAACAATGGAGCGTTGAACAGAAATATGAGTGTAAAATATTTACCTTCTTCTGCATCTTGACGTTCTTCTTGTGCAGAAACGTCTCCCTGATCGGTTTCAGGTTCTACGGCTTCGGGCTCTTCAGGAGCTGCTGCAGGTGTTTTGGTTTTACTCCCCGATCCGTCTCCCTCCGTTTTGAGTTTCTTTGCAGCTGAAGACGTTTCTGCTGTAGCCGCTTCGTCTACAGGCCAACTGAGTCAGCAGAGAAAACGGTTTAAAGTTCAACGAGAAGAAACGGAAAGAATCAAAACAATTATTAAAATATAACTCACCATTTCTTCTGTTGTTTAGCGGGAGTGGAACCAGGAGGTATGAAAACACAGTCCTGTGAATGCATAACTGTTTTAACAACATTTCAGATATAAATTCAGTTTTTATTCACTTGGAGTTTGTGGCGTTTCTTGAACATTTTCAGCATTTCGTGAAGAATAAATTAAAACACTATGACTTTGGACTCACGTCAGTGACGACGGTGATGATGCCTCCTTTAAAGGTGAAGCTCTCCATGCTGCGAAGAACCTCTGCATCCTCTACCTCCTGGAAAATGACGGTAGCCTGCATGTGCACAACAAACACAAATACACATTTTAGGACGTTTTCCCTCTAGTCCAGTGGTTCTTAACCTGAACCAGTGAGTCGGTCTCAGGGGTTCGGCGGAGCCTCTGCCACGGAGGTAAAGACACACTTGTGTAAAGTCGTGATGACGCCACACTTTGCCATCACTGGCTGCAGAGGTTCACCTTACATTGCTTAGCCAATCAGAGGATCACGTTACATTGCTTAGCCAATCAGAGCTGCGGAGGAGCCCTGATTGGAGGAGCTCAACTCTCAGCATGGATTTGAACTTGTGTCTTTATTTACTTCAGCAAAGCTCACAGTTTTTACCAAATTCTGTAGCTTTTGTTGTTCTTCTAAATCTGCTCCTTAGTCGCATCTTTTCAGGGTTGGTACTGCCTCTAGTGGCGTGGAGGTGGTAACACAACTAATATAATTACATTACTAAATCACAATACCGCAAAGTCTTTATTATTTATTATTAATTTTTCATTCTCTTAAGAATGTAGGCTAATTAAATGATCTAAACCTTAAAGTGGTTCCAGTGGCAGAGATGTCTTCTATTTGTCAACTGAAGACTTTACCGTTTTAATCAGACGTACCTCCTGTCTGGATCTGTACAGCACAATTGACTCGACCTTCCCAAACGACTCCATGGCGTTCCACACGTCGTTGTACGAGTGATTGCTGAAGATCCCCCTGAGCTTCACCGTGTTCGGGTCGTCCTGCAGAGCACACAGAAACCAAACTGAAAACATTTAGAGAGGCAGACATTTAGCTCTTGTGTCAGGAGGAGGAATTGTACTCTGGGTTTTTGTCTGCAGAAGATGCGTAAATTAATGAGTAAAACTGATTGCGGAGTATAAACAGAGACCTTAATATGATTAAAGAAAACTGGAGACTTGTATTGATGACTTGATCATGTGATTGGCATCAACTGATTTGTGTTTTCTTCTTTTCCATAGTTTTATTTGCATTTCTTAATTACTTGCCTCAGTCTCCCTGGGTCCAGGAGTTGTGACAGAAAACGACGACGATGTCGTCTTCCGCTTTTTGAGTTCAGCCAACAAGGCAGGGGTCATAGATTTCACCACCGCCTCCAAGTCCGATTGCTTTGACAGAGACTGGACGCCTAGAAAAAGATCAGCAGAATCACTGGGTTGGTAGGTTTAATACAAACACTCAAAGGTGATTAAAAGCAAAAAAAAGAAAAGAAAACCTGTGAAAACAAGGCACAATACTAAACAGGCATTTCATCGACATAACCTCACATGCTAATAATGTCAGTCGCGTCATAAAACAAGATAACTCAAAATCTCTATGTAGTACATACAACTATGCATATGTAAGAGCGGGAGGTCTTCTGCGAGGACCTCAGCACCAAGAACAGCTTTCCTGCTCCTGCACCTTTCCTGGAAATGATCATTCAAGATGGGAAGGATCTGGACAAGTGTCTCTTTCAGGGTTTCTTGGTGGAGAACTTGCGGTTCTTTCCACATGTAAAGTTTCGTGATATTTGTTGCTCACACAAAATGTTCTGGAACAACCGGGACTATATCGTCTTGGAGTCCGAGGGGCACAAGGTGCAACTTTCGAAGGTTGCCACAGCAACCCTTCAAGTATGCACAAAGGTGGAACGGCGTTCCTTGAGATATTCCAGGAACCTCGAGACGTACAGTGACCATGGGATGGCGTGGATGAAGAAGGTACTTCAGAGGGTTCCCGAGAAAGTCCAAGGCGCCTCCACCTCAATGTTCTTACCTTTTCCAGCTGCATCGGCATGATAATGAACGGGGATTATGTCGATTACAAGCAACTTCAGACCCTCCTGCAGGAACTAAGTCCTGCCAGCCAGGCCCTCCTCCAAAAATGGAAAATACTCTCCCAGTTCAACTTACCTGGTTTTCAACTTTAGGGAAGTTGAACGAGGATATTCCAAAGGGTAGATTAGGGAGAAAGGGCCGATTCTGTTCCCTGAAGAAAACAGGAGCTGCACGGTCCTTCCTTCTCCACGGTCCTTATCAAAACGTGTGGTTAGGGGGACGTTCTTTGCGTCTCCTCCCATAATGCACCACTTGCCAATCATTCTGTGGCCATGTCTCAATGCCTGTTTTTATTCGGTAGGCTTTATTACTTAAAAAATATTCTGTCCAATATCTGTGTTTTTATATATATAATCTGTATATATATTGTTATATTTGAATTACTTATGAGTTTATGATGTTTATCACATATCAGTTTTCAGCTTAAACCCGAACCAACCTGTTTTAACAGGAAAAAACCGAGTGAGCCACAGGAGACGGTGTTGCTGTGCTGGTAGCTCTCCTCCAAATGGAGCGGAGCTTCCTCGACACCGAAATGTTGCACCGTCAGTCCCGTAAGGGCTCGCTTCTGTCATCTAGCAGTGCATTTGTGTTATTGTGTGACATTGCTCCAAAATTTAAAAAAAGGTCAAATCCTAAACTAAAGTCACAATTTAATCTAACATATGTGACCACACTTTGTGGGGGGGTCATACGAACACCGCAGTAAACTCCTGAGGCACATAGGATGGCTGACAGCTGTGAACCAGTCCACAGTTTGTACATCAATCTGCATTCACTTACATACATTGTCCTTCTCATTCTGACATACATTGTTTTTTCTGAGTGTTGGTCGTGGTCCGCTTGGAATAACTGAATATTGTTGATCTGGAAGGCTCAATGGCATGTTGCTGTTAAGCCAGGTTTACGTTAGGCAAAGAATGGCACAGTCCATCTCTGCAGAAACTCTCAGCCTCAGATGTAACATATCCACTCACAAAAGAGTTCTTGTGAACTAAGAAGTTCTTATTGCTGAGGCAGTAAGAGAGTCAGAATTGGTGGCTTCCTCAGCACCAGTTGGGTAACATGCTCACCCGTTTCCCCTTTTTCTGTTTTCGGGCACAAACTTTTCTTTTGACCGTTGGTCCTGGCACCCTATTGTGCCAGTCCATTGTCCTCAAGAGCAGATGGCTCACTCTTGAATTCTACCGTCATAACCATTACAGAACCTGGAGAGAAAAGACAAGGATTGATTCATACCAAGAGACTCGAAACGATTTGTAGAGAGAGAAACGATGAGCCAAAGCAGCAAGATATCAACGTCTGATTTGGAGGAAGAAACAGGCCAACAGATGTTGGAAAGAGAGAGAAGGAAGCTCCATGAGATTTTACAAGAAGTTGGAAGGATGTCATATCAGACAACAGCACTCGTAAAAGCAAACGAGGAATTAAAAATGGAAGTTTTAAACCTGGAGCAAGAAGCATTTGCAAAAGATAAGCTTGTCCGTGAAAAAGACGAGGAATTTCAAAATCTGGTTGACGTTAACGTTACTTTAGAGGGGGATATTGCCACTCTGCAGATGAAAAACAGCTCTCGAATAGGAAAACATGAACCTGAAGATACAAACCAAGGAGGTGAAAAACACCACCCTGGAGGAGGAAAACAACGAGGAAGTCTCTGACTTGAGGTAGGACTTTTCTTCCTTCACCACGCTGAAGGAAGAAAACACGGTCCTGAGGGAGAAAAACACGGCCCTGGAGGAGAAAAACACGGCCCTGGAGGAGAAAAACGCTGCCTTCAAGAAGGCAAATTTCATCTTGGAGGGGGAGAACAACGTTTATGCCGAGAAAGTTTCCAAACTGAGGCAGGAACGGAAGAATCTATATAAGGAAACCACTGTCGTGGAGAGAATAAACACCACGCTAAAGGAGGAAAAGGCCGCGCTGAAGGAGGAAAATGCCGCCCTGGAGGAGAAAACAGCCACCCTGCAGCAGGAAAAGTCTGTCTTTGAGCAGGCAAACCACCTCTTGAAGAAGGAAAACAAAAAATTGGAGCATTATGTGGAAAAGCTGAATAAAAGGCTGACGGAATTAGGGGACCAGCAGCCATCTCATGAGGAAACCCACCAAGACAGCCAGTGCGTTTCAGACCAGCCAGAGACGAAGCCACACCCATTAAGACAAGTGATCGAAGGCGTCTGCAATACGTTTATAAAGATGTATCGAACAGGCACTCTGAGGTATTGGGTGGAAAGATGGTACTTCTAAATAAAGAAGTGAACCTCGAGGGGTTCATAGCGACTCCTGTTGGTCTCTAGGCTGACCTCTAGGAGTGCGTTCACACTGCAGCCTGAAGTGACCCAATTCCAAATTTTTGGAAATTTCGATTTTTTTGCTGGGGCCGTTCACACTGCCAGTAAATGTGACCTGCCAGTAAGTGCTATAGTCTCATATGACATCCTTCCGACTTCTTCTAAGATGTGACATGTATAACATGTTTGCGTTCTGCAGTGTAAATGGATAAACGACCTGAAAGTGTCCCGCATGCACAGTAGAGGGCACAATAGCATCAGTGTTCTGCCAACCGCCATAGAAAGAAGAAGAGCTCAGTGTTTGTGGAAGTAAACATGGAGGCTAACGGTGGAGCTTAGCTACATATTTGAAGTTGTTGTCCAACCGGAGCAACATATTAACAACTCAATCCTCATCTAGTCTGTCATAGTTGCTGTTTTTCTTCTCGCTTGCGCATATCAGGACACAGAATAGTGAGATTTGTTGAGAATCAGTGATGTTCAGTTTGGATGAATTTGAATCGGATATGTATCGGATATGGATCACATTGGAAAAAGAATCCGACCTGAGCTGTTCACACTGCCATTAAAAGACCGGATGCAGGTCGCATTACGTCAAAACATTCGGAATTGGGTCACTTCAGGCTGCAGTGTGAACGCACCCTATGGTTCATAGCGAGATAAAGTTGATATAAAAGAGATCAAGTTGATAAGTCTTCAGTAGTTAAGGGTGATGGGCTAAAGGTCAAGAGGGCCTGCAGTGGGAGGTGGCCGCCCCAACATTCTTTCCGGACGCAGGGAAGGGATAGGCTGGGTTGGATTATGTTTTCCTCAGGAGGGCTGCACCTGAAATATAACAAGATAAACCGATCTGTGCCATCGAAGAAATGTAAATGTTGACGATGGCCGCATAGGAATTAGTGAAGATAATAAAAGAGAAGAAGACTTCAGTTGATTGCGATCTGAGTCACAGAAGAAAGGAAAAACCTTGACTGTGGCTGCATTGGAATTTAGTTTGTGGATCCATTTAGGGTAGTTTGTGTGTGTTTGGGTTAAAAACGCTGCGAGCGATTGTTGTGTAAAATAAAAAGAGAGGCTTGGAATGAAAGGCTCTGCCGCCGAGCAGACGGTTTGTGTTTCTCTGTTGATTGCGGTTTGTTTTAAATGTATGGTTGGTGTTTGAGGATTGTATCTTGTTGGTTCGTATGTCTGTATTTACTCGGTTATGTTGTGTGTGCACCCATTTTATACTAGTGTAAAATGAATTATTCATTTTCCAATTCATTTTTTACTAGTATCGCATATATGTTTAACTAACTTAGTGTTACAAATGTAGTCTGATTTAATTTATTTAATGAGCTCTTATATTGTGCCTTCTTGCATGACTGAAATACAGAGCAGTGTATTATAAGCCTGGCGGCCCGCCATGCTTTACTAGCCCTGGTGCCAGGCTAAGCATTGCTTGTTTACGTTTCTGGGGGGGGAACGCTTTTTTTTTTTTTTAAACCGGGCTGCAAGCGTTTCTTTTCCTCTTAGCATTTCACTAGCAAAGCAGATTTATTCCTAAAGGGAAGGTTTATAATAGGTAGGTTTATAGTTTATGCATGTAAACCCGACGGCGCCCGAACCAATCACACCACTGGTGCCTCTGCGCTTTGCCTCGCGCTGCCGCTGCTTTACCTCAGCGGGATCGCGTGCGCCTCCTTTCACTCAAACTGGACACAGGCTGACCGCTATGGATATTTACATAAACCTACTGTGAAAAATCATGATCCTCTGGACAACTCTATGTAGGTAAGACTTTAAAACCTGCCGCGTTAGCTCTGGTTGCGCAGCTCAAAGTCAACCGCATGAAAGTGACCTCTTGTAGCGAATTCAGAGGTTGCGTTTGGAAGCGGTGAGAATGATTTATCTTTGTGAACGAAGAATTTCCATCTCAACACGCTGCCTAACGTGTGGCTCGGTGTCTGTCTTCCCCGTAACGTTTATGTCTGTGGTCCCGGTTGGCTGGAGAGTTTGTGGATAACGAGCAGCGCTAACCTCATCATGCAGGTTCAGCCCGGAGAGGAGCTTTTGCGGCTGATTTTATATTATTATATTATTATTTTTAGTATTATTTTTCTGGTTACACGATGCATCAAACCATATCAAATGTGTTGTCTACTTGGAGTTAATGCGCGCTGCCTGATCTGAGAAACTCGTCCCATAAACTCGACCAACCAGAATACTTTTTGTGACGATTATTAAAAACTCAACAGACACAAAATGAAAGAGCTACTAAAGCCACATTAGCAGCATTGAATTAAATCTCCCGTTTGTTGCATCTCTTTGTAGTGCAGCAGATTACAGGGCCGGTCCAAGGCTGTAAGAGGCCTTGAGTGTGTCAGTGGGGAATGCAGTGTCTGATTCTGCAAAGCTTTTGTGGGGTGTGCCGCAGGGATCGGTCTTGGGACCTGTTCTTTTCCTGCTGTACCTACTTCCTCTAAGTAGGGTCATTCAGGAGTTCAGTGAGGTATCCTACCAACTGTACGCCGATGATCTGCAACTGTACTTCTCTTTTAAGCCTAGTGAGCCACATAAACTTCGCACTCTCACCGATTGCTTGGACGAAGTGACAAAATGGCTCACTGGAAATAGCCTTTTATTGAACCCCAGTAAGACTGAAACCCTGATTGTTGCTCCAGATAGAGCCGTGCCAGGAATTAAACAGTATCTTGGAAACTTGAGCTGCACAGTTAAAAGCCACGTGTGTAATTTGGGGGTTTTTATGGATGGAACAATGTCTTTGGAGCAGCACATAAATCAGCTTGTTAGGAATTGTTCTTTACAAATTCGGAACATTTCAAAACTTCGTAAAATGGTGACTTATGGTGAGCTTGAAATGATCGTTCATGCTTTTGTCTCATCGAGACTGGACTACTGTAACCGTCTGTTCACATGTCTCAACAAGAAAAAGTTAATGCGTCTGCAGGTAGTACAAAACTCTGCTGCACGCTTGCTCACCCGCAACCACAGGAGGGAACATATCAAACCCATCCTTAAAAACTTGCACTGGCTACCAGTATCTTACAGGATGCACTACAAAATCCTGGTACTGACTTTTAAAGCCCTTCATGGCCAAGCGCCAGATTACATTAAAAACCTTATCCAGCCTTATTTTCCGACTAGGAGCCTCAGGTCGTCCAATTTGAACTTGTTGATGGTTCCTCGGACCTTCTACAAGACTAGGGGACACAAATCTTTTAAAGCTGTGGCGCCTCGTCTGTGGAATGAGCTACCTTGCACCATTCGATCTCTAAATTGTATTGACACTTTTAGGAAACAACTTAAGACCCACTTTTTTAAAATTGCTTTTTAATGTAACACTGTTTTATTGCTTATTGTTTGTGTGATGTTTTAAATTATTTTGTTTTACATTGTGCAGCACTTTGTGACCTTGGTCTGTGAAAAGTGCTATAGAAATAAAGCTTACTTACTTACTTTACTTGAGCAGAATTTGATTTACGGGCCCCTTTTGTTGCTAAAAATATCAGCACCTCTAACAGCTTCTATGTTAGATTTAGTGAAATATGGGAGAAGGGAGTAGTTTAATTGGTCAGCCAAAAAGGTATTTGTAAATTCAAAGATTAAACTCCCAGCATCAGATTCGATGGATGTCGAGATGGAAACGCCGCATATAATTGTTCTTTCACAAACATAAATCATTCTCACCACTCCACAACGCGACCTCTGGATTCGCTACAAGTTATTCCTGCGGTTCACATAGAGCTACGCAACCAGAGCTAATGCGGCGGATTTAAACTCTTACCTAGAGTTCTACAAAGAAAGGATCGTAATTTTTCACAGTAGGTTGATGTAAATATCCATAGCGGTCAGCCTGTGTCCAGTTTGAGTGAAAGGAGGCGCGCGCGATCCCGCTGAGGTAAAGCAGCGGCAGCGCGAGGCAAAGCACAGTGGCGCCAGCTGTGTGATTGGTCCGCGAACTGTCGGGTTTAAATGCATAAACTATAAACCTATCCATTATAAACCTATCCTTTATGGATAAATCTGCTCTGCTAAATGCTAAGAGCAACAGAGACCCTTGCAGCCCAGCTTAAAAAAAAACCAAAAACAACAAACAAAAAAAAGCGATTTTTTTTTTCTTCTTAGAAACGTAAACAAGCAACACTTAGCCTGGCGGCGGGGCTAGTAAAGCATGGCGGGCCGCCAGGCTTATAATACACTGGGGGAAACCCTGCGTTTAATTTGTGTATGCCTAAACAGTTGAATAAAATTTAACAGCATTGATCATCTCGATAAATAAATGTTACATTTATGCATCTGTGGTCTGTTTTAAAATATTAGTGTTTATGGGGCCCTTGAAGCTCTGATGGAGCTGCTGACTTAATTTGGATTAAACAGAAGTTCAAATTAGTTGTTTTTAGACTAGTTGTGGGTTTAAATAGCATTTCACTGGAGATGTTTTCCCATAACATATAATTACACAGTAATACTTTTGCATTTCCTGTCAACTTAACAACTTTTAATACAAAAACACGATAGACCCCGACCACCAGGCTTAGCAAGTTTTCTGGGGGAAACCCTGTAACTCAATAACCTGATGATGGGAGTCACTTTATAATACAAGACACTATTATACTCCGATATTTGTAGTGCAACAGAACCTGATATGCTAATAATCGAGTCTCTTTCCAAAACAAAATAACCCTTTATGCTGATGATGTGACTCTCTTCCTAACGTAAGAATCTTACATACCGACAATGAGTTTCTTCTTCTGCAACATATCCTATTAGGTTGATGATGTGACTCTGTTTCTGCCAAGTGTTTCTAATTCAACAAAGATCTGATTTATTGGGCAAGGTAAGAAATTGAACCCTAAACTGTGTCAAAAATGCATCCTTCACCCCAACTCCACACACTAAAGACATTTAACGGTTTGGTCAGGTCTGGGAAACTAAATCAGGCCTGATGGAGCATATATTTATTCTAGTTTTCACTTTGAAATTGAAGTAACCGTTTTAATGTTTCTTTTTTTAACTGTCCATTATAAAATATTTCTCACACCTGAAGCTTCCAGCAGTCTCTTGGCCAGTCTCTCTGCGCTGGTCGACCTCCTCCGTTCAGGGGTCGACCTCTCCGACGACGATCGTCTCTTTCTTCTCTTTCTCTGTTCTCTCTCGCGGCTCCTCGATCGTGAATGGTAGTGCTGGGTTGAGCAGGACTTGTACCGAGGACTGGAGGAACGGGACCGGGACCTGATCAAAGTTTGTATTAAAAACTTGATGTGATTTTTATGGAAACTTTGAGAACTTTTAGAATGCTTTCAGAAAAATGCAGCACCTTTAATCTTTCTAAATCCAAGTACCTGTCACTCCAGTGTTTCCTCTTACTCTTGTAGTCATAGTAACGTTGAGGGCTACGTGAGCGCGAACGGGAGCTGCTACTGTCCTTAGTTCCCTTCTTGCGGCTGCGCTGTGGGCTCCGTGAGCCAGAACGCGAGCGGCGGTGGGAGCTGTGGGAACGAGAACGACTCCTCTGCTGGGTTGCGAGTCTTTTATCTGAAACTCTACGAAGGCAGCAACAAGAGAGAACAGAAAATAACTCGTAAACATTGCTTGTTCTCAGTTTAAATGGATGTGGTTTCATTTGGAAAATGTATATATATAAATTACCTTCTGTCTTGTATCCCACCATCCCAGTCTGGATATCTGTAACAATGAAACAAGAGGAAACGGGTCACAATTTGGCAAAGGAAGGATATCTGCACAAGTGAGAGGCACTCATAAAATATTTTTAAAAATGCACAACAAAAACAAAAAGCACAGCTTTTTGACGCTTTGTTCCACTTAAGAAACTCAAAGTCAAACTTCCTTCATCAAGTATAGTCAAGCTAACTTTACTCCACTACTAATTTACTAGTAGTTTTTCTCAATGAAAACCAAAATATCACTGAAAACTATCAACATTTCATACAGGTATGCCTGCATATTGAAAAGACAGTTACAGAAATTTTTTTTTTCTATATTTTGTTCTCTTCACACATGAATTAAAAAAAGGCAAAGCTGATATAAAAGCTGAAACATGTTACACAAACAGAGGGCTCTCTAAACCTCACAGATGAAAGTCAATAAACATTAATTAATATTTATCTCTTTAAATCATCCTAAAGTTCCTACGGCACAGTCCAGTGCTGACCTGGACACAAAATACCAACAATTATTGTAGAAAACACCAGGCTAGTAGCTACATATCAATATGTCATGGATTAAATGGCATTTAATACAACGATAAGCTTATCAGACAGCTTAGAACCACACCCACAATCACTTTAGTTTTAAAATATTAAATATGTTTCAAACTATGTTTAAAGATTGGAGCAGTGGCGGGAACTGCTAGCTAAAAAACGCTACACCAACGTTTTTAACTGAAGCTAATGCTAAAGTCCCAACTTGAACTCACAATACATCGGTCCCAGAAAGACTACAACCCCAAATTTAATTTTTACATTATGACTTTTAGGTTCTATAATGTCTTTAGGTATTTTTGTAGGTTGTTTTCTACTGTTCTTGTTTTATTTTGTTCGCGTGTTTCACGTTTAAAACAGTTACTGGTCAAAAGGTGAGCGAACGAGGAGAGGAAACAGAACTGTTATAGTCTGTCACTTCAAAAGAAGAGCATGAATGTAAACCTATAACTACTTGAAGAATAACGAATAATTCAACACAAATGTCGAACTTTATTCAACTGAAACATTACAAAACGGAAAAGCTGAAACATTAGTGCTTCGGAATTTGTACAGAAAAATGTATGTATGGGGAGTCTAAGCATTTTCTTCGCTGGAGTAAAGAAAGACAGACGACAAGACAAAGACGTGGCACCGCAAGGTAATGAAACACAAAATATACCAACAATTCAATTAACTTCCTGCTTGGGTGACAACGTTTACAGCGCCTGGTTATGAATCAGCTACACCTTTATACGTTGTACAGGCAGCAAATCTGACTCTACATTTACCAAGATTGTCTTCTTTAGAGAGGCTGGTTAGGTTGCATTCAATACCAAACTATAAGTAGAAAACTCGACATCAGTGATGACAATGAAAACGTATGAGAAATACTGACTGTTTCCGAAGGAGCTTGCGGTTCTCATGGTGAACGGTGGAATCGTGGTGGAAAAGCCAATGCTGGTTGTCAAAGCAAAGAAAAGATAGAAAGGAGTTTTACAACCAGCAAGCTTTAAAAAGTGAAACGTCTTTTTCCCCTCCCAATACTGAACCCAACACGCACATTTTATTCAACTTTGAAGATGTTGACTTCTGCTGTTATTACCGCATTGTTTCCCACTGTTAACAGTTTTAATAAATATCTAAATAAGTAGGCATTGTATAAACAACAGTTCGTTAAAAATTACACCCGACAAATTGGCTTAATAGTTAAGAAGTCTTTATAATTTAAACCAGGAAACACATAAGTCACAGTAGATAAAAACAGTCTTCTTGGGCTCTGGTCAGGTCTGATGCTGCCATCCTGGGTTCTGTGTCATCTCAGCGTTTGGTAACGGCTTTCCAGGCAGGTTTGGATCAGGACAGATGACAGCACAGAACCTGGGACAACTACAATGCGAGTCAAGGGCAGGAAGAAGAGGGAATTGGCGAACCGGACCCTGGTGTACTGTGGAAATTGGAGGAAAAGTCACAAAAGTCCACTTCATGTCTATTTTCTCCAATTCACTGAACTGGAGAAAATAGCTAAACACTGGATTTACAAAAAAAAAATCCCAAGAATTACAGACTTACATTTTGACGTTATTTTAATTATTTAAAGTTCTCGCCAATATTCAACAAATAAAATAATGAACACCCTGCTGCACTTACCTTCATGGTCTCAAATTTCCTGTCACACAGAGTGCACCGATGTGGGAAGGCTGGCGGTGCGGCACAGGCATAGTCGCTGATCATCGACCTCGATGGCAGACCCCTGAAGATCGCTACCTTCGGAGTGGAGCTGCTGTACACGGACTTTGACGAACTGTAATGCTTCTTTGCTTCTGTGTTTGGAGGAGTGGTGAGAGACCTGGAGACAAATGGACGCGACTCCTCTGGCAGTTTAGTTTGCTCCTTTGCCTGTGGCTTCGTCTGATCTGTTGAAGCTTTGCTTTGCTGAACATTTGCTAGCTTCTCCTTCCTTTGCTCTTTGAAAACCTCTGGCTGTTGCGCTTGAGTTTTGCGAAGATTATCAGTACGATTATCTTGCTTACAACCAACTTTGCCGCCTTCACTTGACGAAGTACTAGACTTTGAATCTTGCGCCTCCCCTTGGGGAGAACAGTCTTCCAGGAGGTTGGCACTGGAAAACTTTGGTCTTTTCCTTGTTTCTGCATTTTTCTTTAGCAGAACAAGGGGAGTGAAGGACATCCCAGGTGCCTGGGCTGGTTGGCTCTGTAGCGGTTTGGGTGGATCTGCTTCTGCCTTTGGAGAAACAAAGGTGGGGGTGAATTTCTCTGAAGCCTGGGTCAGGTGGGCCACTGCCTTTGTAGGTGGATCTTTGTTGTCTTCTGGGGAAATGAAAGGGATATGTACCTTTAGAGGAGCTTGGTTTGAATGAGTTTGTGGCAACTTGGGTAGGTTGCTGCTTTGGGGAGTCCCAGAACTCCTCATTGAGGCGAAGCTGGTAGGAGAAACTGTCAGGCCAGGTAAAGGAACCTCTGACATACTTTGTTTGAGTGGTTCTTTGTAACTGGTGCTGCTATAAGCATCAGGCACGCTTTTAGTCCCACCACAGGTGACTTTACTGGTGTTTTTAATTTCCTCAACCACAGTGTAGCTCCCAGTATGTCCATAGTCAATCACTTTGGCAGGTTTAAAAATCCTGGAGATATCGTCTTCGTACATCTCTGGCACTTCATCGCTGCTATGCGTCTCCGGTTCACAGAAGCTTGTTGATGGTTCGGGGTCAGAGTCGGGCGATGTCGAAGCTCTCTTCTCCTTCATGAGGCGAATCTGCTTCAAGATCAGAGCTAGATTATCAGAGTTTATCTGATCTTCAGGGAACATGAGGA
The DNA here is from genome assembly GCA_033032245.1 of Poecilia picta. NCBI lineage: Eukaryota > Metazoa > Chordata > Actinopteri > Cyprinodontiformes > Poeciliidae > Poecilia > Poecilia picta. The sequence goes on along the minus strand of CM065370.1, from coordinate 21,482,050 downwards.
GATATTCCAAGTCCTCTTTTTCAAGTCCAAATTGCTCAAGAAGGACGGCGGCAAACTCTGGAGTATACTGCGACTGAGAAGGCTCGTCAGAGCGCACTGGTTCGCTTGGAGTTGGGTCTTCATAATGTCTGGAACCGGACACAGATTGTCTACTCCGCCATCTCTCGCTGGATGCAAAACACCTTACATCACTGCTGCTGGGGTAGTCAGATGAAGCTGGCAATGAAATTTCACAGGAGTATCCTCTGTGGGCTTTTTCAAGATCTGCAACCAGCTCAAGGAGCCGTTGTCATCTTCATCCTGAGGCTCCCTATCTCTGCCTGCATCACCATACGACGCTACACTGGTGGAAGGAAACTCGTCTCTTTGAGTGGCGAAAAAGCGAGAACCATGGCTTACACGGAGCGGCACCAATTCTTCTCTGGTTCTGCCAACAAGTGATCTTTCCAGGTCCCTTTCTGACCTGGCTATCCTCTGTTCAGACCTGTACGTCATTGGCAGCTCTGACATTTGAGGGATAGTTCTTCCGGAAATGTTACCAGCTCCAGAAAATGATGGAGAAGAGATCAAGCCCGAATCAGTTTCCATATGGTGCTGTGCCGTCCAGTGGTCCATGTCTGAACGTTCACTAAAGACCGGACGATCAGTCAGACGTTGGGTGGGATTTTGATTCCTGGATGAATAGGGATTGTACGGTGGAAATGACATGGCTTTACCAATTCTCCAGAAGTGAGGGTGCTGAACACCCTCACCACAGGGAAGGACGATGCGGACGTCAGGTTCTTAACAATTACGATACCAGTTGTGACACTGACACCAACAGCGCTGCCATATAACTCAACGCCTAGGATGAAATGGTGGAAGCCGAACTTCTGCAGAAGAGAGTACAACAGTCCAAAAACAGAAGCTGAAGACAAAGCAGGTCGTGGAGCAGAGCAGGCTCTTCCACAGATATCAGCAATCGCCTGGGGAGTGTTTAGGTCTCAGCAGCTTCACATTCTTCTCAACATTAAGAAGTTCAGGTCTTATACTGGCGAGAGAGAACAAAGAGGGTGAAACATCACAGGGCTGATAAGCAGAGAGAAACCAAGGTTTGAACAGGTAAAGACACATTATCTTTTTCTTACATGGCAACAACTAAAAACGAGGAACAACCGCGAAGAATATCAACTGAATAGGTGATATAGGAAGACGAACTTCAAACCAACTCTAAACAAAACTTTATTAAGACAAAAAAACATGAATCATTGAAGAGATCCAAAAAGTAGATTGGTGTGGATTCACATCCTCTTTAAACTCATTTCAGCTTCTTCTGTGATGCAACAGAGATGCTGAAAGTTTTGGACCCATGTGCGTCACCGTACGATGTTCAACTTGAGTCTGGAAAAAGGCGATGAACAATCTGCTTTAAGAGATATTCACGACCATTACTAGAACCTTGCACATTCAAGAGATGACCATTTTACTGGAAAAGGGTCACCAATGCTCTGAAGGAAGAAACAGGGCCTTCTTGGGGACAACTTCAGCTTCGTCACATTAAAAACAAAATCACTGGTGCAAACCATTCAAGCAATGACAAATACAGAAAAGTTTAAGACAACATGGCAAATCTCATAACCATCAATGGGAAAATCTGCAGCAGGATAATGTTAAACAGAAACAACAAGGTTTTGTGCTCCATCTAATCCATGGCAGAGCTGTGGTGGGTCGGTGCCAACTTCTGTAGTCAATGGATGAGAGGCGGTGTAGCAACTTGACAGGCTGTCAGGACAGCAGAACCGAAGGTACAGTTGGGCACACATCTAAGAGCAATTTAGAGTATCCGGGTAACCTTACGTGTCTGCTGGACTCTGGGCGAAAGCTGGAAGAAAAACACGCAAACTCCAGATACAAGAACCTCACAGGGGTTTATGTGCCAGGAGCTTCCTGCTGCAACACCAAGTGGTTTCAGCAAAAATGGAGGAAGAAGTGACACGTCAGTAAGCTATAATTACTTTGACTACTTCTAAAATAATAAACCTCCATTTTAGGTAAATTTGAGTACATTTATACCAACAAAGGAAACTAATTCCTTGGAAATTAGTTGGAACAGAGCTTAGGGTGTAGAAGCAGTGTTTGATTATTTTACAAGTAACTCTGAAGCATCCATGTAGGTTTCCAGGTTAAAACATAACATCAATATTGTAGAAACATAATACATGCTAAATACCTGATATCAGTATAATATTGCAAACAGCAACAACACTTTAAAAAGCAGTGAGGATAATGGGAATCAGAGCTTAATATGACAATTTCAGATGAGGATTGGTTAGATATGTGGAAAACACATCAAACATCCACCAATTCGCGGATATGGAGGGAATTCACTTGGAAAAATCTAATACGATTTTTCATTAGGCCTAAAGTCAAGAATAGATATGGCGGCACAAATTTGGGGTGTTGGAGGAATTGCGGATCAGTGGAAGCTGATCATGCGCACATATTTTGGAGCTGCCCTATAATTGTCCAATTTTGGAAAAATGTACATGAAACTGTGAAGAAGATTCTGGGATATGATATACCTATGAGCAGTGTGGTACTGTATCTTTGTAATTTTAACAATATCAATGTAAGGGTGAAAGGCAGGTATCTGATAAAGATCATGTTAATAGCTTGTAAGAAAGCTATTACAAGGAATTGGGGAAAGACAGACCCCCCTTGTAAAGAACAATGGACTGGAATAATAGAAGAAATCTATATTATGGAAAAGCTGACACATCGCTTGAGACTCCAGCAGACACAAATGGAAGAAAAGTGGATGAAATGGACAACATTCAGGACAAGAAGACACCCAGAAGACAGCAAGAACTAGAAGAGAAACTAGACATACCAGATAGGACAAAATTCAAATAGAGGATCGACTCCCAAGCAACAGTTATGTGTTGTGTGATGTTTAAAGTGGAATGTTCAAATATGTAAACAAATGTAAAAAATTACAATAAACAGTTAAATGGAAAAATAATAAATAAATAAATACATAAAAGCAGTGAGGATCATTTTCATTTTGTTTGAAATTCAAGTTTTTATGATGGATTGTTAATGGACAAAGAACCTAATGCTTAAAAAAGGCTTAAAGAAACAGATATCCTCAGTGGTGCAGGATGTCAACTAAAATGTTGCTTAAATTTAGCAGTAGTTTCCAAGTGGACATGTTTATTTAAATGTTACAACTTTTATCTCTGTCCCTGCAGTGAGGCTTGCAGCACATTGTTTATACAGACATGCTAACTCTTGCAGTGGCCATATGACTCAAAAGAGCCAAGCCATGACTAACTGTTTTCGTATTTCAGAAAGAAAAACGTGTTAAAAGGGAATTAGTATACGTTTAATCATAGAACAAAACAAGTTGCTTTAAATAAAGACACTATTAGCTCCAACTAACCCTCAGAAACACTTCAAGAGAGAGAAGTTTGGCCGAGAAATGGTCAAAATGAAATTCATTCACAAATGTGATGTGTTAAAACTTTGAGAAATATATTCATGTCTTACTTGTTACAAAGTTGCCATTTAGATAGTAAATTTTATAGTATCTACAAATAAGAGATGATACAAATCCAACAGAAATACATCAGCACAGCAACCAACCAACCTCAAAAACTGGAAATTATGCTTCACCAAACCAATAAACCAACAAAGAGCATGTTGAAGATAAATGCCCAGATCACATTGCAACAAGCTTCAATTGTCGTTTGGATTTTATATGATACGTTAACAAGATAGTGAACCATTGAGAACCAGTGTTAATCTGTGTGGTCTGCATTTTTGCATTCATCGAGTTGCCGTTATCCCAAAGTTCAGCTACCAAATGAACAGTTGGCAGCTGAACCAACTGTTCATTGGATTTGCACATCTCCAAAGAATTAACAGCTCAGGACCGTTAAACTCGGGTTAACAGCACGAGTCAAACCTTAAAACTGAGCTGATTCTGTTTAATCTGCAGACGGGAGGTTCGTTCACAACAGCTGCTTTCAGGTTTACGCATGCTAGCAGGAGCTAACGTTAGCCTCCTGCGGTTCGTTCGCAGACCGGTTAAAACCGGATCGAACAGGTTCAGGAACACGGAGAACAAGCTACATTTAAATGTCAGAGCCTGGTTTACGAAGTTAAATAAACGTTTAACGCACACATACCGATCGTCGTTCACTCTCTGCAAGTGTTTGTCTCAGTTCTTCTTCGAATTGTGTCGATGACTAAAACAAATAAAAACAAAAAAAACGTCTTTACTGCCCCCTCCTGCTCCGGAGTGTCAACCGACAACAGCCGTTAGCTTAAAATCCATCACAAAAATAACGTCTTCGGCTACTTTCGATCATTATTTTCTTCTTATTGAAGCTTACTTTTAGTATTTGTACAACTTCAATGAGTTCAATTTTAGTTTTGTAAACATTTGATATAAAAATTAAAAAAAACCTAAGTTAGTACCCCCCCCCCCCCAAATTCTTCAAATCAGACAAAATTGGTGTCAAACGTTTGTGCCGCTATCATTTTCAAGATATAAAGAAAGTTGGATTTCATAAAAGTTGGGGGGCTGGTTGACCGTTTGACCTTTACACTTTCATTAATATCTTCAAAGCCAAAGCAGCACAAATGAAATTTTTTGCTGCACAAACCAGCACAAACGTAGCCGAGTTGATTGACACCCATTTTGTCTGATTTGAAGAAGGTGGGGGGGTTGGTTGACCTTGGATGACCTCTAGAAACATTTCTTTATATCTTTAAAACAATAGCGGCACAAACGAAAAGTTTTGCTGCACAAACCAGCACAACGTTTGACACCAATTTTGTCTGATTTGAAGAAGGTGGAGGGGGTCAATTTCATTCAGGTAAAAAAAAATTATCTAAAATAAAATCAAACAGTAGTTTGACTGAAACATACTTTTTTTTAAAACTTTTGATTGAATTTTATTAAGTATTTATACTCTTACAAAAAACACCAGCAGTTTGTCCCTTCACTGAAGGATCAAGCCAAGAACACAACAGACAAACTTACACAAGAGTTATTTTAATATTATATTCTGTCTATCATAAAGCTTCAACAACTTCAGTTATTACATGTCAAGTTTATTTGTGTAGAAAATTTCAACAATAAGAAATGTACTTTGTCTTTAAAAATATTCACATCCAATCAAGGTGCAATTTATCTTCCTAAAAGTCCAGTTTATCACCAGAGGTGCAAACACGTCGACATTGGATATGATCAGCACTCAGCAATGGAAAAATAACTCAGTCACTTTTCAACAACAGAAATAGCAGCTGATATTTTAACAAAGCCTGTAACTAAAATGAGAATGGACAGAATTGTGTTTCTTTATTGGTATGTCAAAGAAAAAAAATGGAAAAAAAGAGAAATACAAATGTATTTATGTCAACACAAGAACAAGTGTGGGTGTTGAATCTTATTTTTACACACGTGGATTAAACCCTAATAAAAGTCCTGCATTCAGGCCAAATGTAACTGAATGCTGTGTTGTTTGGACCCCGACACTTACAGCCGCTAAAAGATGACAGCGTGAACAACCTGAACCTTCAGAGACGCATAATTACAAAAACGTCAGACTTCTAAATGTCCCAGTTAGAGAAAGTAAACGTGTTTATCTTTGTGTCTGCCTAAAAAAAAATCAATTGGATTTGATCCAGAAGGCTGCTGCTGGTGTTCTGCCTAAAACCAGGACGATGGAAAACATCACCCCAGTTCTAAAGTCCCTACACTCTTAACCTCTGTAGCTTCATCAGAATCAGAATCAAACATGGAGAAACAGCATTCAGCTTCTGTGCATTGCAGATCTGGAACAAATTCCTGGAAAATTGCTGAAAAATTCAGTTTCTTTAAATCAAGGACAGAAAAAATGTTTAGAAACATTGAATGTGAAGAGAATCATCTCAAATAAATTCACAGCCTAGAAATGGAGCAGCCCAATCGAAGCAGACTAGAAGTTTTAATACATTTTAAAAGGAGAAATAAAAACAGGATCATCGAGAGATTCTGGTTTTCCTTTTTGGAGGCGAAGAAGGTTTCTCTTCTTTCATCTGCGAATGTTTCTGAAAATCAAAGCGCGTTTAGACGGCACGCTGCGAACGTGTGTGTGTTTATTGCTTTATTATTCAGGTTTACCAGCAGGTTGTCGTAGTGATTCCTGCTGCAGCAGTGAGTGTCCTCTTCGTTGCTTTGCAGCACGTAGAAAACAGAGCAGAGGGAGCAGAAATACCCCAGTTTACGAGCAGTAAACTCCTCGCCTGAAGAAGAGAGACAAGAACATGAGCGAGAAGGAGAGCGTTTCCAACCGGAAGGCCGATGAGTGTTTGTTTCTCACCAAAGGAGATGTCTGGGTTGAAAGGTGGCAGGATAAAATCAGCAACGGTACAAGGAGACTGCCTTCGTTTTTTACAGGCTGATGAAGAAAAACAAAGGGAAAATTTTTTAATTTTTACTTTAAAGTTGATGGTATTAAATCAGTGGTTCTTAACCTTTTTTGAGGTGCCGAACCCATCAGTTTCATATTCACATTCACTGAACCCTTCAGTAGTGATAAATTAAATATGATTTTTTTTCCTCCAAATTCAAGACAATTCCAGACATCACCAAGTCTTCTTAAAAGGCAGAGTCTCTGAGAACAGTTATAGTCAGTGTTTTCAGTAAAGTTGATCTGACTGTCCAGGAACGACCCAAGGTATTTAAAATCTGACACAGTTTCAACAGGTTGGCCATCGAGAGAAACTGGAACCACTTTAAGGTTTAGATCATTTAATTAGCTCTACATTCTTAAGAGAATGAATAATAAATAAGACTAAAACTAAGTAAGACTTCAGCAGCTTCAGCGTTTGTCTCCGTCTTGACGTCCCCCAACACAGCAGAAGAAGAAGAAGAATCCAGCGACGCACCGGGAAGTGATATGGTTTCTTCTTCTTCTCTGTTTTCTTCGGGGCTCTCAGGTTTTCCTCCAGCAAATTTTCTCACTGCAAATAAGATGGAATATTGATCGATCTTAGTTTTTCAGCGATGTGACATCACAGTGGAGCAGATTGGGAGGTCGGCTACCAGGAGCCTTTCTGGGTTTCTTCCTGGGTCGGCCTCTTTTTCTGGTTGATGTCACTTCCTGTTTCGTCTCCTTCGTTTCCTCCAGCTCACATGATGCTGCAGCGTTCACACTCTGATCTAAAACTAAACATAAAAAACACACAGATGATGAAAAACCAGAATGAAACTAAACTGGAGTGAAATAGAAAAACAACCCCTAGTTAAATTATCCTGGACTATATTCAACTAGATTTTCATTAAATCTTAACGTAAAGAAGTCCACTGTTTGCATTAGAACAGATTTTAAAGTTAAAGGACTGCATCCGTTATATTTTATTAACTACATAATATAATCTGTTGAATTTGGTAGAAAAATAAACTTTAATGTAATAATAACAATTCAAGTTTTTATGGATTAAAACGTTTCATCCATTTACTCTCTGACATTTAACAGGAACAGATTTTAGAGGAAACTCGGCTCTGGATGATCCACCCTCCTCTGAACTCGGTAAAGTTTACCAAAGGAATTAAATGATTAATTGGATTAATCGTGATTAATCGATTACTAAAATAATTGTCAACTAATTTAGGAATCAATTAAAAGGCGTACAAAGACTCAAAAAAAGGCGATTAAATTAAAGAACATACTTGGAAGCATAATTATGCCGAAAATGTACAAAAAATATAAAGGTATTTTAAAAATGCCTCGTCTGTAAATATATTTTATAGTTTTAGCTTAAGCTAATTCAAATTCTGTTAAAAAATCTCCTAATCTTTTAAAAACACATTTCTAATATTGTATAAAAAGGCTTAGAGGGTTAAATGAAAAATAAGCCAAAAGAGACACATTTTTAATCCGATTAATCGCCAGAATAACCGATTAACCATCAGACTAATCGATTACTAGCACAACCGTTAGCCTCAGTCAGAGTCTACCAGTCACCATAGCAACGCGTCCCCCCCCAAACCAAGACGGTTAAGGTCCTGAAACACCAACCTGGGCTGCTTCGATCCGAGCCGTCAGCAGATCTCAGAGTTTCTGCTCCGACTTCCTGCTGAAGGAAAACGAGATTCAAACACAACCAGGAGATATTCCACCATTTCACACGTTTCATTTACAGATAAACATGAACAAGTCACAAGCTGACGTGAACAAAAATAACTGGAATGGAAGAAGTTAGGAGAAAAACAATCTTGTATAGTCTAATCCTCGCCTCAACTGTAAATTTACTAAAGCAAATAAACAACATTAAATATCCATTTAGGACCTTAAACACAAAACAGGTCATATAAAGATCATTATATTCAAAAAACATAATATCTTTATAGTGATACAGTATTCCATTGAATCATAACATATTGTTTATTAAGTAAAAACTGATCTGCTCTGTAATGTATTTTAAACACAACTTGCAGAATATGATAGTTAACCAAGTTGTGAAATTAATTTCAAGTTGAAGGTGTTGGACCTGTGAAGCTTTTTCTGTTTATAATTCTGAGCAGCAGTCAGAATTTATTTCTGATTTGCTTAATTTCTGCACATTTATTCTTTTAAATAAGCAAAAATGTAATAATAAAATAAAAAATAAGTAGAAATTTCTTGTTTCTGCTTTGAAATCTAAGCGGAAATGTGTAAAAAAAAAAAAAAACTATGTAAACTGTGTATATATTAAGGTTGTAGTGATACAATAATCTCACGATACGATACACGATATTCTGCTCACGATACAATATATGTTGCAATATTCAGCCAACGATACAAACAATTCAATACACTTTTGCTATTTTCTGATAGATTTTAGAGGGACAGAGTGATTTTGGTGACATTTTGTGACTGTTATAAAGTTGGATTGAATTAATTTAACTGAAAACTGATTAAAAGCTCCAACTACACAATACCTGACTCTGGTTGGACACAGACTTAAAGTCGACAGCTGGACAAAATGAACCAAAGAAGTGGAGAGAAAACATGTTTCTTTTAATTGAAACAGTCCAAACTGTAGCTGACATGCATTAGTAAAGTAAATAAAGTGAACCAAGTTCCTGCTCTGAATAGTTTGATACCTTTTTAACCTGAACATCTGAAGGAATCACTCTAAGCCTGATGACCTGGTGAAGCAAACAGTGAGTGAACAAGGTGACAGTTGGACGTTACGATACTTAAGGATGAATATCGGGTTTTTATTCCAGGAAAGAAAATATCGATATATATATTTATCGCAGAATCGATAATTTATGGAGATCATTCCAACATGTCTGCCTGCGTTGAGTGAAACGTTGGGTGACTCGAACGTGTCTGTCGCTCCAGACCCCTACGCCATCGTGTCGTTCCTCCATCAGTCCCAGAGGACAGTCACCGTCCGCAACACCCTCAACCCCACCTGGGATCAGACGCTCATCTTCTACGAGGTGGAGGTTTTCGGAGACCCCGACGCGACGTCTGCCGGTCCCCCCAACATTGTGGTGGAGCTTTACGACGAGGACTCATACGTGAGCGTCCGGTGCCTCCGTTTCGGCGCCTTGTTCGTTGTCGTGTCGGCGAACTCTCAACGTCTTCTGTTGTCCTGTGATCGATCAGGGAGCGGATGAGTTCATGGGTCGATGCGTGTGCCGGCCGTCCCTCGATCCATCGCCTCGACTCGCCTGGTTCCCGGTTCGCCGAGGGAGTTCGGGCGCCGGCGAGCTGCTGGCCGCCTTCGAGCTCACACGCAGAGAAAAGGTCAAAGGTTTCCCCATTCACTCTGTTTTACTCTATGCACGTCTGATCTTCCTATTCAGATTCTCTTACCGAAATGTACGTTTTACCAAAGATGGGAAGTTAGGGGGTTGAATTTGTACATGAATACGCTGTGCATCAAAAAGAGGGCGATACGACCCGGACGTTAGGATACTTAAGGATGAATATCGATTTTTTTCTAGGAAAGAAAATATTGATGCATATCACAATATCGATATTATTATACAGCCCTATATAAATATAGTTTCTTTAATCCCACACCTAATTCTGGAGCTTCTAATTTTCTAAAAAATAAAACAGTTCACCAGTGTTCCACCAAACTTCTACACAGTAGATACCAGACAATAGAGATGAGAATATTCTCCTCACCTCAGGCTTTGTGGAGGCCTCTTCCTCTTCCTCCTCCTCATTTTGCCCCCCTGCTGTGACGTCTTCGCTGCTGCTCGTCTCGCCGTCTTTGGCTGCAGCTCCGTCTCTCATCTCAGTCTCTTTATCGGCTGTTTTCCGTTTCTCTGTCTCTTCTTCGCTGGTTTTAGACTCTGTTATCTTGGCGCGGCCCTCACTGGTCAAAACGTTATCTCTAGTTGTCCGTTCTTCTTCTCGTTTATCATCCCCTCCTGAGTTCCCAGCTGCTGTGTCTTCAGAGACTCGCGTTGCCAGGACGTCTTCGCTGCTGCTCGTCTCGTCGTCTTTGGCTGCAGCTCCGCCTCTCATCTCAGACTCTTCACCGCCCGTTTTCTGTTTCTCTGCTGGTTTCTCTTCTTCTTCTTCTTCATTCAGTTCGTCTTTCTGATCCGTTACACAATCGATCTGCTCTCCTTCCTCTTTAGACAACTTGTCTGTAGGAGTTTGGGGTTGCCGAGTGTAACCTTTGTTTTCAGTCCGATCTTCGGCTGAATCTGCTCCAACATCCTCTTCCTCAGCTGCTTCGGCAGCTTCCACACCAGCAGGTTGGGTTTTATCTGCAGCTCCCTCAGCCAGTCCTGGAACAGCGCCCCCTGCTGGGGGCTGCCTCTGCACACTGAGATTAAAAAGGGAAAATATTTCACCAGCTGCTGCTGCTAAACGCAGTTCCTGCAATGCTTTAGTGACATTTTGCCATGCTTTAAACCTAAACCCTTAGCAATTTTATTTTTCCAGCATTTATTCTTATCAATCCATTATTGTAAGAAAGTGTCTTAATTAATTCCATGTGCATAGTTTACAAAAAAATTAATTATTTAAAGACAGAAGCTTCTCACAAAGGAAAAACTAAATTAAAACATTCTGATAGTTTTGTTGTCCAATTAAAATATAAACACAAAATATTAGAGATACATAAAGACCAACATTACTGTCAGATACTCACAGTCGGACATTTTTAACCTTGAACCTGTGGAGCAAAAGCAGAAACAGTTATTCAGGTTATTTAGACACAAACACACTGAAGGTCCAACGGCTGAGCTGAGATCAGACTTTAGAAGCTGATGATACTTGATGGTGGTGAGACTGGCTCTACTTCAACATATAAAAGCAAAACGTAGCCGTCCAAGAAGTTACTCCAGCAGCTGAGTAACTGATCAGATTATGCATCATTTAATGTTTACAAGACAGAGGAAAATGTAAAGTTATGAGGAAATTTTTGGTATTTTAAGGATGAAAATGACAATAATTCACATAAGAAAATCAGGCAAAATTAACAATTCAATTAAAAAAAAACAACGTAGGAAACCAACAAAAACTGCAGTCTGAAATTTTGTTTAAAAACATGTTTCTTTTTCACAGAAAATCCAGAAATTTTACTCCAGTATGAGTAGAAATACTTCATAAAATTACTCAAGTAAAAGTAAAATTTAGTAAAAAAAACTCCTAAAAGTAATTTTTTCCAAAAGGTTACTCAACTAAATCTGACTAAATGTAACTAGTTACTACCCAACTCTGCCTCTCTCTCACGGCGTGTTGCTTGGTTCACATGGGAAACGACGAACGACAGCGAAATGTGAAAGTTTCCCGCGACAGCAACAAAAGTTGAACTTTTTTAACTTTGAGTCGAGTCGCTAACCTGCGTCTGCACATCTGAGACCGCAAGCTCAAAATTCTTCTTGCACAAATTGTTTGAGGACAAGTCGCCTCATTGCACATGTTTAATAAGAAATGAATGCAGAGCGACATTTCTAAACAAACGTTTGTGTTTTTATGCTGTAAAGCACTTTGAACCGCCTTGTAGCTGAAACATGCTGTAAAATAAACCTGATTGTTGTTAGATCCACGGTAGATGGACGAATAAAAACAAACGGGCAGCAGACAGGCAGAAACTAAGGGATTCCAGAAGTTGACTGTGTTGATGACCTTTGAACTCTGATGACCTGACAAAGACCAACTTTCAATACTTTCAGATACTCACAGGTGGACATTTTCAAGTTTCCTCCTGTGGAGCGAAAACAAACAGTTACTGAAGTTAAAAGAGCCAGGAAGCACAGAGGATCCTTTGGAAGCCCATTTCCGCCGTGAAAAAAACGAAAAAGCTAAACAGGAAGTCATAATTATGATTTCAAAGCCATAATTTCGACTTTCAAAGTCATAATTTTGACTTTCAAAGTCACAATTTTGTCTTTCAAAGTCATAATTATGAGATTTAAAGTCATAATTTCAACTTTCAAAGTCATAATTTCGACTTTCAAAGTCATAATTTCGACTTTCAGTCATAATTTCGACTTTCAAAGTTATAATTTCGACTTTCAAAGTTATAATTATGAGATTTAAAGTAAATTTCGACTTTCAAAGTCATAATTTCGACTTTCAAAGTCATAATTTCGACTTTCAAAGTTTCGACTTTAAAAGTTATAATTTTGACTTTCAAAGTTATAATTATGAGATTTAAAGTAAATTTCAACTTTCAAAGTCATAATTATGAGATTTAAAGTCAATTTCAAGTTTCAAAGTCACAATTTTGACTTTCAAAGTTATAATTTTGACTTTCAAAGACATAATTTCCACTTTCAAAGTCATAATTTTGACTTTGAAAGTGGAAATTATGACTTTGAAAGTGGAAATTATGACTTTGAAAGTGGAAATTATGATTTCCTCTTTAACTTTTTTTTTTTTCCATGGCAGAAATGGGCTTCCAAAGGATCTGGAGACAAACGTACCAAATGTCTTTCTTCTTCTTCTCATCATAATCACTAATCTTCTTCTTCTCTTCCTCAGACAGACGGTTAAACAACAGGAGGTCCAACACCAGAGCTACGCTGCTGGAGTCACACATTTCTATGTAGACCTGGAGCAGAAAGACCAGGGAAATAACTGAGGAACTAAATATTTATGTTTCTTCATTTGTTGTTAAGTGAAGTGTGTGGATTTGCTGTTTAAAAATGAAGATTGGGAAATAAAAGCTATAAAACCAAATTCAAGATTAATCACAGGTTAGTGTTGGAGGACTTTTTCTTAATCTCCATTTTTCAAAGACCTTTGAGACTCTAAACCAGGGGTGTCCAAACTTTTTGCCAAAATTGTCGACTCCAAAGTGTTCGCAGGCTAAAAAACCTCAACCTACAATCAAGCAAACGAAGTAGATCGATAATTATTTCAGGTCCAAAACCTGACAGGGATTTTTATGACAGTATATTAGGGATGTTGTAGATGGTAAAAGATGAGCAAATTTCTGCCAAAAACTCAAATTGTCCAGAATAATTTTCAAAAGAAAATTTTCAACATTTGAAATTCAGGAATTTCCTAGTTTTTTTATTATATTAATCAAAAAAATATTATTTTAGCAAATTTTCTTGTTTTATCTAGGAATTTTCTGAGATTACTCTCAAAATGTATGACTTCTTTGATAAAATTTTACTACCTCTCTCTCTTTTTTTCTATAACTGCCTTAATTCGCCGTAATAGTTTCTGCACATTTGCTGTATTAAAATAAAAACACGTAGTTCTCAGTTTCTTCTGGGCTTGACTGAATAAACTCACTTTCAGCAATAAGAACAGGATTTGTGTCACTTTGTTTCGAAATGCTGGCTATATTTAGCCAAGTTTAAGAACGAAGTCGGCTTTTCAGTAAAAGTCTCCTGGTTTTACCTTTTCTTAAACCTTTGTTGAAAAACACAAATACTCTGTGTTGTACTCTGGATGAAAACTATTTTGGTTACAAATTAAAAATCTCCATCTACAGGCCAAACTTGTAACACTTTTAAATTGCAGTTGAACAAAGTCAGCCCACATTTTGGACGCCCCTGATGTAAAACCTTCTGCAGCGTCAGGCTAGCAGGTGGTGAAAGCTAACGTACGTGTTCAGCAAGGACCAGGTAGTTGACAAACGGAGCGAGGGACGCGACCGCCGTCAGAACGCTCCGAATGACGCTCAGGGTGACGTCAGAGAAAGTCACACATATCAGCCGCTGATTGAGGGACTCGGGCTCTGAAACGTGCTGCAGCAAGCAGAATAAAGGAAAAACTAAAACAAATACAAGCCGACACAGAAAGAAGATCGGAATAAACGACCAAGAACTTACAGCGTTGCTCCATCTCATCAGATTCTTGTACATCGTCTCCTGTAAAAGCAAAAAGATGTTTTAAGTAACACACAAACATTTTTTGAAAGAGTAAACATGCTGAGCTCTTATTGTGAGGAGCTCTGAGACGGTGCTGGTACCTCAGTGTCTCCTGGATGCATGTCCTCTAAGACCAAGTGGACTTTGAGGACAAAGTCTTTGCCAGGAGAAGGTTTACGAGTCAAGTAGCCCTGGAGAAAAGTGCAGCAAGAATCCCAGCAAGGGAAAAACACGAAGGCCTGCAGGAGACGGGAGGGTTGGAACATCAAAAAGAGCCGCCAATGCATAAACAACTTTTGATTTAAAATAAAGGCCTATCTGGCAAAGTTAATTTGTTCAGCTTTTATATTAACCTTTGAGGGTTAAAAAACATAAAATGTGTTGTTTTTTGTCACAACAAGCCGATTCCCTCAGGAGTGTCCAAACTTTATGCCAACTAGGGCTGTGCAGTAACATCAATTTTGCGATATATATCAATATTTTCTTTCCTAGAAAAAAATCGATATTCATCCTCAAGTATCGTAACGTCCAACTGTCACCTTGTTCACTCACTGCTTGCTTCACCAGGTCATCAGGCTTAGAGTGATTCCTTCAGATGTTCAGGTTAAAAAGGTATCAAACTATTCAGAGCAGGAACTTGGTTCACTTTATTTACTTTACTAATGCATGTCAGCTACAGTTTGGACTGTTTCAACTAAAAGAAACATGTTTTCTCTCCACTTCTTTGGTTCATTTTGTCCAGCTGTCCACTTTAAGTCTGTGTCCAACCAGAGCCAGGTATTGTGTAGTTGGTGCTTTTAATCAGTTTTCAGTTAAATTAATTCAGTCCAACTTTATAACAGTCACAAAATGTCACCAAAATCACTCTGTCCCTCTAAAATCTTTCAGAAAATCGCAAAAGTGATTTGAATTGCATCGTCTGGTGAATATTGCAATATATATATATATCATATTGTGGGCAGAATATTGTGTATCGTATCGTGAGATTATTGTATCACTACAGCCTTACTTTGGATACCCTTGGACTAGACCATCGGGAACCTTCTCTTCTTCCTTACCCTCCTCTGCAGCGGCAGGACGTACACAGACCATGAGTGACCTTTGGTGAAATAATTCGAGACCAACTGGGCGACGGAACTTTGACTCCTTATTGATTGAGGGAAACCAGTCAGCATGACGGTGGAGAACTGGGAGGCCTGAGGGAGAGATTCCTGCAGGAAGAGAAGAACATTTGAAATATCTTAAAAGGCAGCACACCAAACATCTCTTTTCTTACATGCTGTGGGTAAAAATAAAGTTTTTGGCACAATCCTAAAATAAACTTTTAGCTTTCAGTAGGAAAAAATGACATATGCCCACGTTTGTAAAAGCTGGTAAGTATTTAAATCACTACAAAAACACACAATCTGTGTTACATTGAGAACCTGTAAAAATGTCTCACATCAAGATGTTCATTGCTGCATAATTTGAGGACGACTTATTGGGCATTAAATGATATAAAAACTTCAAAAGTTGAAAGTTGTAATCACCTTTATGTCGCCAACCTCTTTCACCGTCTGGAAAGCTAGAGGTGGAAAACAAGCACAGTTATTCGCTCCGTCTGCTTTCAGCTTCTTCTGAATGTAGAAAGTTGTTTTTGTTGCCTGGGATGTCGAACCACGGAGACATAGTGGGAAACATGTACGGCGGCGTTGACATCGTGACCCAAAATGGAGGATCGGCACAATCTTTGATGACACCGTTGGCGACCGGGATCCTGGCAGTAGCGACGGCATCGCTGGGGTCCGGCAGAGCCTGAGCAGGGAGTTTGGGGGCTGAACATGAACACACAGGTCATTACAGCAAGTTGTCAAAATAACGTGCTAACTAGGGGTCGAACGACTACATGTTTTTTAAGGTCGACTACATCATGACAATAGTCGAGTCGATGTCGACTAGTCGCGGTGACGTCATAGTGACGTAAGTGCAAAAAAACTTTCACGACGACTTGGAGGCTTTATCAGCTGTTTTTACTGCAAATACTGACACCTCCTTCCCTTCTCCCGCTTTTACTAAGTCTAAACAGATGATTCTTCGTGAGCAGCGGTGAAAAGTTCGTTGCACAAAGTTGGTCTGACTTCTATTTTTTGTTTCTAAACACCAGAGGATACTGATGATCTCTGGATAGTTACCCGTATAGGAGTCAAATTATCACACTGACCACATGGTGCTTTTGGATCATCACAAGCCAAACTTATTATGAACGGATCCCGTTTGGTTTCAGTTGAATTCAGCAGAGTCTCCCGCTGCTCCTCCGCCCGATGCGCAGCAGGAAACTCTGCTGATCAGCAGCGGCTCTGAACCGACATGCAGACGGAGGCAGAGATCGGCTCCTTCAGACCCTCAGGATGAAGCTGGACTTAGTTTACAGATGTTGTCAAACCATATTTTTATAAGAGCGCAAAGCTGCCAGGTTAGAAGCTTCAATACGCAGAGTGACGCTGATCAGTTGGGGGATAAAACACCTGACATCATGCCACATTGTAGCACATTACTCCGGTAGTCCTTTTTTTGTTTTAAGGATTTTTTCGGCACTAGTTTATTTGACAGTAATCTGACTGTAAGGGGTCAGAGAGAGCGGAGAGAGGTCTGGGCCCAGCGAATGGAGGACGGGAGTCGGACTCCTGACTACCGCCGGCTAAAGTCTCTATATGCGTTGGTTGCGCTGCGCTAACCACCGCACTGCACAACGCCCCTATTGCGGGAGCCTATGCTGTAATTTACAGCTTCTCTTTGTGAAATTATTTACATTTTTATACAATTTGAGCTTTCTGGCGAACTCACCCAGTTCACCTTCTTTCATTTCCTTGGAAAAATCTATTTTGCCACGTGATTGCGACTAGTCGACTGGCCCAGAAAAAAGTCATTGCAGAGAAAAGAATCGACTAGTCAACTAAGTGGTGCAACCCCTAGTGCTAAATCTTAAATGTACACCTGATATATGAAAGTGATGCATCGCTTTGCTAGTAATTGTTAACAGTACAACAACTAGATAACAAGGTCAGGGAAAAATCCTTTTGAAGGGAGTAGCTCAGCTATGCTAGCTTGACTTTGACAACCTAACATGTAGATGTGCTGTGGAACGCCATCAGCTACAAAAGTTTTTAACAAAAGGCGACGTATACACCAATTCTGGCAGATCATCAGCAGAGCAGGTGCTTATTAGCTCCTCAACCACCACAAGAAGAGCTGATAGCAGCGGTAGCTAATCTACCACAGCGATCGCTTATTAATAATCGCAAAACAAACATCAACCCTGAGAACTTTAAACTGTAACGGACTGAGGGTTCTGTTCTTGGAGTGGGAATGTCTGAGTGCTTTTTGGTGTCGAATCCTGAAACGTGTGGTGGAGTTGTTGTCTGTTGCTATGGCAACGTGTCTGTATAGCATAGCCGACTGAGAGAATGGCAAAGAGTTATTGTTCGATTGTTTTCCTGCATTTTTTCCCCCTTTGCTGTGGCGTGCTGCTCCGATTTTGTAACGCCTGCATCTCCGTGCTTCACTTTGCTAAAGGAATCGTTCCATCGCTGCAGTGCGGCTGCGGACGGCATGTAAAGAATCGTCTCCAGAGTTGGGTGCATGCATGACAGACGGAGAGCCGCTGGTGTGAACCTGAACGTCTACAACATGTCGACTGCAACAGGAAGTCAAACGTGAAGCTGACTACTGCCTCAGATTTTCTGAAGAACGGTCGAAACTTAGATCAGGAAAAGTTTTTTTTTTTTAATTTTGTGTCTTCGAGGTTTTACATTAGACATTACTGTAATCATTTTTAGAGTAATGTAAAGAGTGTCAACTAGGGCTGTATAATAATATCGATTTCATGATCTGTATCGATATTTTCTTTCCTAGAAAAAAATCGATATTCATCCTTAAGTATCGTAACATCCAACTGTCACCTTGTTCACTCACTGCTTGCTTCACCAGGTCATCAGGCTCAGAGTGATTCCTTCAGATGTTCAGGTTTAAAAGGTATCAAACTATTCAGAGCAGGAACTTGGTTCACTTTATTTACTTTACTAATGCATGTCAGCTACAGTTTGGACTGTTTCAATTAAAAGAAACATGTTTTCTCTCCACTTCTTTGATTCATTTTATCCAGCTGTCCACTTTAAGTCTGTGTCCAACCAGAGCCAGGTATTGTGTAGTTGGAGCTTTTAATCAGTTTTCAGTTAAATTAATTCAGTCCAACTTTATAACAGTCACAAAATGTCACCAAAATCACTCTGTCCCTCTAAAATCTTTCAGAAAATTGCAAAAGTGTATTGAATTGTATCGTTTACCGAACATAGCAATATATATCGTTTCGTAGGCATAATATCGTGTATCGTATCGTGAGATTATTGCATCACTACAGCCCTAGTGTCTACTGTGTAATTTTTTATTTCTTTAAACTCACGCAGAGCTACACTGGAGGCCACAATTATTTTCAGCCGTTCCACGGTGTGTTTACGGCCTCGTTTCAGGAAGCTGTGCCAAACTCCAAGCCGATCCACATCTTGCCTCGACTCAAACTCAACAAAAACCTGAAACACACACAGACAGGAAGGAATAAACGGATGCATTTAAAATCGCTGCACGTTATAACAAAATCGTGTGATTACAATATGGGCCTGATTTCTTCTTTTTATTGTCATCTGTGCTTCATCACTCTGCAGCTTTTACCATTTTGGGGAATGTCCTTGGTGTGAGAGGTGAAATCTGAGACGCTAAATGTCCAAATACAGTATTACTTTAGCGTAAGCACTTAGAAGGTGGCAGCACATTTCCACTAATCTGCTAATGCACTAGTAGTGGAGCACATCGTTTTGTTTTCAACCCAGTTGAAAACAATCAGCTTACACTAAATTAATTTTTCTGGATAAATTGAAAGCCACTGATTTAAGCGGCTTTTTCACAAACTTAAGCTTCGGTTAGGATGTTTTTAAGTAGTTAGGCAGTTGTGTTCATGCTCTTATTTTGAAGGGGGTGCAGCACCAGCATTAGCTTATGCTACGTACCTTGTTGGTGTAGCGCTTTAGCGTTAGCAGCACTGATGCTTATGCAGTTTGGTAGCGACTGGTTACATTTACATGAGTAACTTGTTTGACAAAATAATACTTTTAGGTCCGTCTGACGATGTAATTTTTACATATTAAATGATTGATAATTTAATCAGTTGCTCTGTACTTGAGTAATTTTTTTTACCAAATACATTTTCTACTCCAACTTAAGACATTTCCTGCCCCAACCTCAAAATCTTTTGTGATGAGGTGTATAGAGCTATAAACAATATCTTTTCTGGGGTTATTCCAAAGGATGTTAGTGTTGCCTTACTCGGTATTATTCCTGATGGGTTGCAAGGGCGGCCCAAAATGTATTTGTTAAATGTTCTTTTTACAGCAGCCCTGAAATGCATTATAATTAGGTGGATGCAATTGGAGCTGCCTTCCTACGACTTGTGGGTTCAAAAAGTAAAGGAATTGCATACAATGGAAAAGATAACCTACTGACTCAGACTTCAAAAATCCAAGTATGACCTGCGCTGGGGACCTGCAGAAGCCCTGTTGATTTAGTTAAACATAATGGATTTGTCTTTTGGCCTATGTTGGTTGGTTTTCTCTTCCAGAGTTTTTTCTTATTTAAATGCTGTACAGTGATGAGTCTATAAACATAATGCTGTAGCTGTAAATTGTGATTCCAAGATGTTTATTGTATGTAAAACATCATATTGTCAACATTTGCATTATGTACCACTGAAGTATAGCTGTACTTTTCTCTGCTGAAAAAGTTAATAAAAATCTAAGTTCAAAAAAAAAAACTTAAGACATTTCTTGGACTTTTAACTTGAGTACAGACAAGCTGAAGTAGTCCTGCTCTGACTTGAGCACAATGTTTGGATGCTCTATCCAGCTCTGTGCTCATGGTTAGCGCTTTAGGCTGAGCCCTGCTAACCGTTCAGCTTGCAGTGCCCAAAGCTGACAGTAACCAACCATTGTGACACTTCAAACCGTCTTTTGCATAATGAAAACTGTGCACAACGACGTTATATTCCTAACCTGGAGCCTTGTGCCTGTTGTGTGTGTGTGTGTGTGTTTGCACCTTGTTGAGCAGAGGCAGGAAGTTCCTCACAGAACCGATTTTCCTCAGCGCCGTCTGGAGGTCGCGGGTCTCGCTGGGTGAGATGTGATGAATGCAGATTATTCTTTCTCCGTTATCAGTCATGTTCTAAAACCAGACAGTGAACAATCAGAGCTGATACGAAACAATCCTGATAATCACAGCTGATGGTTCTCAGTTCGTCTTAGGAGGATGTTAGATAGCGGACCATCGCCTGAAAACACAACCTATGCTCAGAACTCAATTAAGCATAAAGAACAAGTACATTTATTCATGTTTTATGTCATTTTAGTACTACTTACATGTTTTAAGCACCGCATCAAAGCTTGGTAAAGGCAAAGCTGAAACAGAAAGTGTCCAGAGTATGAAACATGAATAAATAATATACTTCAAACACACTTTATCAAATTATTAAAAATCTTTAGCCTAGGTGTGTTCAAAGTGTGGCCTGGGGGCCATTTGCTGTACTTGCAATAGCTATGTGTGGCCCCCTGAACTCAGCTCAACAGTGGCACAAATTTGTCCCTGAGGATTTGAATCCAGGACCTTCTTGCTGTGAGGTCCTGGAACTAGCAACTCAACTGTGTCAAAATATAAAACTGTTAGCAGCTACAGTCAAGCTGACAGCTCATCTAAACAGAGGCATGACAGACTGGCGAGGCTGGAAGTCATCTCCAACAAATCAGCAAACAAAGAGTCAATTATCTGGTCACCTTTTGCACAGGAGTCACTTGTTCAAACCAGCATTTTCACACCTTAATGGCTCTTTTCTCCCCATTGAAACAAGGTTAGAAAACGTGGTTTATTAGGGATGAATGAAGAAGTTGGCCTGTCACAGTGACACGTTTTGCTGGACGATATGTTGTCCAAGTTAATGCGATAAATGATACTTTGTACTTTTGACACCATTTTCAACTGATCTGATGTAATAAAGGAATAATAGTGGAAGACATTATCAAAGATCAATAAACTTTAAATGTATTGAATACTTGACTATAGAACTGGAAGATATTTAAATATCCAAAATAAACAAAAACAACAAACAATATGAATCATGAAGCCTGCAAATAAACTTCAAAGATTAAATAATTCTTCAAAAACATGTTTAGTTGAGACCAAAACCAGACTGAAGAAATTTGTCATTCAGTTTTTGGTAGAAAGAGAGAAACGCTGAATCATGCAGATTAATTTGTTTTGATTTATCATGCAATTAATAGATTAATTGATTATGGAGACAGAAGTAATTGACTACAGAACATGCTGATCTTTGTGCATACTAACCGATGTAGGCTTCCCAGGTTTCCAACCAGTCTGAAAACAGAGTTTAGATATATTTTTTTTTTACAAAAAGGTCATCCAATGACACACTGTTGGCATCATCCAGCCCTGAAACACCTACCACTGCTCTACAGGCCTGTAGGGACAGTTTAGATCCTCTGAAAAACATGCCGTGACCAAACTGTGCGAGAGCTTTCCTCAGCCCTTTCACCTGCGGCATGAAAGCAACAGCCTGCAAGAACAACAACAACAACAGAAAAACTCATCAAAACTTGGATCTATCAAATGTGCTCAACCAGTAAAACCAAAACTTGAGTGGTAAAACGCAGATGCTTTGCCAGCAGATGCGTACCAGTTGTTTCTGAGGAACCACGTAAATGTCAGAGCTGTTCCTGAACCCAAAAGGATGGAGGAGAGCGACGACATCATCCTCTGAGTAGCAGCCGTCGTGATACTTGGGAAGGTTGGTTATCAAGAGCTTCGGATTAAACAGAGCAGTTACGTTAGGAAAGGGGGACAAAAACACATCATTGTGTTGATTAGGACACAGTTTGTGTGCTTGTATATGGTTTAGACCAGAGGTGACCAAAGCTTCCCCCAAGTGAGACAAAGTCCAAAGTATTCGTGGGCCAAAGAACCCGACCCGAAATCAAGTAAAGTATCTTGATATTTATTGTAGATCCAAAACCTGACAAGTGTATTAGGGCTGTTGTAGATGGAAAATAAGGACGAAATTCCCTCCTTTCTGTGATTAATCTCATATTTTTTCTAGTAATATTTTCAGAAATTTCCAAGTTTTATTTTTTTAATAGAAAATGTCTGATGGTAACATAAAAATGTGATTTTTTTCTAGCAAATTTCCTTGTTTTTCTAGACATTTTATGATATTGCGCTCAAAAGTTCTGTTTTTGGCAAAAAATTTACTTTTTTTAATACAATGGCCCTAATGGCAGATTTGTCATGTTTTCTCTATTGAAAGAAAAACATGTGGTTTTCAGTTTCTTTTGGGCTCGACTGAATAAATGTATTTTAAGTAATAAGAACAAGGTTTGGGTCAAACGTTTTTCAAAATGCTTGCTAAATCTATATCTAAAATCTGATTTGGGTGCAGCAAAGTTGGCTTTTCAGTAAAAATTTCTGGATAAACTTGGTTTTGTCTTTTGCTAAAAAATGGTTATAAACAGACGAATAATTAAGTGTTGCACTTCACATTTTCCTGTTTAAGAAAATGATGGTGGTAATGATTTTTACCTTCATTACAAAATAAAAGTCTGTGGGGCAAATCTGATCTAGACCGCTGATGCAGATCAGATCACAGAGGCCTATCTGGGGGTTATTTGTGAGCATAAAGTTTCTTAGGTTTTACTCATGTCCTGTGTGTCTAGTCCACCATTCACAGGCGACTTTAAATTAACTGCTGTTTCCAAACATCACATATTGTGAAAAGAAGTAGAAAATGGGACCATCTTTAAATCTGACTGGCTTGGGTCTTGGTCAGGAGGGAAAAGTGAATTAATCTTTCAGGAATACTGATAAAAATAGATAGAAATCTTACTTCTGGTTCTATAATGGAACCTTTGGACTCAACAGGCCCTGGAAAGAAGAGTCAAATACATAAAGTAACAAACAGAACAATGTTAAAATGAAAAGAACCGAATTGTAATGTTTACATACAAAGCAGTTTGGGGTCAAAGCATTTTTCTATCCTCTCCCCAACAGTCAGATCATCTGAGGAAATCACCGGCGCCGGCTTTTTGTTTGATACTGGTTTACTTTCACCAGGTGTGATCACTGGACCTTTAAATCAGAAAACGTGTCGCAGGTGAAAACGGATACAAATCAAATATCACTTTTGGTTTGCCTTAAACCTGACAAAAGCAAACGAACCAAAGAACCAGAAATTACCAACACAAACATCTGGAATTTCACCAGCAGACATTTTTTTGTTCTTTGTGTCGCCAACAATTGAGACTTAATTTGGAATAAGAGAAAAAAATGGATGCTAATTTTCAAAGTTATATTTTCATCAAGTCATTCATGTATTCATAAGTGTCACAGTTCTAAATTAAACAATAAGTAATTAGCAAGCTAAACATTTAGCTTACAACTAACTAAATATGTATTGAGCTAACTAAATGCTAGATAATTAAATATAACCTCTGAAGCTAAATACTTAAATGCCCAACTAATTTATTTTGCACATTAAATATTTAGCTTTAAACTAAATACTAGATTTCTAACTAAATAGCTATCAGACAATTTTTAGTTTGTTAAATTTTACAAACTAAATATTTAGCATGCTGACAAAAACTTTAATAATTATTTTGTAAACTAATTATTTAACTTGCCAACTAAATATTTAGTTTGAAGCTAAATATGTACCTTATAAACTACATATTTAGCTTGCTAATTAAATATCCAGTTTGATAATAACCCAAATTATAACTATTTAAAAAAGCTTCCAAGAGAAATTTTGAGGTAAATGGCAAAAATTAAATTCCTTTCTATACCCACCAAGTAGTTTCCCACTTACATTTTAGCTCAGTTTCATTCTTTGGTTTCTCCTTCACTTTCAGGGCTTCAATTTTGTTTGATGGCTGAGATTTTCTGTAAGGAACAAAGTGAACTGATGTCAGCT
Organism: Poecilia picta; assembly: GCA_033032245.1. Taxonomy (NCBI): domain Eukaryota; kingdom Metazoa; phylum Chordata; class Actinopteri; order Cyprinodontiformes; family Poeciliidae; genus Poecilia; species Poecilia picta. The sequence goes on along the minus strand of CM065370.1, from coordinate 21,457,676 downwards.
CAGATATAAACATAAACTAAAGGAGCAAATGGGTGAACCATCAGAAATATTACAAGGAGGACAGATTAAATTAAATATTAACATAAAGAATACATCATACATTTCCGTAGCTGTTTTCTGCTCAGTTGAAGTCACAGGAGGCTTCTGGGGTCCAGAAGACTGTAAATAGAAAGTATTCTATTTAACACAAGTAAACTGATTAAAATACAATAAAGAAGCTTTTCATCCAACAACAGAAATCTCTAATGTATTAAATCTGCTTCTTAAATTGTCGAGTGTTATATTTACATCTTTGAAAGTCTTTAAATTCACATTAAAACCTCAAACTTTAGTGGAAGGAAAGCGATGCAGTCATAAAATGTTAGTAGACTGGCAAGTTAGGAATAGTAGATTTCTGGAAAAATATCACGAAGGGTCTGAGAAGTTGCTAAATGTAGCAACAAAGTTGCTAATTTGACCACAGAGCTTCTCTTCCCACATTCGGTCACACCCATCGGTGTCTTGGCTCCGCCTACTTCAGGGAAATGTTTAAAATCTGTCAGGGGGCGGGGTTTATGCTTTCACAGGGGGGTTAGACACAATTTAACAAAACATAACAGCTGTGTGCAGTTTCTCACAAGTATGCAGTAAAAAAAAAACGTTTTGTCACTATGTATAACAAAAATATTTGACAACAAAACATGGATAGTTGTAATTTTAAGTAGTGAAACCTCGTGATTTGATGGGAAACCGGCTGTGCTTTTAGCCTGAGGCGCCTCTGATGATCCGGGTGTTGATTTTAACTTGTTGAACTCGTCCAGGAAAACCGGAGTCAGAGTTTTCACCACACACTCTACATCTATCTGCTTTGACAAAGACTGGACAGCTAGAGACAGACAAAAACACACTTTAATGTGGCAGAGTTAAAGAATTGCAAAGAATTTAGAATAAAAGAGAAAAACTATGGCAAAAAACTGAGAAAATATATCATATTCTTTGTCTGGATTCTTCTGGTTAAAGCTGAAGAATGTAACTTTTATTAATAATTTGGTTTTTTTGTTTTAGTTACACATTTACTAAAAGTGTTAACGCTGTCAATCACTCTGCTAAGGCTGTTAGCATAACCACTGATGACGATGAATAAGAAGTTTTCCTTGAACTTTAAGTTGTTTTGGTAACACTTTGTTTGAAAGGGTGAATAAGACTGTCATGACACTGTCATAAACATAACACCTGTCATGAACATCAGTAAGTCTTCATGAATATTTATGACACTTGTCATAAAGTGTAATTTGCTAAATTATGACACTTTTAATACAAAGTTGACATTATTCAAAAATATCTTTTAAGACAACTCGTCATTAACCAAGCAATCATGATCTGACATAAATTTGTTATAAAAGTATTACCGATTAAACTTTAAAAATTAGCTTTATGTAGTAATATTACAGTATATAGCTCTGCCATGATTAGTCTTCATTTTCTTAATTTAATCGATCCTAAGGTTTTACAGCAAGATGTCTACAAAGCACTAATGAACTTAGCATTTGAAGCATTATTTAAGGCTGTTTTAACCCTTGTGTGTGCGAGGACTGAGCCCAACGTAGAGAACTGTGGCAAATGATACCAGTTTTACGTGTGTGGGGTCGGTTGGACCCCATTTCTAAACACACAAGGGTTAAGTAGTGCAATAGACCATCTCCACCAGTGAGAGGCAGCAGTGCACGAACAGGCGTGCAGTGTGTTGGTGAAGAAGAAATTATGCAAGAAATCTTTTTGTTTTTTACATAAAGGACAACGTCTCGGGCTTCCTGCGCCCCCATGTTACTTGTTTCACTTTACTTAATGAGACTTAATGACATTTTCATAACTGGTGCTACTTGTTCCACTTGAGGTAAGAGATATTAACGACACTGTAACAACACTTAATGACATCTGCATAACTGTTGATACTTGTTTCACTTAACTTGAGGTAAGACTTAATATTAGTGACACTGTAATAACACTTAATGACATCTGCATAACTGGTGCTACTTGTTCCACTTTACTTGAGGTAAGAGATAATATTAGTGACACTGTAATCACACTTAATGACATATTCATAACTAGTGCTACTTGTTCCACTTTAGTTGATGTAAAAGAAATTGTTAATGGCTGTCATTAAATCATTTGACAGTGTGATAAAGCTTAATGAAATCATTATTGCTTGTCCTACTTGTTTCGCTTTATTTCAGGGAGTGGAAATATGAATCACTGCTGTGTTAAAGCTTTTGCTAGTGTAATAATTAGATCATTATGACTACTAAAATGACAAATTTACGTCAGATTATGATTTCTTGGTTAATGACAAGTTGTCATAACAAAGACCATTTTTAATAATGTCAACTTTGTATTATAAGCATCATGATTTACTGAATGACACTTTATGAGAACAGTCATAAATATTCATGAAGACTTAGTGATGCTCATGACAGGTGTTATGTTTATGACAGTGTCATGACAGTCTTAGTCACACCCCTTCAAATAAAATGTTATTGTTGTTTCTTTTAGCTGACAGCTAACAACGTCATCCTGGCTCTGATTGGATGTTTTTGACTGGGAGAGGAGAAGTTTTTCAGAAATATAGTAGCACTATGAGGAGGCAGAGGAATTTTCACAGATTATCTGCCTCATATTATTCTGTCACAACATGGTGACAAGTTTAAAAAATATGTTTAAAAAAAACCTTTAAAAAGCTATATCACAGCTTTAACAGAGTAGCAATTTAATCTTCAGGAAGCTCAGTTACAGCTAATCCAAGTCCCAGTATGTGTCTAACCTGATGATTGAAGCAGTTTCTTCACCAGTGTCTCTACACTGCTCTCATCCTGAGGGACCGATGTCTCTCCGGACGTTTGTTTCTCGCCGCTTCCACTTGGTGACAGCGGATTCTTGCTGCTGCTTTTAGGTGAAAGCCGTCTCTCGGAAGGCATTCCTGGAGAGAACAGCTCCGCTTCCTTAATGCTGAATGAGGAAGGTCTGGAGATCCCCGAGGGGAGAGGAGGTGGACCTGGGAGAGAGGAGCTGGTCCCAGGAGAGAGGAGAGGATGACCTGGGGCAGAGGTGGATCCAGGGCGGGGGAGGTGGTCCCAGGAGAGAGGAGGTAGTCCCAGGGAAGGTGGTCCACCTCTCTGCTGGAAGGAGGAGAGAGGTGGTCCCTGGAAGGAGGTGGACCCAGGAGGGAAAGGGTGGTACCAGGAGGGAGGCGGACCTTGGGAGCAGGTGGCTCCAGGAGGGAGAAGGTGGTCCTGGGAGACAGGAGGTGTCCATGAGAGGTGGTCCCATGAGAGGTGGTCCCATGAGAGGTGGTACCTGGGATGAGGTGGATCCAGGAGGGAGAAGGTGGTCCTGGGAGACAGGAGGTGGTCCCATGAGAGGTGGTACCTGGGAGCAGGTGGATCCAGGAGGGAAAAGATGGTCCCAGGAGGGAGGTGGACACTGGGAGTAGGTGGATCCAGAAGGTAGAAGGTGGTCCTGGGAGACAGGAGGTGGTCCCATCAGAGGTGGTCCCATGAGAGGTGGTCCCTGGGAGCAGGTGGATCCAGGAGGGAGATGGTGGTCCCAGGAGGGAGGTGGACCCTGGGAGGAGGTGGACCCAGGAGGCAGAAGGTGGTGCTGGGAGACAGGAGGTGGTCCCATCAGAGGTGGTCCCATGAGAGGTGGTCCCATGAGAGGTGGTCCCTGGGATGAGGTGGACCCAGGAGGGAGATGGTGGTCCCAGGAGGGAGGTGGACCCTGGGAGGAGGTGGACCCAGGAGGCAGAAGGTGGTGCTGGGAGACAGGAGGTGGTCCCATCAGAGGTGGTCCCATGAGAGGTGGTCCCATGAGAGGTGGTCCCTGGGATGAGGTGGACCCAGGAGGGAGATGGTGGTCCCAGGAGGGAGGTGGACCCTGGGAGCAGGTGGATCCAGAAGGTAGAAGGTGGTCCTGGGAGACAGGAGGTGGTCCCATGAGAGGTGGTCCCATGAGAGGTGGTCCCATGAGAGGTGGTCCCATGAGAGGTGGTCCCTGGGATGAGGTGGATCCAGGAGGGAGAAGGTGGTCCTGGGAGACAGGAGGTGGTCCCATGAGAGGTGGTACCTGGGATGAGGTGGATCCAGAAGGTAGAAGGTGGTCCTGGGAGACAGGAGGTGGTCCCATGAGAGGTGGTCCCATGAGAGGTGGTCCCATGAGAGGTGGTCCCATGAGAGGTGGTCCCTGGGATGAGGTGGATCCAGGAGGGAGAAGGTGGTCCTGGGAGACAGGAGGTGGTCCCATCACAGGTGGTACCTGGGAGCAGGTAGACCCAGGAAGGAGGAGGTGGTCCCAGGAGAGAGGAGGTGGTCCCAGAAGTGTTGATCCCAGGAGAGATGGTCCTTCTCTCTGCTGGGAGGAGGACAGAGGTGGCCCCTGGGAGGAGGTGGACCCAGGAGGCAGAAGGTGGTCCAGGAGGAGAGAGGAGGCGGACTTCTCGTACCGTGGAGAACCAGATCGAGACCTAAACAGAACGAAAAGTCATGGATGATGACACAGATCTCAACTGTTGAGTCCAATGTAAAATAATAGTTCCTCCAACAGACCTGAGGGTGTGTCTATAAGTGTAGGAAGACCTGGATGGGCTCCTGCACCTGTCTCTTCTGTCCTCAGAGGTAGAACTGTCTGAGGTGGACGTCGAGCTATCCCTGGATTTACGGTGCTGACGATACGGGCTGTGCAAGCGAGAACTGGAGCCTCTTCTGTGACCGCGGTCGAGACTTCTGGAGCGGGAAGCATTTCTGCGGCGAGGTGAGTGAGAACTGGAGTCTCTTCTATGATGGCGTTCTTGACTTCTGGAGCGGGAACGGGACGCATTTCTGCGGTGGGATGAGCGAAAACTGGAGTTTCTTCTATGACGGCGTTCTTTACTTCTGGAGCGGGAACGGGATGCATTCCTGCAGCGGGGTGAGCGAGAAATGGAGTCTCTTCTATGACGGCGTTCTTGACTTCTGGAATGGGAAGCGTTTCTGCGGCGGGGTGAGTGAAAGTCACTCTTGTGTTTGCCCGTCTCCTGACACCGCCTCCAGATTGCGTCTATTCTATAAAACATGTGGAAAACCAAAAACACATTTGATACATAGGATAAAGTGAGTTGCCTTTGTCTGAAGACAGACTTTTACCTGGAGAATTGTTGTTCACAAATCAAGTCTGGGTATCTGTGAAGATAAACGAATACACACATACAGCTGAAACCAGATGTCCAAAGATTACATTTAATTTTTTTTCTTTAGATGCAATAATTTGAACATTTGTGCAGATAACCCAAGATTAAGGAAATCTAACAATCAATATGTGTAGCCCTAATTTACTTATCAGCAACTCTAATATGGATTTCCAGGTTAAAACAGAGACAATATTTAAAGTAGGGCAAACATGCTTCCTTGAACAGGTTAGGATAGGTCTAGTGGCAATAAAAAAAAATATTTTTTTTACACAAAATCATACTTTGATTTTGGTTTATTAAGCTTTCAGTTTGAGCCATTTTAGAGCGTCTTGTCACTTTAAATCCTAATAAGCTGCTGGTGGCCCACCTACTTCAGCCTTTACACTCGCACGGGAATATGGTTGCCAACAGACGTGCAATTATACAACCACACATCTTTGAAAAGTACAAGTGGAGCCTCCTGCACAACCAACTAGAATGCAGCAAGTGGTTTCTGGATGGTAAGTAAACAACGAAACACTCGTCTTTTCCAGCATTCATTGTAAAGCGGTAGAACTAGCTACAGCAAGAAGAACAGCAAGCTGTGGCTCTGCTACATACATAGAAGACAGGAAGAAAAGAGGAGTACATTTCCACCAAAAAACTCAGAAATTCTTAAACTAAGAACACTTTTAAACAACTCTACTTGGTTTGGAGCTCTACTTGGGTTGCTAGGCAACGGACAGAATTCCACCGGGGTTGCTAGGCAACGGACAGAATTCCACCGGGGTTGCTAGGCGACGGGCTGGGCTTCCCTCGTTTGCTAGGTGACGGGTGGTGCCTGCTGATTTATGATGCTCCAGATGCTATAAAACATATAACTATATAACATAATGCAAAAAAAAAAAACCTTGTGTGTGTGTTTTTTATACGTTACAGACTTTGTACTAAATGTTATATTGTGGGAATTTCATGTCTGACTGGTGAACCCATTAATTGCAACTCCACTCTTAGGTTCATGTTGATTAATATGGAACTTTCTTACTAAAAAGTCTATATTTCTAAAAACAAAAAGTAAAAATGAGTAAAATCTTAAAAAGAAAGAATAAACAAAGGTTGACTTTGTGAAAAAACCTTACAGGGTTTGGCACTTCTCACGATGATTAGTGGTCTTCATGTGGGAACACCAAGCCTGTTAAAATAAAATAATATTTAAATTACATTTTATCAGTTTGTATTTTCAACAGGAATCTATGGAAATACGATAAACCAAACTTAGAAGTTTTTAGCAAGAAAAATGAGCTTGTTTTAAGCCAATGATTCCTTAATATTTCTGAAAATGTATTGGTTCCATTGGCAGATTATTTCACTTATGGGAAAAATGTTATAAATGAAATAATCTGCCAATTAAAGACATCCTTTTTAAAAATAACATTAATAATTGACTTAAAACACGCTCCTTTATCTTGTAAAAAAGATTATTGTGAGTTAGTTTTGTCTTAATTCATGCATCATAAGATACAGGGTTTTCCCCAGTGTATTATAAGCATGGCGGCCCGCCATGCTATGCTAGCCCTGCCGCCAGGCTAAGCATTGCGCTGTTTCAGCTGTTTGGGATTCCCCTCGGTAATTTCCCCTCAGAAAGCAGGCGGAGAATCCGCACTTTCTGATTGGCTGCCTGTCACATTCAGCGTAAAGCTCCCAGTCGGGGGAAACCCCTGATTGAATTGACCGCCAGGCTTAGCAGGTTTTCTGGGGGAAACCCTGAAATATTTACTAGAAATTGGTCAAAAATACTGGGTAAAATCTTGTGTTTTTGCAGTGTAGATCACTCACCTGTATGTCATGACTTTCCTTGTTGCATATCAAACAGTAATGTGGGAAAGATTCCGGTGAGATTCCTTTACAGTCTCTAATTGTGGCATCTGAAGGCTTATTTTTACCAGATGACCCCTTAAGTCTGGTCTGCATCACTGACTTATCCTGTTCTTTCTGTCCACGCTTCAGCTCAGCCTTATTCTGCCCAGCAACCGTTGTTTCGTTTATTTGAGCTTTGCTTTCCTTGCTGTTGGAACTCTTCTGTTCCGCTTTACCAGATTTGGAGGATTTGGATGTGGACTCTGATTGCTTTGGAGGAAGAGGCTTGCAGGGTTTAGGCTCACCGTGTTTCTGTTTGGCTGAAATTACAGCATGTAAAGGCTCATTTTTAGATGATGATCCCTTAAATTTAGTCTGCATCACTGGCTTATCCTGTTCACGTTTCAGCTCAGTCTGAACCTCAGGGTTCTTCTTATCTGGAGGTCTTTATTCGGCCCAGCAACCGTTGTTTCTTTTATTTGAGTTTTGCTTTCCTTGCTGTTGGAACTCTTCTGTTCTGCTTTACCAGGCTTGGAGGATTTGGATGTGGACTCTGGTTGCTCTGGAGGAAGAGGTTTGCAGGGTTTATGTTTGGGTGAAACTACGGCGTGTGAAGGCTCATTTTTAGATGATGATCCCTTAAATTTAGTCTGCATCACTGGCTTATCCTGTCCTTGCTGTCCGCGCTTCATCTCCGTCTGAACCTCAGGCTTCTTCTCTGGACTTTTCTTATTCTGTCCAGCAGCCGTTTGTTTTTTCTATCCGGGTTTTGCTTTCCTTGCTGTTGGAACTCTTCTGTTCTGGTTTACTAGGTTTGGATGATTTAGATGTGGACTCTGGTTGCTTTGGAGGAAGAGGTTTGCAGAGTTTAGGCCCATCAGGTTTATGTTTGGGTGAAACCATTTTATTTTGCTCACTAATCTCAGACTTGCGGCTTGTTTTAGAGTCCAAATCTCTGCTTTTGCCCTTTAACACACCTCTTTGCAGCCGGTCTTCACTGGGTTTGTGAGTTTCCACCAGTGATTTACCGCTACTCTTATCTGTGCAAGCTTTTCCAGTCTCCTTTTTAGCAGTGGCACTACCAAAATCCCCGCAATCAACTTTATTTGACTTTACAGGAGCTTTTTCCAAGTTACTCTTTAGACCGATAGTGGGCTGCAATTCAGACGACTTCTCTGCAGCTCTTCTCTTCTTATTAATGGAAATCTGCATCAGGATGTATTTCAGGTTTTCAGGGGTGATCTGATCCTCAGAGTAAGCATTGAGTTCTCCCAAGTCGTCCTTGTCGAGTCCAAACTTGCCGAGGATCTCAGTAGCTGAATCTGCTGTGTACCTGGGTTGATCCGATCTGCCTGGTTCTGGAGTTTTAGCAGCACCTGACCTTGGAGGAGGCCTGCTGTTGTCTGCACCTTCACCAGAAACACTCCTGCTTCTGTCTGTGCAGCCAGAAGATGGGTTATCGTGATCTTTTTCGGTTTGTTTGCATATTGAGAGCCAGGCCAAGGAGGCAGTGTCGCTGTGAGCATCATTGCAGCGACGCGCCTGTGGAATTGAAGACATTATTGCAGCCGAGTGAGTCTGAGGAAGATGTTCCTCAGTGGAGGTGCAGAAAAGTGACCTAAAAGACGACGCAGAACATATTTAGGCAGTACCTCAGAAGAATATTTAGTAGTAAACATAAAACTCATCCAAACTTGTAGCAGCCATTCTAGTTTAATGTCTATTTATATCGAATGAAAGTTAAATTCTCGAACAAAACATATATATTTCACCCACTTTCAACAACCGAAGCCAGTCGTACCGAGTCGCTGGCTTAATTCAGTCACATTTAGCCAGTAAATGTTTTAAAAATTACATTTTAAACAGGTTATTCTCCGGTTTCTGCTTCCATCAAGCTAGCAAGTTATTGCTAGCCAAAGCGACCGTTAGTCCCAACGGAGACGTCATGACGCAACGTTCCAAACAGTGTGCGTGAACCGGAAATAAGGTCCGCGGAATCCGGAGAGAATCTCGTTAATTAATTTAATATAATATAAATATAATATCTATCTATCTATCTATCTATCTATCTATCTATCTATCTATCTATCTATCTATCTATCTATCTATCTATCTATCTATCTATCTATCTATCTATCTATCTATCTATCTATCTCTCTCCTCTCTCTCTCTCTCTCTCTCTCTCTCTATATATATATATATATATATATATATATATACATATATACTATATATATATATATATATACACAGTCCAGTCACATTAATGTGACCACCACGTACTTTCCACTTCAGAGTTAAATAACCAATCACAGAAGGCAGGTGGCAGCACAGTGCAGTTGAGCGTATATAAAGGGTGTGTGTGGGCTTCGGAAAACATTTCAATCGTTGGCGTAATGCAGAAACGAAGCGATTTATCCGACGTCCAAAAGGGCATGATCATTGGCTTTCGGGCCAAGGGTGGAAGCATTTCCGAAACGGCTGAGTTTGTGAACTGTTCGCGTGCCGCTGTGGTAAAAGTGTACCGTGCATGGCAAAATGGGACTGTCCAAAATCAACGACGTGGCAAATGTGGTGCACCACGGGCCATAGATGACAGAGGCGAACGACGGTTGCGGAGATGCGTTCGGGCAGATAGACGGGCTACCGTTGAGCAACTGACCACTAAAATGAACCAAGGGGCTACCACAAGTGTCTCCCAAACCACTATTCAGCGAACATTGCTGGGTCTGGGCCTCCGAAGCGGACGCCTGGTTCGTGCACCTATGCTGACTGGTGTTCATCGACGACGAAGGCTTAGAATTTGCACGCCAGTACAGCAGCTGGACGTCCACTGAGTGGCGACAGGTAGCGTTTTCAGATGAATCGCGTTTTATGCTCCATCGGACAGATGGACGTTGGCGTATAAGGCGTGAAACCTCTGAAAGGAACCACCCTGCAACCATTGCAGGAACGGTCCAAGCTGGAGGCGGGAGCATTATGGTCTGGGGAATGTTTTCCTGGCATTCTCTGGGTTCACTGATTATTGTGGAAGGCACGATGGATCAATACAAGTACGCATCTGTCCTTGCGGACCATGTCCACCCCTACATGCGCATTGTTTTTCCTCAGGATGATGGCATCTTCCAGCAGGACAATGCGAGGTGCCATACAGCTGCCAGTGTACGTGCGTGGTTCGAAGAGCACCAGGATGAGTTTACCGTCCTCCCCTGGCCAGCAAACTCACCTGACTTAAACCCAATCGAGCATCTGTGGGACCATCTCGATCGAGTTGTTCGCGCCATGGATCCTCAACCGCGTAATCTAGCGCAGCTGGCCACGGCATTAGAGTCGGCATGGCTCAACATCCCAGAGAAGACCTTCAGGGACCTAAGTGACTCTCTTCCTGCACGTCTCGTAGCAGTTCGCTCTGCGAAAGGTGGTTATTCTGGCTTTTGACAGATGGTCACATTAATGTGACTGGACTGTGTATATATATATATATATATATATATATATAAGAAATATAAAGAATTATATAGATATATTTCTTTGGTTTTTCTAGGCTTTGGTAGTATCACTTTGAATGTCTATATTTACTCTTTGTTGTTTGTTTTTAGTCTTTTATTTTAATATTTGTCATTGAGTTTATGTTCATATGTGTGTTTCTGTTATTTCTTTGAAATAAAGAATTATTGAAAAAAAAAATCTCGTTATTTTCTTGAGCTAATTTGCTTTGATTCATTCAAACGACTGCATAGCATAGCACCACCTGCTACTGTGAAGATATAATAAACCAGTATTTCCCAACCCTAGTCCTCCAGCCACACTGACCTGCATGCTGTTAGGTGTTGTCCTGCTTCAGCACACATGATTTCAGTTGATGGTTGATTAACAGGCTTGATATTGCAATATATATATCGATATTTTCTTTCCTAGAAAAAAAATCGATATTCATCTGCAAGTATTGTAACGTCCAACTGTCACCTTGTTCACTCACTGCTTGCTTCACCAGGTCATCAGGCTTAGAGTGATTCCTTCAGATGTTCAGGTTAAAAAGGTATCAAACTATTCAGAGCAGCTACTTGGTTCACTTTATTTACTTTACTAATGCATGTCAGCTACAGTTTGAACTGTTTCAATTAAAAGAAACATGTTTTCTCTCCACTTCTTTGATTCATTTTGTCCAGCTGTCCACTTTAAGTCTGTGTCCAACCAGAACCAGGTATTGTGTAGTTGGTGCTTATAATCAGTTTTCAGTTAAATTAATTCAGTCCAACTTTAAAACAGTCACAAAATGTCACCAAAATCACTCTGTCCCTCTAAAATCTTTCAGAAAAACACAAAAGTGGATTGAATTGTATCGTTTGCTGAATATCATAATATATATCATATTGTGAGCAGAATATCGTGTATCGTATCGTGAAATTATTGTATCATTACAGCCCTAGTTAGGTGGTGACAAAAAAATGCAATAACAACCTATAAGTTATATAGTTAAAAATAGTTTGTACGTTTTTCTTCATTGGAAAAACTAACTCAAGGGTGGCTATAGTCATGTATTGATCAATAAAAACAGCTCAATAAAATTTTTCCCACGTCCAAAAAGACCTTACTTCTGTTATGTCACTTTTAAACATCTGAATCAGCATTTTTGGTCAAGTTTGAGCATTAAAAGAAGGAAACTGACTCCAGTTCCACTTTGCTCTCATCGTTCAGACATTTTTGCCCCATGCTGCCTCTCTGAGCTGCTCCACCCTTATGAACTCTCTTACCCGCTGCGGTCAGCTGGTCCTTAATGCCACTTGATGAATATTTGGCACATATAGAGGACCCCATGGTGAGCTGTTTGTCGACATCCAGGAATCTGAGATAGACCCAGGTATTACATGAACAGACTTAAAGTTGCAGTATGTAACTTTTATTTTTTTAAATCTTTGTTAAAGCTATCAACATGTTTTGACGGCATGATACAGATAATCTGAACAAAATCAATCTCCTCCACTTCCTCCTTGAGCTATATTTGCAGTCTGAAAAAATCCTGGTCAAAAACAACCAATCGGAGACAGAAGGAGAGTCTTATCGCTGTCAATTAACCTTGAGTACGCGCTGCTAAATGTGCTAATGACTAAGAAACATCTTACCATTACAGACAAACTGTTTATAAACCATGATGGGTGGCCATGCTAACTAGTCTAAGCATTGTGGCAGGCAGAAGAGTAGCAGAGAGAAAGAGGGGGTTGTGAGCAGGATGTATACAAGGTGATTGGCAGCACCAACACTCTCCTCCTGGCTGTGATTGGTTGTTTCTGACTGAGAGCAGTACATTTGTTCAGATGACAGCAGGTCTATAGGAAGAAGGCAGAGGAGCTTTACTTCTCGCATATTACTTGTTTCTGATCATACTGTCACAAGTTTCAACAAATATGTAAAAATCAGATATTTTTAAATAAAAGTTATACTGCAGCTTTAATGGAGGAACACTGTTTAAAGACCAGGAGCTTCTTAAAGAGACAGAGGCCCAATTTCAAAGTGTTAAATTACAAAGTTGAATTTCTTTTAAGTAATATTTGCCATACAGAAATTTTTTATAATAACTGAAGGCAACATAATTACTTGATTGTGCTGTAAAATGACACTAAGTGGATGGATAACACATATTAGCCCTTTAATAATAGTTTTTTATTTGCTCAGAGCAGTTAATTGTTGCTTGAGTAGTGAGTAACCGCTAGTGAGCATCAAGGTGACACCAGAATCCTTTCATACATATGTTTTATTAAACTCTTTCTTATAAAACACAAAAATAACTGTATTAGTCCTTCCCCTGCGCACCGACCACAGATCTGCCAGCACTGTTCTTCTTCCCTTTAATATGCGGCTCTGTGTCCAGCTCCTTTGTTTGCTCCAGCTTGGCGTCACTGCAGGATGGTGAAGAGTATGTCGAACAAATCCTGTCAAGCGCCGCTTTTAAAAAAGATTTTAAGCAAGAAGGACAAAGAAAAACAAAGAAACAGAGTCACAATTTTGATTTTCACAAAGTCCCTCCTTTTGTTCCACTTCAACCAATTAAATTCAAGCAATTATCTGATTGTTTTTATTGTAGCAGAAAGCAGGTAACGTAATCTCCCAGTACCCAAGAGCAACTAGGGGAAACTTAGTCCGCTGCACATACATGCATGTGGTAGCAAACTTGTTCAACTGACAGTGAAGATATATTTAATTTTCTAGTTTTTTGGTGCCCCCCTCTTTTCTGATGCCGCCCTGGGCAACTGCCCGCATCAAAAACAGCCAATGTATGCCCGTTTTCAAAAAATGTCAACAAAAATGTTTTTTTGTCTCAAGCCAAACATGGTTTAAGATTCTCATTTTTCCACATTTTTATATTCAAGTTTGGAGGAAGCCATTTTGTTTTACATGTTAATTTAGAATGAAATGTTGCACTGAGGCGACTTGTCCTCATCCAGCTGAGTGACCGGTGTAATTTGTTATGAGAAATTTAGAGCTCGTGCACATAAATGTGCAAATACATTTTCAACACAAGAAAGCTGAAAATGTTCAACTTTTGTTGCTGTCGCGGGAAACTTTCACGTGGGCAACTTTCTCATTTGTCGCTTCCCATGTGACCTTCATGTTGATGAACATTCAGCGAGTGAGAGGCTTTTAGGTCAAAAGAGGGAAACTAGTTACATTTAATCAGATTTACTTGAATAATTTTGGGGACAAAAATACTTTTAGGAGTATTTTTACTAAATTGTACTTTTTACTTATGACATATTTCTACTTTTCCTTGAGTAAAATTTCAGAATTTTCAACCCACTGAATGAAAAACAAACATGTTCTAACCAGAAATTAATCGGCCACAGATGCAGATTTTGTTAAAATCTGATAAGTTCTGAATTCGAAACAAAAAAAAAAAAGATTTGGAAAAATGTTTATTTTGTCTGATTTTGTTATTTCATAATTATGGTATTTGTATTAATTAACTTTATGCTTTGGTCTGTCTGATGGTGTAACTTTCAAATATGAAATGATAAGTTCCTCAGTACTTGAGTAAATTTTTACCAAATACTTTACTACTCTTACTTGAATGATTTCTTCGATGGGTACTTTTTACTTTTACTAATACATTGAAGTGGTGCTGTTTCAACATATTTTACATTTTTAGCTACTCTACCCACCTCTGAAAATAGGTAGAGAGTGATTCATCTGCAATATTAACGAGTTAAACTTAATGTTGACAACCTTACAAATGAAACATACTTTCTTTGCTGTGCTGGTAAAATACCTGATTTTTGTAGTAGATTCCTTCCCCATGATTTCTCACAACGAGGACCTGATTTCTCTTTGGACAACCGGCTCTTGTGGTCCAGCTTCTGTTTCTCGTTGCTCCGTCTGGGTGATGAAGACGGTTTCCCGTCTTTCCTCCCGGAGGACGACCGTCTCTCGTGACTCCCTGAATGTGAGCGGCAGGGAAGGGAGGACGGCTTTTTGTGACGTGGCGACCAAGAAGGAGATCGAGGCCTAACAGAGAAGCAGAATGTGGCTCAGGCGGATTTATTTATGATAAACAGTTTCTGCTTTTTGTTTCTCCTGACAAACCTGTGGTTGTATCTACGGTCATAAGGTGATCTGGACCGGGACCGGGACCGGGACCTGTCATGTCGATGGAACGGTAATGTCGATGGACTTTCAGCTTCAGCACTAAAATTATAATAGTGATGATTTAAAACAAAACTGAAAATTCAAAGGATTCAAAGTTTACTTCTTGTTTTAAGTGGAGGGACTTTACCTGAGGATTGGTAGAACATCTCCATCCCAATGTGGATATCTGAGGAACAAGGAGGAGAAAAACAAAACATCAGAAGTTCTTCTTCTTTCCTAAAAAGGAAGCAAATGTAATAATTTTATCTGAGATCTGGTTGCGGATTTGGAGGAATATTCTGTCCACCACAAATTCTTTAACATGGCGCGATTTCTGCTGGGAGAGTCTAATCAGATTTTTTTATTACGCCAAAACAGAAATCGAAGTTGTGTGATTCCCAGATCTCATGCTGGAGGGAGTGTGGCATGGTTTCTGCAGACTGTTTTCATATCTTTTGGGACTGTCCACAGTTAAAAACCTTCTGGAGGGATGCCAATCGAATCCTCTATGAAATTTTGGGTACAACTTTAGCCTTGTCATTTCCTGCCAGGTACCTGGGAATAATTCCTGAAGGACTCGATAATAAGGACACATGCATGTTGAAAATATTTCTGATGGCAAGCAAGAAGGCGATTACTAAATGCTGGCTCCAGCCTAGACCCCCAACTCTGAAGCTTCTTGTGAATATCATAAACTTGATATGGAATATGGAAATGCTGACATTTACAATACGTCTCCAGAAGGAGAAAGGAGAGAGACTTTGGGGAAAATGGGATCATTTTATAACTAAAAGAGTGTAACAGTTGATGGTTGTGATTCTACATCACTCAGACAGACACCTGGGAGTTTTCCTCTGCATTTATTTTATCTCATGTAACTTTGAGATAAAATAAATTTTATCTATCTGCTGCTTGTCCTAGTCCTCATGTTCTGAATGTATGTGTTGTTTAAAAACAAATAAAAATAAAGTGTAAGAAAAAAAAAGAAGTTCTTCTTCTTTCCTAATAATGTTTGTTCGGTCCATGAATTACTAGATGAGACAACTAAGATGCTCTAGCTTAGCATAGACAGCTGTTACCTATGTGAATGGATTTGGGCCACTAAACCTTCCTGCTGTCTTCTGCTGTCTCGTTACCCTGTTCGCGGTCTGGCACAATGTTACTAGCTTTTGTGTGTGTGTGATTTTGGGAACTGACGTTCTGACGGGTCAATCTCGCCCCCTGCTGGCCGACCGCAACATCTACCGCGTTCTTCTTGAGCATCAAGCCCATGGAAGGGTTAAAAAAACAAAATATGTATTTTTTCAACAGAAATGTGAGAAAAAAAGTCAGAATTCAATTTTTAATCTGAGAAATTTAATTTAAATTTGAAGATTCCCTTGTTAATCTGAAATATGTCTACTTTCATCTAAGTGTTCTGACTTTTCTCTGACAATCTTGACTTTAATTTTAAAATTCTGACTGCAATCTTAGAATTCTGACTTTATTTTTAGAATTTCAACATTTAATTTTAATTTGACAATTCTGAGTTTTATAGAAAAAAGTCTGAGATTTCTGACTTTTCTTCACAAATTCTGACTATTTTTGAGAATTGTTACTTTTCTGTGATAATTATGAATGACATTTCAGACTTCCAACTTTAATTCCAGAATCGTTTACTTTAATCCAGCCAATTCAGAAAATATGAAAAAGTTTGGCAATCTTACATAACCTAAAACAGAAACTTGTGTTTAATTACTAATGTCAAACAATGAGAAAAACTATTTTTGTGCCTTTTTATATATTAAGTATCTGAGTTCAGCCGTTCATTTGGTTTGAAACACCTGAAATGCATTCATCATCTCGCATGAAGAAACGAAGGACAGTTAAACTGCAGAGATTGTTATTTAAGAGTTTAGGAGAGGACCTACTGTGTCCGGAGGATTGTGCAGCTCTCCAGGTGAAAGCTGGAGTTCTGGTGTGACAGCCAGTCCTGGGAGCCAGAACAACAGCATATTCACAAATATTCAACCTAAATCAACATCAGTCATCTGACACTTTTTAACCACAGTGAGACTTTAATACTGCAGTGCTTTTTACTATTTAAAATATTCTCATTCCTTGTCAGTTTTCTACGTTTTGTCACAAAAAGAAGCACGTATACTTTATAAATGTCTATGTTTATCTATTTGTTCAACCTCTCTGTCTGTCCGCACAAATTGATGCTTAATTTTTGTGAAGGCTTGTGATTGGCTAATAGAGTTTTTATCTTTTCCCTGCACTGCCCCCTATGGGTGCGGCATGTGTAAAACATCGCCCAGTGGTGTGATGCAGCGGGTTCAAGTGGGTGATATATTTTTTGGATTTTTGCCGTATTGCTATGGCGCTGGCCGCCATCTTGTCTTCTGTGTTGCTTCGTGTTGCTAGGATACGAACAGCCGTCCTCAGCTGCCGCTGCTTGTTCAATGAAAAACTCAACAGTAAATGTTCTAGAGCTTTGCTAACGTCCTCTCACCTCCATGTGGAAGCACTTCTTGTTGCAGATGGAGCAGGTGTGTGGGAACCTGGTGGGCGCGGCTCCTATATAGTCTTTAATCATGGCGACTGTTGGCAGATGGTTGGAAGTAAAGCTCTTAACCGGCGGGACTTTGATCGGAGACAGTTTTGCATGTGCAACACCACGCGGCAAAGCTTTCCTGGTTTTACATGACGCTTTAATGTTATGCTTCAGTTTAGCGTTCCTCTTCAAGTCTTTGACTCTTTTTTCTTGACCTTTAACCTTTGAACTGCTGGTTTTTTTGGATTTGGACGTCAGCTTCAGGGAAGATTGAGGGTTAACTCTTATAGACTTGTAGGCCTGGATGTCTTTCTGTGTTGGTTCTTCCAGTGGTGAGTCCTCCTTCCTACCAGCGGGACTTGGATCGTCCTCAGTGGTCGTTTCTATCGAGTCGCTAACGGTAACATAGTTAGCAGAATGTCTGTAGTCAATCACTTTAACTGGGTTCAGAGGACAAGGAGGCCTTTTGTCCGGACCTCCAGGTTCGTCGGTTTTGGGTTCAGGAGGGTTTTCTGCAGCTCGTTTCTTCTTCCGCAGGAAAATCTCACGTAAAACCAGATGTAGATTTTCAGAAGTCAGCTGATCCTCGGGGTATGACTCTAGTTCCTTTAGGTCCTCTTTGTCCAGTCCAAACATGTTTAGGACTTCGGCGGCTGATTCTGGAGTATACCTGGCAGGAGTTTCTGGTTCTGGATCAGCTTTCTCCCCACAGGCGGGTCGGTTCTGGATCGCTCCTCTCCTTTATCCCCAGATGAGCCGACCGTGCTGGACCTGCGCCGTTTTCCCGTCGGCCTTTGATTAGGCCCTGGACTGCGGGAGTGAGATCGTGACCTCCGACTCTGGGGATGCCGCAGGTTGTTGGACTCGTTGTTGTGACTATCAGCTTTTATTTTCTGCTTTTTCAAACTCTTAGTATCTACGAGCGACCTTTTTTCTTTTTTTCTTTCACCAAGAAAAGCAAAAAGGAAACAGAAATGAGGATCAGATCAGTAAAAACTGCAATCTGCTGTCGATTGCTTTTGTCTCTGAAGTTTACCTGGGAAGTGGTTGGATCTTAGCAACCCACTCAGGATATCTGTGGAACCAAAAATACTAATTCAGCGCAAGGAAGAAGAGCCATAAAGACACTTTACAAAACAATTAAACTCCTAAATCTAAAAGTAAAGTAAAAATTAAGCAATTGGATGTTTAACCATTTTTACTCCTTTTAAAAATCAATCATACAAAAAATGTGGATTTTTTTTAACCATAAACAAGTTTCATACTATGGATGAAACTTATAAGTTAAGAGTTAACTGAGTTAATCTAAAGTTGATTAAGTGATGAGCAGCCATTTTGTTAAAAACTGAAGGTTTCTCATCTTTTCATATCAAAGGGTAACATTTTCATAATATGCTGAAGAAATTGTTAAAATGTATTTATGTTTTTTATAAATACATCTGAACTTGTTTCAAACAAGAAACAAAAATATATTAACTTCTTGAATTAACTCTGTATTCTCTTTGGTAACAATATTTGTTCAACCTCTTTGTGCATTTTGCTCCGTTTGAACCGTTTCTCTCTCCGCCATCTTTGCTTCTGTATCAACGGCCGACCGGCGGCGGCGCCCTCTGCTGGATGCCACCCGAACTACAACACTAAAAGACTGGCCGACTGTTTGCTTACAGAATCGTTTACAAGTAATAAACAAGTACAAGTAATAAAGTATAAAAACAAGTAATAAAAATGGTAAAAACATCCAAGGAGGTGAATAGTTTTTATAGGCACTGCAGGACAATCTCCAGGGAAAGGAGGAAGTTAAGTTTCTTGTCTGGCCATAAATGAACCAAGTTCAGATAAAAGTGTCTGAAGGAGAATGAAGTGAAAACCGACTTCAGCTGCAGGAGCATCCGGTTCCCAACGTGGTTCGTTTCATTCAGGTGGAGGAGCCAAAGCTTGTAGACAGAAAAACAACAAAACATTTTACATTATTTTAACTCCTAACGACCAATAAAGAATGTCACCAATCAAAGGGAGTAAAACTGAGTGAAATTGGACATTAATTTCCTGTCAGCAAAGGATTAATCAGGACTGTAATCCTAAATTTATCATTTTATCTCATTATTTCTCCACTAATGAAAATATTTTCCAAATTGATAATATTATTACAATAAAGTTGAAATAATGCGAGAATAGTCGTATTTAAACTTTGTCATACAATTTCTTTATATATTATGACTTTTATTCGTTTAATATGACTTTATTCTCGTAATATTATTTTATCCTGATACTAGTATTACTTTATTCTGACTATTATCCTCATTATATTTAAATTTTATTCTTGTAATATTATGACTATACTCTTATAAAATTTGGACTTTATTCTGGTAAGACTGACTTTATTCCTGTACGATTTCTGACTTGTGTTGTTATAACTTCATTCGTAACATTATGACTAGTATCCTTGCAATTTCACGACTTTATTTTAGTAATACTTTATTCTTGTACCATTTTTTTTCTTTAATAGTCAAAGCTAATGATTTTTTATCCATAGAAAATTAGGCTTTTATTTTTTTTTACATTTTGTACAATAATTGCTACTTCTGACAACCCTTTGTGTTAGAATACGTCAATCATAATAAATAGAAAAATAAATAAAATTAACTTAACATAAAATGTATTAATTGAACTTAAATAATTCAAATCAATTAATTGATTAATAATAAATCAATTAATGGCGACTGTGGCTCTGTGGGTAGAGTTGTCGTCTTGCAATCGGAAGGTTGCAGGTTGGATTCCAGCTTCCTCCTGCCGCATGTCGATGTGCCCCTGGGCAAGGCACCCAACCCCAAGCTGCCCACCGAGCTGCGTATCGGTGTATGAATGTGTGAGCGTTTGTGAGTGTGAATGGGTGAATGTGGCTCTAGTGTAAAGCCCTTTGAGTGGTCAGAAATGATCGGATAAAGCTCTACATAAGTTCAGTCCATTTACCAATTAATTAATCCGGTGCAGCAGCAGAAAGTCGTGTGAGTTAAATTCTTACCTGTGGTGTCTGACAGGTAACGTCGCAGAGGGAACAGCGGTGGGGAAACAACCTCGGCGTGACGCCGTTATAGTCTTCGATCATGGCCAGCGTCGGCTGCTTGCCCTCCGACATTTTCATTTGCTTCACCACCCAGTCCTGGACTATCGAAGGCAGTTTGCTTAAAAACGACAGCCGGGCTTTACACTTTTTGCCGAGTGGCGCTTTGGCGGAAGAATCTTTCTGGGTCTTTTTCGCCGCCTTGTTCTGTCGTCGCTCGTCCAGCTTCAGTTCCGATTTCTGTTGCGCATTTTTCTGCTTCCTTGGCTTCTGCTTTTCAGTTCTTTTCTGTTTGTTCTCAGTGTTACTGTTGGAAATGATGTGACGTGTGGCAGGTATTGCGTCCCTTAATCGCTCAGCTGTGGTAGCCAAAGATGTCGTCTCTAAGGCCAACACAGTTCTGCTTTCTTTATCTAGTGGTAACTCATCTACAACCCGACCGGTGTTGTTCTTTTCTGCGCCCGCATAGCTGGAGTCCCTCACTTTGTTTGGCTTCAGGATACTTTTTAGTTTAGGTTTGGGTTCAGAAGACTTTCCTTTTATTTCCGTCTTGCTAAAAATCTGATGCAAGACGCAGGACAGCTTTGCAGGATTGACCTGCTTCAAAATGTGAGGGTCGAGTTTTTTCAATCCGTCTTCGAGGCCGAAGCTCTGAAGAATCGCAGCGACTGGTTCTCTGGTATGTTTTAGCTGATTGATCTCAGATGACACCACAAATCTGCCTGGAACTGGGTTTTCATCGTCTCCTAACCCTGGAATGGACGGCGTGTCGTCTTTCTGTCCACCAGACAAAACCTCCAGGCTGCCATCAGAGCCGGACGGAAACTCTGGTGGATTGTTGTTGGTATTTGGTTTGAAAATGGGGAGCCAGTCCAAGGAGAAATCACCAAAATCAGGAGCTACACGGGATGTTGACGGCCTTGCAGAGGAGGAAGGAAATTCATTTCTTTCACTAAAGCAAGTCTTCCAGTTCATACCCCGATGTTCCACACGTCTGAGGCGGCCTACCAACTTATTATTACCCGATTCAGATGTGTTTTGAGCTGGCAGGTAGTTGGCAAGAGATGAAGATCCAGGAAAAGTCAACCTGGATGCAGGTCCAGGATTAGAAAATCCCTCGGGATGTTTTTTCGCTGGTGGCCCATTCTGGTTCTGGGTGGATTGAGACATGATGTAAGCAAACTCCAGATCTTTAAGTTTCTTCAAACGAGATCGATCCGGAGAGACACACGCTCATTAGGCCTAAAGTCAAAGGAAAAGAAAACATACGGGTCAAAATGAGAGTGAAACGGCAGCCTTGGCACGACAGCAAATTCTGCTGGATGATAAATTGTCCCAGAAATTATTGAGATAAATGATAATGTTGTTGTTTTGAGACCGTTTTCAAGTAATATAATGGAATAATAATCCAAGAACATATCCTAAAATATTAAGAAACTTTAAATTCTAATGAACATTTAACACGGCACTAAAAGACATTTTAACTATCCAAAATAACAGAAACATCAAATAAAATTAATTATGAAGTCTGGAAACAAATTTGAAACAGGGAAAAGAGAAAAACAACAAACCATGCAAATTGATTGTTTTAATTTATCATGCAATTAATGAATCTTCCACAAACTCTCACATGGTGCTTCATTTTCAACCACCCTTCGTCCTTCCACTCAACTTTCACTTGAATGAAACACAGAACCAGCAGCGAGATTCAAGGAATAAACGTTTGTGGGCACAACATGACATTTCTGCACTGAAACTCCCATTTTATTATTTCATGTTATATTTTGATTTTCTGACTAACTGAATTTATGATTTCTAATCAGCTGTAAGCTGAAAACCATCAAAATGAACAGACATAAACACGGGAAATATAGTAATAAATGCGCACTTTTTGAATTACGGAAATAACTTTTCTGACTATTTGAGATACAGCTTTATATAACTCTTTCATTATATTAAATAATAATAATAATAATAATAATAATAATAATAATACTGTGCAAGTTAATGACTCTAGAAAACTTTTGTTTCTTTCTCAATTTAAAACAATAAAATGACCTTTACTCAACAATCAGAATGATTGTTTATAATGTACATTTTCGATGAGATGTGTTGTGAATTATCGTATTATAAATAAAATCCATTGAATTAACGCTCAGAAATTTAAATCCTAACCACCAGTTTGGCGGAAATAACACCGATCTCGTGTCGATAATCGATTAATTTCTGACGATAAATGCAACAATTTATCGAAAACACTACTTTGCTCAAACATTCTGCAAAATCCATTCCAGTTTATACAAAGGACAAAAAAAAAACATCTCGTCAGAAAGAGGATTTATCATAAGTCAGAATCATTTATACCGGTAAAACAGACGAAAAACTTCAAAAATTGAAGTTATTATTTTTAGCATTGCTTCGTTAGCGCGTTCAAGCTAAAAGCTATCGTTGCTAACGGTAAACCGTTAATCGCGTCCCGGTAAAATTAACAGACGATAACAGAAAACTCTTATGAAGGTTTCATTGTTCTATCGATATAACGGGCTTTGCTGCACTGATAACATGTTTACCTTAAACAGCTGAGCCTGGAGAGCATCAGCGGCTCTTCTTCTTCTTCTTCTTCTTCTTCTAATTCTTCTAATTCTTCTTCTTCTTCTAATTCGTCTTCTAATTCTTCTTCTGCTCCTCCCAGTTTGACTCCGAACTACTCCGCCTGCTGGCCGGGAGAACAGCTGCGGTCAGAGACTTGGGAGTTGGAGGGATGATTCTTGGAACTGACCAGAGGAAACACATGGTACCCAGTCGGGATTCTATGGAGGGAGAATAGTCTCAAAATATCTGTGCATGTGTAAAAAGATTTGTGCGTGTGTAAAAAGATTTGTGCGTGTGTAAAATGTTTTGTGCGTGCGTAAAAAGATTTGTGCGTGTGTAAAAAGATTTGAGTCTGTGTGAAAAGATTTGTGCGTGTGTGAAAAGATTTGTGCGTGTGTAAAAAGATTTGAGTCTGTGTGAAAAGATTTGTGCGTGTGTGAAAAGATTTGTGCGTGTGTAAAAAGATTTGAGTCTGTGTGAAAAGATTTGTGCGTGTGTAAAAAGATTTGAGTGCGTGTTAAAAGATTTGAGTGTGTGTTAAAAGATTTGTGCGTGTGTAAAAAGATTTGAGTGTGTGTAAAAAGATTTGAGTCTGTGTGAAAAGATTTGTGCGTGTGTAAAAAGATTTGAGTCTGTGTGAAAAGATTTGTGCGTGTGTAAAAGATTTGTGCGTGTGAAAAGATTTGTGCGTGTGTGAAAAGATTTGAGTCTGTGTGAAAAGATTTGTCTGTTTGTAATACTTGATTTGTAAAACTTAAAAATAAAATAAACCTTCTCCTACGCCTATACATGTTGAAAAGTACACACAAATCACCTGTTACACACACACAAAACTGCATTTACACAGAAATCCAGTTACGAGTGCACAACTATTTTTGGGACTCATTTCACGCCTGTGGGAAGCTCCAGGATTTTGTGGTAGATGGTGCGTTTACATGCTTTTTATCCTTTGACGTTTCTCACTGTGCCGAAGTGGCAAATACGTTAGTTCGCTGGAAAACGATACATCTCAGCACTTCCTTATAATGTCCTAAAATTATTTATAGACATATTGTGCGTTTTTGAACGGTACAGGAGACTAAGTGGTCTGAAAAAGGACCACTGGGCGGCGCAATGGTTCGCTGGCCGGAAAAATATTCAGGGAAACCCAGAAGCAAGACGGAGCGTCCCGGTGGTTTGGCCTCTGAAGTGGGTTGCTAAGTGACGGACTGGGCTCGTCTGGGGTTGCTAGGTAACGGGTAACGTTGAACACAGCGGTAAAACCTGTTAGCTAGCTGTGGGTGGCGCTCTGCGTGGGTTGCTAAGTGACGGACTGGGCTCGTCTGGGGTTGCTAGGTAACGGTAACGTTGAACACAGCGGTAAAACCTGTTAGCTAGCTGTGGGTGGCGCTCTGCGTGGGTTGCTAAGTGACGGACTGGGCTCGTCTGGGTTGCTAGGAACGGGTAATCGTTGAAACAGCGGAAAAACTGTAGCTAGCCTGTGGTTGGCGCTCTGCGTGGGTTGCTAAGTGACGGACTGGGCTAGTCTGGGGTTGCTAGGTAACGGGTAACGTTGAACACAGCGGTAAAACCTGTTAGCTAGCTTGTGTACGTGGTGGCGTCTGCGTGGGTTGCTAAGTGACGGACTGGGCTCGTCTGGGGTTGCTAGGTAACGGGTAACGTTGAACACAGCGGTAAAACCTGTTAGCTAGCTGTGGGTGGCGCTCTGCGTGGGTTGCTAAGTGACGGACTGGGCTAGTCTGGGGTTGCTAGGTAACGGGTAAGTTGAACACAGCGGTAAAACCTGTTAGCACTGTAGCTGTGGGTGGCGCTCTGCGTGGGTTGCTAAGTGACGGACTGGGCTCGTCTGGGGTTGCTAGGTAAGGGTAACGTTGAACACAGCGGTAAAACCTGTTAGCTAGCTGTGGGTGGCGCTCTGCGTGGGTTGCTAAGTGACGGACTGGGCTGTCTGGGGTTGCTAGGTAACGGGTAACGTTGAACACAGCGGTAAAACCTGTTAGCTAGCTGTGGGTGGCGCTCTGCGTGGTTGCTAAGTGACGGACTGGGCTCGTCTGGGTTGCTAGGTAACGGGTAACGTTGAACACAGCGGTAAAAACTGTTAGCTAGCTGTGGTGGCGCTCTGCGTGGGTTGCTAAGTGACGGACTGGGCTAGTCTGGGGTTGCTAGGTAACGGGTAACGTTGAACACAGCGGTAAAACCTGTTAGCTAGCTGTTGCTCACGTGGGTGGCGTTCTGCGTGGGTTGCTAAGTGACGGACTGGGCTCGTCTGGGTTGCTAGTAACGGGTAACGTTGAACACAGCGGTAAAACCTGTTAGCTAGCTGTGGTGGCGCTCTGCGTGGTTGCTAAGTGACGGACTGGGCTAGTCTGGGGTTGCTAGGTAACGGGTAATGTTGAACACAGCGGTAAAACCTGTTAGCTAGCTTGTTGCTCACGTGGGTGGCGCTCTGCGTGGGTTGCTAAGTGACGGACTGGGCTCGTCTGGGGTTGCTAGGTAACGGGTAACGTTGAACACAGCGGTAAAACCTGTTAGCTAGCTGTGGGTGGCGCTCTGCGTGGGTTGCTAAGTGACGGACTGGGCTCGTCTGGGGTTGCTAGGTAACGGGCAGTGCCCAGCCACTTTGACTTGATAATCAGAAGGTTTTCAAAACAACCTGTTGTCCCACCCCATAAAAATATTAAAGTTTTACCATAAAACAGCGGCATTTTGTTTGTATGTAGAAACAGGAGAGACCCAAATGGAAGAACAAAAAGTGAATTTTGCACAAGTGGTTCTCGCTAAACAACAAGGTACAATGTGGGGTCAACATACTGAACTTTATCCCCCCACTCTAAAGTTAGCAAACTTCCCACCAGGACACACACACAAACACACACACACACACACACACACACACACACACACACACACACACACACACACACACACACACACACCACACACACACACACACTGTCTAAATACCTGCGACCAACTGGGTCGGACTATAAATAGAAGGGCAACAGAAATCCCCTCCTGACATATTCCAGCCTGCACTGACTAGCAAACATCATTTGTTGTCGTCTGAATGTATAACACTTTGGTTTTTAACATTATTCTTTGGCAGCTGGTGAAAGTATGTGAACTAAAGTCTCTGTGAGAAGTTTTACAGTCTGTAAAGTCAAAAGTTTAGACTGTGAAATCCCCTAACTGCCTCTCTTTCTCTCTGCTTTGCTTATTAATCCAAAGCATGAGATTAGGAATATCGGTCATGTGGCTCAAAGGGCTGAGCTTCTGGGTTGGATTCATGTAGTTGGATGATAAATTGTAAATTTAATTTTTATAGTCTATAATAATAATGATTGATTTTTTTTCTGCCTTATGATTTAAGTACTTACCACAGTTTCTGGAGTTTGTATTTTTGCCACAACTGCATAGTTTAGATCAGAGGTTCTTAACCTTTTTTGAGGTTAAACCCTCCAGTTTCATATGTGCACTCGCTGAAACCTTCTGTAGTGATAAATAAAATATGATTTCTCCTCCCACCCCCCAAATTCAAGACATAGGGGTCAAGATCACTAAGTCTTCTTAAAAGGCAGAGTCTCTGAGAACAGTTCCTCAAAATATAGTCAGTGTTTTCAGTAAAGTTGAGCTGAACTGTCCAGGAACGACCCAAGATATTTAAAATCTGACACAGTTTCAACAGGTTGGCCATCGAGAGAAACTGGAACCATTTAAGGTTTAGATCATTTAATTAGCTCTACATTCTTAAGAGAATGAAAAACTAATGATAAATAAAGACTTTGCGGTATTCTGATTTAGTTAATGTAATTATATTAGTTGTGTTACCACCTCCACGCCACTAGAGGCAGTACCAACCCCGAAAAGATGCGACTAAGGAGCAGATTTAGAAGAACAACAAAAGCTACAGAATTTGGTAAAAACTGTGAGTTTTGCTGAAGTAAATAAAGACACAAGTTCAAATCCCTGCTGAGAGTGAAGCTCCTCTGATTGGCTAAGCAATGTAACGTGATCCTCTGATTGGCTAAGCAATGTAACGTGATCCTCTGATTGGCTGAGCAATGTAACGTGATCCTCTGCAGTAGTGATGTCATAGCTGGGCGTCATCACAACTTTACACAAGTGAGTCTTTATCTCAGAGGCTCCGCCGAACCCCTGGGGTTCGACTGAACCCAGGTTAAGAACCACTGAACTAGATGTAGAACATAAAAAAAGCTTTAGCCACGGATCGAACATGCATACAGTTTAGTTTAAATAAATGAAAGCAGTGCTGTTTACATCATACTGTTTCAACACACCAGAATATCTAATCTACACTGAAAACTATCCCTGAAAATTGGTGCACTCCTTCTTTCTTTTAATAACACCTATCAGTCTGTAGAGCAATTAAATAATGACCTTTAATACAAACAAAATCTACTTAACCATTAAAGAAGTACTCAGACATGTCGTGAATACGTCTACAAGTTGACTGAAATAAACAAAAAGACAGTTTGTGTCTTGGTTTGTTGCAATTAGCAATAAATAAATTAATCGTATGACAACCTGAAATGAGCTCAACAATTTTAATTTGTCTGATTTATTGTGTTTAAATGTTAATTTTAATTTAAAGCTTAATGACTTTTGAATGTGTTCTGGTCTCTAAATAACAATATTATCATTTATCACTACAAAGTCTGGGACAAATTATTGTCCAGTTAGTTTTGTTCTTGTGACAGTTTTATATGTGCCTGAAAAATACATAATTTTAAAGATTTAAAGTGGAAAATTGTGTTATTTTTTCAAGGGTTCAAACATAAAATTTGCCTTTATTCACTTTTACTCGACCCTTCTTTTAATTCACTCAGCCCAGCGTCAAGTAAGTCATTTATACGCTCATAGCTGCTCTGCTTATCCAGTGAATTTCATCCCAAATTGAATCTCCAATCAATTTTCCGTCCGAGGCTTTGATTGTTCCAGCAGCGGAGTGTGTAGATAAACAGTGGTTTGGAGGATGATGGCTGGAAAATAAAGCCGCTCTGTGAGTGTGTAGCCCTTTAAGCCAGCTGAGATTGAAGGGACGGTGTGTGTCGGTGCATGACTCAGCTTCTGGACTATGCAAGTGCTGGAGGTTGGAGGGGGGTGAGACAGCTGCTCCACCAGTCGCTCCACCAAACCCTTATTCATTCCTCCTCTGCTCCTTTCCTCGGATCCTCCCTGATTTCCTAGATGTGTCTTTGGGACATGTGGACCACAGCGTGTGTGTTGGTGTTGATGGGATCTGAGGGACCTGTGCGTGTTTGAGCAATGCTGCGTGTTTTCATTCTGTGTGCGGAGCGTCTACAGACGCCGGACGACGACGTCAGTGATGCCTATTGCAGCGTCACCCATGAAGGTACGGATGGCGACCAGCAGGTTCTCCGGCTCCCTGTAGCTCAGAGGATAGACTTTAAAATACTGCTGTTGGTTTATAAATCACTGAACGGTTTAGCACCACAATACCTTAAAGATCTGTTATTGCTGTACCAACCGTCTAGACCCCTCAGGTCTTCTGGTTCTGCTCTGCATCCCCAGAACCAGAACCAAACGAGGAGAAGCAGCATTTCAGCTTCTACGCACCACAAACTTGGAACAAACTTCCAGAAAACTGTAAAACAGCTGAAACACTGAGTGTCTTTAAGTCTCAAATTAAAACCATCTTGCTTAGAGTTGCTTATAGATAAACTGAATGTTTTTATTTTTACTTTTAATAATAATGTTTTTATCTTTTTAAATCTTTTTCAAACTCTGTCTCTTTCTGTTTTTATTTTTATTTTAAATTGTGTAAAGCACTTTGAAATGCCTTGCTGCTGAAATGTGCTATACAAAGAAAATTTGATTGATTGATTGATTGACCATGTGTTTGAGTAAAGGTCAAGGAAAGTTATGGGACAAAAAGCTGAATTATCTTTGCTTGCATACATCAGGGAAGTTGTCATCAAACTCTGAAATAGCTGCAAGGTTATTAGATCAACCCTTTCTAATATTAGCGTTTTATAGGGTGCGGCCGACACAGAAAGATGTTGGGATGATGGGAAAGAGTGAGCGGCTGAGTTGGGGACGGAGTGACAGATAGGGAAGAAGAATGCCGGTGTGTTTCCTGTGAAGCCTGGTTGTGTTTATAGTTAGCACCAGTCTTTCAGCAGTTTACCCAGCCCAACACTCCTCCCTCTCACAGTCATGCTAGCATGAGGCACTGAGCTGAAGCAGCTGGTCCACCATTTACACTGAAACCAACAAAAACTACTAGACAGACCAAATTTCTTAAACTGACCACTTTTCAGGTGTTATGCCTCCTATTATTAAGAGAATAGAATCATTAACTTCTGTCTCGTTATATTCTGTTATGCTCCCGGATTCAATGATTCCATGTGTGGAAACAAAAGCCACACAGAGACAACAGCGTCACAATAATCAGCATTTATTCGAGACAGATGCAAACGATCACCAGAAAAGCACATGACAAATCAGAAACCTCAGAGCACAAACATATGAATTTACCTGAGAAAAGGCAAAAAGACAAAAGATGGAAACGACAAACAGAAAGCAAGAACGTCCTTGGAGAAATTGCAAAGAGCAAAATCTGATTTGTTACTCTGTGTGAAAAGTTTTATTGTCTTTTCTTTAATCTATTCAAATAAGGCGTATCTTTGCTCATCCAACCAGGACCTGTCTCTGACCCTCTCTAAAGCCATTTGTCCCCATTGTCTAAGGAGAGCTTCTCCTGATCTCCTGCTGGTTTATGGCTTTCACACATCAGTGTGAAAAGCTGAAACTTCCTACTGATCGTCTCCCAAACAGACAAAGGGCAAAGGACAGAGATCTTGGCAAACAATCTTAACTACAGGTAAAATAAAGGTCAATAGGTCAGAATAAGTTATACATTTAAAAACTAGAATTAGGCTATTTCGATCAAGTCATGTTAAATTTTAAAGCTAGTTTATTTTAAATATATTTTCTTTACACTATCCAGGTAGAGCTGGACAGTAAATCAGTAACAGTATACATTGTGATAGACACTTGATCAATATCAATAGATAATACATCTGATAGAATAATCAATATATAGAATACTCACTGAATTGATAGGCAGAATGAAAGGCTTTAGATGTGCAACGTCTCCTGGCTAGCTAAGCTAGCTGGGCGGAATCAACTAACTCACTCGCTCTTTGGTTACCTAGCAACTCATTCATTCTTTGGTTACCTAGCAACAGGCTGTTGAACATTCAGCAGCAGCAGCAGTTTCAAGTGCCGCCACCTTTCCTCCTCCTCGCTACTTAAAAATAAAAACTAAGAAACAACGGCGTGGTAAATCTAACAATCACTGCACTTTGTTCAACAACCACTGACAACTGACTGTCAGTGGTTTTGGTCAGTGTTGTATAGTAACAAAGTAAAAATACTTCACTACTTTACTTAAGTATATTTTGGAGTACTTCATACTTTCCTCGAGTATGAAATTTTTTAATAACTTTCATTTCTACTTCACTATATTTCCGAACTTAATTTCATACTTTAACTCCGATACATTTTCAATGTGTGGTTTAGTTACTCGTTACAAAAAAGCGAGAAAGAGAAACTCTCTGTTTTGACCCCACCTACTGATTGACTGCAACAAAGTCGGACACTAATGGAGCCCCATACAACTTCTGACATGTATATGTGGTTCATGTCAGAAGCTGTTTCAGGTGTAAAGCAGGTTAAGTTACCTTGTGCTGTAGGTAAAGCACCTAATTTTCGTAACTAAATGATACATGCAGGTTTATCTATTAGCAGGTCTGATTTTGGCTGCACTTGGTTGTGTTTATTACTTTAATTGTATTTGACAAGTTTACCAAAATATAAAAAATGTAATTCAAACTGCATTTACCTTGTTTTACTTTTTACTTATACTTTTCATTACATTACTTGAGTACATACATTTTTACAGTAATTTCCATACTTAAGTACAAGAAAATTCAGATATTTTAAGACTTTAACTCAAGTAACATTTCAGTCAATGACTTGGACTTTTACCAAAGTCATATTTTGGAGAAGAACGTATACTTTTACTAGACTCTGAGATTTCAGTACTTTATACAACACAGGTTGTGGTGTACTTTGTACCGACAAACTACACCACAACCTGATCCATCGATATTTCCAGGTGCTGAAAATACAGTTTTATCTACAGATTGGTTTTTCGTTCAGCTTAAGTAAACATTTAGTACGACTGAGTTCTCCGACCGTTCATTGGACTCATGACACAGTTGGAGCACAGAGGTTTCCCTGTGTGATATAGGCTGCAGCCTGCAGCACAATCACACCAACCTGTGACTATACAGGCAAAAATCTAGGCCTGAGTCAACCATTACGAACGCTTGTTGAATTATTTTCCCCTCAGTTGTCAGTAATCCATTTTTAGGAAATGTGTGTTGTTCTACTCTTTATTTTCATATTTGACACCAAATACTAACCAAAAGTTGGCAAAGAAATTTTACTTAAACCTCAGAGTTATAATGTAATGTCACATGTGCTGAAGACCTTCGCTAACACTTTGTGTAACTATTCAACTATTCACATCAATGAAAATATTTAATGCCCAAATATATTATAGAATTTTATTAATTTCATTTAAAAACAAAACAAATGCTATACAAAAAAAAGAATATACAAAACACAAATAAAATGAAAGGTAGCAGAAAGAAGAAAAAAATTCTTATTAATATCTGCCCCTTTTTTCCAAAATAAACAAATTCAAACAATGATAGTTTTCAATTTCAAATAATAAAACATAACAACAAAAGGAAAAAAAAGAGAAAACATCAACTCCTTCTTGTACAGCTATTCTTATGATTGCACATTATGCAATTGTATATGTCTTCAACAACTGGACTTTTATCATTCTCTTAAATATATCTATCGAGCCAGCATTTTTATATTCACTTTCCAGATTATTCGACAATCTTATACCTTGTACCGAAGTACATCGGTCCTTCAAATTTGTTCGAATCTTAGGCTTTACAAACATCTCTATACCCTTAAGATTGTAATTACTTACTCTCTTAACGAAGTATAATTGCATATTAAGAGGTAATAAACTTTTATGAGCTTTATACATAACCTGCAAAATATTGTAATCAACCAACTCATAAAATTTCAATAATTTCAACTGACAAAATAAAGCATTTGATGGGTGACTGTAATGTTTTCTGGTAATACATCTTATTGCTTGTTTCTGTAAAATATAAATGGGATTTGTAATTGTTTTACATGCTTTCCCCCAGACTTCAATACAGTATATATACAGGCAAAACATGGTCTAAGTCAGAGGTTCCCAAACTGTGGGGCACGCCCCCTAGGGGGGGCGCTGTGCCATTACAGGGGGGGCGCAGGAAGATGTCCGGATGAAAAAAAAAACATGAACGCTGTATGCGCTGAGTTTTTACCTTAAAACGGCCAACTCTCTGTTATTCCTCTGTCTATTTGATACAGTAGGAGCTTCAGCACTTCCCATATCTGTGTCCTCTGTCACTTTTATCAGCAGTTAAAACTGTTTAATCCGTTGTTAACAAGTCGTAACCTGTTTTTCAAGCAGCCTTTAAACAGCAACATGAGGCTACGACGCTCCGCTGGGTTTACGCCTGAAGGAGACCTGATGCTGCTGTACAGAGATACTCAGGTGTGTTAGAATCATGGTAGCAAATCAGCAAAACACACAGAACTTTTCACAGTTTTTCCCCCAAACTAACCGACTGAGTTGAGTGAAGCTGCTGGATGCAGGTAAAATTAGCTAAAAGATGACTAGCTAATATCAATGCAGCACCTTAAGCTTAACAAGTAGCCTGTAGGCTACCGATGTTGTTGTCTATGTTCAGCTACGTACATTAATTTTGCTCCCAAAAAAGTTGAAACCCTCCCCCCTCCAGGGACAGGGACAGGGGGGGGAGGCAGAAAATATTTGCAAACCACTGTGGGGGCGCAGGAGAAAAAGTTTGGGAACCACTGGTCTAAGTCATTCACTACTATTAGCATATTAGCACTGACATTGCTTGCGCTTATATTTCTCTTCAGTATAACCAGATTAGCATCTTTGCTAAGCTAAGCAAGGCTAATAACTCTGAAAATGGCAGATGCTGATGTACATAGCAATGTGTAGTACCTTTTTTTCCCTCTTTTTTTAACTTCTTAAAGTTTTTTATTGGTAAATAAATTTGTATTTCTGCTAGGCTAGTAAGGCTAATATAATGTGTTGACATTGGAAGTAAAAATATGAAAATATTAACAGAATTGAAAACCTTGTAGTTAGGGCTGTATAATAATATCGATATCGCGATATATATTGATATTTTCTTTCCTAGAAAAAATCGATATTCATCCTTAAGTATCGTAATGTCCAACTGTCACCTTGTTCACTCACTGTTTGCTTCACCAGGTCATCAGGCTTAGAGTGATTCCTTCAGATGTTCAGGTTAAAAAGGTATCAAACTATTCAGAGCAGGAACTTGGTTCACTTTATTTACTTTACTAATGCATGTCAGCTACAGTTTGGACTGTTTCAACTAAAAGAAACATGTTTTCTCAGCACTTCTTTGATTCATTTTGTCCAGCTGTCCACTTTAAGTCCATGTCCAACCAGAGCCAGGTATTGTGTAGTTGGTGCTTTTAATCAGTTTTCAGTTAAATTAATTCAATCCAACTTTATAACAGTCACAAAATGTCACCAAAATCACTCTGTCCCTCTAAATCTTTCAGAAAATCACAAAAGTGTATAGAATTGTATCGTTTGCTGAATATCGCAATATATACCATATTGTAGGCAGAATATCGTGTATCGTATCGTATCGTGAGATTATTGTATCACTACAGCCCTAGTTGAAGTGATAACTGACATCGGTTGCATAGAAATATTTAATCTCTCTAATTTTATTTAGTAAAGTGAATTATTAATTATCAAATAGGAGTGTGACGGAGACAAACTTATTAACTCCCGCTCAACATTCATACATCGTGTGGTTGCCTCCGTAATTGTTAATGTTTTAATTTGTGTAATGTTCATGTTTTTACCTCATTATGTCATCAACATTTTACTATTAGTATTGTGCATAATTTCTTAACCATATACTATAATATGTATGTATGCTAGCTGTATAGTAATCATAATTAATTTGAAATTAATTGCATCACCTCTTAGAATTATTATTTCATTTTATTGTTTACCAAATTTAGTAAAAATAAAAATAATGGATCAAAAGGTATTTTGATTATACCTTCTCTATTAAGTATTAAAAAGTAGTTACCAACCTTATTAAAGCCATAGAAATTACTTTGTTGTGAATTTTAGTTTCGCTTTCTCTCCAAAGTAATGGAACATTGTGGACACAGTTTTCAACCAGTAGGTGGCGCTACTTTACAGCTTGTGCTTGTATTTACCGAGGTATGAACCTAAAACTGGTGATTTTTAAGTAAAATTAAATTAATCTTCAAATCAAGGTTAGCCAAACAACCTGCCTGAAAAGGTAGATAATGTTTAATACAGTTAATAAAAGCAAAAACATCCTGTTTTTCTAGCTACATTTTTAAATCTCTTAAATCAATTTTGCATATCTTAATTATATTTTTTAATTTTCAGACAATGTGTCTGGAACTCTCAAGTAAACCTGCAAGATTTTCTCAAACGCCGTAACATATTTTAGAGGTTAAAAAAAGGCCGTAATGCGGTTTTGAAAACAAGATTTTCATCCATTTTGTTTTACTGAAAACACCAGATTAAAATCAAACCTAAACATTTAGCAAAAGAGCAACTACACACAGAGAGAAAACGAGAGAAGGGAGTAGAAACCGATATTTTTCTGGCAAATATTTGGCTGGAAAGGAAACAATCAGGAGATAAGAGAGGAAAAGAGAACAGGAAATGTTGATATTTCCTTTGGATGTGAGGTGTGTGTTCCTGACAGCCTCGCTTACTGCCGTTGTTCTCCACAAGAGCTTCAGAGAGAGAAAGAAACCAGAAAAGACAGCTTGACAAACAGACACAGCGGGAGAACGAAATCATTTTTTACCATTAAACAACTTCATCTTCTGGAGATTTTTTCCCAAAGAAGATCTTTATTTCCATCCACGGCTGATTATTTGGATGCCTCGTTATGTAAGCCATTGCTTCTTCCGCCCTGGATCCTTTCGACCTTCTGAACTCGGTCACTTCTGATCTGAGTGGGTTTTTTTTCAGCCCTTCGTCCCCGTTGGATTGTGCTTTGGCCATGTTGCGCTGCGTTCTTCAGCGGGCTAACAACCTGAGGCGAGCCGACCCTCTGGCCAGTGTCACGTTTAGAGGTAAGGGGACAGAGCTGGGCCTTTGGAGAAATGTCTCAAAACATCCAAAAGATCCTGTTTTTAGAGGGGATGGAATGATATTTTAAAACATGAACACAGACAACCAGGACTCCTCCCAAATGTTAAGAATTTAAATCATAGATTTCTCTAAAAAAATCACAAATTGTCATTTTTTTTGAAGGTTGTGTGTGTAATAATAATAAATAAATAATAATAAATAAATAAATAAATAAAAAAATATATATATACACTTTAAGAAGTATGCTAACTTGCTCACTTCTTGAATGTCTTAAATAAAAGTAAATATTGTGTTATTGTCGTTTTTCCTACCCACTCCAGTTTGGCTCAACCAAGATGATAATTTGTTTTATAAAATAAAACTGTAGAGAGGAAACATTTTTATGCCAGCAATAGCATTAATTATCACTGAAAGCTTTTATTTATGTTATGTTACTGTGACCTTTTTTGTTTAATTGAGTAACACATTGTCAAGACATTAGCCTTCTTTAGCCTAGCGTAGATACATATTTATTTACCTGATAAAATGTTTTAAAAGGTTTAAAAAATAAATCTCAGTTAGTGATAGTGCTAAGCTACAAATACAACCTTACTGATTGCTAAGTTTTCCACATTTGTCAGTGTTTCACATTTGTCTGCCACTTTCTAAGACAAGCTAACATATTAGCCTTTCTTAACATAGCAAACATGCTAATCTGATTCTATTGAGGAGAAATATAAGGATTAGCTAATTCAGTGCTAATATGCAAACGTTTCTACATTTTAAAACTTAAGCTAACATTTTAGCATCGCCTCTTTCATTGTACGAATAGTTGGAGTTCGTCTAGGTGGGCTGGATGGAAGGAAATTGAATTAGCTGAATGTTGCACAGCGTTTTCAAATGGGAGGGTTAGAGAAATCTCAGCAAACATAAAGGTTCATTTTAAAGTCATGAGGAAGGCCGTTTGAAAGGCGTTTTTGTATTTTTTACAGCACAGTCTGGGATGAAGCAATGATTTTTTTGGTGCCTCACGTTTTCACTGCTGTCACAGAAAAGCCTATTTAGTTTCTTAACCTCACAAACATGGTTCTTCTCTTTAAACTTGATGCAACATGTTGGTTTTGATCATCATTAATAGCCATTCTTCACCCGTTAGTTATAACAGAGGTTCCCAAACTGTGGGGCACGCCCCCTTGGGGGGGCGCCATGCCATTTCAGGCAGGGCGCGGGAAGCCGTCTGGATGAAAACAAAAAACAAAAACTGAACGTTGTATGCGCTGAGTTTCTACCTTAGAACGGCCAACTCTCTGTTATTCCTCTGTCTATTTGATACAATAGGGGCTTCAGCACTTCCCATATCTGTGTCCTCCGTCACTTTTATCAGCAGTTAGAATTATTTAATTCGTTGTTAACATGTGGTAACCTATTTTTCCGAGCCGCCTTGAAACGCAACATGAGCTCTAAGACGCTGGTTTTACACCTGTTTGGCAGCGAAGGAGACCTGATGCTGCTGCTGTGCAGAGCCACACAGGTGTGTTAGAATCATGGCAGCAAACCAGCAAAACGCAAAGAACTTTTCACAGTTTTTCCTCCAAACTAACCGACTGAGTTGAGTAAAGCTGCTGGATGCAGGTAAAGTAGCTAAAAGATGACTAGCTAATATCAATACGCAGTAAAAATGCCAGTGTTGAATTAACACCTAAAAGTGTCTATATGTGTCCAAGTCAGCTGGTGTTAAATTTAACACTACATAGTGTCACATTAACATTTACAACGGTGCTGGTGTTGAAATATATTAAAAGTAACACCAGTGTTGTGTTTATCACAAAACATAATGTGGTGTTAAAAGGTAAATAATTGACCCACAAGGTGTCGATATCAATCAAATCCAGTGGAAAATATTCAAAACAATACACAGAAATGAAAAGTTTAACTTTTCTTAAACACATTTCAGTATATAGACCAATGTTAATTTAACAAATATGGGTGTCAATCTTGTAACACTTTCAAAGTGTTACTTTAACACCAGCTGACTTGGACACATATAGACACTCTTGGGTGTTAATTCAACACCTGGCATTTTCACTGTGTGCTGCACCTTAAGCTTAACAAGTAGCCTGAAGGCTACCGATGTTGTCAATGTTCAGCTACGTACATTCATTTTGCCCCCCCCCGCTCCCATAAGTCGTTGAACTAGACAAACATGGGGTTGTAGACTAGACTAAACTAAACTAGACAACCAGAAAATGTTTGGAAACCACTTTGGGGGGGGCAGGAGGGGGGGGGGGGGGGGGGGGGGCGAGCGCAGGAGAAGAGGTTTTGGAACCACTGAGTTACAACATCTGTCCAAACACAAAGCAAACCAAGCTGTTAAAACCGAGTCTTGGACATTAAATCTTGGACATTCTGGCTTGATTCCTTCCTCAGTTTGCATCCATAATACACAGTAAAAATGCCAGTGTTGAATTAACACCCAAAAGTGTCTATATGTGTCCAAGTCAGCTGGTGTTGAATTCAACACTACAGAGTGTCACATTAACATTTACAATGGTGTTGATGTTAAAATATGTTAAAAGTAACACCAGTGTAGTGTTGATCACTAAACATAATCTGGTGTTAAAAAAGTAAATAATTGACCCACAAGGTGTCAATATCAATCAAATCCAGTGGAAAATATTCAAAACAATACACAGAATACAATACAATACAATTTCAGTATTATAGAACAAAGTTAATTTAACAAAAAGTCGGTGTCAATCTTTTAACACTTTCAAAAGTGTTACTTTAACACCAGCTGACTTGGACACATATAGACACTTTGGGTGTTAATTCAACACTGGCATTTTTTACTGTGTAGATGCAATGTATGACTGAATGGGTAACAAAGGTAAGCAGCTGTTCTACCTGCCCTCCGTCATCTTGTTTGTGCAACTGTTTTTGTTCTTTCCATAACTTGGTGTTTGCCTCCTTAATGAGGTGAGCTCTGCGCTTAACTTCCTGCCTTTGTCCAAACACAGTTTTCTGGTGCCATCAGACATTTCCCTCCCTGCTGCAGCCCCAACTTACATCTAATCTCACTGCTAAAACAAAGTCTCACACCGAGACCTGCGAAAAATGGACATGACATTCGAAACACAACACAACAGCCAGAAAGATTAATTTTTACTTCAGTGACTGACCTAAAACTCTTTAGCATTATGTTTCCTTTTCCTGAGAAGAGGCGTCTGATTGGATGATGACCTTTAGAAAGCTTGAACGTAAAGGTTCTTAACACATTTTGACACAATGTAGCTACAGTTGAATAGAGACTGTATATAAATATTCATTTTAGGTCTTTCCCAAAGATTCTCAATTGGATTTAGGTCGGATCTTTGACTAGGCCATCCCAACCAATGATATTCTTTGATTTGTACCACCTAATAGCAATGTTTCCATCCACTTTTCACATGAATTAGTTTCCATTTTCCCTCTTGACAATTATGCTCCTTGTTTGGCTAAGTACCCAACTTCCCTCTGAGGTTTTCACACTTTTCTCTTTAACAATTTTGTTAGTTAAAAATTATCTTTCAGTTCACAGTTCTGCACCACTTTGTGTTGGTCTACCACACTAACGGTGTTTCCACACCTGGTAGCCCGGTGGCTCGGTTTGATTTGGGACCAAAAGTGCAACATTTGTTACTTTTTCAGCTGCTGTAGTTTTCTTCCACGCTGCACTGTGTCAGCCAAACGAAATCCTTTGAAAACCCGTTCCCCTCCTCACCTGTGGTGGCGCTGCAGCAAGACGGAAACAACACAAAAACCTCTGAAGGAGACACTGAGCACAACTTCCTTCACAAAATGTAAACAGAAATGGAAAGGCGTCAGATTTTAGCGATTGTTTGATTTCTCATTGCTGTTTGGCAAAAAAAAAAGACAAACTATTTCTCCTGCTAGCGTGAGACTTGTGTGTCTGTTTAAGGGTGAATTCACACCAGTCCTGTTTAATCCACTTTAATCCATCTCCACTTCACTTGAGGAGGTGTGAAGGCATAATCAGACTTTGATGTGGACCAAAAGTTTGACTCTGGTCCGCCTATTAACCTTGGTCCTGGTTTGGTTACATTGAACTCTGGTGAAGTTGGAATGCATGTGTGAACACCAAGCGGCTCGGAGTCCTATCCAAAAGCAGGAAGAAGACTACATGTGTCCAAGTCAGCTGGTGTTAAAGTAACACTTTTGAAAGTGTTAAAAGATTGACACAAATTTTGGTGCTAAACTAACATTGGTCTATATACTGAAATGGGTTTAAGAAAAGTTAAACTTTTCATTTCTGTGTTTAAATATTTTTCACTGGATTTGATTGATATTGACACTTTGTGTGTCAATTATTTACTTTTTTAACACCAGATTGTATTTGGTGATCAACACTACACTGGTGTTACTTTTAACATATTATAACACTGACACTGTTGTAAATGTTAATGTGACACTGTAGTGTTGAATTTAGCACCAGCTGACTTGGACACATATAGACACTTCTGGTTGATTTAACACTGGCATTTTTACTGTGCAGCGTAGGCCATTCTGGGTAAATAATACAACCAAAACAAATGCAAGAGTTTCGGACTAATGGGAGAAATGGCTTGTTGTCTTTTCCGAAGACAAAAGAGAAATCCCACAACCACTAAAATCTGACGCTGCTCCATTTTAGTTCAAATTTGATGTAGAAGGAAGGTGCCAGTGTCTTCTTCAGATGTTTTTGTGTTGTTCCTTCAGTGGTGTTTGGTGGTTTTTCGAAAGGATTTAGTTCATTTGGCAGAATGTAGTGTGAAAGAGAACCACACCAGCTGAAAATGTAGCTGATGTTGTTGAATGTGGTGGCCAATCAAACCGAGTCAACACGACTACCAGGTGGGGAAACTATCTACAAAGGTTCACAGGGGAATCCCAGACGGCTTAATCTACATTGACATGTTCTTTGTTATAAACGTCACAACACCAGATACTTTAAAGCAGAGGTTCCCAAACTGTGGGGCGCGCCCCCTAAAGGGGGCGCCTTGCCATTGCAGGGGGGGCGTGGGAAGCCGTCTGGATGGAAAAAAAAACATGGACGCTGTAGGCGGTGCGTTTTTACCTTAGAACGGCCAACTCTGTTATTCCTCTGTCTATTTGATACAGTGGGGGCTTCAGCACTTCCCATATCTGTCCTCTGTCACTTTTATCAGCAGTTAAAATTGTTTAATTCGTTGTTAACATGTCGTAACCTGTTTTTCGGAGCCGCCTTTAAACGCAACATGAGCTCTAGACGCTCTGCTGGGTTTACACCTGTGTGGCAGTGAAGGAGACCTGATGCTGCTGTACAGAGATACTCAGGTGAGTTAGAATAATGGCAGCAAACCAGCAAAACACAAAGAACTTTTCACAGTTTTTTCCCCCAAACTAACCGACTGAGTTGAGTGAAGCTGTTGGATGCAGGTAAAGTAGCTAAATGATGACTAGCTAATATCAATACAGCACCTTAAGCTGAACAAGTAGCCTGTAGGCTACCGATGTTGTTGTCTATGTTCAGCTACATACATTCATTTTGCCCCCAAAAAGTCGACCTTCCTCACCCCCAGGGACAGGGAGTCTCCAAGAATCCTCTCTCCTCTTTCTGACCCCCCCCCCCCCACACACACACACACACACGTCGTTCAACCAGACGGCCATTTGTAATCCATAGGGGGGCCCAGAAAACGTTTGGGAACCACTGCGTCCTTTAAAGGTTTGTGTTTTAAACCATTCAGGGACTAGCAGTAAGTATTTCCTTCACTCTGGAAAACAGACACCATTTATAGACATTATAACAGAGCAGCAAGGAAACAGTGGGAGGAGAAGCAGGCAGAGGCGCCGTATGGAGGTAATAAATCCCAGTTGAGATGTAAACATAGGAAGGGACAGATAAGAGCTGCTGCTGTCAGTACTGCAACCTGAAGCTTTTCTCTCCGATTATTTACAGGAAGAGAAGGTTTTGGTTTATGGAAACTGTGTTCATTTATAAGTTATCAAGTCAGTCTGACCACTGATGCTGGAGTTTTGTAATGTTTTAATGATATAGTGTGGATTCCTTTTCCTCACTCCTGCATCGGTTTGTGCAGAGCGAAGGATTTCCAGAGAAACAATAAGTTTTCTCATCCATCCAAACCAGGAATAGAAACGTGAAACCCTGCTGATTATAATCTGAGATTGTTGTCTTGTATCTGTTGACTGTGTAA
Source organism: Poecilia picta (assembly GCA_033032245.1). Classification (NCBI taxonomy): domain Eukaryota; kingdom Metazoa; phylum Chordata; class Actinopteri; order Cyprinodontiformes; family Poeciliidae; genus Poecilia; species Poecilia picta. The sequence continues at coordinate 21,416,273 of CM065370.1, read as the reverse complement.
TTTAGATTCCATTGATCATACAAATGCACAGATTGGAATTATGAAAGCAAATTTGATCCATGGAGATATGCCAATTTTGAAAAAAAACCCCAAAGGTTTTTGAGTTTTTGCATTGTAACCTTGAAAAATAAAATTATGTGTTTCTATGAATTAAAATCACAGGTGAATAAGGTTATTCACATAATAAGTAATTAAAAAACATGCTTTGCTGTCATCCTCTTACTACTTCCTGTTGTCTTCTTCCTCATTTCCGCCAGTAGTAACAGCTGGTCGTTGATCACATGACTTGTGTGATGCGAAAAAAGTGTTGACTTGTGGTTTTGCAAAATACACTAATTAATATAATACAGCTGAAAAACATCTGCTTTTACCTTGACAAAATGGGAGCTACGGAAATAAAGTTTGGAGAGAAAACAACTTTTGCAACACAGGAGTCATGTGGTCAACAACTGCGGGCATAATATAGCAGAAAGCGGTAGGAGGACAGAGGTAAGTTTGTTCACTTGAGTTTGTCAACAAATTATTTTTTTGTGATTTAGAGCGTTTCTTATCTAATGGAAACGTCGCGATTGTGAAGTTGTGTTTTTACGGCAGCAGTGGAATATCAACAAAGAATTGCGTCACATTTGAAACCTAGCTGGTCCATACGGAAGAGGATGAGGTACACTGAAAAAAAAAATATATTCTCACTTTAAAGTCAGAATTCTGACTTTAAAGTCAGAATTTAAAGTCAGAATTCTCACTTTAAATCTCAGAATTCTGACTTTAATCTCAGAACTCTGACTTTAATCACAGAATTCGGAATTTAAAGTCAGAATTCTGAATCAGAAAGTCAGTATTCTGAGATTAATGTCAGAATTCTGAATTCTGACATTAATCTCAGAATTTTGACTTTAATCTCAAAATTAAAGATTAATCTTTTTTAAGACTTTAAATCTCAGAATTGTGACTTTAATCTCAGAATTGTGACTTTAATCTCAAAATCAAAGATTAATTAAATCTTTTTTAAGACTTTAAATCTCAGAATTCTGACTTTAATCTCAGAATTCTGACTTTAATCTCAGAATTCTGACTTTAATCACAGAATTCTGAATTTAAAGTCAGAATTCTGAGAATTCTGAGATTCTGATTTTAAAGTCAGAAAGTCAGAATTCTTTTTTTTTTTTTTTCCGGTGGCCTTAATCCTCTTCCGTAGGTCTAGGCAAAAACGTAGTGAGTTGTTTTTTTGTTTTTAAATAGGCGTGTTTCCATTAAGCAAACTTAATCCCAACCTGCACAGTTTGATGGCCAATGGAAACTATTGTGGCTCACACCATATTGGTGTTTGTGCACAGTGGTGCTATAAGAAAAGAGCTTAGCTGCTCGGCGGCTCCTGCTGCCTGAAATACCACATGAAGTGATGCTGACAGACAGACAGACAGACAGACAGACAGACAGACAGACGGGGCCGTGCAGATCTAAACTTGGGTTTCCCATGCTGGGCTCACTCTGCTCCCTGTTCTATTCTCAGATCACGACAGAAAATGTGCCAAGCAGAGCCAGCCGGGAAGTTAATGCTGCGCTACTTCCTGTCAGATTCAAACCCAGATACCAGCCCGTGGGACATTTTAGGGCTGCACACACACAGAAAGTAACGCAACCTCTCGACCTGTGTGTGTGGAAGGGTGGAGATGTTTTTTAAGATATCCTCTAAGAACGGAGGTTCACTTCCGTAGGAACTTCTCAGTGTGTTTGTGTGTTTGCATGTTGTTGGCCATGTCTGGGTTGTGTGTTGGGTGATAGAAGTGGGAAAAACAGGAAAGAAAACAAGATTTTGAGGGCGTGCATTACAAGAGGTGGAGAATTGTGTGTTTTTGTTTTTAACTTTCGGAATTAATGGCGATCAGGAGTGTCCAAAGTGCGGCCCGGGGGCCATCTGTGGCCCTCTGAATGATTTTGTTTGGCCCCTCTCTACAGTTCCAGAGTGAGGCAAAAATTGATTAATCTCAGAATTCTGACTTTCTGACTCTAAAGTCAGAATCTCAGAAATCTGACTTTAATCTCAGGTTCCAGAGTGAGACAAAAATGACCTGTAAGCACCAGCGGTTGATGCAGATGGATAATTTTGTTTTCAATTGTTTTAGATTAACAATTTTTGCACTCAAATAAAATATTTAATTTACAAAAAAGGTACATTGTAAATCATTGTAAATCTAAAGTGGTTTTTGCATTTGTAATGATTTTGGAGTATATAGAACTATTAATATATAAACTCTTACTCAGAAAATAATTGAGCCCCTCAACAACCCCTCCTCCAAATATTTACTTTTTATGACCCTTTGTAAAAACAAAAATTAAAGTAAATAATTATTTTACTATCTGAGCAGATAAAATCATGAAAGTTTCATTCATTTTTGGATTTAATAAAAATGAAACAAAATCCACACGTGCTTTTCACTTGACTGTTTTGGCCACCAGGACAACAGTTATGAACACCACTGATGTAGATGAACCAAGAAAAAAAGATCAAAAATTGATTAAAAGTCACATATCAGTAATATTGTAATCCTTTAATTTATGTCCAGTTTCACAAAAAATATGTCCTGCTCCTGGTTTTTCATTCAATCAGGTGTTCAATTGAGTATAGATTATAATTTCAAACATTGCATTCGTGTAAATTTAGGTTTGATGCTAATTAGACTCATTAGGCATTTAAGGAATGAAACAATCATAGTGCGTTATTTCATCCAAGTCATTTGGACTGAGTCAAAATGCACACCTTTTACACAAAAACGATTAATTTCTTGCATATAAAAACATTTGATTGAAAAAGGAAATGTATATTTTAATTCCACTTCTCTGATTTTTCTTTGCTTAATTGAAACTCAGTTCATGACAGACTAAAGTCCTTGAACTGTGGGACAGTTTCTTCGATTGTGTCCAGTTGCATCATGAACGACACAATGAGCATTGTTTTTATTTCCTTCTGTCTGGTTGAATCGAACTGCGTGTCTGGATTTGTTCCTCTTATCCACTGAAACTGAACAAAAATAGCGATAAAGATCTTCATCAACAACAGATGATGGCTCACATCCCCATGTGTGTGTTTATAGTTTGTCCTGGGATGACCTCTGTATAAATATGACGAACTGAATTTAGATCTTTAGGGCTCCTCTGCGGTTGATAACCTCTTCAGGCTGTTCATTGTCCCGTCTGACCCTCCTGCCTCATTTCTGCCTGACAGGGCAGGAAATCAGAGCTCAGGACTTCATGTTGCAGGAAGCGACAGAAAGATAACACACACACATAAGGACATTGTTTGTTGGTGGTTGTTATTTGAGAACGGACTCAACAAAGCAAGCTCAGGTTAGCTTTGAAATCAGAGTTAGGACTGATTTGGTTTTGATTTCAGATATCGATACAACGTCCTACTGACAACTACAAGAAGCAGAGACTCAACCCTGAGTTCACTAAGTAGAAACATATGAGTATTAAATAACATTAGAGAAGTCAAGTCAAGTTTATTTGTATAGCTCTTTTAAACAACAAGGCAACTCAAAGTAGGGCTGTAGTGATACAATAATCTCACCATACGATACACGATATTCTGCCCACGATACGATATATATTGCGATAGTCAGCAAACGATACAATTCAATACACCTTTACGATTTTCTGACAGATTTTAGAGGGACAGAGTGATTTTGGTGACATTTTGTGACTGTTATATCAATCATCAATCAATCAATCAATCAATCAATCAATCAATCAATCAATCAATCAATCAATCAATTCAATCAATCAATCAATCAATCAATCAAAAAATCAATCAATCAATCAAAAAATCAATCAATCAATCTTTATTCCAGACCAAAAAGGTCCATAATAAAAAAGGTAAAAACAAAATAAGAGAAAAATAATAAAATAAAAATAAAAATAAATAAATAAACATGACATTCACTGAGTCACAAATAAATGTTGACACCAATGTTTCCACAATCTTGAGAAAAATCTCACTGTACTAAAAACAGGATTTACTAAAATTGCAATTATATTATTGCACGACACAGAAAATCTACACATACATCTATACATGAGATTCCTGAGCACAGCTGCACATGTGGGAACATCATTATGTACAAACATATGGCTGGTGCTGCTCCACCTAGGCAGTAGGAGCCTCATGCCGTCATAATAGGCCACATAAAGTTTCTGCAGGCTACTTTTGTTGTATCTGCGCCACAGACGGGCCGTGTAAAGTGAAGTGCAAAAAGCTTTAAAAAGAGCTTATCTTCACGGAGGATGAACACATACTAAACTTATACTTATAAAGTTGGATTGAATTAATTTAACTGAAAACTGATTAAAAGCACCAACTACACAATACCTGGCTCTGGTTGGACACAGACTTAAAGTGGACAGCTGGACAAAATGAATCAAAGAAGTGGTGAGAAAACATGTTTCTTTTAGTTGAAACAGTCCAAACTGTAGCTGACATGCATTAGTAAAGTAAATAAAGTGAACCAAGTTCCTGCTCTGAATAGTTTGATACCTTTTTAACCTGAACATCTGAAGGAATCACTCTGAGCCTGATGACCTGGTGAAGCAAGCAGTGAGTGAACAAGGTGACAGTTGGACGTTACGATACTTGCAGATGAATATCGATTTTTTTTTAAGAAAATATCGATATACATTGCAAAATCAATATTATTATACAGCCCTAATTCAAAGTGCTTTACATCATAAAAAATAAAAATTTAAAGTCATCTCTTAAGAAAGACACAATGACCATTACTTTTTGTCAAATGTCATCGTCAAACTCACCAATAAACATCAAATGTATCGGTCAATGTTTCATTTGTAGTGGTTCAAAATCAGCTCTAATTTTTTAGTCCAGATTTAAAGGAGCTCAGTGTTTCGGCTGTTTTTCAGTTTTCTCAGAGTTTGTTGCAAATTTGTGGTGCATAGAAGCTGAATGCTGCTTCTCCATGTTTGGTTCTGGTTCTGGGAATTCAGACCAGAACCAGAAGACCTGAGAATCTGGAAGGTTGCTATGACAACAGCAGATCAGGTTGAGTGAGCCGTTCAGTGGTTTATAAACTAACAGCAGTATTTTAAAGTCTATTCTCTCAGTGTAGGGACTGTAGAACTGGGTGATGTTCTCTAACGTCCTGGTTTTAGTCAGAACTCCAGCAGCAGCGTTCTGGATCTGATTGATTTGTTAGTCAGACCTGTGAAGACGCTGTTGCGGTAATCAATACGACTAAAGATAAACACATGGATGAGTTTCTCTACATCTTGTTGGGACATCAGTCATCTAATCCTGTAGATGTTCTTCAGGTGACAGAAGGCCGACTTTGTGACTGTCTTTATGCATCAGAGTTCGTCTCTACTCCAGATTTTAGATCTGATCTCCTGCTTCCAGCTGTGGCATCGTCCCTCTTTTAAGTCCACAGATAAAAACTTTAGCTTCGGTTCTGTTCATCTGCAGAAAGCTTCGGCACATCCATACATTTACCTGTTCAGAGTCACCTGGTGACAACATCATTTAAAAATTGTGACAACAGCAACTTTAAGTTGATATTTTTCTGTTGCTGGTTCCATGAAGACGTTGGTGGTTGTGTAACAAGAGTTCAGCTGTTTTTCAGCTACTTTCATTCAAATTGACTCATTTACCTAAAACAACATTTATTTATATTGAATTTTCAAGCAGTAGCTTCACTGTAACCTTTTACATTATATCCTTATTTTCCTGGATTAAAAACAATATCATGTTGCAGTCTCAGTTACAATCTGTTAATTTGACAATATGTCACTCATCCAATGTTTTTTCTTTCTACTTCAGGGTCAAAGAAGAAGACGAAGGTCATTAAAAACAACCCCAACCCAGTCTGGAACGAGGTGAGTTTCATGTAACCCAACTATCAAAATATCAAACTTGATGAGAAACTTTACATTCTAATATGTCAGAATATATTTGCAGTATTCTGACATGTTACTATATTTATAGATATTATCTTTAATGATGCAATTAATACATTGTTTGTTTTAGTTTCGGGTTTTAAGAATAATTTTTCATCCATGGTTTCAAACCCATGTTGGTCTGACTGATAATCAAAATGGAAAATTTGTTATTTTCTCATACAAGCTAATCTATATCTACCAGAAATCTGTAGAAAAAGTCAAAGCTAATGAATTTTCCAGTAAATACAGACTTTAAAATTAAATATTTACATAAACAGCTAAACTCCAGCAGCACCATAAAACGCTACACTCATGCAAACAGGACGTTAGAATAATTTTAACCAGATCTAAGTGACGTTCAGAGTTAGCTATTCTATTTTGAGAATTTACCTTTTGGATTCACATTTTGATGCTTTTTAATGTTTTTCTGACGTTATTTTCTCTCTATTAGGGATTTGAATGGGACCTGAAGGGGATTCCTCTGGACTCTGGAGCAGAAATTCACTGTGTGGTGAAAGATCACGAGAAAATGGGAAGAAACAGGTGCAAAAATTTAAATGTCTCACTGTTAGCTTTTACAAACTTAGCAATAAGTCAGCAAGTTCTTTGAATAGTTTTAGATCCACTTATTATTTCTAGAGGAGAATATTTTGGTATCGATCCAATACAGATAAATACGGGCCAGTGTTGTCAATACTGCTACTTTTTATTACTTAATGTCGACACATCAAACTACTGGCATTTAAGTGTTTTTTTTTGTATTTTCCGTTAAATTATCTTCTTAAAACCCTAAAAAGAACTTGGAGTTTATAGGTGTTTGCAAAATATGTTAATATCACATTAACAAGATAAATAGAAGCAATAAAATAACAAAACTAATTAGTGTGTTTTTTTTCTAAATAAACAATATGGAAAAAATTATCATTTGAGAACAAATCTAAGAATCTATTTTGAGGTGGAGGTGAGAAACTACAACATAAAAATAAAATAAAATTTCACAAGGGAATTTGAAGCTAAAGTATTCATCTTACAATTTTATATTTTAAATATTATAGCTATGATGTGAGTTTGCAATGAGTAAAGCTTCAGTACTAAACATTTCATCAGCTGCACTTCTTCCTTATCTCCAGTAACCAGAGTCGGGTAGTTATATTTACTCAGTTACATTCACTTGAGTGTTTTTACTGTGCTGACATTTTGTTTTTCCTTGAGTAATTTTATTATGAAATATTTCTACTCTTACTTGAGTAAAAATATGCTGAATACTCTGCCAGCAATGTATGGTAAAGGTTTGTACTGTTTACAAATGGGAGTAAAACCATGTCGTTGTGTGTAATCTGGGTTTAATGTGTGGGATTATTAAAAAAGAAAAGACAGTGTAAATGTTTGTCTTCACTGGTCTGCTCAGGTTTCTGGGTGAATGTCGGCTCGGTCTCAGAGACGTCCTCAACTCTCCCAGCTTTGCTGCCACCTTCACCGTCTCCCTGCTGGACACAAAGAGGAACAACACAGGGGTGAGCCGACCAACCGACACAACTCCCAACACGTCGATACCTCTGATCCATGAACACCGAGCAATTCTGATAACTAAATGAAGCCTGGAGATGACCTGAGTGAAGTTGGCCCCCCCAACTTCTTCAAATCAGACAAAATTGGTGTCAAACGTTTGTGCTACGTTTGTGCTGGTTTGTGCAGCAAAATTTTTTGTTTGTGCTGCTTTAGCTTTGAAGATATTAATGAAAGTGTAAAGGTTAAAAGGTCAACCAGCCCCCCAAACGTTTATGAAATCCAACTTTCTTTATAGCTTCAAAATGATAGCGCCACAAACTAAATTTTCTGCTGCACAAACATAGCACTAACGTTTGACGCAAATTTTGTTTGATTTCACAAATGGTTGACCTTTTGACCTTTACACTTTCATTAATATCTTCAAAGCCAAAGCAGCACAAACGAAAAATTTTTGCTGCACAAACCAGCACAAGCGTAGCCGAGTTGATTGACACCCATTTTGTCTGATTTGAAGAAGGTGGGGGGTTGGTTGACCTTGGATGACCTCTAGAAACATTTCTTTATATCTTTAAAATAAAGCGGCACAAACAAAAAATTTTGCTGCACAAACGTAGCACAAACGTTTGACACCAATTTTGTCTGATTTGAAGAAGGAGGGGGGGGGGCAACTTCATTGAGGTCTGGAGATGTAGGAATTATTAATTTAGTTCAGTGTGCCTCAGCAAAAGGAAAAATAACGGAGAAAAAACATTAAAAAACAACTCAAAGCCAGTATTTTCTCGCGCTCTGTATCAGCTATGCTACACACAGACACTATTGTAATCAGGATTCAACAAACACTCAAACATCTCCCACACACCGGCCTTCATTACAGTTTTATGCTTTTAGGATTGATGTGTCAGGAGCGGTATGGTTGTGGTGAGGAGATGACGCTGAGACCCAGGTTATGAAGAAAATGGTGGTTTTAATGACGATAGGGCACAAGGAAATAGTCCACGACAGGCAGGAGGCAGGAGGCAGGAGGCAAGCACACAGCTAAGATGCCGGTAGCAACGGTTGAAACAGGACTAACATGCAAGCTACACAATCCAGGACTTAGCAGTTCTACCGGAGAGTGTAGCATGGGACAGACTAGACTCGACAAGACAGACAACGTTAGACGTACGTTTAGACGAGGACCCGACGAGGAACACTGACAACAAGTGGAAGTAAATACACACGGGGTAATTAGGGGAATGAGACACACCTGGGAAACAATTAACGGGTTAGACCCAGAGACAGGACTCACAGGGAACAGGACTACACAGAGAACTCAAAAATAAATACACACAAACACGGATCATGACATGATGTTTATTTTGCGATTATTAAAAAGCAATCAGTATGGTTGATTAGCTACTGCTGCTACTAGCTGAGCTAATACAGCTAATTTAAAGGCCTGCTCTGCTGATGACCTGTCAGAGTTGGTGTTTAGGTCACATTTTAATTTTTTTAACTGAACCAAAATACAGCAAATCCCACATCCCATCTACATGCCGAGGCTTTCAAAGTCAAGCTAGCATAACTGGACTACTTCCTTCTTCTTTGCTTTTTTTTCTTAATTAAAACTTTTTTCTGATCTTATCTAGTTGTTGTAGTGTTGATAATTAGCAGCAAAACACAAATGTATCTTTTACATCACATTTAAGATTTAGTGCGCTACATTGATAACTTAACGGCTAAAACCAATGCTAGTCGTTGTTAGCATTGTCAGCTTTTGGCCCTCCATTAGGGAGATGGGGGTGTTACATCAAGCTGCAGGGGGTCCATATAGCAAAGATTTCTCACAGATTTGTAATGCTACAGTCTGTGCCAACCCACAATGCTTTGCGCCCACCAGGCCACGCTGACCCTGCAGGTCTCCTACATCCCTCCTCCAGGATCAGCTCCCGTTTTCCATCCTCCCTCACAGCCGGAGTCTCTTCCTCACAGCAACCCCAACATAGAGCTGGACACAGTTACAAGTAACACAATCTGCGTACAAAAAGCTAACCACTAACTGCACAGACGACAACAGTTGGGTTTTCTTCAAATAAAACATGGCCGCCTGCTTTCCACCCAGTGATCTCTCTGGATACTCTGGGCGAGGAGGACACAGAGAGTATGATCATGGTGGAGCCTGCGGAGGAGCCGGGAGTCGACGACAGTCGCTCCCTGGTCATCGTCGGCCCCCCGGGGCCTCCCGGCCAGGAGTCGCCCACCAACCAGATGCCCAAACGCTCCCCGCCGGCCTACAACACGCATGGAGGGCTGAGGAAGAGGAGGAGAGGGGCCAGCAGTCCCCCCAAACCGCTGGCCCACAAACCTCAGGACATACAGGTGGAGCTTCAAACTGTACAATTACGAATGAAATGTAACGTCTCTTCAAGGTCAAATCAAGAACTCTTGTTTAAACCGACTCTGTAGGTTATCAGTGAAAATCATGTTAAAAGTGAAACTGAAAGACTAATTTAACTGAGATACAAAACTATGACAGAGTGTTGGAGCAAATAAAATAAAATTACAATAATAAAGTCAAAATTAGGAAAATGAAGTATAAGATAACATTACAAATTTGTGTAATTTTATATATTTATTTTCAAACTTATGACTATTCTGATATTTTTTAATTTTTGTAATATTAATGTATTTTCAAAGTATTATTGCAGCTTTTTTTTCAAAATTATTTCTAAAATATTGAGATTATCTTATTGTAACTTTATTCTGGTATTATTTTGACTTTATTCCTGTATGACTTTATTTTCGTGATTTTATTACTTCTCAAAATATTATGACTATTCTCATACTATTACTAATTTATTCTCCTTTATTTCAACTTTATTCCTATATGACTCCATTCTCGCAACATACTTACTTTGTTCTGGTAATTTATTGACTATTATTGTAATTTTATTTGTTTCACTTTTTCTTAGTATTGCCCGAATACTCCGTCATACAAAAAACAGATTGTGGAAACTTTTTTAAAGTAAAATCATAAATGCACAAATGGCACTTTTTGCTGCACAAACGCAGCACAGTTGATAGACACAAAATGTGTTTGTGTCTCTATCTTAAATATGAATTGGCTGTTTGACCTTTAATGACCTCTGGAAGCTTTAAAAAGATATTAATAAAAATAAAACGTTTGATTGAGGGACAGCTTGGCTTAAGAAGACGGTGACCGGTTTCCCTCTGTGTCATAAGGAAGCCGTTGTTTACCGATTCTCGCTCAACAAGCCGTTTCTGCTCAGGTTCGTGTTCGGGTCATCGAAGCTCGACAGTTACCTGGAGTCAACATCAAACCCGTAGTGAAGGTGGCAGTCGCCGGGCAGACTAAGAGAACCCGCATCAGGAAGGGAAACAACCCGGTCTTCGATGAGGTAAGCAGCTCCTTCTGCAGGGGTGTCCAAACTGAGGCCCGAGGGCCATCTGTGGACCTTGGAACAATTTTGTGTGGCCCATGACTGCAGTTCAAGAATTACACAAATGTGATTTTTAACCAGAGGTGGGCAGAGTATCCAAAAAATGTACTCAAGAAAGAGTATTACTACTTCAGCATATTTTTACTCAAGGAAAAGTAAAAAGTAGCTGTCCAAGAAGTTATTCAAGGAAGAGAAAAAATGTCTTCTGAGTAACTGGTCAAATTATCAGTCATTTAATGTTTAAAAATCACATCAACAGACAGACCAAAATATAAAGTTAAGTGGGAATTTTGTTATTTCAAGGACCAAAATGACAATAATTCATATTTAAAAAAAAATTTAAAAAAACGAAATTAGGCAAAAGAAAATCTTTCCAAATCGGTTTCTTTCAATAAATGAACCTGATAAAACTTTAACAGAAACTGCAGTTGTGTGTCTGTGTCTGGTGGATTTAAAAACGTTAAAAACATTTTTAATTCAATGGGTAGAAAATCCAGAAATTTTACTCAAGTGAGAGAAGAAATACTCCAGAATGAAATAAAGTAAGAATAAAAAGTGCAGCGTAGTAAAAGTACTCCTAAAGTTACTCAAGTAAATGTAACTAGTTACTTCCCAGCTCTGTTCTGTTGCATATGGAGCATATGGAATTGTTGCTTTTATTTTAATTCATATTATGCCACAAACATCCAGTGACATTTTACCCAGAAACAAACCTGGACACATCCATTAGTTAAACGCAGCTTTTAGGTTTTAGACGAAAATTCTTATTTTTGTTGCTTAAAGTGAAATAAAAGCATTTAATAGAAAGCAAAATAGAAAATAATTGTCCCAACTGTACAGGCAAAAACCATATAAACATATTTTTGAATTAAATTATTGCTTCTTTGACATATTGTTGAGCAGGTAAAAGATACAAAATGTCACAATAATATTTTTTTGCACTTTTAATAGGGGAGAAAAAGGCTTATTTTGGACACCTCTGTCTTACTGCAAAGATCTTTATGCTTATTTTTCTGTCAAACTCAAAGATTTGTCGATTTCCCTCTGCAGACGTTCTTCCTGAACTTTTACGAGACGCCGTCAGAGCTGTTTGACGAACCCATCTTCATCACTGTAAGCCTGAATTTAGATTCTGAATCATCTTTCAAGGCAAACATGTTGACAACATATTTATTTTATTTCTTACAAGGTTCAGTTTTCTGTTATTTGGTGATGTGGACATAAAAGGAGCAAATTTTGATCAGGTATTTCCCACCGCAGGTGTGCGACTCTCGCTCTCTAAGAACTGACGCTGTGATCGGTGAATTCAAGGTAAAACGTTCATATCAGACGTTTTAACTTTTAACTGAGTTTGTCCTTCATACTGAAAGCTTCTGCAATCATAATTGAGACTCAGACGTCTTTGCTGAACATTTTGTGTTCAGCTATTATCGAACAAGCAAAGGCAACAGGTCTTCGTATCCTAGTAACCGAAAACACATAAGATTGTGACAAAAGACAAAAACCACATCCTGTTAAGCGTTCCTCAAAATAAAAGACCTCCTCTCTCTAAATAAAGCACGCTTCACCTTTTTGTAGATGTGTAAAATCACAGCGATTTAAATCTAAAATCTGTTATTTTTCTCTACAGTTGGATGTCGGCACTGTCTACACTGAACACAGTAAGTGCGTTGTTGTTAGTTTATTTCATACTTTTTGCCATTTTATTGACAAGTAATTTTGATTTCCCCACCCTTCAGGACATTGCTTTTTGAGGAAATGGCTTCTGCTGGGTGACCCCGACGACCTCTCTGCCGGGGTCAGAGGTTACCTGAAAGTCAGCGTGTTTGTCCTGGCAGCTGGAGATGAACCACCGGTGAGCAAGAGGCTGCAGAATCTGGAATATATTTCTCATTTATAATAAGAGGACTTCTTTCTCTATTTTTCTCTCTTTTTAGTGTACTTCTTTCAACTTTACAAGAGAGAGATGACCTAGAAATGTAGTTAAAAAAAATTAGCATTTTATAAAAAATTATAAACAAATTATTTGAAAATATTTGTATTTGTTACATGGTGATGTAAATGCCAGTTACTGATTAATGAGTTAAGATAACGTTGACTGATTAGCAGCCATGTTTTTTAACATTTTTCCTTGAGGATTGACCGTTAAAACGTTGCTCCATGAAGTGCTTTAACTCACAACAGCCCTCAATAATCAACCTTTCTTTTTGACATCCTGTCTTTTTCCATCGTGTTACAAATTCTCCACGATATCTCTGTCATTATCTTCGCCTTCATAGCAAATCTGTAATATTTGGTGGACAAGTTGAGCGCTACTTAGGTGATAAATCAAGCTGAGTGTTTATATTTTAAAACGGAAAAGAATAAAGACAATTTTCCTTCCCACTCCAGACTATGTTTGGACCTTTCCTGTTCTTGTATGGCCCCGCCATCTTTATTTCTGTTTTAACGAGCTGTGACTAAAGAGCAGCACCCTCTTCTGGATGGGGACCAAACTACAATGCTAAAACAATGAATCCACATTTAATTATAAGTGGACTAATTGTTGGCATTTCTATTCAAAAGCCCTATGAGATAAATGTTAGATATTCAATCTGGTTGTCTGAGTGGTCTGTAAATGATGATAACCTGACGTCAGACTGATGAAAGTAGAATAAATGTAATATAAATTTAGTTGCTTATATTGAAAATATACATAGTTGCTTATATTGAAAATATAAGCAACTAAAGCACTAGTGGAACAAGTCAGCATCAGGCCGGGGGGCGGGGCCAATGACCGGGTCCCTCACATGTACCACCTGCGCTGCTGGAATCAGACATTAAACCAGTGGTTCTTAACCTGGGTTCAGTCGAACCCCAGCGGTTCGGTGAGTCGGTCTCAGGGGTTCGGCGGAGCCTCTGAGGTAAAGACTCACTTGTGTAAAGTCGTGATGACGCCCCGCTTTGCCATCACTGGCTGCAGAGGATCACGTTACATTGCTTAGCCAATCAGAGGATCACCTTACTTTGCTTAGCCAATCAGAGGATCACGTTACATTGCTTAGCCAATCAGAGGATCACGTTACATTGCTTAGCCAATCAGAGGATCATGTTACATTGCTTAGCCAATCAGAGGATCACGTTACATTGCTTAGCCAGAGCTGCAGAGGAGCCCTGATTGGAGGAGCTCCTCTCTCAGCAGGGATTTGAACTTGTGTCTTTATTTACTTCAGCAAAGCTCACCGTTTTTTTTATCAAATTCTATAGTCTAAATCTGCTCCTTAGTCGCATCTTTTCGGGGTTGGTGCTGCCTCTAGTGGCGTGGGGTGGTAACACAACCAATATAATTACATTATTACATTTCTATATCAGAGTATCGCAAAGTATTTTGTGTTTCAGCGGGGTGGGCGGATAAGAAGGGTTCAGTGAATGCGCATATGAAGCTGGGGGGTCCGGTACCTCAAAAAAGGTTAAGAACTACTGCATTAAAGCGACTTGAAACCATTCCTCCCACCCTGGCACCTCCAGACCTGGGACCCCATCCGGCGCCCCCCCAGCCTCCCCTATAGCTCCGCGCCTGAACTAAAGTCAGCAGTCTGAGGCTGTGATGTATAAATATGAAAGTGATAATAAAACGTTATGTTTTTATATCAACGTAGCTTTCGTAAACATCATATTTTCTGTTAATTCTCCTGTTGAAAAGCCCAGAAATTGAAGTAAAACTGGTAAATTTGACCCTAAATGCATTCTTCATTGTAGCTATTGAAGCATCTCCTGTTGAAAGGTCATGTAGTTCTTTCTGCTGAAGATACATTTAATTTAGAAGGAGTGACGGGAAAAAAGCTCTTTATATGGTAAAGGTTGCTAAACTAAACATAGTTGAACTGAATTCGGAGGGATGGCTGAAAAATGTATAATAACATGATAAATTCATATCAGTCGATATCAATACTTATTGTTAAGTTTCTCTGTTTTACTGCCGAACTGCTGGCAGTATTTCGGAGCAGTTAAGAGCCAGTAACTGCCGCTGTGGCAGGTCGTTGCTAGGTAACCGAAGAATGAGCGAGTTGCTAGGTAACCAAAGAGAGAGCTAGCTGATTCCGCCAACATAATGGTGGAGCAGCTAAAGTCTTTCAAACTCTGCCCACATCTCCCGTAAAGCTGCTCTGTTCTGGACTGAAGTTCAATAAAAATGACATGTATTGACTATTTATCAGATGTATTATTGATTGATATCTGTCACAATATATATTGTTTCTGATTTGTTGCCCAGTTTTACTCACTAGCATGAGAAACAGCAGGTATTTTATAATTTTATTTTTTTATCCAGCCTGCTTACAGTAAATATGCTAATGTTTAAAGTGTGGTTGGTTCTTCTTGTGGTGATGTAGTGAACAAACCCAACTGAATTCGACTTCCTCTTTGTGGTGTGGTGTCGAACCTCGTTTGTTTCCAGGCTGATAAACGGGAATGTGTCGAGGAGAAAGAGGACATCGAAGGAAACCTGCTGAGACCAGCAGGCCTCTCTCTGAGAGGGGCCGTCTTCACGCTCAGGATCTTCAGAGCTGAAGATTTACCTCAAAGTGAGTCTTCGTAAAGTTCCTGTCCTTTTTTTTAGCTCCCTGTAAGCTCAAACTGAGAACGCTCCGCCGTGTTTGGCTAGTGGACGACGCCTTCATGGATGGAATGAGGCAGATTCTCGGGTTCGACACCAACAGGAAGAACTTGGTGGATCCGTTGGTGGAGATCCACTTTGCTGGAAAGACGGTGATCTTTACCTACAGCAATATAAACCTTTCAGTATTCCAGTCAAAAGCAAACCATCTGAAATCCATTGCTATAATCTTTCAGGTCTGCACCAAGATTTTGGAGAAAAACGCCAATCCTCAGTGGAACCAAAGCCTGGCAATGCCAATCAGAGTAAGACAAACAGAGACTGATTTACCATGAAGCGTTGACCACAGATTTATGGTTATATTGGGATTTTTATTTTATTTTTTTACAGTTTCCCTCAATGTGTGAGAAGATGAGGATTCGAATTGTGGACTGGTGAATCCATACATTTTATCTGACTAAATCGTACCAGTTTTATGGTTCGCTGAACCAACACTATAAAAAAAAACTGTTATTAAAACCTCAGTAATTTTCAGGGATGTGTTTCTATTTCAAGGTCATTGGAAACAAATGGATTTTGGATATCAGTTTTATACATGTTTTTTTTTTTTTTTGCTTTCTTAGAAAGATTACAACTGACAGAAAATATTTTCATAAACTGGCTTTTATTTCAACCATCTCTTCTTTGAGTTAATCTGAATTTAAAGTTCAAATAATTAGAAGCTGTAATCCAAGATGGCCGCATTGGGTGTGCTGATAAACAAAATTCAAATTTTACGAAAAATATAACTACAAAAACAAAAAAATATTTCAAATAATAGACAAAATTCCTTTATATAAGATCAAGAATTGTAATGTATTTTATTTAGTCTCTATTAATGAAGTAGCTTTTGATTTGGTCCAGTTAGAAAACATTGGATCCAACTTTATTTTAATCTGCCTGAGGCATTCTGAACAGTTTTTCACGAAAAGATAAACACACCACTTTGTGTGATTGTCTTGTAATTAAACTGAGTAGTTAATCAGATCAAAGCTTTCAGTTTCCAAATATAAAAGATTGATAGATTTGGCTTTAAGATGTTTAGCAGCTCTGGTTTTGTCTTTGTTCCCATTTCAGGGACAGAGCCAGTCATAACGATGTGATCGGTACCACTCACCTCTGCATGTCTAAGATCTCGGCCCCCGAGGAGAGATTGACGGTAAGTCGCTTATCTAAACTAGTTTAAGGGTGCATTCACACCAGCTCTGTTTAGTCCACTTTAATCAAACTCCAGTTTGTTTGTCTGGAACGTCTGGTTCATCTGTGAAATCGAACTCGGACCAAAAATCCAAACCATGCGCCTACAAACCTCGGTCCAGTTGAAGTGAACTGTGGTGCGGTTCAAAGGCATATGTGAATGTGTAATGGACCAGAGACCACTCCAAAAGCAGGAAGCAGACTACAGAAAAGGGCATTCTGGGTAAATACAACCCAAACAAATGTACTAGTGGAATTTTCTTTTATCATGTGCTAGACAAAAGAAATCCTACAACTGCTAAAATCTGACTTCACTACGATTTTTGTTTTCATCTTCCTTCGTGAAGAAGGACGTTGTGCTCAGCGTTTTCTTCATGTCGTGTCGTTCAGTGATTATTGGTGCAGCGCCACCAAAGGCGAGGAGGAGAACAGGTTTTTTGCTAGTTTGATGCAGTGCAGCTGAAAATGTAACAATTTTCATCCCCAATCGAACAAAATCAACTGGACTATCAGCTGAGAAGGCCCAAAAGCCAGTCTGACCTGAACTGGACCTCATCAGCCAAATCTAGACTGGATTTAAAACCACCAGTGTTTATGCAGAACTTAGGCTTGATAAAGCCTAAGTTCTGGTTTATGCAGAACTTAGGCTTAAAAAGAAAAAAAACACAAAACTTTTACAAACAATTGAGTTTTTAAAAAACATGCAGTCATCTATTAGAAAACGATGAAAAGAGAAGAATACAGGGATGGGAGGAGGGGGGGAGTGGAGCCTTTCTTCCACCCTGCCGAGGGTTTTGGTTTTGGCCTTTTTCCACACAGACAAACCTCTCCTTGGCTAATCCCCTGAGTGACAAGAAGAATAAGGGAAAAAATAAGCTGTGCTTATTTGAAACTCAAATATCAAGAGTTTCCAAGGGTTGAAAACGTGAAATGTGTTTTATTTGAAGTCAGTGGCTGTAAAAGACATAATAACTAGCATGGGCAAGTACAAATATGGCAGCGTTTGGTTACCCTATGTAAGGAATATGTAATTTTTACCAGAAATAAAAAAACAACTGTTTAGGTCTAGATGAAAAAAATATTTTAAGAAAGTGTAAATATCAGATATTTAAATCTAGTCTGCAAATGATTAGTTGCACATTGCTTATACCTTGGTAAATTGAATATATATCCGATATGTTTTAAAACAAAATGGGCTGGCTCTGTGTTGTTTTACTCCAGTGATCCTGCATTCAACACTAATGTCACCATTTAATCTGAATATTCATTCATTTCGTAATAATTAAGTATTTTGGTGAGTTATGGAAATACAAATTTATTTTTAAAAATCCCAAACCTACCTCATAATTACATTTTCTCTAGATTTTGACACCTGAATGAACCAAAAATGATTATTAAAGATATTTTTTCCTTTCTTTTTGCTTTTTTGCGAGTTAAATGTCTCTATTTTTCCTCACTGACTGCGTGAATCATAGATCATTTTAATTTTCATTACGCTTCTGGTTACTTTGGTCATTATTTCAGTTACACCTTTCAAAATAAGTTTATTTATTTGCACTTTTGAAAAACGTCGTTTGTTGGACAGTTTCTTCCACCGTTGGATGAAGTGTTGGTTTGTCAGCGTAACACAGCATGGGTACTTTGCAGTTGACTTTGCATGAAGACAAACTTGATGTTTTTGTGATGAATACACACATCACTCCCATCTTTGAAGCTCCTTTTATTCCAGACAAACACAGCTTGCCTGAGTTTTGCTTTGACCATGTTTTCGATGCATCTGTCGAAGAAAACATGAACAATTTCACATCAGCGTCTGTAACGGCAGAGAGAACTAACAACATTGGCTTGATTGCTTGGGTTTGAGTTGCGTTCAGAAACCTCTGTTTTCATTCCTTCATTTTGAATTTCTTTGACTCTTAACCATCCTTCCTCTCTACGCATTCAGATGACTTGACTCCACGGACCGTCCACTCAGGCAGTACGTCTACCTTCCTACAACCCTTTCCTTTTACGAGAACCCACTCAGCAAATCTGTTTGACAGATTATTAATTTCTGTATAATAAAGAGAAAACCTCAATCTATTTCCATCAGTAGAGCAGTTGTGTTTAGTTTTTTTTTAATGTGTGTCATTGTTGTTCTCTCTTTGACCAGGTAATGAAAGTTGTTCATGTATCTTGTGTGATTGCAGTTGACGACAGCCTTGGTTTCCTGCCGACGTTTGGGCCGTGTTTTGTCAATCTGTACGGGAGTCCCAGAGAGTTCACCGCCTTTAACGACCCTCACGAAGCTCTAAACCTGGGAAAAGTAAGACTGCAGCCATTATTCTGCCTGCATGCATGAATGTTTACCCAGTAACAAAAAGACACCAGATGTGTTGCCACATGGTGAGAATTTATCAAACCTTCAGGCATATTGACCTGTTGAAGAGACGTTATAATGTTGAGTTAATATAATCTAATAATATTTTATTAATTGGATGGATAAACGGATGGATGGATGGATGGATGAACAGTTAATGAGATGAGAGATGGATGGATGGATGGATGGATGATGAAACATGGATGGATGGATGGATGAACAGATTAATGGATGGATGGATGGATGAGCAGATGGATGGATGGATGGATGGATAAACATGGATGGATGTTTAAGGCTGCCACCTTATCGTGGTGGAGGGGTTTGTGTGTCCCAATGATCCTGGGAGCTATGCTGTCTGGGGCTTTATGCCCCTGGTAGGGTCACCCAAGGCAGACAGGTCCTAGGTGAGGAACCAGACAAAGCGCAGCCTGAAGATCCCTTCATGATGGACACAAACTTTGAATTTGGCGTTCCCTCGCCCGGACGCGGGTCACCGGGGTCCCACTCTGGAGCCAGACCTGGAGGTGGGGCACGATGGCGAGCGCCTGGTGGCCGGGCTTTTAACCACGGAGCCCGGCCGGGCTCAGCCCGAAGAGGAGACGTGGATTCCCCTTCCAATGGGCTCACCACCTGTCGGAGGGGCCAAAGGGGTCGGGTGCTGTGTGTTACGGGCGGCGGCCGAGGGAGGGGACCCTGGCGGTCTGATCCTCGGCGGCAGAAGCTCTTGGGACGTGGAACGTCACCTCTCTGGTGGGGAAGGAGCCGGAGCTAGTGTGCGAGGCTGAGAGGTTTCGGCTAGAAATAGTCGGCCTCACCTCGACGCATGGCTCTGGTTCCGGAACCAGTCTCCTTGAGAGGGGCTGGACGTACTTCCACTCTGGAGTTGCCCACGGCGAGAGGCGCCGGGCAGGAGTGGGCATACTTGTTGCCCCCCATCTTGGCGCCTGCACGTTGGGGTTTACCCCGGTGAACGAGAGGGTAGCCTCCCTCCGCCTACGGGTGGGGGGACGGGTTCTGACTGTTGTCTGTGCTTACGGGCCGAACAACAGTTCAGATTACCCACCCTTCTTGGAGTCCTTAGAGGGGGTACTGGAGAGTGCCCCTCCTGGGGACTCCCTTGTTCTGCTGGGGGACTTCAACGCTCACGTGGGCAATGACAGTGAGACCTGGAGGGGCGTGGTTGGGAGGAACGGCCCCCCTGATCTGAACTCGAGTGGTGTTCTGTTGTTGGACTTCTGTGCTCGTCACGGTTTGTCCATCACGAACACCATGTTCAAGCATAAGGGTGTCCATACGTGCACTTGGCACCAGGACACCCTAGGCCGCAGTTCGATGATCGATTTTGTTGTCGTTTCATCGGATCTGCGGCCGTATGTCTTGGACACTCGGGTGAAGAGAGGGGCGGAGCTGTCCACCGACCACTACCTGGTGGTGAGTTGGCTCCGGTGGTGGGGGAGGAAGCCGGTCAGACCTGGCAGGCCCAAACGTGTAGTGAGGGTCTGCTGGGACCGTCTGGCGGAGTCCCCTGTGAGACGGAGCTTCAACTGCCACCTCCGGCAGAACTTCGAACACGTTCCGGGGGAGGTGGGGGACATTGAGTCTGAGTGGACCATGTTCCGTGCCTCCATGGCCGAGGCGGCTTATCGGAGCTGTGGCCGCAAGGTCGTTGGTGCCTGTCGCGGCGGCAACCCCGAACCCGTTGGTGGACACCTTCGGTGAGGGATGCTGTCAAGCTGAAGAAGGAGTTCTATGGGGTCTTTTTGGCCTGTGGGACTCCAGAAGCAGCTGATGGGTACCGGCGGGCGAAGCGGCATGCGGCTCGGGTGGTCGCTGAGGCCAAAACTCGGGCATGGGAGGAGTTTGGAGAGGCCATGGAGAAAGACTTCCGTACGGCTTCGAGGCGATTCTGGTCCACCATCCGGCGTCTCAGGAGGGGGAAGCAGTGCAGCACCAACACTGTTTACAGTGGGGATGGTGTGCTGCTGACCTCGACTCGGGATGTTGTGGGTCGGTGGGCGGAATACTTCGAAGACCTCCTCAATCCCACCAACATGCCTTCTGTTGAAGAAGCTGAGCCTGTGGACTCTGGGTTGGGCTCTCCAATCTCTGGGGACGAAGTCGCCGAGGTGGTCAAAAAACTACTCGGTGGCAGGGCCCCGGGGGTGGATGAGATCCGCCCGGAGTTCCTTAAGGCTCTGGATGTTGTAGGGTTGTGTTGGCTCACGCGACTCTGCAATATCGCATGGACATCGGGGGCAGTTCCTCTGGATTGGCAGACCGGGGTGGTGGTCCCCCTATTTAAAAAGGGGGACCGGAGGGTGTGCTCCAATTACAGAGGGGTCACACTCTTAAGCCTCCCTGGAAAGGTCTATTCAGGGGTCCTGGAGAGGAGGGTCCGTCGGATAGTCGAACCTCGGATTCAGGAAGAGCAGTGTGGTTTTCGTCCTGGTCGTGGAACACTGGACCAGCTCTACACCCTCAGCAGGGTCCTGGAGGGTGCATGGGAGTTCGCCCAACCAGTCTACATGTGTTTTGTGGACTTGGAGAAGGCGTTCGACCGTGTCCCTCGGGGGGCCTTGTGGGGGGTTCTCCGGGATTATGGGGTACCGGGCCCTTTGATACGGGCTGTCAGGTCCCTGTATGACCGGTGTCAGAGTCTGGTCCGCATTGCCGGCAGTAAGTCGGGCTCGTTTCCGGTGAGAGTTGGACTCCGCCAAGGCTGCCCTTTGTCACCGATTCTGTTCATTACTTTCATGGACAGAATTTCTAGGCGCAGCCGAGGTGTTGAGGGGATCCGTTTTGGTGGCCTTAGGATCGCATCTCTGCTTTTTGCGGATGATGTGGTCCTGATGGCTTCATCAGATCGTGATCTGCGGCTCTCGCTGGAGCGGTTCGCGGCCGAGTGTGAAGCGGCCGGGATGAGGCTCAGTGCCTCCAAATCCGAGGCCATGGTCTTGAGCCAGAAAAGGGTAGAGTGCCTTCTCCAGGTCAGGGGGGTCGTTCTGCCTCAAGTGGAGGAGTTTAAGTATCTGGGGATCTTGTTCACGAATGAGGGAAGAAGGGAGCGGGAGGTCGACAGGCGGATTGGGGCGGCGTCTGCCGTGAAGCGGGCGCTGTACCGGTCCGTCGTGGTGAAGAGAAAGCTGAGTCAAAAGGCGAAGCTCTCGATTTACCGGTCGATCTACGTTCCCACCCTCATCTATGGTCATGAGCTTTGGGTCATGACCGAAAGAACGAGATCACGGATACAAGCGGCCGAAATGGGTTTCCTCCGCAGGGTGGCCGGGCTCTCCCTTAGAGATAGGGTGAGAAGCTCGGTCATCAGGGAGGGACTCAAAGTAGAGCCGCTGCTCCTCCACGTCGAGAGGAGCCAGTTGAGGTGGCTCGGGCATCTGGTCAGGATGCCTCCTGGACGCCTCCCTGGTGAGGTGTTCCGGGCACGTCCCACCGGGAGGAGGCCCCGAGGAAGACCCAGGACACGCTGGAGGGACTATGTCTCTCAGCTAGCCTGGGAACGCCTTGGGGTTCCCCCGGAGGAGCTGGAAGACGTGGCTGGGGAGAGGGAAGTCTGGGCCTCCCTTCTGAAGCTGCTGCCCCCGCGACCCGATCCCGGATAAGCGGAAGAAAATGGATGGATGGATGGATGGATGAATGGATGGATGAGCAGATGGATGGATAAACATGGATGGATGGATGGATGAACAGATTAATGGATGGATGGATGAACAGATGGATGGATGGATGGATGGATGAGCAGATGGATGGATAAACATGGAATGGATGGATGGATGGATGGATGAACAGATTAATGGATGGATGGATGGATGAACAGATGGCTGGATGGATGAACAGATGGCTGGATGGATGGATGAACAGATGGATGGATGGATGGATGGATGGATGGATGAACAGATGGATGGATAAACATGGATCGACGGGTGGATGGATGAAGAGATTAATGGATGGATGAACATGGATGGATGGATGGATGGATGGATAAACATGGATGGATGGATAGATGGATGGATGGATGGATGAACAGATGGATGGATGGATGGTTGGATGGATGGATGAACAGATGGATGGATAAACATGGATGGATGGATGGATGAACAGATGGATGAACAGATGGATGAACAGATAAATGGATGGATAAACAGATGGATGGATGAACAGATGGATGGACAAACATGGATCGACGGGTGGATGGATGAAGAGATTAATGGATGGATGAACATAGATGATTGGATGGATGGATGGATAAACATGGATGGATGGATTGGATGGATGGATGGATGAACAGATGGATGGATGGATGGTTGGATGGATGGATGAACAGATGGATGGATAAACATGGATGGATGGATGGATGGATGAACAGATGGATGGATGAACAGATGGATGGATAAACATGGATGGATGGATGGATGGATGAACAGATGGATGAACAGATAAATGGATGATAAACAGATGGATGGATGAACAGATGGATAAACAGATGGATGGATGGATGAACAGATGGATGGATAAACAGATGGATGGATGAACAGATGGATGAACAGATGGATGTATGTCAGAGTCCTGGTGGTCTCCTCTGGGTCAAGTCGTATTCCTCTGGCCCGTCAGGGTGAAGGCGTGGCGTACCGCGGCAGAGTTTTACTCGAACTGACCACCAGGCTGACGGAGAAGCCGGAGCACCGGGCGGAAGACGTCCCGTCGGACGACCTGCTGGTGGTGGAGGTGAGAGACGGCCTCCACCTCAAGGGACGCTGAACATGGACGCCTGGACGCCATCTTTCCTCTCTCTGCCTTGCAGAAGTTCCTCAGAAAGAGGAAGTTTTCTCTGTTCGTGGCGTTTTACTCGGCCACGCTGCTGCAAGACGTCGACGACGCCATCCAGTTTGAGGTCAGCATCGGTAACTATGGCAACAAGTTCGACTACACCTGCCTCCCTCTGGCCTCCACCACACAGTTCAGCAGGGCCGTGTTTGACGGTAGGTTGGGTTGTTAGTAGTGCAGGATTTCGTTATTTTGTTAAAGATAGCCTCTTTATTGAGTCAATGCTCTAAGCTGGTAGATCTGAAAAACATGAAAATATATTTTTTTAAAAAGTTGGGTTTTTTTCACAACCCTAAAGGAAAAATGTAAATCAGGAAAAGACTGGGAATTAGAACAGAGCCTTGAGGTTCTCCACAAAAAAAGAGCCACACATTTTATGAATTAGCAAAGATCATTTTTAAAATAGAACTGGACTTTGTGAAATTATGAGGAAGCAAAATCCCGCCCCCAAACAAAAGTGGGCGGAGCCAAGAGACAAATAGAGATGAACTAGAGATGAACAGAGGAGAAAAGCAACACATAAAGATAGCAGCCTTACGAACAAATTTAGACAGTTTATCAGTGGGAAAAACAGTTTATTTGGGGGCTAGCTACACTTTAAGAGCTGCAAGTATAACACAAACACACAAGTTAATATTAAATCAGCAGGTTTCTTCAGTTTCAAAAAGCTAAAACTAAACTATAACTCTTAAAAGAGCTTAATGCTGCACTTTGAAACCAAATTAAAAATTTGAAAACACATGTTTTTCCTCTGTCTTAGGTTGCCACTACTATTACCTCCCCTGGGGAAACATCAAGCCAGTGGTGGTTCTGTCGTCAGAGTGGGAAGACATTCGGCCGAGGATTGAGGCCCTCAACATGCTGCTCGCCATCATAGACAGACTGGTTTGTGCTGCTGCTTCTGTAAATTAACCTCTTTAAGAGACTCATGTAAACACCAAATCAATCGATTTTCATGTCCAGGAGACACACCTGCAGCAGGTGCAGCAGGAGGTCCAGGCCGGGAGCGATATGGAGGACGTAGAGCTGCGCGTTGTAGAGCTGCTGGATCATCTAATCGCAGACTGCAGGTAAAGAATGGATCGTTTCACTGCTGGCTCCTGTATGTTTAAATCCTAAGGCGATCCTCGGTTCAATTCCCAGGTCAGGCCATGTCTTTCACTTCTTTATCCTTCTGATTTCCCGTCCATTTACTGTTATATAAAAAACCACTAGAGCTAAAAAAAAAGGTGCTGTGTGAATTTAATTGGCATCATACCTAAATTTACATCTGCAACAGGTGGAATGTAATCATTTAATATTTTATTGACATAAAAAACACAATAAAATGCTTTGTACAATTTTTTAAAATACTGATGAAAATCTTTTGTTTTTTTTAAAAAGTTCAATGTTCCTAAATTAATTGCAATACTTTCTTTTTTTTTTTTACTTTTTTTTTTCTGGGCTGCACAGTGGCGCAGTTGGTAGAGCTGTTGCCTTGCAGCAAGAAGGTTCTGGGTTCAATTCCCAGCCCCAGTTTTTCTTCATGGAGTTTGCATGTTCTCCCTGTGCATGGTGGGTTTTCTCCAGGTTCTCCGGTTTCCTCCCACAGTCCAAAAAACATGACTGTCAGGTTAATTGTTCTGTCTAAATTGCCCCTAGGTGTCCATGGCTGTTTGTCCTGTGTGTCTCTGTGTTGCCCTGCGACAGACTGGCGACCTGTCCAGGGTGACCCGCCCCCCCAGCTGGAGATCAGCACCAGCACCTCCCGACCCCATTAAGGGACAAGGGTGTTAAGAAAATGGATGAAATGGACTTTCTTTTTTTTACACTTAATTTCCACCAAAAGTGGGCGGAGCCAAATACAGAAAGGGGCGTGGCTCCAATTGAAATACCCTTTAATTGGAGTCAAATGTATCAATTTCTTATTGCTTTAATATAATTTCATAAAGTAAATAAATAGGGTATCAAAATAAAACTTAGAAATTTCCAAGTATTTTATAGCAAATTTATGATATTAATCTTTAACTTTCAAAGCTTTTCTAGCAAATTGTTGACTTTTTAACAACTGAAATTTCCAGTTATTTTTCTAGGAAATTTCTAGAAATTTTCTGAAATGAAACAAAAAATTTCTGGGAGGGTTTTCTAGCCAAATTGAGACTTTTGAAACAGAAATGTCCTTGTCTTTGCTGTACAATTTCAGAGAGTTTTTTTTGGCCGAAATGTACTCTGCCTTTTTGTTTTGTGATCTACAACGGCCCTAAGTGTAGACAATCCCGTCTCTAATATTTGGTTCTCTCTCCCCGCAGCGAGGAGCTTCCCGCTCTCGACCAGTGGCAGTGCGCCACTCCTCTCGACCGCTCTCTCAGGCACGTCCGCAGCCTCCACCTGCAGCAGATCACGGCGGCGGCGCTGGCGCTGAAACATGGACCAGAAACAGAGCTTTCCTCGGTGCTGGAGCAGGCAGAGGACTGGGCCAACCGACTGAGGACGATCGCCGAGGAGGTGAGAGCTAATCCAGCTGACCAGAAGGTCGACGGCCCAATTAAAAGGTTAGAGGTGAAAACCTGACGGTGAGTTTTGTGTCTCAGCCTCAGAACAGCCTTCCAGACATTGTGATCTGGATGCTGCAGGGCGACCGCCGGGTTGCGTACCATCGCATCCCGGCGCACATGGTCCTCTTCTCCCAGCAGTACTGTGGGAAACACTGCGGACAGCTGCAGAGCGTCTTTCTCAAGGTGCTTACACACACACACACACACACACACTTAATCGCCAGAATAATTGATATAACACTTCATGGGCCACATTACTTTAATTCCAAGGGCCATAAGTGGCCCGTGTACCACAGATTAGTCACCCCCGCTCTTTGTGAATGAGCTGGTGTGTCTCAGTACCCGCAGGGCAGCGGTGGAGAAGCCAAACTTCCGGGTCAGCTGAGGGTGAAGGTGTGGTTCGGACTAGCTGCTGACGCCAAACACTTCAACCAGTTTGCTGAAGGAAAACTGTCCGTGTTTGCTGAAACGGTAAGAGACGCCATGAGAAACAGAACCGATTATTTTTACCGCTGATGGAGGAGAAGATGACTGAAATCTTGAATTCAACCAGACTTTAACGTTTCCAGATAGTTTTGATCAAAGGTTCTGACTACCTGAGTGAAGCTGGCCGCCCACACTGTCTTCAAATCTAACAGACGTCTGTGTTGCAAAACGTTTTGGTTGTGCCACTGTAATTTTAAAGATATTAATAAAAAACTTTTCCTGGGGTCATGAAAGGTCAATTATTCCCCTGTTCACTTTTATAAAATCAAACAAATCAACCGAGCTGCATTTGTGCTGCAATTTTCTTTTGTTTATGCTGCTTTTTTCGAAGATGTTAATAAAAGTTGAAAGGTTGAAAGGTCAGCCAACAGCACCACATTACCCAAATCTGACAAATAAAATTTGTGTCCATTGGTGTCAATTGCCCTTCTAAAAAATTCCTTCTGTGCTGCTATCACTTTAAATATGGTAATAAAAATGTTTCCAGAGGTAACATGGAAACTTTTACAGAAGAAATCAAATTTGTTGTAAACAACTTAGCTAAGTTTGTGCTGCTTTTGCTTCCACAATATTAAAGTTTAAAGGTCAAAAGTTCAACCAGCCCCACCAGATTACCCATATCTAGCAAAATTGGTGTCAGACGTTTTTGCTACGTTTGTGCAGTTAAAGTTTTTGTTTGTGCTGCTTTTGCTTTGAATATATTGATGATGATCACTGGAAACTTAACATTTTTAAAATAATAAAATATTTTGCTGCGCAATCGTTTGGCAGCCATTTTGTTAGATTTGAAGAAGGTGGTGGGGCGAGCGTCACTCAGGTGTTCCGCTTCACTCCGCTAAAAATGCCGAGGAATCCTGAAATCGCACATGGAAACCTGTCTGGGATCATTCGCAGTACGAGAACCAGACCCGGCTGGCTCTGGTGGGAAGCTGGGGAACGACGGGCCTGACCTACCCGAAGTTCAGCGACGTCACGGGGCGAGTGAAGCTGCCCAAAGAGAGCTTCAGGCCCTCGCCTGGATGGGCCTGGGCTGGAGACTGGTTCATCAGCCCCGAGAGGACGTGAGTCCGCGACCACCGGCACACCGCACAGCTTCAGGCCCAGTTCACGTTGGGTTCATCATAGCTAACTAAAACTAACAAGGAAACACCAGTCAGTTTTTGTTCAGCAATAATTGAATACATTTTTTTTTGAAAATAGCTTCTTCTGTTGGGTTTTCATTACTCAACTGATGTAGACGCAGCCACATCAAAACATTTTGACCTTTTTGAATTCACTGCACCGAAAAAATGAAACAAGGGATGAAAAACCAAAATTTCTACAACTAATAAAAGTAAACTAAAACTACTAATAAAACTAGCAAACACACCAACAACTAATTAAAACCAATTCAACTAAACAAATAAAACTGACTAGTGTAAAAAGCCAGAATGTCAGTTGAAAACCTATAAGCTTAGTAAAAAACAAACTGCAGTTTAGTTTTTATACTAAACTATGGTGAAAACCCAAAATACTTTGCCTTTTTCCAAAATATAAAACCAAACTGTTGCACTGAGAGGTGTGGAAGGAAAACTCAGCAACGTTGGCCGTACATAAACAAAGGAGATTTATTAGGCCTCCTCCAGCACAGCATAATTCACCCACAAGACAAAATGGCATCTTTTCTAGCAGTTTCTCAGCTTTCAGTTTCTCTGCTACAGTTTTTCAAGCCTCAGCCAGCAGTCTCTTTATATACTGTTGTCCCCACCTTCTAAATTAACTACCCAGCCAATCAAACTCCAGCAAATATGGCTCCTTCTATAAAAGAACTGGGTTTGAGGCGGGCCTCCTCCTTAGTAGGTTCCAAGATGGCCGCTACAAGGACACACCCAAAAGGTAACAAACATTTCACAAACAAAAGAATCACATACACACACATTTTAGAACATTACAGAAAATCTTATTGCTTCTTAACACCAACCAAATAGTTGGGTTTTTCAGTATACCGTGTTTTCTGCATTATAAGGCGCACCTTCAATGAATGGCATATTTTAAAACTTTTTTCACATATAAGGCGCACCGCATTATAAGGCACATATAATAGACGCCACAGTTATGTTGCCACCCGTCTGATATTGAACGGGACATGATTTGTTCCGTTCACTACAAATATGGGTGTCTAATAATAAAAATTGGTCCTGAGTTCTATATATAGCATCTGCACTAGTCATTGTTTCACTCACGGTTTTGGTGTTGCCATATTGTGCCCAACTGGTTTCTGGTTAGCACAGACCAACCGACACGCTGCCGCCGCAGCCTCTGTCTCTCTTCCACCGACCCCCACGGCTTTAAATGTGTAGCTGCTGGTCCCTTGGTGACTCTAGCCGAAGCTCCCGGATAAATGTCTAAAGCTACTTTGTGACATAAAGAATGTCAACAAAACAGTCCGATTCCGGTCGTGAGGAGAACCTGGAGAGCGACTGGAATGGGGCGTCTGGATGATGGTCACCCGTCTCCGTTCGCGCACAGCATGTTGGTGGAGAACGTGATGCTAGATGACCTGCAGACGACCTGATTATTAGGTCGGTAGGTAGATACATAGACATGTATATGGGTAGATAGGTCAGTCAAACTTTATTAACAAACCAGTTTTTTGACAACTATCCCAGCATGCACTCCGTGCTTCTTCTACGGGGAAAATAAAGTCGGCAGCTGCTTACCGTAGTTGCTAGACCTGTTGTGGCTCAATATTGGTCCATATATTAGGTGCACCAGGTTATAAGGCGCACTGTCGGCTTTTGAGGAAATTTAAGGTTTTTGGGTGCCTTATAGTGCGGAAAATACGGTAGTTTAGTTTTATTTGTCAGGAAAAAACCAAACTATTTTGGTCTTTTCCCGAATAATTGGGTTTTTCTAGTTCAACTGAAAAACCCAACTATTTTGTTTTTTTCCCCAAAATAATTGGGGAAAACCTCAAATAGTTGGTTTTCAATTTAGTTTAATTTAATTGGTCTAATTTTATTAAAAACCCAGTCATTTTGGATTTTCCCCAACATCATTGGGTATTTCAGTTGAAAAACCCAAAATAATTTGGGTTTTCACCATAGTTTAGATTTATTTGTCTAGCTCAACCCAAACTTATTTATAGCTTTAGTAGTTGGGGAAAACTTTGGTGCCTTGCCCAGGGCACATCGACATGTGGCAGGAGGAAGGCCCACTCAATGTGAATATTATTACAGATAAATATCCCTTCTGGGCAGGTGATGCAGTCGTGTACCTTTGGTTTCCCTCCAGGCTGCTGTTTGACGTGGACGCCGGTCACATGACCTTCACAGAGGAGGTGTTTGAGAACCAGATGAGGCTACCGGGCGGACAGTGGATCGGCATGCCGGAGGGCTACACCGACGTGGTGCGTAGCTGGACGCGTTTCCCAACACACCGCCGTTAGCAGAGACCAAACAATCTGCGCTCCTGTTCCAGAACGGGGAGAAAACGGTGCCGAAGGACGAGGTGGAGTGTCCTCCTGGGTGGGCGTGGGACGAGGTGGAGTGGAGCGAAGATCTCAACAGAGCTGTCGATGATCAAGGTGCTGAGGATGGAAAACAGCCACCAACAAGCAGACAGTGTTGTATAAAGTACTGAAATCTCAGAGTCAAGTAAAAGTTTAGGTTCCTCTCCAAAATATGACTGTGGTAAAAGTCCAAGTCATTGACTGAAATGTTACTTGAGTTAAAGTCTTAAAGTATCTGAATTTTCTTGTACTTAAGTATGGAAATTACTGTAATAATGTATGTACTCAAGTAATGTAATGAAAAGTATAAGTAAAAAGTAAATCAAGGCAAATGCAGTTTGAATGACATTTTTTATATTTTGGTAAACTTGTTAAATACAGTTAAAATAATGTACACAAACAAGTGCAGGCAAAATTAAACCTGCTAATAGATAAACCTGCAGGTGTCATTTAGTTAAGAAAATTAGGTGCTTTACCTACAAGGTTAATAACTTAACCTGCTTTACAACTGAACCAGCGTCTTCTGACATGAACCACATATACTGTATATGTGGATAATGTCACAAATGGAACCCCATACGCCATTCATGTTGTATGGGGCTCCATTTGTGTCCGACTTTGTAGCAGTCAATCAGTAGGTGGGGTCAAAACTCCAGCATTTCTTTCTCTGTTTTCTAATGAGTAACTAAACCACACATTGAAAATGTATCGGAGTTAAAGTATGCAATTAAGTTCGGAAATAATAGTGAAGTAAAAGTGAAAGTTATCAAAAATGTTCATACTCAAGGAAAGTATGAAGTACTCCAAAATATAGTTAAGTAGTGAAGTGTTTTTACTTTGTTACTATACAACACTGCAAGCAGAGACGGAAGCTGATCTTTAGCTTTGATAATGGGTTTGTTTTTAACGTCAGGCTGGGAGTACGGCATCACCATCCCTCCGGACCGCCGGCCAAAGTCTTGGGTTCCCGCAGAGAAGATGTACCACACCAACCGGAGGAGGCGATGGATCCGGATGAGACGGAGAGACCAGCAGAAGATGGAGGCTCTCAGGAAGGTGACTGGTTTCTGAATGAAAAAAAGATTTAATCACCTCTAAATGACGTCATGTGATGCTTTTCCATGATTTCAGCATGCTGTAGTTTTTATTTATAGTTTAATGAGTTCAATTTATTTCAAATTGGAAGTGGAGGTAGTACTTTTTCAAATCAATATTAAGAGAATATTAACTTAAAACAAGCTCCTGTATCGGGCTGAAAAGTTACTCGTATGTTGATCTCGTCTTTTCTTATGAAATATTGAAATATTTGCACTTGAAACTGAAACAAATTTACTTTTTTTGTATTGAATATTGTCTGGTGTATGAATAATTAACAACAACAAAAAAATTACATAATGACCTTGTTTTTAAATGTAATTTAAATGTTTTTGAAGTGTTATCTGGTGAATGGATAGTTAACAAAAAATAATTTATAATATTCATTATGTAACCTTGTTTTTAAATATTTTTCTTTAATATATTTATTAACTCATTATATGTTGAATAAATCTGGTGAATGGATTGAAAGCAAACAATTTTAATGCCTAATGTTAATTACGTAGTAATCTGTTCTAATATATTTATTTAACTAAATTTTTTATTTTTTATTTGCAGTGTTTTGTGGCAACAAGATAATCAACTAAAAATTGTAAATTATATGGCCTTTTTCTTGTTAATTCAAAAATATTAATGACATAATATCCTTATTTTTTAAGTATTTTTTAATATGGTGAAGTTATGCTTTTAATAACTACAGTTATTTGTAGTATTATCTGGTGAATAGATTTGCTAAAAAATTTATTGATATTATTAATTCACATATTTTTAAAAATATTTTTTGTTTAAAATATTTAACTAAATGTAATATGTTGAATGAAGAAAGGTACCAAAAACGTGCTAAAGGTATAAAGTTAAAAAAAATAATCGATTTAAATGAAAGTATGAATACATAAATAATAATTATTCGCTTTCTGGTGTAGTTTATGATTTTCTAGCTGTAATTCTCTCCTTTGACCACCAGATGGTGCTGTAGTCGAACAAATAATGAAAAATGCGATGTAGAAGAAGCCTCACCTTTGCCCTTATTTCTGCTTTATCCCGTTTCTTCTGCGGAGAAAAACAAAGTGGAAGAAAATGTTGAGGAAAATCTGCTCTTTTTTTTTTTTTTAAATGTCCCACAGCAGCGACCGGATGATTCAGACAGGGACGGCTGGGAATACGCCTCGCTGTTCGGCTGGAACTTCCACCTGAAGCCCCGGAAGACGGACAGCTTCAGGAGGCGCAGGTGGCGCTGCCGCATGGAGCCGCTGGAGAAGACCGGACCGGCCGCCATCTTTGCTCTGGAATGTTCTCTGGTGAGCAGCGATAGTCCGGCCGCCATCTTTGCTCCGGAATGTTCTCTGGTGTTAGTCCGGCCGCCATCTTGGCTCCGGAATGTTTTCTGGTGTTAGTCCGGCCGCCATCTTGGCTCTGGAATGTTCTCTGGTGAGCAGCGTTAGCTTCCCGAGCCCCGTAGAAAACACTCAAAAATGGTATTAAATAAGTACAGAAGCTGTGAATTTTATATTTTCCCCTCACTTTTGTATGGTTTAAAAATAATTATTAAATTAATTTCTTCAGATTTATGACTTTTAATTAATCTGTGGTGGTTGAATATAGGGCCTTAGTGATACAATAATCTCACGATGCGATATACACAATATTCTCCTCACGATACGATATATATCGCAATATTCAGCAAACGATACAATTCAATACACTTTTGCGATTTTCTGAACGATTTTAGAGGGACAGAGTGATTTTGGTGACATTTTGTGACTGTTATAAAGTTGGATTGAATTAATTTAACTGAAAACTGATTAAAAGCACCAACTACACAATACCTGGCTCTGGTTGGACACAGACTTAAAGTGGACAGCTGGACAAAATGAATCAAAGAAGTGCTGAGAAAACATGTTTCTTTTAGTTGAAACAGTACCAAACTGTAGCTGACATGCATTAGTAAAGTAAATAAAGTGAACCAAGTTCCTGCTCTGAATAGTTTGATACCTTTTAAACCTGAACATCTGAAGGAATCACTCTAAGCCTGATGACCTGGTGAAGCAGCAGTGAGTGAACAAGGTGACAGTTGACTGTTACGATACTTAAGGATGAATATCGATTTTTTTCTAGGAAAGAAAATATCGATATATATCGCGATATTGATATTATTATACAGCCCTAGTTGAATATATTTTCACAGGATGTCCAAACTGCAGTCTTCAGAACAATTCTGGGTTTTAGTTTTGTAAAGATTTCTACTTTCAGCTAAATATTTGTAGCTTTTATTAGTTATTCTGTGTCTTTACAGCTAGCTAAAATTAGCTATCCCTAAATTAGCCAATGTTGTGATTTAGCTGGTAAAATTTAAAAAGAAAGGAGAACTTGAAACCATAGCTGTGCAACAATTTAAAAAGGAAGACAGAACTAATATTTTGCTTAATTTTAATTGGATAAAATCCCTTCATTGTTGCTTTTAACTGCTGGTAGTTGCTAAGTGCTAACATGCTACTAATTATGAACCAACCACGAAGCTTTTCTCTGCCAGAAATGAGTTTAACTTATAAAACAAATCTGGAGTTATATCAGCTGATCTAATTGAAATTAAAACATTTTACATTTTCCTTCTCACTTTTATTCACTATTAAGTAATTATTACATTCATTTAGCATAAATGTTGCCTCATAAATTCAGATTTTAGTTCAGTTCAGGTACTATATGACTTTATAAATTTTTGGTACATAACATTTTTTAATATGTACCAAATGGCTTTGGTACATATTAAAAAATGTTACTTGAATATGTACCAAGCACAATTTTTCTCCACAAGAAATTATGTAATATTTTTATGTTAATCCCATTAAATTCTCCACATCCTATGTTTTTTACAGCTTCTGAAATTTTCCCATTTTTGAAAAAAAAGTTTATGAATTAGTTTTCTGCACACACCAAGGTTGTGAAATAAAATATCTAGGCTATACAATTAAGTCACATGCTTTATCTTTTAAAAAATATAATATTTTTAGGACATAATTAAAGCAGTTTTTATTTTTTTGATTACTTTTTGGAGTGCCAATCATCTTACTTCTTGCAATCTGTAGTTTTTACATTTCCTTACACTTTCCTTTTCTTCCACAGAGCAGCATAGAGGACAAACATGACGACAAGTCGGTCACCACCACTTTTGGAGTCAACAGACCAACCATTTCCTGTTTCTTTGACCGTAGGGCAACGCTCACACTTCTTCTTTGTTTTTATGCTTGTCTTCTTTTTCTGGTTCTGAGTCCTAATTCTCATGGAGTTTTTTGGAGCTGAAGCTGCTTTGTCTTGCAGGCGGGACTCGCTACCACCTGCGCTGCTACATGTATCAAGCCAGAGACCTGCTGCCGATGGACAAGGACAGTTTCTCAGGTAAACGGCACATTGAACGGACATCTCAATATGTGCTGGTATTCTGGCGCCCTCTGGTGGCCAACTGGTGAATCCAACATTTTTTGGATCGTTGTCAAAAATAGCAAAAATCATCTGGATATTGGCAAATGATAAGTTGCAGTTTGCACACAATTGAGAAATTCTGAAATTATCAGAAATGTGTTTTATTACATATTTATTTATTTAAATGTAGATAAAAAATTAGAGAAAAATCTTAGTAATGAATGTTTTTTAATTTTTTTATTTGGCTACAAATGTTGACATGAAGATGACTTCAAAATAACAACATAACTCGATACTTCAGAGCTGTTTCTTATTCACATATGGATATTTATCTGTATTTACTGAATTAGATCTCTCGTCTTTCGATGCATTTTAATCAAGTAACATTTCCTTTTAGAAAATAAAATAAAACCATTTTTAGACAAAACTTATACAGAGCTATTCAATACATTAGACTATTTATGTTAATCTCCAAGTGAAACACATTATATAGATTAATTATACATAAATTGCTGTTTTCCCGCCTTTGTTTCTGTTAATTAAGACGATTCTCTGCTTACAGTTGATGAAAACATGGCATTTAAAATTAGAACGTTACTTCAGACCAAAAAAAAACATTTATAATACAGAAATGTGGGTTTAATATCGTATTTGTTCAGGTTATCTTTGTCTGATATTTAGTATTTAGGTGCAACAAAACAAACTCCCTGAGGGTGCAAGTACTTTTTACGTCACATCTTTTACATTAGGACAAAACGTTTCTTTGCAGAGAAATATCAGCGGATTATGTTTTAAAAAGAAGATTCAAGGCTAGCAGTTAGCTAACCATTGCTCTAAGCTAGCTAAAATTGTAATTTTAGCTAGCTTGGAGGTAGCTAAAATGAGCTAGCTCTTTCTTTTTCAAAAATATTTGTACCGATGTAACAGAGCAGAAACCTTCCAAACATTTGCAGTTTTGTCTCATAAAGCCAAAGAATATTTTTGGACTATTTTTACAGAATATGCTTACCTAGCTAGAATAGCTAGTTTTACAGCTAGCTAAAATTAGCCAGCTCTATGATGGCTAATATTATGCCTTAGCTGGTAAAATTAAGGAAAACCAGAAAAATTTAAGTTGCAACAATAAAAAAAGCCAAATAAATAACTTAGTATTATTTTTATTGGATAAAATCCTTTTATTTTGGTTTAGCTGTCTGTATTTGCAAAGTACTAGCATGTTGCTAATTATGAGCACAAAGCCTTTTCTGCCAGTTGGGGGTTTTTAACTTACAAAAAAAATGACCTGACCTTTTTTATTAATTAAAAATAAAAAAAAATAACAGATTAAATCTAGTAAAAAGTCAAAAATGAGGCGGGAGCCAAAAAACCTGGTTTAAAAGTGTTGCTTTAATTATGAAACCGCTCTGATTGAATTTAAAAGGAGGAGAAGAGTGGAGAGAAACGTACTTTTCTTCGATTTAAATCGAGGTCATGGAAACTGCAGCTACTGTGTGCGTTAATCAGAAAGCCGGCGCAAACTCACATGCCAAAACTTTTCTAAACAAAAGAGAGAGATGATTGATGGGAGGCTGGTTGAAAAACGGGGCCATCAACCAGGACTCTGTCAGCAAACTAATGACGAATCGCTATCTTTACTCAGTCGGCTCAGGAACAGTTAATGGGTGAGTAAAACTGATGGATGAGCTTCACTTGTGTTTTCTTCTGGTGTGACATGACAGTTTGATTGAAGATGATTAAAGACTCGGTCTGCTATCAAACACTAAGGCTTTTCTGGTTTTCCTTTCGATTTCATGTGGTCGCCTTTCATCTTTTGTTTTCCTGCCTTTTTTCTCTTCCACTCTGTTTTCATCCATCATTTCCTGACCTTTTTTCCTCTTAAATCTTTTTGTCTTTGCTTTGCTTTGAGGCAAGAAGAATCATGGGAGTGAATATAATCCTGGTCCATAATTACTAAGCTGATGCGAAACATTAAAAAGTTCAAATTATACAGAAGGATTTCTAAAAGTCATCATCACATTTCCTGTAATAAAAATAGAAACTTGATGAAATGAGAGCAATAATTAGTCTAAATCAGGGTTCTTAAACTTTTTTGAGGTACCAAACCCACCAGTTTCATGTGCGCATTCACTGAACCTTCTGCAGTGATGAATAAAATATGATTTTTTTCACCCCAAATTCAAGACATAGGGGTCAAGATCACCAAGTCTTCTTAAAAGGCAGAGTCTCTGAGAACAGTTCCTCAAAATATAGTCAGTGTTTTCAGTAAAGTTGAGCTGAACTGTCCAGGAACGAACCAAGATATTTAAAATCTGACACAGTTTCAACAGGTTGGCCATCGAGAGAAACTGGAACCACTTTAAGGTTTAGATCCTTTAATTAGCTCTACATTCTTAAGATAATGAAAAATTAATGATAAATAATAAAAGACTTTGTTATATCTGATTTGGGTAATGTAATTATATTAGTTGTGTTACCACCTCCACGCCACTAGAGGCAGTACCAACCCCGAAAAGATGCGACTAAGGAGCAGATTTAGAAGAACAACGAAAGCTACAGAATTTGGTAATTAGGTAATTAAAGACACAAGTTCTAATCCCTGCTGAGCTCCTCCTCAGCTCTGATTGGCTAAGCAATGTAACGTGATCCTCTGATTGGCTAAGCAATGTAACCTGATCCTCTGATTGGCTAAGCAATGTAACGTGATCCTCTGCAAAGCTGGGCGTCATCACGACTTTACACAAGTGAGTCTTTACCTCAGAGGCTCCGCCGAACCCCTGGGTTCATCGAACCCAGGTTAAGAACCTCTGGTCTAGAATGAAGACTAAATGTTTTGTAACTCATATTAATTCAAGGAGCTCTTGTAGATTGTAACGGTCGTTGGGAGGAAAGATCTCCTGTAGCAGTCTGTACCGCAGTGAATTTGAAGAGGCCTCTGACTGAAGACACTTTGTTTCTCTACGGCAGCTTCGCCTACAACATGGCTTCGTTCACACCGCTGGTCTTGATGCTCAGTTCCAATATTTCTTTGCTGAAATAGGACCTTGTGCGTTTATTCTGACTAAAACGCGACCGCAGAAGAAGAAGAAGAACGTAGAGTTGTTTACAGAAGTAATGACGGACGCCGCCATCTTTTTTATTTTAACGTTGTTGAGCGATGGGAGCCGATTTAAAAAAAAAAAGAAAAAAGCAAAGGAAGCTAAATAAAAAAGCGTAGCTATTAGCTTATTTGCGTCAGTTATTGTTCACCTCCAGGTTTCCCACATCCGGCTTCTTCTGGCGCATAAAAAGCAAAATAATCACTTCTTCTGCAGACGATTTGCAAACGATCGGATTCGTATCTGATTAGGTCCACATAATGGAATTATGAAAATGTTATTTTAATTATTTCTAGGTGAAAACATCCGAATTGAGCCGTTAAAAAATTCAGATGTGTCACATTTATGTGGTACAAAACAGTGTCATCATGCAACATGATACATTATATGATACAATAACATACAATACGATATGATTCTGTATTTGATTATATATAGAGTCAGATTATACAGTAAAATATAAAACCTTCTGATGTGTTACTGTACATTAATATGACCCAATGCAACAAAATACTGGACGATACGATGAAGTTTTGGGATGTCCAAGGTGCGGTTCGGGGGCCATTTGTGGTCCTAGGAAGGATTTTTGGTCACAATTCAAGATTAATTTTGTTTAATGCAGATAAATTTGGCAGTTTAATGTAGATAAACTTAAAAACCATGTGGGGATTTAACTTTTAAGGTGCAACACAAAGTATTCATGCAGGATTTCACTTTAATTTATTAGTAATGGAGACCAAACGCTAACTCTGAA
The DNA here is from genome assembly GCA_033032245.1 of Poecilia picta. Classification (NCBI taxonomy): domain Eukaryota; kingdom Metazoa; phylum Chordata; class Actinopteri; order Cyprinodontiformes; family Poeciliidae; genus Poecilia; species Poecilia picta. The sequence goes on along the minus strand of CM065370.1, from coordinate 21,377,482 downwards.
GAAAAAGAGTGAGCGAAATCCTGTTAGTGTTGCTGAAAAGAAACAAACAAATCAGAATGTAAATGTCAGGATCTGGTTTTCTACCTTTTTTTAATCTTCAATGATTTATGCATCGCTTGTTTACAGAAATCTGACTTTATTAAAATATTGTGTGTTTAGTTTATTGTTTATAAATATAACAAATGTTTTGTGGTCCGTGAAGCACTTTCAACTTGACGTTTTTTAGTTTGGACACAATTAGCTCTATTTTTATGTGTGTGTGTGTGGAGAACCTCCATGGACAGATTTCCCATTTTAAACACACAGACTTCAACGCTTGTTTCAGTGTTTATGTTTATTAATTCTCCATTTCCAAACATTTATTCCTCTTTTAGAAACATGTTTAGTCTTCCTTATTAAAAGCAACGCAATGTTTTAATCATTTCTTTCACTTTAACTCTCATTTTCTCCTCCTTATCTTTCCTCCCATCTGTATTTGCAGTTTTTTTTCCGTCTTCATTGTGTTTATGGACGTTTCTTCCAAATTTACTTCCCCTTTACTCACTCGAACAAAAATTTAGATGACACCTCTGGGCTGTTTGCTTTTATATGGGCTAATGGGAACGGACACTAATTGAATAGGTCACTGTGTGTGGTGTGTGTGTGTGTGTGTGTGTGTGTGTGTGTGTGTGTGTGTGTGTTGTGTGTGTGTTGTGTGTGTGTGTGTCCGGGGTAATTGAGGACTTGTGGGAAAATGCATCTGAGCTTCTGTTTACTCTGATGCTAACGGCTCCACAGAGACTCATTACTCAGCCTAAAACAACAAACTCTCTGGTCCGTCTAACTGTACGTACATGAGGATTTCTTCTGTGTGTGTGTGTGTGTGTGTGTGTGTGTGTGTGTGTGTGTGTGTGTGTGTGTGTGTGTGTGTGTGTGTGTGTGTGTGTGTGTGTAATGCAGAGGGGGTCACTGTGACCTGGAATAACAAACTACTCAAAGCCGCGTTCCCAGCGGTCCGTCCCAAATCCGACATTCCCAAACACCAGGACAGTTTGAGATGTTGCTACGCTACTGACAACTAGGGCTGTAGTGATACAATAATCTCACGATACGATACACGATATTCTGTCCACAATATGTATATATTGTGATATTCAGCAAGCGATACAATTCAATACACTTTTGCGATTTTCTGAAAGATTTTAGAGGGACAGAGTGATTTTGGTGACATTTTGTGACTGTTATAAAGTTGGATTGAATTAATTTAACTGAAAACTGATTAAAAGCACCAACTACACAATACCTGGCTCTGGTTGGACACAGACTTAAAGTGGACAGCTGGACAAAATGAACAAAGAAGTGGAGAGAAAACATGTTTCTTTTAGTTGAAACAGTCCAAACTGTAGCTGACATGCATTAGTAAAGTAAATAAAGTGAACCAAGTTCCTGCTCTGAATAGTTTGATACCTTTTAACCTGAACATCTGAAGGAATCACTCTGAGCCTGATGACCTGGTGAAGCCAGCAGTGAGTGAACAAGGTGACAGTTGGACGTTACGATACTTAAGGATGAATATCGGGTTTTTATTCCAGGAAAGAAAATATCGATATATATATTTATCGCAGAATCGATAATTTATGGAGATCATTCCAACATGTCTGCCTGCGTTGAGTGAAACGTTGGGTGACTCGAACGTGTCTGTCGCTCCAGACCCCTACGCCATCGTGTCGTTCCTCCATCAGTCCCAGAGGACAGTCACCGTCCGCAACACCCTCAACCCCACCTGGGATCAGACGCTCATCTTCTACGAGGTGGAGGTTTTCGGAGACCCCGACGCGACGTCTGCCGGTCCCCCCAACATTGTGGTGGAGCTTTACGACGAGGACTCATACGTGAGCGTCCGGTGCCTCCGTTTCGGCGCCTTGTTCGTTGTCGTGTCGGCGAACTCTCAACGTCTTCTGTTGTCCTGTGATCGATCAGGGAGCGGATGAGTTCATGGGTCGATGCGTGTGCCGGCCGTCCCTCGATCCATCGCCTCGACTCGCCTGGTTCCCGGTTCGCCGAGGGAGTTCGGGCGCCGGCGAGCTGCTGGCCGCCTTCGAGCTCACACGCAGAGAAAAGGTCAAAGGTTTCCCCATTCACTCTGTTTTACTCTATGCACGTCTGATCTTCCTATTCAGATTCTCTTACCGAAATGTACGTTTTACCAAAGATGGGAAGTTAGGGGGTTGAATTTGTACATGAATACGCTGTGCATCAAAAAGAGGGCGATACGACCCGGCTCAGCCAGGGGAGAGGGGACCAACATTAAAGAAACCTAGGTGGTAAGGCTTTAACAATTTAGAAGTTTATTGTTTGGGTTTTACAAAAAAATAACAGGTAAAAATTAACAATAATCAAAATGTAGGGACTGGCAACAAAAATGTACTAAATAAAACAAAATCCACAAAACAATCAGAGATGTAAATCAAAGATCTTAACCAAACAAAAATGGAGTTTCGGTACAGGGTAAACAAAAACAAACTACAAATCTAACAGAGATACAAAAGTCCCCCACAGGGACAAGACGAGTTTGCAGGAGCTAGCAAACGCTAACAAAGCAATCAGAGCTAGTAAAATAAGTTTACAGCCGTCAACACAAACACCCAGTAAAGTGGCAAGCTGTCCACACAAAGAGTCAGCCGCACCTTCTCCCAGGAAGTCCTTGGTTTTTAAAGACGAGGCCTCAACAGGGATTGGTGGAGCTGACAGTTGGTGAGCCAATCGCTGTGGGCCTCAGGAAGGACAGGGCTGATCCACTTCCAACTGGAGTCAACTTGATTAGAAGCTGGGATACACAAAAAAAAGGAAAAGAAAACATACACAAGGCCACTGACCGTAACAAGGGCGTGAAACGTCTTTGTCTCTTGCTGGTTGTTTCTTTTTTAAGGTGTGATCAGATAATTTTCTTCACGCTCTTAAAGGAAGTCAACCTAGAACTTTAGAAATCTGAGAAATTCAAACCAGATTTATGAATTCTTGTTGAAAAGTACCGTATTTTCCGCACTATAAGGCACCCAAAAACCTTAAATTTCCTCAAAAGCCGACAGTGGCCCTTATAACCTGGTGCACCTAATATATGGACCAATATTGAGCCACAACAGGTCTAGCAACTACGGTAAGCAGCCGCCGACTTCATTTTCCCTGTAGAAGAAGAATCGTGCAGTGCATGCTGGGATATTTGTCAAAAAACTGGTTTGTTAATAAAGTTTGACTGACCTATCTACCCATAGACATGTCTATGTATCTACCTACCGACCTAATAATCAGGTCGTCTGCAGGTCATCTAGCATCACGTTCTCCACCAACATGCTGTGCGCGAACGGAGACGGGTGACCATCATCCAGACGCCCCATTCCAGTCGCTCTCCAGGCTCTCCTGGCGACCGGAATTGGACTGTTTTGTTGACATTCTTTATGTCAACAAAGTATCTTTAGACATTTATCCTGGGAGCTTCGGCTAGAGTACCAAGGGACCAGCAGCTATACATTTAAAGCCGTGGGTGGAAGAGAGACAGAGGCTGCGGCGGCAGCGTGTCGGTTGGTCTGTGCTAACCAGAAAGCAGTTGGTCACAATATGGCAACACCAAAACCGTGAGTGAAACAATGACTAGTGCAGATACTATATATAGAACTCAGGACCAATTGTTTATTATTAGACATCCATATTTGTAGTGAACGGAACAAATCATGTCCCGTTCAATACCAGACGGGTGGCAACTAACTGTGGCGTCTATTATATGCGCCTTATAGTGCGGAAAATACGGTAATCGATCATGTACACAAACAAGCTCTAAAAGTGGCCTTAAAACCCCTTTGTGCACTAGAAGTTTTATTACTATTAAAATTAATTAATCTTTTTCAGATTATCATGATCTCACACGGAGACCATTTAATTTGAGTACGTTTATTTGCTTATTTTTTAGGATTTCCATTAGTGGTTACTAATCTTCCTGTGGGCTAATTACAAAATTATTCAGTGTACCAAAAAAACTAAAAAGAAAAATAATAAGAATTATGAATTACGTTGTTTTTTTTTTAATTAGAGGATTCATAGAAAAGATGTTACTGAAACATTTTTGCAATTTTTATTTTTTACACATTAGAGAGGATTTCATTCAATGAGGCAAACTGCATTGATCTTTCACAGTTAACAATTAAAAAGTGTAAAATAATGAAAAACTGAGACAAGTAATTCATATTTGGCCTCTTAGTTCATCAACGAATGTTTGCATTAGAACGATTAGCTCTGAGGTTCCTCAGGGCTTTGTTCCCGGGCCCCTTTTATTAAATCCCCTTTTGCTCCCCCTAGCTGAGATTATATGCAATTGCAACAGAGTCCTTAAAATTGCAACATCGGAGCTCAGCGTTCGTCTAGTTTCTATGTGAGTAACAACTGAAGTTTACAGGAACTTTGGTGTAATTGTGGACAAAAACCAAACTTTTTTTAAATTCATCCTCTCATGTGTTTCCACAGCCAGCAGTTCACCACCTGCCAGGACTAGAGGTCAGTTCATCCACACACCCTCACAATCCCTACAACAAAACTGCCGTTGTCATGAATTTACTCCACTCTAGTTAAAGTATTTGCCATTTTTCTTATAAAGGTTTCTACATTATAATCCAACTCTTTCCTAAACACAGGGAGATGTCGTCAGTTCAGCCCACGTACTGGACGAGGTAAAGACACTCAATTTGCTCAGAAGACTTGAAATAACAGAAGAGAATAGTCCTGGACTTAAAAGACAGCGTTTTAAGACATCTTTAAAAAGTCTTTAAAATCCCCCCAAAAAAATTTAAGGCCTTAAAATGTCTTAAATTCACTAAAAAATAGTAAGTTGGCCTTAAATACAACAAAACTTAGTTGTGGCAGGAATATTTACTGCTCCTTAGCTGCTAATATACCCTTTTTAGCTAGCTAGCTTGTTAGCATCTATTGTGAGTGAAGTGTAAATGTATCCTTTCGGCTGGATTAGGTTTATCTTTGCCACTGGCTAATTTCTGCTGTCAACCGTACGATGCTACATTCCTTCTGTGCCAATTAGCTTGACACTACTACTATACAAAAGATGCTGATGTCTCTTGTACATTTCTGTGGCGATATCAGCCTTAAATTAGTTAGCTGTCTTAAAAAGGCTTATATTCATGTAAAATTAAGGCCTTAAAATGTCTTAATTTCAGTTCAAATGTAAGTTGGCCTGAAAAAATTGAATCACAGGTGTTAAATTCTGTTGTTTAGTCGTATATGTTGCTTTTTTGTGAGACATTTCTGTCAGGCAAACGTTTGAGTCACTTACAAACATAATCATTGTGATCTGTAACTCATGACATTTGTGGCTACAGCTAACTAGTTGCTAATATATGATGATTAGCTAGCTAGTTAGCTTTTTTGCCTCTGTCAGGACTAAAATAAAAATTGACCAATGTTGTTAATAAAAAGTCTTATTGTTTTGTTGTTGAACCCTGCAGTGACCCTGTAGTCAAGAATAGATAAACTACTTTGTAATGAAAAAATAAGTCCAACTCCCTCTTCATTTAACCATTTATTTCATCTGGAACATTGTGATTAAAGAAGAATCAATCATCTTGACTTATTTGTGTATTAAATTTGTTTCTTTATATCTTTTTTCTTTATTTTTCTTCACTTTTGATCCCTCAGTTGATGTTTCCAGGATTCCTGTCTGAAAACCTGCAGCAATGGGTATAATTTTAAAACGCATGCATGAAGCATCAAGCCCATCATTGTGCCTTTTGTCTCTAAATCTACAGAAAACCCAGCTGTAAAGGCATTCATGCTAGCTTGCTCTTTGTCCTCTGTTAACTTGTTTTTGTGTTGTACTAATTTGTTTTGCTGCTCCGTATACTTACAGTGCCAAATGGAAGCCTAAAGAGTTCGTTTTATTATCCATTCAGGACAAAATGTGTGAATTCTTGCTAATAATTTTTCTGAAAATGGGATTATGTTGCTTATTTTTAAATTACCCCAAAAGTATCACATATTACAGGTTGCCTTTAGCCTTCCAAAGACCATTTTAATACATTTTTTGTGAGATTTATTTGAATATATATATATTTTCATTAAAATGTCTACCGTGAGCGTTGGAAACCTAACATTTGCCGTGCTTCAACTAAACTTTCAGCAGTATTTGCATCATCGTAAGCAGCGTAGCTGCTGTGTGTGTGTGTGGCATACCTCAGGGTTCTGTCTCTGACCCGCTGCTGTTCTCTGTTCCTGCTGGCAGCCAGACGAGTCGGACCTTCCCTATCCGCCCCCCCAGAGAGAACCCAATGTCTTCATGGTTCCCCAGGGGATCAAACCCGTTCTGCAAAGAACAGCCATCGAGGTACAACAACACAACTCGATTAGCAAAATGTTTTCATTTTGTTTACTAAGCTAATGTCTTTAGTTGTAGGCAGAAGCTTTTTTTTGTTGTTGAAGCTTTAGCATGAATAAGCAATTTAGAGTGTGACTGTGGCTCTGTGGGTAGAGTCGTCGTCTTGCGATCGGAAGGTTGCAGGTTCGATTCCAGCTTCCTCCTGCCCCATGTCGATGTGCCCCTGGGCTCCCAACCCCAAATTGCTTATAAATGTGTGAGCGTTTGCTAGTGCGAATGGGTGAATGTGACTCTAGCGTAAAGCGCTTTGAGTGGTCAAAATGGTAGGATAAGGCGCTACATAAGTTCAGTTCATTTACCATGTAGAGTCCGTTATCTGGGGCCATGTGGAATAACATTTAGCAGTCAGTATCTTAATAGTTTACAGCTAATCAGAAAAAAATCCCCTCAGTCAAGACTAGCTCGGTTAGCTTAGCCAAGCTAGTCTTGGTTTAGCTAACAGCTAAATAGTTTCAAGGTTACAGTTAATCTAATTTAAGTCAACTGCTTCTTAGAGTCAGGCTAACAGCTACTGACAGTCAAGCTAACTGCTACATAGTGTTAAGTTTACACTTACTCAAAGCTAACTGCTACTTGGAGTCAAGCTAACAACTTCTGACAGTCAAGCTAACTGCTATATAGTGTTAAGTTTACAGTTACTCGAAGCTAACTGCTACTTGGAGTCAAGCTAACAACTTTTGACAGTCAAGCTAACTGGTATATAGTGTTTAGTGTACTGTTACTCAAAGCTAACTGCTATGTGGAGTCAAGCTAACTGCGATATTGTGTTAAGTTTACAGTTACTTGAAGCTAACTGCTAAGTGAAGTCAAGCTAACAACTTCTGATAGTCAAGCTACATACGATATAGTGTTAAGTTTACAGTTACTCAAAGCTAACTGCTATGTGGAGTCAAGCTAACAGGTTCTGACATTCAAGCTAACTGCTATATAGTGTTTACAGTTAATCAAAGCTAAGTACTACTTAGCTAAGTACTACTTGGAGTCAAGCTAGCTGCTAAATAGTGTTAAGATTACAGCAACTCAGAGTTAAGCTGAACACTACTTAGTGTCAGGCTAAATGCTAAACACTAAGTTTAGGTTCCAGTTGCTCAGTTAACTGCTACTTGATGTCAAGCTAACTGCTACTTACAGTGAATCTACTAACTAAATAGCACCAAGGTTACAGCTTATCAAAGTTAATATAACTGCTACTTGGAATCAGGCTAACAGCTGCTGACAGTCAAGCTAATGGCTAAATAGTGTCCAGGTTACAGTTAGTCAAGTAATCAAGATAACAAAATAATTTTTAACTAGACCATTTTAACAAGACCATTTCCCCATGTTATAAGTGAAATAATCTGCCAATGGAACTCGTACATTTTCATCAAAATTTAGGAATTGTTTAGCTAAACCATGTCCCCATATGTTGCTTGTAAGTCACTTTTAACTGAGTTTTGTCTTTTTCCAAGTGTAATAAATAGGGATGTGCCGATCAGGTTTTTTTCTGCCGATACCGATACCGATCACATAGTTATTTATTTATTTTTTTTATCATAAACACTACAGTTACATTATGTAGAGAAAGGAACCATGAATTCACCTTGATTTAGACAAAAACGTGTTTTTAATAACTTTACCAAAAAGAAAACTAAACAAAACAGGCATTGTGCAAATTGAACTGCTATCAATAATACTATCTTTAACAGACTGATAACATATGAGGCTCTGAAGAGGCTAAATAATGCAAAGAGCCAAAATAAAACCTCTCAACATTGACAAAAAATTCAAGTATAAAACTTAACATTCAAAGGAAAATACAGGATCCATTACAATAAACAATCCAGAGTTACTGAATGAAAACTTCCTGTTAGCATGGCGGCTAGCTGGTTACTGCTAGTTCTGATTGGCTGTTTCTGACTGAGCGGAGTAACAGGGAGGAGATTGATTATTTTTTAGAGATTATCTGTCTCATGTTAGGACAGAGAAAGTTTTAATACGTATGTAAAATGTATTTTTTAGGTTAGATGCTGCAGCTTTAAACAGGTTTGGTGTGAGAGTCGCTACCAGGTGGAGCAGAAGCGGCTCCGTGTCAAATATTACTACATATTAAATATTACTACCTGTAGCGTAGCAGCGGTTCAACAGCAGAACCAGCGTCTTACATCGCAGCTCCAAGACTGAAATCATTTAGCGGGTTATTAGTTTATCTTTCTGACCGTCATGCTAATCCGGTGAGTGTTTGTAGCTGTGCTGCTTTACCTGCTGTCTGATCCTCCATGTCTTTTTACTGCACTGAGCCTCGATGTAGCCAAACTCCGTCATTGTTTTTATGTTTATTAGCTTCTCATGTTGATGCATTTTGACCTGCTTCAATTTTCCGCCGCAACTCGCAAAGTCCTCATTCACTCAGTGGTTATAGTTACACATCGCTTAGGATTTGTTGCTGCGCAGTGAAGGAAAGACGAGACCAGCTGGACAGACAGGCTGGGAAATGAGATGCAGGTGATGATCGGTAACAGAGCCAATGATCGGCCGATCCCGATCATCACCGATTTCACGGAAATCGGCCGATTATGATCGGTGACCGATCGATCGGCACACCTCTAGTAACAATATATTTGTGCTGGAAACTAGAAACAGGATTTGGTGTTTTGTTCCTAAAGTCTCCACTACTTCCTTAATGACCTAATAGCGTTTGGCTGACGTAGACAAACTGCCTGTGTAAACATGTAAGCGGCTCCTTCTCCTCCCGTGTCTCTGCGTCAGATCTTGGCGTGGGGCGTTCGAAACCTGAAGAGCTTCCAGCTGTCCAGCGTTGCGTCTCCCAGCCTGCAGGTGGAGTGCGGCGGCATCGCGGTGCAGAGCTGCGTCATCCGCAGCGTGAAGAAGAAGCCAAACTTCGACGTCAACAGGCTCATCCTGGATGTGGTGAGAGCGCGGAGACGGAGCCGACCGCACAGCGACACAGGGCGTAATCAGAGCCCTCCGTGGCTAATGAGACCTCTGCTGTGATGTGGTCCGCTCCAGTCATTTATCTTCATCAGCGAAGCCACTGTAACGGCACCAGAGGGAAGGACGCTAGGCTCGCCTTCCTTTTTCCATGGAAAGTTCAGATGCTTTAGCAGGAGAGTGGAAGCGGCAGCCGGAGACGTTTCCAGCTCTGCCTTTAACTTCAGCAGACGTAGAGCGGAGGACGTTCCAGCTAGCATGGACGCTAGATTGATGTACAACGTAAACACAGGCCGCCGCCGCAGATACGTGCCAGATGCTTTGAGACTGGATGCAGATGAAAAATAAACTCTGGATTCTTGTGATAAAACAGACTTCAGTCTCAAATTATCAATGTTTTTGGATTTTTGAACGAAAGAAGCAAAGAAACAAAAAAGAAAAATAGTCAGTAACTTGTTCTTGTTTCTACATAAAAGACAAAATCAAGAGTTTGAAGCAGGAATAAATGTTCCTGTCAGGCTAACAGCTACTGATAGTCAAGCTAACTGCTACATAGTGTTAAGTTTACAGTTACTCGAAGCTAACTGCTACTTTGAGTCAAGCTAACAGCTACTGACAGTCAAGCTAACTGCTACATAGTGTTAAGTTTACACTTACTCGAAGCTAACTGCTACTTGGAGTCAAGCTAACAGCTACTGACAGTCAAGCTAACTGCTACATAGTGTTAAGTTTACACTTACTCGAAGCTAACTGCTACTTGGAGTCAAGCTAACAGCTACATAGTGTTAAGTTTACACTTACTCGAAGCTAACTGCTACTTGGTGTCAAGCTAACAGCTACTGACAGTCAAGCTAACTGCTATATAGTGTTAAGTTTACAGTTACTCGAAGCTAACTGCTACTTGGTGTCAAGCTAACAGCTACTGACAGTCAAGCTAACTGCTATATAGTGTTAAGTTTACAGTTACTCGAAGCTAACTGCTACTTTGAGTCAAGCTAACAGCTACTGACAGTAAAGCTAACTGCTATATAGTTAGCTTGACAGGACTGTGGCTCTTCACATTCAGTTGATGTTGATCATTTACATTAATCTTTATTTAACTCCTGACGGACGGAGCGCCGGCGATCTGAGACGCATGTAAAAATGTTTCAAATGCCGGTAGAATTCGAACCGCGTCAGGTTGAGCAATACTTTTTTTTATTTTGCATATAAAACCGTAAGAATGAGACTTACTTTTCCGACAAACCACATGTCTCTGAAACGCTGCATTACGACTTCACAGATTTATAGCAAACAGACGACCGAAACTTGAAGGTCACATCCATACGCGGTAGGGCTGTATAATAATATCGATATCGTGATATATATCGATATTTTCTTTCCTAGAAACAATCGATATTCATCTGCAAGTATCGTAACATCCAACTGTCACCTTGTTCACTCACTGCTGGGTTCACCAGGTCATCAGGCTTAGAGTGATTCCTTCAGATGTTCAGGTTAAAAAGGTATCAAACTATTCAGAGCAGGAACTTGGTTCACTTTATTTACTTTACTAATGCATGTCAGCTACAGTTTGGACTGTTTCAACTAAGAGAAACATGTTTTCTCACCACTACTTTGATTCATTTTGTCCAGCTGTCCACTTTAAGTCTGTGTCCAACCAGAGCCAGGTATTGTGTAGTTGGTGCTTTTAATCAGTTTTCAGTTAAATTAATTCAGTCCAACTTTATAACAGTCACAAAATGTCACCAAAATCACTCTGTACCTCTGAAATCTTTCAGGAAATCGCAAAAGTGTATCAAATTGTATCGCTTGCTGAATATCGCGATACATATCGTATCGTGGGCAGAACATCGTGTATCGTATCGTGAGATTATTGCATCACTACAGCCCTACTACGCTGTATCCATCTGTATCACTTCCTGGTTCTGGTCTCCATTCTCACGTCGACGGCATTAGATATTTTCACAGGACTTCATATTTTCCGGGTCCAACCTGCTGCACCCGTCACATGGTCCCATCATGTCACGTGGTTTACAACAGGAAGCTACATGTGCGCTGCACACGGGGTTTTTTTGTTTTTTAGGTCTTTATTGAGAAACGGTAACAGTGCAAACAGAACACGCTGTAAAATGTACGGAAAAATTCACAAAATCAGTTGGACAACTACAACATTTCTATTTTGGCTCTGGATAGATGTGATATAAACTTGGCTGTATGTGAAAAACTAACTTCTGCAAAAAGTCAAAATACAGGTTTTGTGGTCCAGACGGCATCTGTGAAGCTTTTTGTATTGACAAGTTTGGTAAATAAAATTAGGAAATTTGTTATATTTGCAATATATTGAAAAAAATTATGAACCGAATTCCGTTTTTGTGATTTTTCTTCGCGGCTTTTAGCATTTTATTTTGTTGTTATGGAGTAATAACACATAAATTGTGAAAGATTTAAGGATAGTATTGATGTATTTGGTTATTGAAATGCTCCCAAATAATGGCTATGCAGCATCTAAAAATATAAACAATCTCATGCGAACCTTTATAATTCCAGTCTGGAAAGGATTAAATTAACATCAACTTCATTCATGACATTTTTACAAGCTGTGGCACCGTGACGCTTTGCTCCATCTGAATAATTAAAACGGTTCCTGAAAGGGGAACAGGTGTCGGGTTTTTACGGTCGTTTCACTCCCGCCTTTGCAGGAAGTGCGTTTTTCTTCTTTTTAATCTCATTATATAGTCTTTTAATGAAAGTTAACAATGTCATAATTATTTTCTCACAGGACATTTAAAGAACTTTGCACAATTAAAATAAAAAATCCAGACAGATTTGAAACTTGAGATTTAAAAGAGGTTTAATATTAATGCTAATCAAAGGAGACGACAGCAGAAACTTTGAATACACACATTTATAAGTTCTGGAATTGGGTTACAGTGAATTTCTAGGCTGATTCACTTTGTTTTTAGACAGAAAATCGGTAAATAACATAATTACTGTGCACAAAATGTAGTAAATGCGTAATCTGTGAGGTGTTGTGTTTAATGCAGGTAAAGAAACACTTCAATTCCAGATTTTAAAGAGAATTTCAGATCAGGATTGAGAGTTCATTTTTTGCTTTTATGTTTTAAATTTTATTTATAAACATTTTTTTCTTTTTACATTTTCCAAATATAAAAATAACTTTGCATGTTTCCATCAGTTTTCTGATTATTTTCCTTATTTTAACCTTTAATATGTGTCAAAGTGCATCAGATATACGGAGAGAAAGTTTTTAAAATTATTCATGCATAAAGTATTAATAAACGATTAAACTTATAAAAATAACATTTTAATCAGCTAAAGTCAAACTTTCTTAGTTCTGTTTCTTTGTGTAAAACGAGGATTCAGATTTCTCAAAATTGAAAAATATTCTGATATTGTGTAAATTTCATTATCATATAGCTCATCATTCACTCACATATTAAGATGTATTTTTTTATGAATTTCCAACATTATGCCAGAGGTTCCCAAACTTTTTCTTCTGGCTGCGCCCCCCCAGTGGTTCTGCGCCCCCCCAGTGGTTTTGCGCCCCCCCCAGTGGTTCTGCGCCCCCCCAGTGGTTTTGCGCCCCCCCAGTGGTTTTGCGCCCCCCCCAGTGGTTTTGCGCCCCCCCCAGTGGTTCTGCGCCCCCCCCAGTGGTTCTGCGCCCCCCCCAGTGGTTTTGCGCCCCCCCCAGTGGTTCTGCGCCCCCCAGTTCTCCAGTGGTTCTGCGCCCCCCCAGTGGTTTCCAAACTTTTTCTGGGCCCCCCTATGGATTACAAATGGCCGTCTGGTTGAACGACGCATGTGAGGGATGGGGGTTGGGGACGTTCTTCTTAGAAACTCCCTGTCTCTAAGAACGGGTGGGGGGGGGAATCGACTATTTGGGGGGGGCAAAATGAATATATGTAGCTGAACATAGACAACAACATCGGTAGCCTACAGGCTACTTGTTAAGCTTAAGGTGCTGTATTGACATTAGCTAGTCATCTTTTAGCTACTTTACCTGCATCCAGCAGCTTCACTCAACTCAGTCGGTCAGTTTGGGGGAAAAACTGAAAAGTTCTTTGCGTTTTGCTGGTTTACTGTCATGATTCTAACTCGCCTGAGTATCTCTGCACAGCAGCAGCAGCAGGTCTCCTGTCGTAGCGTCATGTTGCGTTTAAAGGCGGCTCGGAAAAACATGTTACCTCATGTTGACAACGGATTAAACAGTTTTAACTGCTGATAAAAGTGACAGAGGACACAGATATGGGAAGTGCTGAAGCTCCTACTGAATCAAATAGACAGAGGAATAACAGAGAGTTGGACATTCTAGGGTAAAAACCCAGCGCCTACAGCGTCCATGTGTTTTTTTGTTTCCATCTAGACGGCTTCCTGCGCCCCCCTGCAATGGCATGGTGCCCCCCTTAGGGGGCGCGCCCCACAGTTTGGGAACCTCTGCATTATGGAAATATATCAAACTAAAACTCCTTGCAGAAACAAAGGAATAATAATAAATCGAATCAATAGAGACAAATGTGCTTCAACAATTTAGTAAAAAAAAATCAACAAAACTTAAACCTGGGCTCCAGATTTAACCCCGACTTTCTCCTCGCTTAGAGACTTTGCTCCAAAATGTTCTCAAGAGTTTAACAATATCAGAGTCTAAAGTTGATCCCCTCTGTGTTTTATTTTGACAGCTTAAACTCGGCTATGGAAACGATCACATATTCTTCCCCCCTCAGCAGACGCAGCTCACGCTGTTTAATGTTAACAAGATTAAGGCCAGGCTGCCGTCCGAACCGGACACTGGAAACATGCACCCATTTTTCTGCCTTAAATTCAGCCCCAGAACTCGGTCCAAGCGTTCGCTGTTAACAATATTAGGGTTTAAAGTTGACTGCATAAGTGCTTTCTTATGCCACAGGGCCAGAGCAAAACGCCTCATGCATATTTTCCTTAAATACGACTCTTTGAAGAGTCAGACCACATCTCTAACTCCTTCAATTTAATGTGTTTCTTTAGCATCAGTAGACCTACTTAGGCCTCTTCAAAGCCAGAGAAGGTCAGGAGAATTACATTAGCTGACTCGGTTTTTTAGGTATTTACTTAAAATGTTGCCCCTGAGGCTTTTTAAAGGAGCAACTTCTACAGGGAAGATCGTCAGACATCTTCACTGTAAAAACACCAACATTTTACCAAGTATTTTGGTTTAGTTTCTAGACAAATGTCTGGATAAATCTCTTGAAATAAGACAAAACTAGCTTATCAGAGGGAAACAGGGCTTGTTTCAAGTCCATCACTTCTTAATATTGATGAAAAACTACAAATTTAATTGGCAAAGTATTTCACTTTTTCATGAATAATAAGGGATTATTGACTTAAAACAATCTTGCTGATAAGTTGTCAGTTAGTTTTGTGTTATTTTAAGGAAAATATTTACAGTAGAATATAAACCTAAAAATACTTGGTAAGATTGTGTGTTGTGTAACAATTACAACACAGGCTGCACACAATCAGCTGCAAAGTTGGCAAACTGGCTCTTGAAACTGAAATACTTCATAAAGTACCAACTTAGCGGCGCTAACATTCAGTCTACAGTTTTATGTTTTTATTCTTGTTTATTTTGACATTATTCATCATTGTCTGGTCACAGCAGTGATCGATTAGCTAATCTAAGCATCTGCTCTACTGACGATCTCAGAAGGTTGGTGTGTAGGTCACTTTCTTTTTTTCAACTGAAGTACATTGAATTCCACAGCACATCCGCATGATAAATTGTCAAAGTCAAGCTAGCACGGCTAACCTTCTTCCCCATTTTTTTAATTAAAACTTTCCTGACCTTATCTAGTTGTCGAGAAAACACATTTTCAGTTTGGAAGCATAATTTCATCTTTGTTTTCAAAATGTCTGCTCTCTTCCAAATATTCGTTCTGCTCTCTCAAATTTTTGCGCTTTGGCTCATATTTTCTCTGCTACTCACTTACAAATTCCTTTGTGCACTAAAATTGTCTAGTGAGTGGCTATCATCAATTGTAGCCTCTGTTTTTCTGCGCCACCCGCTGGACGTAGGGAGATGCCATGTCAGCTTTCCGCTCCTTTATTTATCAGAGGAATTAGCACAGAGAGTCGGTACTCAAAGATAGCAATATTTACAAAAGTTGGAGATATCTAGCTTCGTAGCCGACCCATAACTTCTCTCTCCTGATGTGTTTGTTTGATTTGATCAAATCATCGACTGCCTGAATTCACGTCTCATTTAAACCCTTTAGCCAAGTGATGTCTGATGTTCCTAATTACTATAAAATAACGTTTAATATGTTTCGTTTTTGTTCCAAATTATGTTTCAATTATAAAAGTATCGCTTTATGCTGATGATATCGTGTTTTGTTTCCAATTATGTTTCTAATTATAAAGTATCGGCTTTATGCTGATGATATGTGTTTGTTCCAATATGTTTGTAATTATTAAAAAAAATCAGTTTTATGCTGATGATATTGTGTTTTGTTTCTAACTTACCTTTTTGATTATAATGTCGACATCTAAAGTCTCTTCTTGGTTCCTTGTCAACAGAGACTTCCCCGTGAGGAGCTCTACATGCCGCCCATCATAATCAAAGTCATTGACAACCGTCAGTTTGGGAGGAAGCCAGTGGTTGGTCAGTGCACCATCCGTCGCTTGAGGAGTACCGACGCACACAAGAGGAGGAGCGAGCAGAGGAGGAGGAGGAGGGGGAGGACGGCTGGAGACGTAAGAGAAAAATCTACCATATGGTCAAATACGAACATCAGAGCTGTGATTAAAATTTCCCCAATTTGTTTTTCTGTATCAAGGCGAGATGCCAACGCTGACCTCTGGGGAAGTCTTTGTTGACATTGATGATCAGAGCCGCTTGTTCCTGACCAGGTAGAGCCAACATGCTAACAGGCTAAAATCATCACTAGAGAATCCTTTACTCATCATTTACCTGCACTTTTCTTCAACAAATTCAGCAAATTTATGATATCAATCAAGTTAATAACTTCTCTAAGGGTTATGCCTTGTTGAAAATTGTCCTTTTTAGAGTTTCCGTCACAATCTTTCCACTTCCATCAGTTAAAATACATAAATAAATTGAATTGTGAAAAACAGACACCAGGACATCTTGGAGATTTTTATTAGGAACATTAAATATATGTTTGGTGGTTGGATGTCTTGTGGCATTTTCATTTCACTGTAATATGCCGGAGGAGAGAGAAAGAGCTTACACAACTCACACCAAAATCTGCTTTTGATGTTTAATTTCGTCTGTAAAATCTATCAAAACCTCATAAAATATACAGCGACAATGAAGCTTTAGTAAGAGTTCAAATTAATTCAGTTTTTTTGTCCCTTTTTGAGTTTGTTTTAGAGTCACCATGTATTAAAATATCACCATCATAAATGGCATCTGAGAACTGAACCCTTAAGGAGCAACAATAAACTGAGTTAAACACTGAAATCAGACTTTCTTAGTTTCCCTTCACTTCAGACTCTGAGGTTTCATACCTCAGAGTCTGTTGTTAAAACTACCGTATTTTCCGCACTATAAGGCACCTAAAAACCTTAAATCTCCTCAAAAGCCGACAGTGCGGCTTATAACCCGGTGCGTCTTATATATGGACCAATATTGAGCCACAACAGATCTAGCAACTACGGTAAGCAGCCGCCGACTTCATTTTCCCCGTAGAAGAAGAAGCGTGCGGTGCATGCTGGGATGTTGTCAGAACGCTGGTTTGTTAATAAAGTTTGATGATGCATTTTAAGCATCATCAAACTTTCAGGGGAAGAGAGACAGAGGCTGCGGCGGCAGCGTGTCGGTTGGTCTGTGTTACCCAGAAAGCAGTTGGGCACAATATCACAACACCGTGAGTGAAACAATGACTGGGGCAGCTACTATATAAAGTACTCAGGACCACTTATTTACAAATGTGGGTGTGAAATAATAAGAGTATGGAACAAATTGGCCACCCAAACTGAAGCGTCTTATAATGCAGTGCGCCTTATATATGAAAATAGTTTTAAAATAGGCCATTTGTTGAAGGTGCGCCTTATAATCCAGTGCACCTTTTAGTGCGGAAAATAAGGTACTTCTACCTGCAAAAACACAGAATATCACCACACATTTTTGTATAGTTTCTAGTTAAATTATCTTGGTACACTTGAATTAAGACAAAACTAACCTACAGGTAACTTTTCAGCAAAATATACAAACTTGTTTTAAGTAAATGAATCCTTAATATTAGACTTTCAGATTACTTCATTTATAACAAGAGACTTTTCCCATATTATAAGTGAAATAATCTGCCAGCTTAACAAGTACCTTATATCAATATAATGGAATTATTTACTTAAAATAAGTTAGATATTTGCTTTAGAAACAAATACTTGTCAATATTCTATGTTTTTGCAGTGAAACAGAAATTTGTGAAAGTCTCAATAGCTCAGTGACAAAACTTTGCTCCTAACCTGATAGTCCGGTAGATTCTGTTCGTTTGGAGTCCAAAGTTGCAACATTTGTTAAATTTTCAGCTGCTGATGTGTGATTTAACTCTGCGATGTCTGAAACAGTCCAAACTCATTGTAAAAGCTGTTCCCCTCCTTGCCTGTGGGGGCGCTGCACCAAAATCCTATGAGGAAGACATGAACAGTTGAAGTGCACTAAACTGGGTTGGTGTGAATGTTCACTGTTTTCCTTTCTCTTCTTTCTTATTTTTATCTTTAAGCTGCTTTTGTTTTATCGATCCTTCCTTCATCTCTGCTTCCAGTTACACTTTTCTAAATTTTTTCTTGTATTTTGCACTCATTTCCATCCTTTCTTCACTTTTCCGTCTCCCCAAACCTCCTTCAGACGATTATCAGTCCTACTTCCCAATCCCTATTTCATTCCTAATCTCTTCTTTCTTTGTCTTATTGCTGCATAAAGTGTCTCAGCAGCTTCCTTTTCTGTCTTATTTTCTTTTTTATCGTTTCCTTTGGATGTTGCAGTCTTATCAGCCTCCTCTTCACCTCTCAGACCTCTCTGGTTGTTTCTTCTCCTTTCTGTCCAATCCTGCTTCACATGTTTGTCCGTCACATCGAGACACTTTGAATGAACTCCGCTTCATTTCCTGGGCGTTACATTTTTGCCTTTATGCTGAAATAGCTCTCAGGATTGCGGGGAGCGTTTCAACACTGACCTCTTTCACGCCTCAAACCTCACATTTTCCATCCTCTTCAATTACATTTGTCTCGTTGCGTCGAAGTGGGAGTAGCAGGTTTTAATGTGTGCCAACATGGGAGGTCCAGAAATGCGCAGCGTGAGCTAAGAAGCATAAATCACTCTGAGGGTTCACGGAGTCTAAGCAGGGTGTCGAAATCAGTGTACACTCCCTGACATTAACGACCTCGTCCAATTAAAGCGCCCCGACATCAAAACAGCGGAGCGGACACAATGAGAGCAACCAAACCAGACGATAAATCTGCGGTTCCTGCTGAATGTTCCTCGTGTTTGAGGATTTAGAAATCTGTAATTTGGAAACAGCTGTGAAGTCTAGCAGCTGGTCAGCAACCTCAATAATAAGCAGCAATGTTTTTAATCTGTGCGAAAAAAGCAAACTGGGACAAGAATTTGCAACGTTTAGCATTTTTCTACCTGGTGTTTTGTAAATTTATCTCCTGTTGGAGTCATTACCGAGTTGTTGGATACGCAGTGTGTCTTTTCTGTTGGCCCACATTCTCCAGAAAGCGTCTGGAGACACTATAACGGGTGAAAACTTTAACGGGTGAAAACTTATCTGTTAAGTATCTTAACAGATAAGCTATCAGTATCTTAACAGATAACTTAATTTACATGTTCAAAAATAAAAATTAAAAACAAATAAAAACTGCACCATACAACACAAACCCTAACAACAAAATTCAGTCAAACATAAACTAATTTAAACAGATAAAAAATCTCAACTGAACCATTTTTTTGCCAAAAGGTTAATGTTTCTTTGACGTATGAAAAAGGAGCCTTTCGAAATGTTCCTCCACAGCCACTCTGCCGTTACCTAGCAACCTCAGCCAAGCCCAGTGCTGTTACTTAGCAACCCAAGCAGAGCTCCAGAACATTTGGTCAGCTGGTTTTATGCGTTGTACAATGGCTGCTGGAAAAAAAAAAAAAAACCAAGTGTTTTGTTGTTGACTTACCATCCAGAAACGACTTGCTGGATTCTTGTTGGTTGGGCAGGAGGCTCCACCTCTGCTTTTCAAAGATGTGCGGTTGTTTAATTGTGCATCTGTTTGCAGCCATTTTCACGCGTGAGTGTGAACATTGAGAATGCTTACATTTAAAGTGACAGGACGCCCTAAAACAGAACTGATCAGACTAAAATCTTGTTATCCATGAATGATTTTGTGCCAAAAGTGTAACGAACAGGTTTTTGTACAGACCACAGACCTAAACAATCTGTTCAAAGAAACGTAAAAGCAGATTTTAACTGAACCAGACTCACGTTTTATCGACTTTCTGTCGACATGTAGCTTAAAAACATGTCTGTTGTTCCATTTGGCTCGTTGGCATGGAAACCTGTTCTCTCTGTTGTCGTGTAGTGCGGTTGTTAAAGGCTCTGAAGGTCGGCTTGTGTGCAGCGCTAACCGTCTAACCTGACAGTTTGTGTTTCCTGTGTGTTTTCTGTGCTTTTGCATGATTTCCTGCAGTTCGCAGATGGAGCCAGTTCAGCTATCATTAACCTCTCGGCCTCTAGTTCCAGCCTGCATGTAGGTAACAGACTCATCCTTTAACACATTCATTCATTCATTCATTCAATGTATTCACACCTGTTCAGCTGATTGACATGTTGCCATGACAACAACCTGGTGGACTCTGGATCCACACTTAAGATTAGTTTACATCTTACGGGAGTCCTAAATATGATTTTATTCTTTTTGTGGCTAAAATGACACCACTGGTTTCTGATGTTTCTCTGTGAAACATTTTTTGAAAACCGTCTTCCGCTTTCCTTCTACTTCACAAATACGTGCTAAATTTGTGTTTGTGACATAAATTCCTGAGGTTTGTGGTGGTAACATATGAAGTACTTCTTCAAAGGAAGCGTACACACTGTTTCATCACAACTCTGTATCATGTTTACAGCTGCAACTAACGATTATTTTAGAAATTAAGTATTCTGACGATTCATTGGACAAGACAAATGCAACCAGTTTTTCATACAATATTAGAAATACATAATAAGATGCGAACAAAAGAATCAATCGGTCCTTTTTAAATGCTAAAATTATATATATTTTGTACAGTTTTGACTAGTACAGCTCTGAAAGCATAGTTTTTTCAGCAAATGGTGGTTTTTTAACCTGTATAGGTCAGTTAATGATTGATCAATTACAAAATAGAATTACAATTATTTAAAAAAATTTACTAATCACGATTAATCTGATTACTCATGATCAATCTGATTAATAATGTTTAATCAGATTGATCAAATCAATTAATCAGATTAATAATGATCAGTCTGATTAATCGTGATTAATCTTGATCAATCGGATGAGCCACGATTAATCGGCATAGTTAATAACAGTCCAATTAGTCGTGATTAACTGAGTTAATCTCGATCTATCTGATTACTCTTGAACAGTCTGATTAATCACGATTAATCGTGTTAATCTTGACCAATCGGATGAGCCACGATTAACTGCTTAATCAATAGCAGTCTGATTAGTTGTGATTAATTGAGTTAATCTCGATCTATCTGATTACTCTTGAACAGTCTGATTAATCACGATTAATCGTGTTAATCTTGATCAATCGGATGAGCCACGATTAATCGGCATAGTTAATAACAGTCCAATTAGTCGTGATTAATTGAGTTAATCTCGATCTATCTGATTACTCTTGAACAGTCTGATTAATCACGATTAATCGTGTTAATCTTGACCAATCGGCTGAGCCACGATTAACTGGCTTAATCAATAGCAGTCTGATTAGTTGTGATTAATTGAGTTAATCTCGATCTATCTGATTACTCTTGAACAGTCTGATTAATCACGATTAATCGTGTTAATCTTGACCAATCCGATTAATCGTTTCAGGCCTAATCCTGTGTCATATCTCCAGATCTGCTCTCACTGGCAACAAACAGAGGATTTCTTCATTCTTACTTGTCAGAAATGCACAGTAAAGTATTTTCTAACTGAGGCTGATGGATGTCACTGGCCTGATGTGGAAGGAATTCATAGGAACGTTTTAAACCCGGGGTTTCAGTGAGCAACGCGCTCCGATCTGTGCGGTTTGAAACCCGATCGCTGATTTGCACATTGTATTTTCTTATTCTGAATCTCAAAGCCGGGTCGGTTTAAAGACCGGCATCCAGTAGTTCTTCACTCCATGGTAATTGTGGGGGTTATTTCTTTCTCTCCAAACAAAGATATTTGTTTTATTAAGGGGACAGATATTGAAACCACTCAAATTAAAGGCTTGGCTTTCTGTCTGCTCGGGGCCAAAGTCAACAGAGCTGCTATAGATCCTCTGTACCGCAACTCCCTGAGCGCCGACAGTTACCACAAGGAATAAATGAGAGGGAGAGACTGACGAAAGGAGAGGCAGGAGCGACTGAAAGAATCAGAAACGATTCTTTGACTGAAAGGAGGGGAAAAAAGAGGGAGGGTAATGTCACACGGCACCAGCGAAATAAACCTGGCTCCTTTACGTTTGGGTCAAGACCAGAAAAACGGAGCTGATGATTACCACATTACTGCAGCGAAGCGGACTGCACGGCTGCTTCCAGTCGGATTCGGTTTCAGCATTGGGAAAGTTTGAGGAGATCAGCTGTCGGTGGCATCGCGACCTCACAAACAGGCACTTCTGAGACGGAAAAATGTCACGTCTCGTCTGCCTGACGCGAGTTGATGACAGTATCCGATGCTTTGCACATAACGTGGTTTCTGATTGGTCTTTTCTTTGTTTCTCCAGGTGAAAAAATGTGGTCAAACTGCACCTCTCCATTCCTATCAACCCCCATCAGAACTGTTCAGGTCTTGTGCCAACAGGCAGTCAGATCGGGTTAAAATCCCACTTTGAAAACGTTGTAGTTTTCCTCGGCTTCCATAAATCCAGAGGAACTAACCGACGTGGCTTCATGCCAGGCGACGTTGTGGCATTTTCCTGTTTCTGCAGGAGGTGGTTCTGGGGGGAACGCGCATTTATGGCCCTCTAATGACACTGTGACCAGAAACAAGATGTCAAAATAGCTTACTAAATCATTACTGTTTTTCTTGTTCTGCTAATCACGGCTGTGGACTGATGTAAGCTGCTGCCTGCCTCCAAACCTCTGAGCGCTGCACATATTTTCTGCCCAGAATGTCGTTCAGATGTGTCCGTGCAGCTCTGGGTGGTGCACCGCTTTTGAAAGTCCACTGTTAGGCATTTGACTTACAAAGTCTATGGTTATGTTTGGCTAATCAGAAAAACTTTTATTTTCTCTACAAGATAAGATAGGCGTAGGAAAAATATCACAATTTGTCGCCAGATCTATATAATCAACAAGCCTGTTTCAAAACGTGTTGGTTGCAAATTAAATATTGCACTATAGTTAAAAAATGGCTGCATACACATCTGTTAAAATTCAATACAAATTCAGAAATACTTTGTTGATCCCAAAGGAAAATTGAATGTTGTTGTAACTAATTAATTCAGATTCTTCCAAGAGTTATGGTAGCGGTCTGTATTACAGACCGCTACACAATTAGGTTAGTTTATAGTGTGGAAGATCATAAGCAGCTTGAGAAGCTTCATTTAAATGAACTAATGTATTTTTTATAGAGACAAGTTTTGGCTATTTACAAATATCACACTTAAACATTCATGGTCCAAGCTAATTTCCGATGTCTGACGCGAAAAGCTCAGCTTCTGGTTTTCTAAAACAATTAAAAGTTGTGCGAGATTTGAAATACAAAACAAAATGAATACATAAAACTCACTGAAACCCATGAAAATGAAATGACAACTTCTAGTATAAACGTCCGACTAAGTAACGGCACACAGAATGCAGCGTTACCATGGAAACTGTGGCTGGGCAGTTGGAAGGGGCGGTTACCATGGAAACACAATGTGGAGCTAGAGGAGAGACATTACTAACCAGGAAGTCCCGCTGATTTCTCAATCTGCACTTTATTCAGCCTGGGCAAATTTACAAATAAAGACATTAATTACTTATCTCTTGTAAACACACGGAGATCCTAATATATAGACTGTAAGCAGCATTTGGATCTACAAAAATGGACGCAAATATGAGTTTAGTTTATTTATTTCAAACATATCCACCCAAGCAAAGTATTTACTTGGTGCTTAATCCTGTTCACGCTACAAAAAACACAAAATCTTACCAAATGTAATATTTTTTTGGTAAGATCTTACCAAAATCTTGGTCTAGTTTCTCGTACAAATATCCTATTACTCTTAAAATAAGACAAACTAACTTAAAAGTAACTTTTAAGTGAGTTATAAGGGCTTGTCAATAACTCCTTAATACTGATAGAAAATTGGCAGATTATTTTGTTTATAATATGGGAGAAATGTCATGTTAAGAGTGAAATAATCTGCCAGTGGAACTAGTACTTTTTAAAATCAATATTAAGGAATTGTTCTCTTATATCTTGCTGAAAAGTTTCTTGTAATTTTTTTTCTTTCTAATTTCAAGTGGAATAAGATATTTCCACCAGAAACTAGACAAAAACACGGGGTAAGATTTTGTATTTTTGCTGTACAGGGTTAAATTCCCATTTATTACTAATATATATATTTAAAATGAGCTAGAGAAGTGAGAATCTGTTGAAAGTAAGCGGCAGTTTCTGTAAGAAACCAGCAGTTTCTTCTTCCAGTCGCTGGCAGCTAGTTGAAAATATGGTATTTTCTGTTTTCTAAAAAATATGCTAGTCGGCAGCATGAGACTAAAGCAGCAAATGGAAATACAGCCTTGGGACTGAACCGGTTCTGTGTAATGTCAGTCAGTGATCGCTAAGTAGAAACTTATTTATATGAAAGATGCCACAGATTCTTACTTGAGGAATGGTGCTCTGCCTTCTAACCACAAGCAAGCAAACGACAAAAACAGGCCTGCTGAAAAATCTTCCCACTTGATTCACATTCTTCTCTCTAAACTGGATGTTTTTTAGCTATTCTGCCAGAAATTCTGCTGACTTTGAATAGTATTAAGTATTAAGAGATGAAGAGATTTCAAGGAAAGGAATATCTGTATTGTTATTAAACCTTTATGATTCCCAGAAGACAATTACCAGAGCTTCACCAATTTCAGTAAATTCAGGCTTTTTAATTTGATTGAAAACACTAAATAAAGTCAATTTCATTAAGGAATAGCTAATTTAATTTGCAAAGACTATAAAGCCATTTTGGAACAATATGTAGCCTAATAGAAAACATTTAAAAATGTTATGCCAATATGTTTATACTTGAAGATAACATACTTTATTGTTCCCTAAGAGAAATTAGTTGTAGGCGGTGGAAAATAAACTGCAAAACATACAAACACATTACAAGAGAGAGAGAAATGTCGCAGTGTAAATACATCACTGGAAAAGGGCTGTTTAAGTTCAGTCCATTTACCTTAACGCCAAAAAGCAAAGGAACAGGAACTGGTTCACATCCCAACACAACTTCATAGATGGTTTAGTATAAAGTAAGTAATGAAAATTAAGTCAAATGATATATAGGACGAATTAGAGAACAAATAACCGACTGAATAATCAAGTTTTATTAAGAAGGCAGATGGAAGTTGTAAGTTATGTTCATTTAAAGTGGTTGTTATTACAACAAATAGGAATGTAGTGTTTATTGGTTTCAAAGCACAATACATGAGCCAAAACAAGCACCAATACTAAATCTACTTATACTGCCTGGAAAAAGGTCTGTATGACCTTATATTGGACTCTTAACAACTTAGGTTTGCATAAAAAATACAGTGGTTTTTGCTAGGCTGGAGCACAAGTAATCAACTGGGATTGGTCACGTTGGATTACAGAAAATTATACGTCAAAATAATATGCCAACACATCTAATGTTGCCAACATATATATTTGTGTTTTACTTATTTAACTTGATAAAGTTTTCTTTAAAGAGAAAATAATGTGTCTAATAAAGTGGGTGGCCGATATACATGAAATAAAATACACGAATTAACCCTAAAAACAAACTACGGAGCAATAACTCAAAGTGAGCAGCTAACATCAGTTAGCAGTTGGAAAATCAAACAGCTGAAATTCACATTATTAATAATAACAGTTAAAAAACATAGCAAAAAAAAATATCCCATGAAACAAATTTGTCGAAAATATCTGGTAAAGTACAATACTTAACACAGAGCTGACGGTTGCCGACGGCAACAGAAAAAAGGGGGAGGAGTTACTGGTTGCTACAGTAACCAGCACTTGGCAGTTACCGGTTGCCGGAGCAACCGGTAACTGCCAAGTGCAAAGTAGCAGAACTTGAATCTTCGACAGACAACGTCTTGACTAAACAA
This sequence comes from Poecilia picta, assembly GCA_033032245.1. Classification (NCBI taxonomy): domain Eukaryota; kingdom Metazoa; phylum Chordata; class Actinopteri; order Cyprinodontiformes; family Poeciliidae; genus Poecilia; species Poecilia picta. The sequence goes on along the minus strand of CM065370.1, from coordinate 21,351,610 downwards.
AATGAATTAAAAGAGTAAGCAAGCAGATTTTGACTGACAAACTTCACGTCCATACTGCTAAAAATAAAATGCGCGCAAGCAGCAATTCGTGAAGGAATGAATATGAGTTTGGAACTCAAATTTAGGGACCCGGTTGCTGCAACGGAGCACCGTGTCGTCTCCTCACTTTGGGTTCCGATCGTTTTCTGTTTCGCTGTAGTCCTGCGCAGTTTCCAGATGTTTCTTTTGGTCTCAAATAATCAGATTTAAATGATATTGTTTTGTAATTGGGTGTTGAGCCGAGCCCTGTGTCTTGCTACACAACAATCGGCCGCAAAACGCAGAGCTGTGCCCCGACCGCTGACCCCGCAGTGGATGGGGTTTCCCCATAAAACAGCTTTTATGAAGCGGCTCACAGAGCTCTCATGTAAATCCCCGGCACTGCCAGGCTGCTTCGGTTACCCTGGCTCTCCCTGCGGGGCGTAATGACTGGCTGCAGACCACACCGACACCCCGGACCGACCGCCGCAGGCCGACTGCAGGCACGCTCGTTTTCCACAGCGTGTGCTTTAATCCGCGTCGCAGCCCGGAGCGCCCCGGCGACGGCTTTAATCTGTCTGAACTTCGCCAGGCGGACCGGAGCGAGCACACCCCGAAACGGCGGCGGCGGCGCTCTCTGGCGCCCCTGTCATCAGCGTTTGGCAGCGGCGGCACGCAGAGGGCACATTAACGCGCTGCAGACGCTCCGTATGTGTGCTGAGCCCCACGTGCGGCTCCTTTCCACGCCATGACATGCTGCCGCTTTGGAAAAATTAGGAATTTCATAGTGTTCCCTGCCCTAGTTGTGCTTCCAAGTGATTCTGCGTGTGTTGGAGTCTGTGGGAAATATGAGAAAGGGGATTCCACACAAACCTGCCCCGCTATAAGAGCACTTTTGTTGTACGTTAATGCACAGAAAGCGAAGCGGCGAGCTGCATGCGTCACCAGTTTGAGTGTCCCTCGGTGGGTTCAGGGCTGCAGGGTGGAGACTGATTGCATTTAAATATGACGGGGTTTTTTCCTTCTATCACACAAAATGACAGCTTTTAAATCTGTGCGAAAATAATGTGAAGGCACTGCAAAAACTCAAAATCCTACCGACAATTTTTGGCACTTAAAAAAAGACAAAACTAACTCAGGAGTAACTTTCCAGCAAGATATCAGAGCTTGTTGTCTTAGGTCAATAATTTTTGGATATTGATAAGAACAACTAGTTCCAGTAGCAGATTATTTCACTTCGAACATGGGAAAACATCTTACTATAAGTGAAATAATCTGCCTGTGGAACTAACTAGAACTTTGTTTTTATCAGTATTAAGAAATTATCGACTTGAAACAACCAAACTTGATTGGTAAGATTTTTTTGTTTTTGCAGTATTTGACAGTTTTAATGGGTGCACAAAGATTTGCAACATTTACAAATTCCTTAATATTGAAGAAACAGTTCTAGCTCCATCGGCAGATTATTTCACTTATAAATTGAGAAAAATGTCTGGAAACTAGAATTTTTTTTATCATTATTAAATAATTATTCACTTAAGCTCCTATTTCTTGTTGAAAAGTTTCTTATAGGTTAAGTTTTGTCTTATTTCAAATGTATTAAGATATTTTCACCAGAAACTAAACCAAAATACTGAAGGTTTTCTGTTTTGCAGTGAATCTGGATATATTTCAGGATATTTTGCATCCATTCAAGCTGTCAGAACAAGTATGAACACTGCAAAAACACAAAATCTTACCCAGTATTTCATCTAGTTTCTAGTGCAAATGTTGAAATTAGACAAAACTAACGTACAATTAATTTTCAGTAAGGTATACAAGCTTGTTTTAAGTTTATATTGATTAAAACGTGCTAGCTAAAACTGAAATGATCTTTTTCTGTATTTAATGTTTTTGTGTCTTTATGATGGAATTTGAAATGTTTTAAGTTTTTTATGTCCCGTTGGTCATTTTAAATACTAAACAAACTCGGATTTGATTGGATTGGAAACAACCTGCCAGTGGAACAAGACATTTTTCCATTTTACAAGCTAAACGTCTTGTTCCACTAACAGATTATTTCACTTATAACTAGTACATTTTCATCATTATTAAGGAATCATCTACTTAAAGCTCCTGTGTCTTAAAGTTACTTGTAAGTTAGTTTTGTCTTATTTGAGCTGCATTTGGACATTTGCAGTAGAAACTAGGCCAGTTTTTTTGATAACTCATCAGTTCTTGTTACCAGGGTGAGCAGATCATTTTCTGAACTTGATTATCTCTAAACTTTGACATCCCCGCTCGTTTCAACTCATTATTTATCTCTGAGAAATAACATTAACTGAATCAAAACAACAACCATCCAGGTCTCGACATTTCCAATCGCAGATCTGAGTTTCACCCTCTGAACAGAAGGACATTGTAAGACCTCGGCATGACTCATAGCTGTAATAGTAATACTTTAACAACCTTTACTTTCATGCCAGCAGTCATGTTGTAATAGAGGGATCACTTCATTTTTCTCCCCTTAATGGTGCATGTTTTTATTTTAAACTGAAATCCTTAATGTATTACGTGAATGAGGAATATCTGCTTACAAAGTGCTTGATTTTGCAGCTTCAATGTGTTAAAGTGGGATTATTCCTAATCCCGTATGTTTTGTTTTCTTTTTTCCTGTTAATACGGACACTAGATGTTACAGTGGGTAAGTCTGTGTGTTTATAAGACTAACTCTGTTAAATATTTAAGAGGGAACACACTGTAAAACAGCAGTGCAGCATTTGTATTTATTATCTTGTATATTTATTGTTGTTTCAAAGTGATTTACGAAAGTAGTATTATGGAAAAGAAACTGTTAATGTGAAATCACTCAGTCTGGTTTATTAAAATATTGTGCATGATATGAGAGCCACAAAATCAGACACTCTTGAACAACCACAGTCAAACGCTAACAGTTAAGCTAACAGGTACTCACGAGTCAAATTAACAGTTATTTATATTGTAGCTAACACATACAATCTACAAGTATTCAGAGGCTAATGAGTAGTAAGGGTGAAGATATGAGCTACTCTATTAGGCTAACGGCTACTCAGACTGACGAAAATGGCTACCAGACTGAAGCTAGCAGCAACTCAGGCTGAAGATGAAGCTAATGGCGGCTCAGTCTGGAGATAACGGCTGTCAGACTCAGACTGATGCTAATGGTTACTCAGAGTAAAGCTAACGGCTATTCAAAGTGATGCTAATGGTTACTTAGAGTGAAGCTAACGGCTAAAGATAATAGTTACTCAGAATATAACTAACAGCTACTCAAAAGGAAGCTAATTGCTAAATATCAAGCTAACAGCTACTCATTTAGAAAAACTTTTAAAAAATTTCAGAGCTTTTTTTTTACAGCAAAACATTGTTTACTTTATAATATTTTCTTCATTTCAATAATATCTACATTGTTAGGTTAACTTCAGTTGCTGTTAAAGCTTAAAATGTTTCACTGGTTAGCTGAATTGTAACTAGGAGCATTTGTTGCTAGTAAAACTAAAGTAACATTTACTGCAGTAATCTAAATATTGTGATATTTAGACATATTTAGACAATATTTAGATTATAAACATTATCATATTTAGATTACTGTGAATTTAGAAATAATCTAAACTTCAATATATTTTTTTCAGATTAGTAGTAATAGTAATGGTGAATAGTATCTTTTCTTCATGTTATAAGTGAAATAATCGGCCAGTAGAACTAATAATTTTAAAATAAATATTAGAGAATTATTGACTTAAAACAAGCTCTTGCTGAAACAAATACATTAAAAAATTTAATGTACAAATATTCTTGGTGAGAGTAGGAAAAATAAAGTGTTTTTATTTTAAACTGAATAGTTCAATAGTTGTATAAGAAAAAGTACAATTACCATTGTCTTCATCCATAAACAGTTGGATTTCTTTTTTTCGTTCTTTCTTAAAATAATATGGTTCCTCTGGTGCACATGTTGGTTTCCACCCACTTCCCATTGCAGTGTTGCCCTTTTCCATTGCATCAAATCTCCATATACCATGACCTTAATGCCATCGAGCCACCAGAGACGGTTTTTACTTCTGTTGACGTGAGTTGGCCAACTCCGTCTTGCTATGTGATCACTGGAAAAATCCTACACAGCTCTAGAAAGAACAACAGAAGTTAACACAGGACCTTCAATATGTTTGAAAAGTCAAAGGTTTTTGGAGAAGTTCAGCTGTCAAGCAAATTCATACTTAATGATTATGCAAAGCCCTGTTGGACCAAAGACGTTTTGGTGATTGAAGGGATGTCTGCATGTTGAGATTACATCAGTCAGCAACACAGTGAGGAGAAACCGAGGTTGAACTCCAAAATGTGTATTTTGGATTGAAGGATATTCAGGGAAACCAAACAAACCCCAACTTGCATAAGAGACTTTGAAAAACTTCACATAAATGTAAGAAAATACAGACTTCCTGCTGCACAACTTCTTTAGTACAACTCCTTCCTCTCAATGTGACGTTTTCTGACTCTGAACATTTGGTTTCAGGGAGAGGAGTCCATGGATTGGTGGAGTAAATTCTATGCATCCATTGGAGAAAAAAACAAATGTGGGACTTACCTGGAGAAAGGCTTTGACACCCTGAAGGTGAGTGAGAGTTAATGGCTACACCGAAAGAAAAGCCTGAAATAAAACACTAAATCATCTTCAGATTGTTCTTCCTGCAAGGTTTGAAACGATATAATCTAGGGCTGTATAATAATATCGATATCGCAATATATATCGATATTTTCTTTCCTAGAAAAAAATCGATATTCATCTGAAAGTATCGTAACATCCAACTGTCACCTTGTTCACTCACTGATTGCTTCACCAGGTCATCAGGCTTAGAGTGATTCCTTCAGATGTTCAGGTTAAAAAGGTATCAAACTATTCATAGCAGGTCCAAGTCTGTGTCCAACCAGAGCCAGGTATTGTGTAGTTGGTGCTTTTAATCAGTTTTCAGTTAAATTAATTCAATCCAACTTCATAACAGTCACAAAATGTCACCAAAATCACTCTGTCCCTCTAAAATCTATCAGAAAATCGCAAAAGTGTATTGAATTGTATCGTTTACTGAATATCGCAATATATATCGTATCGTGGGCAGAATATTGTGTATCGTATCGTGAGATTATTGTATCACTACAGCCCTAATATAGTCATTGAATTACATTGTTTAAAACGAATGATTATTTCTAAATGAGGAGCAGCACCTGGTTGGTCCGTCTGCTGCTGTAGCTCATCTGCTTTAAGGTTCCTTTGTTCAGGGACGATATTCAGTATCTTTACGTTAACACATTTTTATTTGAGTTGCTCTTCTCATTGTCCCAACAAGGCATTTTTGTCCAATGTCTGACTTAATACTTTCTTTCTTTTTGGACAATTTTCTGTAAACTAGAGATGGTTGTGCATGAAAATCCCAGTAGATCAAACCATCTTGAAGGACAATACCACCTAATAAAGCACCAGGTGATCGTACTCAGTTGGTTTGTTTTGCTCACTGCCCTGTTGTTGTCTGTTCGTTGGCTACAGACAATAGTTCCCATGCTCTGTCGTTCAACGTCATCGTGATTCATCGAAGTGGATCCTTTCTCTGATCACAGCAGTGGGACAGATTCAAGGAAAAGGCCACTCTCTGATGTCACCACGGTCTGAAACAAGCGATCACAGTGTCTGCCTTCGTCCCAGGAGTGTCCTTTCTCTTGCATCGCCCACGCTGTGTTCAACCTTCATCCAGATTCTCTTGGTCCAAATGATGACCTTCCCCTCCACCATGACTTGAGACATGGGTTCCCAAGTCATTCCCAAGTCAACAAGTCATTTATCAAATCAGATTCCCCAATATTTCCCTCAAAAGCAGTCTTGTTTTTTAACCCTTGTCCGTTTGTTCCAGCATCATTGGAAAGCTTTGGTTTTTGCACATGAAGTGTCTCAGATATGTCCTCAGCACTTAAGGTCTTTATTTTTAGACAGATTTTAATATAAGTAGTTAAAAACATTGGAACAATGGCCAACTAAAAGCTCAACAATGATCCCATTTACCTGGAGTGTACTTCCTAATTCAGGAAGCCTAATAGGTGAATTTATTCTGCCCAATGAACATTTTTGCGGCGTGTCAAAACTTTCGCTTCCAACACTGCTGGACATTTTGATGGAAATTAGCAAAAAAGACCAATTGCCTCCTTTTCACCCTCCCTCCGCTCTTGCAGGGCCTGTTATTTTGTTCCAGTACGTTCTTATTTATGCCTGGCTGAACTTCCTCTCATGTTCCTCTCATTTGTTCAACCAGCTCTTTACCCACAAGTCCTTCTGTCCCTGGAAAATGAGTTGTTATTTCCAACCTTTACCTTCCTTTAGACCAGAGCTGCCACCTCTTTAGTCTTTGTCTGCCTGTTTTCTGTGACTTCCTCTGCCCTTTGACTGAATTTGGACTGGTACCACGGTTCAAATGGCAGTCTGATCAGAACCCTACAAAGGAAGACCTTGATATCCCACACAAAAGAAGAAGTAAAAACAACTTGTAGATGATTACCTGCATCAGAAGTTCAGTGTTGAGCAGTTCTAGCTAAAATTCTAGTGGAACTAATGTTTATGATTAGTGCTTTATTATTAGCATGGCTAACACTAAGGCACTAATAATTAATTCTGAAGCACTAATAATGAATTCAACTAACTGACTAATTATTAGCACTAATAATTAGTTCTGCTAATGCTAAAGCACTAATCAATAGTTATACTAACCCTAAAGCACTAGCCATAAACATTAATTCCACAAATTCTGAAGCACTAATAATGAATTCAACTTACTGTAAAGCACTAATAAACATTTGCACAGTTTGTACTAATGTACTGCACCAACACAGTATTTAGTGGGTGCTAATTCTAAAGCACTAACTTCAATCCAAATAATATCTGCCTTCAAAGACTGCACCCCTCATGCACCAGTTTAAGTTTGGCGTAATGATTTCATATACATATTCCATAATCCCCTTAAATATTGTATTCATGTTTATATCTTTCTCTACTGTCCTTGTTTTATTTTGTTCTGTATGTTTATTATTTGAGATAATTATTGGGGGAAAAAGAAACAGAAATGCTGCGTAAACATTTTTTACCCACTTCAAAATAAAGAGCATGAATGTGAACAACTAACTACTTGATTTTTCAAAGGTTCTATTGGCTCCAGTAGCCTTTATTTGATAGTGAATTGACAGGGAGGTCGGGAATGAAAGAGGGGGGAAATCATGGGCAAGGCCGGGAATCGAGCCCGCAACGGCCACGTCGGGGAGTAAGGCCTCATATGTGGGTTGTACTTAGTCCCTGTTCCACTACCGCACACCAAACTATTGATTCTTAACAATCTATAAATAAAACGTCTACAGAGATTTAACATTTTATTCATCTGAAAGTTTAGAAAACAGCCATGATGATGAGTTTAATGATGAAGGCTCTAAACAGTCCAGTACAGGCGGCACGGCAGAAACACTACACACAGTTAAATACCGGTAGCAACTGATGAAAGTCTGAACATGGAGCTAGCTAACCAGGACTCAAACAGTTCTACTGGAGAGCCGAGCAGACAACAACTGACAGTGGGCGGACGTGGAAACGACAAGGACCCCACAACAGACAAAGACAACAGGTAGAACTAAATACACATGGGGTAATCAAGGGAATGAGACACACCTGGGATCAATCAACGGGGAAGACGCAGAGACTCACCGGAAGGAACTGAACACAGAGAACCCTAAAAATAAATACACAGAAGCATGGATCATCACACCAATAATTTTTCCAGAAAAGCATTTATTCAAGGGAAGATAAAAAAGCCAAATGCTTTCAAAGTTAGCAAAAGCGATAAACTGGAAATGACCTGTGCTGTTAGTGCGTCAGCAGATTAGCTGGCATGCTGACCACTAGAGCATGCCAGCTCTAGTGGTGAGACATATTAACTTTTAATAACCAGGTTGTCACAAGCAGACAAACGGAAATTGCTTGACTTGGATTCACTTTTGATTTTTGGAAAAAGACTTAAAACTTTGGACTTGTCCCTAAAAGACTTGTTGGTTGACTTTGAATTTGGTGAAAATTATTTATGAGACTCTCCGGTGGTGATGAATTAATACATTCCTTATTATTAATAGTTTAATATTGGGTAATAATTGCACCTTGTCTAAATGAATTATAATTTAACAGTAATAATGATGAGTGCCTTTACCACAACCATGCTTTGTGTATAATTTGGACACTTGCCATTACCCTCAGCAATGACCTAACCTCTTATAACACCACCTTTCCCTCTTTGTGGCCTCTTTCCTGACATCTTTTTGTCTTTTGTTCTCTTATAAAATCAGTTTAACATTCACCAATACCTCATGCTACTTTTAAAGTGATATCATGAGACTGGGGTAACGGTAAACAGAGAGGTAATGTCAGCGGTTGAATCTTGAAGCCTTGTTTTTAGCCTTTTCTTTTTAACCTCCCGTTTAAAGCCTCCTTTGTGTTTTTTTTCTTCTTTGGCAGAATTTTTAGATTCACTTGTACGACTGATGCAACAAACATCTTTAATGAAAACAAATGAACCTTCTTGTAGTTTTGACACAAAGACGCCCCCGCCCAGCTCCGACTAACAGCGCAGACTGTATCTTATGCCAGCGCCAGCGTAGTTCAGGCGTTTCTGTGTGTGTTCGCCTCTTGGCTTCACTTTGAGTCCTACAAAGACTGGAATTAAGCTGCTGCTATGACCTATGAAACAATGTGGGGGATTTCTTGGAAACCTCATGAGGACTTTAGATAGAAGCAGCTAAGAGTTTAGTCAAAAACACTAAACGACTAATGTGTTTAGTTTTAACAGAAAGCAGTCACAACTGTTTGGTCTCAGAGCAGGTCTGTAAATTAGAACTATGTTAAAAAAAAGCAATCTGAAAATAACATAGTATGATGAGATGTAAACATTTAAAAATACATGAGTCTGTACAACAATGGCCTGATGTCAGTGTGAATTTTATACATTTTTATATTTGTATTTGGACCTCAGCTGTTCTAGAAACAGCCCAGTCGCTTAAAAAACACCCAGCGCGTTTGTTGGTAATAAGTTAATGTTTGTTTGGTTTTTTTTTTGTTGTTTTTTTGGCATTTGGAAAATGAGATGTTTCAAAAACTTTAAGAACGTAACGTCACAAATCGGTAGGCATGGCCCGTCACCTAGCAACCCCTGACAAGCCCGGTCCGTTACCTAGCAACCTCAGTGAAGCCCAGTCCTTTTTAGTCTTTTGCATTTTTTTGTTGATTGTATGTTTTTTCCTGGGTCTGCAGCGTCTATTGCAGTGGTTCTTAACCTCTTTTGAGGTACCGAACCCACCAGTTTTATATGCGTATTCACTGAACCCTTCTGTAGTGATAAATAAAATGATTTTTTTCCCCCCAAATTCAAGACATATGGGTGATCCAACTAGAGTCTAGTTGAGTCACCCCAAGATCACTAAGTCTTCTTAAAAGGCAGAGTCTCTGAGAACAGTTCCTCAAAATATAGTCAGTGTTTTCAGTAAAGTTGAGCTGAACTGTCCAGGAACGACCCAAGGTATTTAAAATGTGACACAGTTTCAACAGGTTGGCCATCGAGAGAAACTGGAACCACTTTAAGGTTTAGATCATTTAATTAGCTCTACATTCTTAAGAGAATGAAAAATTAATGATAAATAATAAAAACTTTGCGGTATTCTGATTTAGTAATGTAATTATATTAGTTGTGTTACCACCTCCACGCCACTAGAGGCAGGACCAACCCCGAAAAGATGCGACTAAGGAGCAGATTTAGAAGAACACAGAAAGCTACAGAATTTGGTAAAAACTGTGAGCTTTGCTGAAGTAATTAAAGACACTAGTTCAAATCCCTGCTGAGAGTTGAGCTCCTCCAATCAGAGCTCCTCCTCAGCTCTGATTGGCTAAGCAATGTAACATGATCCACTGATTGGCTAAGCAATGTAACGTGATCCTCTGCAAAACGGGGCGTCGTCTCGACTTTACACAGTGTGTCTTTATCTCAGAGGCTCCGCCGAACCCCTGAGACCGACTCACCGAATCCCTGGGGTTCAACCGAACCCAGGTTAAGAACCACTGAACTATTGTGTAATTATTTTTGTTTGTGTTTCTGAGTTTACATGAATGGATGTTTCCTACAAACATCCATTCATGTATTTGCTGTGATTTTATTTTATTTTTTTCTCGTTTGTACTTGTTGATGCCTATTGGGAAAAAGTGATGATGTGTCGATGCTTTTCTTGTAAAACTTTAAATGTTACTTGTATAATTGAAACAACCAGTAAGTCTCTTGTGGATATTTTATAATGTCATCCTTGAAACACACAAAGACATAAAATTTCCTCATATGTTAGGGCTTATTGAGGGAAGAAAAGAATGCTTTCTTTCTTCTGACTCATCCATTTTTTCCACTTTATTTCATTCTATTGCTTTAAAGTTTTTACACTTTATCTCCCACGATTTTAATTTCTTGTTTTAGATTTATCCTTTATTTTTGCTCTTATTTAATCACGTCCTTCCCTTTAATTTCAGGTGTATGACCAGGAGTTGGAGAAGGTTGAAGGTTTTGAGGGTCTCTCCGATTTCTGCCAAACATTCAAACTGTACAGAGGAAAGACTCAGGATGAAGGAGAAGACCCTTCAGTGGTGGGAGAGTTCAAGGTAGAAGCCAAAATGGAGGCCACCTTTCTAGCTCTGATTTTTGTTTCCATGTGTTTATTAAGTGAAACCCGTTTTGTGACGCCTCCTCTGTTATCAGGGTATGTTTAAGATCTACCCGGTGCCAGACGACCCGTCAGCTCCTGCTCCGCCCAGGCAGTTCAGGAAGCTGCCTCCCAACGGCATCGAGGACTGTGTGGTCCGGGTCTACGTCATCCAGGCCCAAGGACTGCAGCCCAAAGATGCCAATGGGAAGGTGAGTCTTTGATACACCTACCCGGAAACAGATTATTTTATGGTTAGATATAAAAGGAAACATCCCTGTCTTTTTAGTGTGACCCTTATGTCAAGGTCACCTTGGGGAAGAAGACCATCAGTGACCATGAGAACTACATCTCCTGCACCTTGGACCCGGTGTTTGGACGGTGAGTGATGTTCCTTTGCTCCGCCGGTTTGGAGAAGAACCCAAAGGCTCAATAAGGAAAACCCGATTCATTCCTGAAATACTCTGATGGAAGAATGTGAGATTATTTAGTCAAATTTCATCCATCCGTCTGTCCATCCATCCAATCATCTGTTCATCCTACCAACCAACCAACACACCATCCATCCAGCCAATCATCTGTCCGTACATCCATCCATCCATCCGTCCATCCAATCATCTGTCCATCTACCAACCAACCAACACACCATCCGTCCATCCATCCAGCCAATCATCTGTCCGTACATCCATCCATCCATCCCTCCATCCAATCATCTGTCCATCCTACCAACCAACCAACACACCATCCGTCCATCCATCCAGCCAATCGTCTGTCCATCCTACAACCAACCAACATCCATCCATCATCCATCCATCCATCCATCCAGCCAATCGTCTGTCCATCCTACACAACCAACCAACATCCATCCATCCATCCATCCAGCCAATCGTCTGTCCATCCTACAAACAAACCATCCATCCATCCAGCCAATCATCTGTCCATACACCCATCCGTCCATTTGTCCGTCCGTCTGTCCATCCATCCATCCATCCATCCATCCATCCATCCATCCATCAATGCAATCATTTGTCCATTGTACCAACCAACAAACCATCCATCCGTCCGTCCATCCATCCAGCCAATTGTCTGTCCATCCTACCAACCAACCAACATCCATCCATCCATCCATCCATCCATTCATCCAACCGATCATCTGTCCATCCTACCAACAAACCATCCATCCATCCATCCATCCATCCAGCCAATCATCTGTCCGTACATCCATCCGTCCGTCCGTCCATCCATCCATCCATCCAATCATTTGTCCATACACCCATCCGTCCATTTGTCCGTCCGTCTGTCCATCCATCCATCCATCCATCCATCATGCAATCATTGTCCATTGTACCAACCACAACCATCCATCCTCGTCCAATCCATCCAGCAATTGTCTGTCATCCTACCACCAACCAACATCCATCCATCATCATCCATCAATGCAATCATTGTCCATTGTACCAACCAACAAACCATCCATCCGTCCGTCCATCCTCCAGCCAATTGTCTGTCCATCCTACCAACCAACCAACATCCATCCATCCATCCATCCATCATTCATCCATTCATCCAACCGATCATCTGTCCATCCTACCAACAAACCATCCATCCATCCATCCAGCAAATCATCTGTCCGTACATCCATCCGTCCGTCCGTCCATCCATCCATCCAATCATTTGTCCATCGTACCAACCAACAAACCATCCATCCATCCATCCATCCATCGATTCATTCAGCCATCCTACCAACAAACCATCCATCCAGCCAATCATTTGTTCATCCTACATCAACATCCATCCATCCATCCATCCATCCATCCATCCATCCATCCATCCATTCTTAACCAGTCATCCATCCGTAGATCCATCCAACCAATTATCCATCTTTCAATCTTTCCACCAAACCTTCCAATCAACCAACGATCCACCAAACAACTGGTCATCCGTCTGCTCATCCAGCCAATTATCCATCCATTAAATCCTCAACCCATCTTTCTCTCCACAAACCCATCCATTGGTCCAACTGACTGACCATTTTTCTGTGTTTCAAGTCTGATTCCTGTAGGAATATTTACTGTATATAGTTATTCTGTGTTTTGTATTCATTGGCTTAAAAAAGCCCTCATAACATAGAAACTTGAGCCTGAAACTTCGATATAAAAACCTGGAGGAGCTTTAAAGTCTTTTAAGACTCTAAAATCTTACAGTACTTATCATATCATTAAATATGACAAACATCAGTGAGCCAAGTAGCTGTGCAATCTTCAAACCAACCATTTTTGTAAGAATAAAAAGAAGAAAGTCAATGTTAAAGTCCAAAGGTTCCTGTTGGCTTCATGCTATGTTTCCGTAACAGAAAATAAGATGATCAGGTCAGGTGAGGTCAAACTTTTAGCTCTTTTGGTCGACATTCATAGTAGTATGTGGAGTACTCACATTAGTCTAAGCACACCGTAACTATGGTAAAACATGGCAGTGGCAGCATCATGTCATGGTCATGGTTTACTTCAGTGGGGACATGGAAGCTGCTCTGACTGAATGGAAAGATCCAACTACAGAGCGGTCATTGAAGAAAACCTTCTGGAGGCACTTTACAGTTCTGCACCACATCCTGTTGGTCTCTCCCATTAACCCCCAATAAAACACATGGAAGTAGGACAAAATGGTCATAGGGGTGTGAATATTTTCAGAAATCAATGTATAACTTTACATCTCACCTACCTCTGAACTCTGTCTCATTGAATGTGTTCACTGGTGGGTGGATTTTCTTTTTCCAGCCCAAAGCATGACTCAGATTGAAGGCAATCTTTTCCATGAACACATCAAACATGCTAACAACGAGCCACTAATGACTGCATTTATTACATCACCTCCAATAAGCTGACAGATTTATCTTGTTCTTGTTAATTACATGCTGATCTCCTGTCTTTTGTTTTGTCTCTGTGTTGTTGTCCTGCCAGTAGGGGTCAGTATACACAAACCAATCAGATCTGAAGAGAGAGAGCTGATCACAGGCAAAAACCACACAAAGTGACAAAACTAAGGGATCATTCTTTTAAAAAAACATCCAAAATAATCAATTTCATATCTATATCACTGTCCAGACCTACATTTTAATAATCGGTAGAATAGAAATATGCTCTACTGGGTACATTCAGGTGTCACTGCAGCGTTTTGTCATCGAGGTTCACAAAAACAAACAAAAAGTGTTAAGAATGTATATAAAAATAAGATTAAGAATAAAAATCATATTAATATTCTGCACAAGATTATAGCTAAAAAATACTATGCAGTTATCAGAAATAGCATAGCCTAATCTGAGGCATGTTCCAAGATTAAATTTAAAAAGATATATACATATTGTGCATTTCCATTTGCGCATTATTCTAATCTAACATGCCAACTCTGTGAAATTTGCAAATGATCATGTAGTAAAAAAACCAAGCAAAATGTGAATATTTAATCTTTTCGGCCGGTGTGCATCCTTTTTTTACGGAGGTTTTCCTTCCGTTGCTAAATGCTTGGGGATGCTGACTACCATTGGTTTTATTTGTTAGCATAGCACGCTGATTATTAAATGTACATTTAAATGAAAAAGAAATGCAGTGCTTTTCTATTAATTGTCAGTACTAAAACAGGGATACAAAGGTCCAGTCATATCCCCTTTTACAAGTCAGTGAAAGTTTTAATAAAACAAAGCAAGGGAGAGGGAAGTAGGTCTGTTAAGCTAGCTTGACTTTAACAATCTGAACATGTAGATGTGCTGCAGAATTCGGTGTGTTTCGGTTCAGTTAAGAAAACAAAAACCAAGGCGACCTACACACAAACTCTCTGACAAATCATCAGTAGAGCAGGAGTTTTAATCAACCACCGCTGTGTTCAGATGATCACTTATTTAAAAATAAACATCAAGCCTGAAAACATAAAACCGTCCTGTTCTTTGTGCGATAAATGTTTGGGTGTTTTTTGGTGCTGAACACTAGTGGAGCTGTTCTCAGTCAGTTGCTATGGCAGCGGGTTTGTGTAGATAACTGACACAGATTGTGTGAAAAAGGAAGAACATAAGTGGTTTTGAGTTGTTCTGCACTGATTAAATAATACCTAAATCTCCAGGTTTCATTTATTTAACACAGTTGTTCTACCGGCTTTGGATGGCAAGCAATAGAATCGTCTTTTTTGCCCTCCAGCGTTGTGCACATGCACGAAATTTCTGCACGTAAACGACAATAATAGTTGTCACCGTTTGGGTTTCTGGGACTCGGGAACGGAAACCTTCGGTTCAGTTGAAGCTGCTTTGTGTGCAGGTTGTTCGAGCTCACCTGCTCCCTCCCTCTGGAGAAGGACCTGCGGGTGATGCTGTACGACCACGACATGCTCACCAAAGACGAGAAGATCGGAGAGACGCTGATCGACCTGGAGAACCGCTTCCTGTCCAAATATGGAGCCACGTGCGGCCTGCCGCAGTCCTACTGCATGTGAGTCAACACTAGGGCTGTATAATATTATCGATATCGTGATATATATCGATATTTTCTTTCCTAGAAAAAAATCGATATTCATCTGCAAGTATCGTAACGTCCAACTGTCACCTTGTTCACTCACTGCTTGCTTCACCAGGTCATCAGACTTAGAGTGATTCCTTCAGATTCTTTTTAATTCTCTTTCTCTTCCACACTGTTTATTTAATGTCACATACTGTTTTTATTTTAATTATGTAAAACACTTTGGAATGCCTTGCTGCTGAAATGTGCGGTACAAATAAAATTTGATTGATTGATTGATTCAGATGTTAAGTGTCAAGGTTAAAAAGGTATCAAACTATTCAGAGCAGGAACTTGGTTCACTTTATTTACTTTACTAATGCATGTCAGCTACAGTTTGGACTGTTTCAATTAAAAGAAACATGTTTTCTCTCCACTTCTTTGATTCATTTTGTCCAGCTGTCCACTTTCAGTCTGTGTCCAACCAGAGCCAGGTATTGTGTAGTTGGTGCTTTTAATCAGTTTTCAGTTAAATTAATTCAATCCAACTTTATAACAGTCACAAAATGTCACCAAAATCACTCTGTCCCTCTAAAATCTTTCAGAAAATCGCAAAAGTGTATCGAATTGTATAGTTTTCCGAATATCGCAATATATATCGTATCGTGAGCAGAATATCGTGTATCGTATCGTGAGATTGTTGTATCACTACAGCCCTAGTAAACACACCCACCTCTAACAGGGATTGCATCTTCCAGAACCTCGTTTTCTTACAGATTTCTGTTTTTAAATATTAGATCAGGGGTAAACCAGTGGAGGGATCAGCTGACTCCCAGGCAGCTGCTCTGCAGGCTGTGTGAGCGACGAAACCTGAGGAAACCCGTGTATGAAGACGAAGCCGTCCGGTTCAGAGGGCAGAGATACACGGCCGCAGACCTGGGTGAGCAACATCCGCTCAAAATGAAACGGCTTCCTCTTTCATGACTTTGTCACTCCTCCTTGATGTGTGTTGACGTTTCATCCTACAGACGTAGAAATGGTGATGTTGCCTTTCGTCTAAATGTGAAAATGCGGTTGAAAGGTGAAAAGGCGTCTGTTGAACTTTAAATGTGGTCCAAGATGTGGTTGCGGTTGTTTAAATGGGCCGACCAAGCCTGAAGTTTTGTTTTTATTTAGGCTGAATTTAGCTGGGACCTTTCTGGGCGGAGGGGAAAGTCAAATTTCAACGTTTTATTTTCTGGTCTAACCAAAGATAAGGACTGACAGACCTTAAACAGATGTAAAAACAATCTCCATTGACGTCCAGTGTGTGTGGTTGTTTCTGTAGTTGTTCTTACAGCTATGTTTCGGTTCCCACCACAGCATTTCCATCAGGTTAAAGGCCTTACCCAGCCACTATGCACCTCTTGTCGATGTCTTGACTCTGGTAGTTATTAAGTGGTTTCCAAAAGACAAAAAACACAAAAATACGACAGGAAAACAGAAGTACAACTTTGAAAAGCAGAAGTGGAGCCTTCTGCACAACCAACAAAAATTCATCAAGTGGTTTCTGGATGGTAAGTTGACAACAAAGCACATTTTTCAGCAGCCATTGTACTGCATAAATTAAGAAAAGAAAACATAAAATAAACATAAGAAAAAGAATTTGTTAGAAGTAATGAAATTAAGTTTATCCAAGTGAATATATCAAGTTTATTAAGCTGTCACGTTACACAAATGTAAATAAATTAATTTGGCAAATTTGATCACATGCAACATACTAACTACATTTTTAAGTTGGGGCTCCTTTCTAATTTTTTCAATCCATATTGTGGTAAAATCAGCTGACCAAACGTGCTGGAACTCTGCTTGGGTTGCTAGGTAACGGGGCTGGAACTCTGCTGGGGTTGCTAGGTAACGGGGCTGGAACTCTGCTGGGGTTGCTAGGTAACGGGGCTGGAACTCTGCTGGGGTTGCTAGGTAACGGCACACTGCCCATGGAAGGAGACAAAGTCAGAGATTCACATTATCTTCATTGGTTTTAAACATGACATCAGGGACACACAGCATAAGAAGAAACTACGATGCACATCGGGTCACAAACAGAAACAAACCGTAAAGGAGGATAAGAGCCAACAAGTCATAGTTTCCTCAAGTCTGAAGCGAGCCGCGCCATCTTGGCAGTCAAACGCAGCAATGGCTTCAAGACGAACAAAAGTATATATCGACACTCTTGATCAATGTTTGAGAGAAAGATGTTTGACCAAAATTGCTAAATATTTCAAACTTTAGACTTTTTGGATACATAATGAAAATCCCAAAAAAAACATTAAGTTATTACCCAAAAGGACAGCTGGGGTGTTTTTTTTTCTTTTAGTACTTGTTTTGTTTTTAGACCAAAATGGAAGTATAAAAATGTGAGTGCTGCATAATAGTTCCACTTTAAATCAACCAGCACAAAGTTGACCCTTCATCCCGACCTTTTTATTTCACCTTTTCCTCCATTATTTTCAACTACTTTTATGTGCTTGGGCACAATGTGATTTATGTTAATTTCTTTTCCCTTCTTTTTTTTTGGAGACGTTAGTGATTAATCTGTTGTTAATATACGTTGGGGTTTGGGTAATGTTTTGTGTCATTTAGTTATGTTAATTAGAGGCGCTGTTGGCCCGCCTGTCAATAGGTGGGCTGATGCCATCCTGACGTCTCCGCCTTCCCTCTCGCTCTTTTTTTGTTTGACCGCCGGAGCGCACCTACGCCGCAGCCAAGGCTTTATGCCTCCTGCGGGGTATTTTTGTTAACTTTTGTTTGTTTGTTTTTTCGATTTTGGCCTGGTGGAACCGGTTGTCCTGTTTTCGGTCCTTTCTTTGAAGATTTTTCTTAGTCCGGTATCAGCAGAGGCTTCGACGGCCCTGTTTAGGGTTGGCCCTCTGCGGTGCCGTTTTGTTTTGTTCGTTTTGTTTGACCGGCTCACCGGGTCCACCTTTCTGTTAATACTTTTCACAGGAGATCAGACGGAGTGAAAGACCGAAAGAGGAGGAAACAGTTACAAATAAAATCTTGTTGAACCCTCACCCTCTTTGTCTCGTGTCCCTAAATATGTTGAGTCCTTGGCGGACGTAACAACTACTGCTGACAGAGCGAAGCAAACACGTGTTTATTATCGTAGATTTACCTCAAGAAATCTGTAGTAAGCAGATTAATTTCAACCCTGATGCTCCTTCTCTCCTCCTCTCCCCCGTACGTCTGTGAGGAGCTGAGGAGGAAACCGCTGGACCACCTGAGGAGCAGAGCCATGAGATAAATGTTCAGGATCCATTTTGGCCCCTGAACCGAGGCCACACGCGCTCCAGGGCCGCCGCCGCCGCGCCGCGACTCGAGGTCACGGCTGTCGGTTTGGTGATTTATGGCGCAGTCCTGTGTGTGTGTGTTTGCCAACATCCACATCGCGGTCGCCCGTCGGTCAGCGAGGGGCCACGCCACGCTCTCTTTCCACGGTTGTCGCGGTTACCGCCAAGCGGATGCGCTAACTGGACGTCTCCCCTTTTTTTCCGACTGATTAGCTTTTGTTCCACCATCCAGCTGAAGTTCTTCTTTTCACCCCACATCCAGAATTAAGTCTGTTTAAATACTCTTTCTTTCTTTTCTCCTCCATCATGGCTGCAAACTTTACACTTTAAATGTGAACTAAAAGCTAAATTTATGACCCTTAGGCTCACATTTCAGTAAAACCAGCATCTTTAGCTGATTAGTTGTTGGTATCAATTTGTCGGAGCTTTTTGAAGTTCACCTGAAGTTTATTTTATCTTAATTGATTCCCAAGGAAGTGAATTTTCCAATTTCAGTTAGAGATTAACAGTAGACCTGAGCATTATTATAAATAATACAACTGTTAAAACTCAGAGAAAAGTTAAAATGACTGGAATAAAAAATGGAATAATGCAAAAATAATAAATAAATAGTAAGAAAGGCAAAGAAATGAGTAAAAGATCATTATGATAAAGGAAATAGACAAACTCAAATTCAACAATGATGGATGAATCCGTTATAACAGAGTTGATTATCAACCTTGGTCACTAAAAATAAAATAAAATAAAATCGTATCTCATTAGTTTCACGTAGTCGACCCAAATTTGCCGTCTTAAACTAAATCTTTTGGTCTTAAATGCTGTTTATCTCCATTGTACACACATTAAATGTTACATCCTTTCAGTAATCCAGGGCTGGTTCGTTTCCTGTCACCATAACAGAATTTTCTGGACTTTTAATTGTCCCAGAAATTGTTGCAATAAACTGTAATATTGTCATTTCCAAGGATTTTAATGGTAATGGCAAAATAATCCAGCAACATGTTCTCATAAATTAACTTGAAATTATAACGAACATTTAACACACTGAAATATCAAAATAAAATTGTCTTCATTTGTTTATTATTTCTTGACACATTGACATCCAGTGTGTGGTTTGGGTTTTCTTCCAGAACTTTCCAAAACTTCACAAGGAAAACTCTTCCTGTCTGATTCTGTAGTTATCTAGAAAAATCTCCAGAGTCTCTTGGACTTTCCCCGTTTTCTCACCTTCATCCAGTTTATCAAATGAGAATCTTAAATTAAATATGGAGGACTAAAATAAAATGACACAAACACTTTTTTCTCTCACTGTCTGAAGTTAAGTCAGACTAAACTTTGTTTTGGGTCAGGAAAATTTATTTATGTAGCACATTTTCAACAACAAGGCAGTTCAAATTAATTAAAAGAAAAATACAAAATAAACAATAAAAACAAAAGAAAAACAAAAAGGTAAAAATACAAAACTAAACCATGTTTAATAAGAACAAGGAGTCCATAGTTTATAAACTAGTCGGCAGTGTTGTATAAAGTACTGAAATCTCAGAGTCAAGTAAAAGTTTAGGTTCCTCTCCAAAATATGACTTTGGTAAAAGTCCAAGTCATTGACTGAAATGTTACTTGAGTTAAAGTCTTAAAGTATCTGAATTTTCTTGTACTTAAGTATGGAAATTACTGTAAAAATGGATGTACTCAAGTAATGTAATGAAAAGTATAAGTAAAAAGTAAAACAAGGCAAATGCAGTTTGAATGACATTTTTTTATATTTTGGTAAACTTGTCAAATACAGTTAAAGTAATAAACACAAACAAGTGCAGGGAAAATTAAACCTGCTAATAGATAAACCTGCAGGCATCATTTAGTTAAGAAAATTAGGTGCTTTACCTACAAGGTTAATAACTTAGCCTGCTTTACAACTGAACCAGCTTCTTAGTTTCCCCTCCAGGACAGAAAATATAAAGATTTTGTAAACCTTAAGTTTCTCTTCAAGTAAGTTCAGGGCTGAAAATGAGAAAAAATAGTCAGTACAGAAAATGTGGCCAACATGAAGAAAAAAAGCCGTTACGATTAATTTCTCTACTTCACAAACTACTGGTGCAACAACTGGTCATAATGTGGCATTAGGGACATTTGGCTGCTGCTCATCAGGAGACTTTGTGTTTAATGGGAGAAGCGAAACAGGTGTTTCCTATTGGTGGTGATGAACAAACCCAGGTAAGTAGCTACCGACTTTGTAGCAGTCAATCAGCAGGTGGGTCAAAACTCCAGCGTTTCTCTTTCTTTTGTAACGAGTAACTAAACCACACATTGAAAATGTGTCTGAGTAAAAGTATGAAATTAAGTTCAGAAATATAGTGAAGTAAAAGTGAAAGTTATGAAAAATGTTCATACTCGAGGAAAGAATGAAGTACTTCAAAATATACTTAAGTAAAGTAGTGAAGTGTTTTTACTTTGTTACTATACAACACTGCTGGCCGGGTTTCTCTGGATTCTTGTTCTGATAAAACTAATGTTGGTTCTGGTTGTTCTGGGTTCAGTTCCAGATTTGTGCGGCATAAATGTAAGTGTTTGATTCTTGTTCAGGGCCGTTAAGTCGTTGGTACTTTCTACGTTTGTGAAGCAGTTTCTCCACGTTTTGCTCCGATATTGACAACACGAAGCTTAGGTCAGTTAGATCTGATCAGATCCGACCAATAAACCCAAACGGAAGCATAAAAATGTTCAAAATGTGGGTTTTATTTCCTTTCCTCCTCTATCTCCGGTTCTCCTTTCCCTCGCCGCCCCTTCCTGTCCTCCTCAGTCTTTCCGTCCTCTCCTCTCTCCGATGACTCAACGTTATCGGTCATAAACTCTCGACGTTGACCTCAGACGTTCGTAATTTCACTTCTCCTGGAAAATTCCTGGTTTGGTTTCGACACAGAGACCGCGCAGCGTGAATAATGGATCGGTCCTGGCCCCAGTTCCTCCTGTTGACCTTTCTAAGAACCAAACTCTGGCGTGTTTCAGATGACAGAGACGTGTCCAAGCGATACCTCGGTCCGGTCAAGGAGCGGCTGTCCCTCCACGTCCTGAGGAAAATGGGCCTGGTACCCGAACACGTGGAGGTCCGACCGCTCTACAGCCCGCTGCAGCCCGACATAGAGCAGGTAGAACAGGAACGCTCTCACCCCGAAGCTCCAGCTGTGATTTCTGCTTCCTGATTGGCTGCTGGTCCTTGTCCATCAGGGGCGACTGATGATGTGGGTGGACGTCTTCCCCAAGTCCCTCGGACCGCCTGGACCGCCGTTCAACGTTACGCCGCGCAAGGCCAAGAAGTAAGAACCCAAAACAGAAAGAGGAGGCAAAAAATGCTAAGGAAGTCATGGAAAGTTGAGTGGAAGGAAAACGTGTGGTGAGGGAGAACAGCAAAATACACCCAGGATTTTCACATTAAAAGCTGGCTGGTGCAGCAAAAATTTAGTTTGGTGTTTTTAAAGATTTTAATAAAGTTTACAGAGGTCATCAAAGGTCAGCCTGTCACGTTAACAAATTACAGAAATTATTGTGATAAACAATGATTTTGTTGTTTTGGCATAATTTTTAAGTAATATAATGGTACACAGTAAAAAGTGCTGGGTTAAAAATAACCCAATTTGTAGCCCAGCTGGGTCATATATGGACCAACCCAACCTGGGTTGTTTTAACCCAACTGGGTTGGGTTGATGGTTTGACCAGCACATTGGGTCATGGCAACTAACCAAACGTTGGTTAAATTGACCCAAAATTGGGATGATACTCATAAATGGTGAAAGAATTGAACTTTTATAGCACTTTATCCAATCATTTTGACCATTCAAAGTGCTTCACACTGGAGTCACAGTCACCCACTCACACGCAGCTCATTTGGGGTTAAGTGCCTTGCCCAGGGGCACATCAACATGTGGCAGGAGGAGGCTGGAATTGAACCTTCCAATCACTAGACCACTGCTCTACCCGCAGAGCCACAGTCGCCACATATCCCAACACAAGGATTATTATACCGCTATAGTTGGGTAAAAATATGTATTTACTTACCCTCATAAATACTTTAAATAACCATAAAAATAAAAGTCAAACGTTTCGAAATACTTTCTATTAATTTATAAAATCCTATTCACGTCGAAACTTTATCTTCTTTTTACTTGTCTTATTTCAAAGTAGAGGAGAAGCCTGATATGCAGCCATGTTGAAAATGGAGGCTGTGTAGAGGGGCGTGGCTTGTGAAGAGGGGCGTGGCTTGTGAAGAGGGGCGTGGCTTGTGAGAGGGGCGTGGCTTCTTCCACGTTTCGTCTTTAACCCAACCGATTGGTTAAATCTACCCAACCCCTGACCCAACAGAAGCGTTCAAGCTGTAGACCTCCGGTAAATTTCTGACCCGACTCTTGAGTTATGAATTTTGACCCAATATTTGGTCAAACTAACCCGACCTTTGACCCAACAGCTTCAACCCAGAAATTGGGTTATGAAAATAACCCAGCATTTTTTACTGTGTAATTACATTAAAAGACACTTTCTCAAATGTTAATAAACTTTAAATATTTTGAACATTTAGCACTGAAACTGGAAGTTATTTTAAAATATTCAAAATAAACAAAACAACAGAAACAGTAAATAAAATGAATTCTATAAAATCTCTCTAGACAAAATTATCCTTCAAAATAATAGGCTAGTTGAGACCAAAACACCAGAATGAAAACTTTAAACATCCAGGTATTGGTAGAAAGAGGAGAACAAATATAAAAATATATATATCAATCGGGCAAAAAAATATAAATCAGGCAAATGGAAATTGCCTGATTTTCCATTGCAATTCCAGTGAAATTAATTGATTTATTGTTTATTTCTGAAGTCAAATGAAATATGCTGCTAATCAGCTGTGCTATTGTTTTGTTTTTACACCAGAGATCAACCTGCTGCAGTTTACTGACACCAAATGTCTTCATTTTATGCATGTGGTTGCTTGACCTTTGACCTCTAGAAACATTTATTAATATCTTTAAAGCGACACAAAGCAAGCAAAAATTATCTACATATTATATGATTCTCACTTTCTGGAATGAGTCACAGAAAATATTATTTTTTCTTACCAGTGTTGTTTTTTTTTAGTGCTTTTATTAACATTAAGACTCATTTTGTTTAATTATTTTATTCAGTTGCCTTCAGGTTGGCGGTTTCTCCTAAATCAAATCGTTTTCTAAATATTTTAAACTTTAATATTTAGCTGTAGTCTTGGTTTGAACTTCACGTTTTGTGCTAGTATTGATAGTCATTGTTGTGTTTTTGTGTGTGTTTCATGCACTGGGTGACGGTGAACAACTGGCCCTTTAAGGGCTTCATAAAGACCCGATATTCTCACTGCTGCCACTAAAATGGGGTTTTTCATCCGACTCAGATGTAAAATTTGCTTAAAGTTTGTCAAAAGCATCTTCTGTTAAAGGAAAAGTCTAATATTATAATGAGACATTTTTCCCAGCAGGGCACCACAAAGCGTTCCCGCCACAGAACAACAGTGTGGTCTTTGTGCTTCTGGTGACCATTCATTACTTGTCATAAGGACAACTTTGGGTTTTGGTGAAAATCTTGTTCGTTTTATACTGAAGTCTTTGTGGCAGATGAGGGAATTTCATCATTACGTCATGCAGAGTAATTTTCCTATTATTTGGAAGGAAACTGATCCCTGAGCAGCTAAAGCTGGTGTTGTGGATACTGTAAAAAAATAATAATTCAGCTTTGCTGACCTTTTAACCAAGATTTCTCTTTATTATTATTTATTATTATTTTCTGAACCTTACATCTTACATTCTACATTTTTATAGTATTTTATTTTTATTTTTATTGGAAACTTCATCTCTGTGTTTGTGTATGCTGCTACTGCACAGTAATTTCCCGGTTGGGATGAATAAAGTACTCTATCTATCATTTTGTTTCTATTCCAGATAAATAGTCTACAGAGCCTCAAGTGGCTCTAGTAACTTTAGCAAAATAATTAAAAAAGAGTCAGTTTGTGTTTTTAAACTTGGATATAATAACAAAATCTGTTGTTTTTTTGAGGGGGGTGTAAGATTTTCAGTTAATTTCGATTAAATTTGAAGTACTAGTTATGTTTTTAGATGTGCTTTTGTTATTAACCTGAAATTTAAGTACATTTTTTTAGATTTTTAATATAAGTCCTAAAACAGAAGAAAATGGTGGTTCTTTAAAAACAACAAATTGCCTGTAGTAGACATTTACATAAAATTATATGTTGTCTTTTTTCAAAACGTCGTGACATTTGGCGGCTCTAACCAAGTTTCTTTTACTGGCCTAAGAGTAAAAAAAAAGGTTTATTGAAAAGAAAACAATGGATAATTTTGGCATTTTGACCACTTTTCTACGTTGAATGTTGTAGAATTATTTAGAAAGAAACCGTCGGTATCACCATTAATAATGATAAAGCCTTAATTCATGATGTGACAGTGGAGTCAGTTCATCTCTGCCCGTCTGAATTTGATCACAATAATAAAAAAAGTATTTTTGCTTCTAAAAGATTCTAAATTAAGCAGAAATGAACAGTTTCTGTAAAAATTTATATAAATTATGTTTATTTTAAAATGTGGTAAATTGGGGCTAAGCTGCAACCACTAACTGAAGGCAAAGTGGTATGTGTTGAAAATGCATCAATAGGCATTAGTGACATCTTATTTGTTTATTTTAATCTTTGTTCACTAATCCAAGATTTTAAAACCAAAACTTTCAAGTCTGGTTATTTTTTTTGCTGTTTTGTTTTCATGAGATGCCGGAGAACTAATGTGTGGCTCCTCTAGACTAGCAGCAGCAGTTAGCAAACACCTGGTGGAGCGACACATCTGCTGATGTCCTGCAAATGGTTGTAAATGGCATCACGGAGAAGCATTGTTGTGATGGGAAGCGCCTGTTAGGGTAGGAGCTTCTTAAAGAGACACAGACACAGTTTGCAAAGCCAAATTTCTTATTAGATGTATAAAGCATTTTTATAACAACTGACGGTAAAATTATTTAGCGACTAACTCCACTAATGTTGCTGGATTGAGAGCAATAATCAATTTACCCAGTTGAAACTTGAGGACTAAGCAGACGACGACACCTTTCTACCCGAACTTTGATGATTTATTTTTAGAAATCATTTTTATATTGCCGTAACTCGACCAGTTCCTGAGCCGCTTCGTTTCCCTGCAGGTTCTTCCTGCGTTGCATCATCTGGAACACCAGCGACGTCATCCTGGACGACGTCGGCGTCGGCGGCGAGAGGATGAGCGACATCTACGTCAAAGGGTGCGACGGTTTGCTGCGCTTCTTCCCTTCCGTTACTCGGTTTGAGACGTCTGTCGAGTTGACCAGAAAACCGCCTGCGTTTTTCCTCAGCTGGATCGACGGACACGAACACAACAAGCAGAAGACGGACGTCCATTACCGCTCGCTGGGCGGCGAGGGAAACTTCAACTACAGGTTCCTGTTTCCCTTCCTCTACCTGCCGGCGGAGCAGCTCTGCGTCGTCGACAGGAAGGTAAACCTGTCGTAAAAGACGGATGTTGGTCTAAAACGACCCATTTTTTTTTTTCAATAAACAAACACGTTTCCAATCAGATTGGAGTTTTTTTATCCAACTCGCGGTTCGTTACTGTCTTCCTGTTTAGTAGATATTCTTGCTTTCCTCTTGACTGTATGAAAAATTGACCGTGTGAAAAATCTGCCGTTTCCTCTGCTAGGAAACGGCAGAGTTCGGTTTCGGTTGCTAGGTAACGGGCGGAGTTCTGTTTCGGTTGCTAGGCAGCGGGCGGAGTTCCGGAGAGGTTGCTAGGTAACGGGTGGAGTTTCTGTTTCGGTTGCTAGGCAGCGGGCGGAGTTCCGGAGAGGTTGCTAGGTAACGGGTGAGTTTCTGTTTCGGTTGCTAGGCAGCGGGCGGAGTTCGAGAGGTTGCTAGTAACGGTGGAGTTTCTGTTTCGGTTGCTAGGCAGCGGGCGGAGTTCCGGAGAGGTTGCTAGGTAACGCCGCAGTTCCTGTCAGTTGTGACTCAACATACTTATTTCTAGGGCTTTAGTGATACAATAATCTCACGATACGATACACAATATTCTCCTCATGATACGATATATATCATGATATTCAGCAAACTGTACAATTCAATACACTTTTGCGATTTTCTGAAAGATCTTAGAGGGACAGAGTGATTTTGGTGACATTTTGTGACTGTTATAAAGTTGGATTGAATTAATCTAACTGAAAACTGATTAAAAGCACCAACTACACAATACCTGGCTCTGGTTGGACACAGACTTAAAGCCGACAGCTGGACAAAATGAACCAAAGAAGTGGTGAGAAAACATGTTTCTTTTAGTTGAAACAGTCCAAACTGTACTTGCTGATGAATATCATTATTTTCTAAGAAAGAAAATATCGATATATATCGATATTATTACACAGCCCCTGTGTATTTCCAGAAATACCTGTGAAATCCAAAGAGACTTTTGCATAAAGGTCCATTTAAACTATTGTATTTCTGCGAGTGTCGGGTAATAATCTGTAATTTTGCTCAAACTTCCTCTACAAATCTTCTGCAACGACCAATAGGATCTCAGAAAAGGGGAAAAAAAACCCAAAATAGATGGATTGAGGAAATACTGGAGAAGAAGTTCCTGTACTTAGGACTCTGGAACGTGATTTACGCTGCTCAGAGTCGTAGGACAGTTAGTCAAGCTCACCTCGGAACAACTTCATGTACTTGGACCGAGTCGGACTCAAACCAGACGCTTAGCCAAGGATCCAGACGGTATTAAGTTCACTCTACTGTTTGGCTCTGGCTGTTGGGCAAGGCAGCGGAACAAATTAGGTGGACTGACACACATTTTATTGTTTTAAAAACCCAGAAACAATTTCCCGGGTTGACAGTGTGTCTGAGAGCATCATCACACGTTCAGCTGATCAACGCCAAGATAAAATAGCAGGAAGCCAGGTTAGCAACAAACGTGGCTTTAAGTAAATATTGTAATATTACGTTTAGCTGCACAATATATTTGATAACGTCACAACGTCACTGCGTCAAACTCCAAAGCTTTGAAATTGTCTGTTTGTAGCACCATGCTAAAGCTAACACAAGCGGTGTAAGAAAGGAGAGGAAATGACACACTGAGTTTTGATTAAACATGGTGAAAATTTACCTTTCAATTCGTGTTAGCCTAACGGTGGCTAGCAGTTAGCTTGATTTTGTCTGTTAGCTTGATGCTGATATTGTTTTTGAACTGATATGAGTTGGAAAAATCCTTTGATTGCTAATTGTTTTGGAACTAGCTAGTTTAAAAAACACTTCATTTTGTGTGTTAAACAACAAAATGTGCTTAATAGATACATTTACAGGATCCCATGTCTTAGCAGCCATATTTGATGGTGAACTTGGGTTAGCAGTTAGCTTTACTTTGATTAACTGTTAGCTTTACTCCTAGTAAAGTTGCTATCATATCTCTTATTAGGATTAGCTTGACTCTGATTGGTAGTCAAGCTAAGCTGCTCCTGATTAGCAGACAGCTGGAGTCTAATTAGCGATTAGCTTAACTTTGAATAGCTGTTAGCGTTACTCCAAGAAACTATATAATCTGATTAGTAGTTAGCTTATCTTTGAATAGCTTTTAACGTGACTCTAAGTAGTTGCTAGCTTGACTCTGATTAGCTGTTAGCTTGACTTTGATTAGCTGTTAGCTTGACTCTGATTAGCTGGTAGCTTGACTCTGATTAGCTGTTAGCTTGACTTTGATTAGCTGTTAGCTTGACTCTAATTAGCTGTTAGCTTGACTCTGATTAGCTGTTAGCTTGACTCTGATTGCCTGTTAGCTTGACTCTTATTAGCTGTTAGCTTGAGTCTGATTACCTGTTAGTTTGACTTGGATTAGCTGTTAGCTTGACTTTGATTAGCTGTTAGCTTGACTTAGATTAGCTGTTAGCTTGACTCTGATTAGCTGTTAGCTTGACTCTGATTGCCTGTTAACTTGACTCTGATTAGCTGTTAGCTTGACTCTGATTAGCTGTTAGTTTGACTCTGATTAGCTGTTAGCTTGACTCTGATTAGCTGTTAGCTTGAATTTTGCTAGCTGTTGGATATGTGATGGGGCTTCTTGCAATAAAAGGCTGAATCTGATGGTATAAGTGCAGAAATCTAAAAATTGTAGCTTGTGAGAAAACATTGTGCAAATCATATAATTATGTTGTGTAATTATGATAGTTGGTCCAAATTCAGCAGAATAAATGTGTTAGAACTAAGAGCACAGTTGGATTAGGCTTTCCTTTACGCTGAAACTACAACACAAACTAATAATTGTCTAAAACTTCAATAAAATGGGATTGAAACACAATTTGCAGCTGCGTTTATAAAACATTTGTAGCAAAGTAGTGAATGTTTTCAAATGACTGCGTCACACTGGTGGGTTGCTAAGTGCGGCTCTTTGGTTTGTAGAAAACCCCGGATAAGTTTAGGAGTAGCGACAAGCTAACACTCGCTACAAATCACTGCAGATCCATTTGAGTCCATGTGTGAAAACCCATATTTCCATCAACTCGGGTGGAAGGAGAGGAACCTGGAAACGGTGGTGAAGCCGATTAGCACCAGGATGAGCCTGGATCAGATCCTGTCTGGCAGTTCAGGGTCCGGATCAACCAGAAGAAAACAAACATGGCGCCCAAACGCAAACCTTTCTTCTTTTTCAAGCTACATGGTTGTGCTTTTAATTCACAGCTGTCTCTTTAAGACAGCTATTCACGGTCTTAAAGAGACAGTACACAACGTGACATAAACCCGAAAGGTTGAAATGATGCTTTATCTGCATGGAATATAAAGAGATGACGTCCCTAAATATGAATCTTTTTTCTTGTTTTCTGGGCAGGAACATTTCTGGAACATCGATAAAACTGAAACCAAGCTGGTCCCTAAACTCACCATTCAGATCTGGGACAATGACAAGTTCTCCTTTGACGACTACCTTGGTAAAAACAACCTCATCATTCATGCTTTGTGAAAGATTAGCGTAAAGTACCAAAATGTAGCGAAATCCTACATTCAGCTTGGTATAAAATCTCTGTGACCGAAATGTAGAAAGACGCAACAGTTAAGATGATAAATGAAGAGTAAAAGTTAGGAAAATGTGCGTTAAACTGCAAAATGTAACGTTTATTAAAATATATTCGGATGGGTCGCAGCGCTGCCAATCATCCTAGCGCAACCTAAGGCTAGTTAGCATAGCCACCAATAACGGCCGGGAAACAGTTTTCCTGTATCTGTAAGTTGTTTCCCTGCCATTAGAACATTCAACATCAAAGTACATGAGGATGATTGACAGCGCTAAGCCCCGCCTCTTGGCTCTGATTGGTTACATTTCTTCGGATGGCAGTTTTAGCTCAGGAAAGACGTGGAGCAGATCGAGCTTTTCAGAGATTATCTGTCTCATGACAAACATGTTGGCAGTTTTAACAAAGATGTACAAGTATATATTCTTTATAGAAGTTACTGCAGCTTTAACTGTGATTAAATCATCACGAAATTCAAACGTAAACATAATTTTATGTTTCCTTACCTTGTGCAGACATAGTTGTTATAGATGTGTCGCGTCATATTGAACTTTAATGCAGTGATTTTGATTCATTACTTACATCAATTTTATCACTTTTTAATTGTTTGAAATCATTTTTACATACAAAGGTTCCAAGCGGAACCTTTCTACTCGCGTGTTTCTGGTACGCACATAAATCTGACGCACAACCAAGATCGATGGACGACGAAGCTGCTTCCCTTGGCCAACTGGGAGTTAAATTTGCTTAAAAAACCCTGACCTGATTGGACGCTGGAAAAGGCTAAAAGCAGTTAGCATATTAGCTATGCTAGTCGAGGCTGAATTAGCATCTGAATGCTAACACGTAGCAGCAGCACAGACGTCCTAAATGCTAACCAGACGTCCACAGCTCACATTTCTAAAGGTTACAGGACTTCCTGAAACATTTGAAAACTTGATGGTTTAATAGAATAAATAAAAGATTAAAAACAAGAAATGTCATATTAGCTAAGCTAGCATCTGATTGCTAACACGTAGAAACAGCACAGACGTCCTAAATGCTAACCAGACGTCCACAGCTCACATTTCTAAAGGTTACAGGACTTCCTGAAACATTTGAAAACTTGATGGTTTAATAGAATAAATAAAAGATTAAAAACAAGAAATGTCATATTAGCTAAGCTAGCATCTGAATGCTAACACGTAGCAGCAGCACAGACGTCCTAAATGCTAACCAGACGTCCACAGCTCACATTTCTAAAGGTTACAGGACTTCCTGAAACATTTACAAACTTGATGGTTTAATAGAATAAATAAAAGATTAAAAACAAGAAATGTCATATTAGCTAAGCTAGCATCTGAATGCTAACACGTAGCAGCAGCACAGACGTCCTAAATGCTAACCAGACGTCCACAGCTCACATTTCTAAAGGTTACAGGACTTCCTGAAACATTTGAAAACTTGATGGTTTAATAGAATAAATAAAAGATTAAAAACAAGAAATGTCATATTAGTTAAGCTAGCATCTGAATGCTAACACGTAGCAGCAGCACAGACGTCCTAAATGCTAACCAGACGTCCACAGCTCACATTTCTAAAGGTTACAGGACTTCCTGAAACATTTACAAACTTGATGGTTTAATAGAATAAATAAAAGATTAAAAACAAGAAATGTCATATTAGCTAAGCTAGCATCTGAATGCTAACACGTAGCAGCAGCACAGACGTCCTAAATGCTAACCAGACGTCCACAGCTCACATTTCTAAAGGTTACAGGACTTCCTGAAACATTTGAAAACTTGATGGTTTAATAGAATAAATAAAAGATTAAAAACAAGAAATGTCATATTAGTTAAGCTAGCATCTGAATGCTAACACGTAGCAGCAGCACAGACGTCCTAAATGCTAACCAGACGTCCACAGCTCACATTTCTAAAGGTTACAAGACTTCCTGAAACATTTGAAAACTTGATGGTTTAATAGAATAAATAAAAGATTAAAAACAAGAAATGTCATATTAGCTAAGCTAGCATCTGAATGCTAACACGTAGCAGCAGCACAGACGTCCTAAATGCTAACCAGACGTCCACAGCTCACATTTCTAAAGGTTACAGGACTTCCTGAAACATTTAAAAACTTGATGGTTTAATAGAATAAATAAAAGATTAAAAACAAGAAATGTCATATTAGCTAAGCTAGCATCTGAATGCTAACACGTAGCAGCAGCACAGACGTCCTAAATGCTAACCAGACGTCCACAGTTCACATTTCTAAAGGTTACAGGACTTCCTGAAACATTTGAAAACTTGATGGTTTAATAGAATAAATAAAAGATTAAAAACAAGAAATGTCATATTAGCTAAGCTAGCATCTGAATGCTAACACGTAGCAGCAGCACAGACGTCCTAAATGCTAACCAGACGTCCACAGCTCACATTTCTAAAGGTTACAGGACTTCCTGAAACATTTGAAAACTTGATGGTTTAATAGAATAAATAAAAGATTAAAAACAAGAAATGTCATATTAGCTAAGCTAGCATCTGAATGCTAACACGTAGCAGCAGCACAGACGTCCTAAATGCTAACCAGACGTCCACAGCTCACATTACTAAAGGTTACAGGACTTCCTGAAACATTTGAAAACTTGATGGTTTAATAGAATAAATAAAAGATTAAAAACAAGAAATGTCATATTAGCTAAGCTAGCATCTGAATGCTAACACGTAGCAG
Source organism: Poecilia picta (assembly GCA_033032245.1). Taxonomy (NCBI): domain Eukaryota; kingdom Metazoa; phylum Chordata; class Actinopteri; order Cyprinodontiformes; family Poeciliidae; genus Poecilia; species Poecilia picta. Next base: position 21,319,227 of record CM065370.1, on the reverse strand, counting down.
CAGCACAGACGTCCTAAATGCTAACCAGACGTCCACAGCTCACATTACTAAAGGTTACAGGACTTCCTGAAACATTTGAAAACTTGATAGAATAAATAAAAGATTAAAAACAAGAAATGTTTCCGTTGTTGAGCTTATATGATTGTTTATTCAGTAACTTAGTAGCAAAAAGTGTTTTTTGAAGTGAAAATGTTGCTTACTTCGTCAATGTTTTCAGTTATTATTTAATCGCTTAAATTGCCTTTATGTTTTATAACAGAAAAGCTAAATATTCTCCGCGTCATAAATTACTGGCGTAACTTTTCCTGTTTTAGAGTTTTAGATTCAAACAAGATCATTTGAACCAGGGATGACTCAGGCTGCGTTCACACTGCAGCCTGAAGTGACCCAGTTCTGATGTTTCTGACGTAATGTGACCTGTATCCGATCTTTTCATGGCAGTGTGAACAGCTCAGGTCGGATTCTTTTAGAATGTGACCCATATCCGATACGTATCCGATTCAAATGCGACCATAACGTCCAGTCTCATTGATCTGAACTGAACGTCACTGATTCTCAACAAATCTCACTATTGATACGCGCAAGTGGGAAGAAAAACAACAACCATGATGGACAATATGAGGATTAAGTTGTTAATATGTTGCTCCGGTTGGACAACAACTTCAAATATGTAGCTAAGCTCCACCGTTAGCCTCCATGTTTACTTCCTCAAACTCTGAGCTCTTCTTCTTCTATGAACGTTGACGCTGTAGCGCCCTCTACTGCGCATGTTGGACAATTCCAGCCGTTAACACTGCAGCTCACATACAGGTCCATTTACTGGCAGTGTGAACGGCTGGCAAAAACATCGAATTACCAAAGAATCTGATTTGGTCCACTTCAGGCTGCAGTGCGAACGCAGCCTGAAAGTGGTGGAAGTTGCACCGATGTTTATTTACGCCCATCTAAACGATCCTACCAGCTTTGTTTTCATACATTCCGCCATTTATCCTGCTGCAGAACTATTCCTGACTCACTTTCCCTCGGAGTGAATCCGAGCCTCATTCCGAGCCTGATTCAGAGCCTCATTCCGAGCCTCATTCAGAGCCTGATTCAGAGCCTCATTCCGAGCCTCATTCAGAGCCTGATTCAGAGCCTCATTCCGAGCCTCATTCAGAGCCTGATTCAGAGCCTCATTCCAGAGCCTCATTCAGAGCCTGATTCAGAGCCTCATTCCGAGCCTCATTCAGAGCCTGATTCAGAGCCTCATTCAGAGCCTCATTCAGAGCCTCATTCGAGCCTCATTCAGAGCCTCATTCCGAGCCTCATTCAGAGCCTCATTCAGAGCCTCATTCCGAGCCTCATTCAGAGCCTCATTCAGAGCCTCATTCAGACCTCATTCAGAGCCTCATTCCAGAGCCTCATTCCGAGCCTCATTCAGAGCCTCATTCAGAGCCTCATTCAGAGCCTGATTCAGAGCCTCATTCCGAGCCTCATTCAGAAGCCTCATTCAGAGCCTCATTCAGAGCCTCATTCAGAGCCTCATTCGAGCCTCATTCAGAGCCTCATTCAGAGCCTCATTCAGAGCCTCATTCCGAGCCTCATTCCGAGCCTCATTCCGAGCCTCATTCCGAGCCTCATTCAGAGCCTCGATTCAGAGCCTCATTCCGAGCCCTCATTCGAGCCTCATTCAGAGCCTCATTCAGAGCCTCATTCGAGCCTCATTCGGAGCCTCATTCGAGCCTCATTCCGAGCCTCATTCCGAGCCTCATTCCGAGCCTCATTCGGAGCCTCATTCAGAGCCTCATTCAGGTCCTTCCTGGGGGAGACGGACACATCCAGACAGGTTTCCTCCTTCCTGGTGTGACCCGACCCCAGGAACCAGCTGTGCCAGATGTTAGGGCAGCTACTGCCATGACATTTATCTTCACAATTAACACTCTTTCATTTCCGCTGTGTCGGCACTTTTACGCCCGGTTTACTTACGTTTTCCCTCCGCCGAAGTCAAGCTGTCCAAATGTTGCCTCAGCCTCGTCCGTCTCCTGGAATAACTCTGTAGAAGAAGAAGAAGGAAAGAGCAGGGGAGGATCTGCGGCCGCCGACGGTTAGCTTTCCCGCGCGGCGCTTTTCCCTGGACGCCGGCTAGCTCTGGAAAAACACTTGGTCCTCCTGCAGACCTGCGTTACTTTATGTCAACAAGAACGAAAGCTTCACCTGTAAATCACCCACAGGCCAGTTAATCATCACACCGACCCAGAGATGCTAACTGGGCTCAGGCCTTCGCTCCGCTAGCTGCTAATTGGACTCAAGCTGCCTGCTAACCACAGACAGATTAGCTTGGATACTTGGAATCAAGCTAATCTGTAGAGTCAACTGCTACTCGGAATCAAGCTAGCAACTCTTTAGAGCGATCCAAAGTCAAGCTAACTGCTACTCAGAATCAAGCTGCCTGCTAACCACAAACAGATTAGCTTGAAATCAAGCTAACAACTAATCAGAGTCAACTGATACTCAGAATCAAGCTAGCAACTCTTTAGAGCGATCCAAAGTCAAGCTAACTGCTAATTAGACTCAAGCTGCCTGCTAACCACAGACAGATTAGCTTGAAATCAAGCTAACAACCAATCAGAGTCCCTGCCTGAACCCAGTTAGTGGAGCGAAGGCCTGAGCCCAGTTAGCTTGACTTTGGATCGCTCTAAAGACTAGTTGCTGAGCATTAGGACTTCTGAGCTAGACAGTTAGCTTGACTTTGGATCGCTCTAATTAGACTTGTGCTATGCTTGACTTCTGGATTAGTAGCAGTTAGCTTGACTTTGGATCGCTCTAAAGACTTGCTAGCTTGATTCTGAGAGTTAGCAGATTTGAGCTTAGACTTTGGATCGCTCTAAAGACTTGCTAGCTTGATTCTGAGTAGCAGTTAGCTGATTTGGATCGTCTAAGATGCTAGCTTGATTGGAGCGTTACTGACTTTGCGCTGCTTGGTCGGAATCTGACGTGTGATGAAGTTTCTCCAGCAGCGGCACCACAAACATGTACTCCACCATCGTTGGTACATATCACGTGTTCGGGGTCACAGGTTGAATAATCTGATGCTAAAATTGTAAATGTGTTCAGGCCACGTGGCGATGGACCTGAACCACATGCTGCGTCCTGCCAAGTCTCCAGAGAAATGCACCCTGCAGACGCTGGACCAGCCCCGGGACAAACTGGTGTCTCTGTTCGAGCAGAAGACGGTGAAAGGCTGGTGGCCCTGCACCTGCGAGAGCAACGGGGAGAAGATCATGGCGGTGAGAGCAGCAAGCAGGCCTGCGCCCGATTCCTGTGCAACGCTGTCGTAGCTTCGCAAGTTAGCTTCTTTTCGTAACGACTTTGACTGGTTACTTCTGCGTCTAAACAGTGCAGAGTGAGATTTTAATTGCACTGTACAATCTGTTGCGTATTGAGTACAAAAGAACACGGTAGGCAATCATAAACTTAGCTACTATCATTAATAAATCTCCAGTTTTATACTTATCATGGATCAAGGTATCTAAATCAAGGACATACAACCATAAAACTGCTTTAAGGCGTTAGCTTTCAATAGCATTTAGCAGCTGCTACCCAACATCTGCAAAGATGCTAACGGTTGGTAGCATTTATTCTAACGTCTAGCATCTAGGCTAGCAAAATTACTCTAAATTCTTACAGGTGATTGTGAGTTAGTGCCACAAAATAAGCAACCAAAACATTAATGATAAGATAAAAAAAAGCATTTGGGATGTCTGTTTTAATCGTTCGATAGTCCTGGGTGCCACATGTGAGTATTTGGGCGTGTTAGCTAAATACTGCTGCTTGTTTCAGGGGAAGGTGGAGATGTCTCTGGAGATCGTGACGGAGCAGGAGCAGGAGGAGAGACCGGCTGGGCTCGGCAGGGACCAGCCCAACATGAACCCACAGCTGGAGGAGCCTCAGTGAGTCCCTCAGAGAAACCCGCACCAAACGAAGACTCCTCACCTTAATCACATCGCAGCAGTTAGCATGTAGGCTAGCGGCAGCTACTGGTCAAAGGAAAGGCCGTTAGCATTCAGGCTTGAGGCAGCTAACGCTTAAATTACTGACATTTAGCATTTAGGCTAGCAGCAGATACTATCACATTACTGACAGTTAGCTTTTAGGGTAGCAGCAGTTATCAGTTGCATTGCTGACAGTTAGCATTTAGGCTAGTAGCAGTTATCGGTCACATTACTGACTGTTAGCTTTTAGGCTAGCAGCAGTTAACAGGCACCTTACTGACAGTTAGCTTTTAGGCTAGCAGCAGATACGATCACATTACTGACAGTTAGCATTTAGGGTAGCAGCAGTTATCAGTCACATTGCTGACAGTTAGCATTTAGGCTAGTAGCAGTTATCGGTCACATTACTGACTGTTAGCTTTTAGGCTAGCAGCAGTTAACGGGCACATTAGTGACAGTTAGCTTTTAGGCTAGCAGCAGTTAACAGTTAGCTTTTAGGGTAGCATCAGTTAACAGTTAGCTTTTATGCTAGCAGCAGTTAACAGTTAGCTTTTATGCTAGCAGCAGTTAACAGTTAGCTTTTATGCTAGCAGCAGTTAACAGTTAGCTTTTATGCTAGCAGCAGTTAACAGTTAGCTTTTATGCTAGCAGCAGTTAACAGTTAGCTTTTAGGCTAGCAGCAGTTAACAGTTAGCTTTTAGGCTAGCAGCAGTTAACAGTTAGCTTTTAGGCTAGCAGCAGTTAACAGTTAGCTTTTATGCTAGCAGCAGTTAACAGTTAGCTTTTAGGCTAGCAGCAGTTAACAGTTAGCTTTTATGCTAGCAGCAGATGCAGTCTGTACGTACCTGATGCGCTCCTCGTCCTCCAACAGGCGTCCTGAGACGTCCTTCCTCTGGTTCTCCTCCCCCTATAAGACGCTCAGGTTCATCGTGTGGCGGCGATTCAAATGGCTAATCGTCCTTTTCATCGTCCTCTTCCTCATCGTCCTCTTCCTCGGTGTCTTCCTCTACTCCTTCCCGGTGGGTTTCCGTCCGTCTCCTTTGGCAGCAGCAGACAACAACCTAAACCAACGTCAAACAGACGTAGAAAATGAAATATGTTCTCAACTTCTTTTCACCTTTTCTGTCTGTTCTTACTAGAACTATGCTGCCATGAAGATGGTTGGACCGTTTGGACCGTCCAAAGCTAACGGTCACTGAGGAAGAAATGAGAACAAAAACACAAAATTATAAAGGGAAAAATCATTTTTGAAAGTGAAAATCACCAACACAGACTCGTGTTAGCGTGCGCTAACTCCCGGCTCGCTAATGAAACCATTCAGAACATCAGCATGATTAAAAAAAACTGGAAAAAAAAAACATTATAATGTTTTAAGATGCGAAATCAAAGCAGGAAATAACCCAGAGATACTTTATTTACCCAAAACAGAAGTTAAATGTTGCAGACGGTGACGCTGTGGTCAGGAAGAATCTCCAGTAGCAGGCAGTCTTCCAACGTACCTGAAGGAGCCTCTGACTGAAGACTGTTCCATGACATGCTAGCAGCTGGATAAACAGGAAGCGGAGCCGATTTTCCAAAGTAAAATACCCTGAACGACATGGAATGTCGTTTTGTTTTTGGCTAGCAATGCTAACCCACCTCATTTGCCGAGCAGAGAGATGCTGGAGTAGAGGACAACCAATATCTTTAGAAACTTTGACTGGAAAGTTGATTGATCAGCTGTTGTTTAATTTCCCGAACTCTGCTAAACATATAGGAATGTTTTAGAAATCAGAACTGAATAAATTTATTCATCACATTTAAATTTTAATGTAGAAAATGTGCAAAATCCTTGTTAATGAATGAACAACATCCATTTCCTACAGTCAGAATCTGCATGTTTACGTTGTGCTGCGTCGTTGAGCTCCGCCTAAGTGACGCTAATGTAGCCTAGCATAAACGTGTCACTGTCCGACCTCTCGGGGTTCAGCAGGTCCGAGTCCCGTTTGACCTCAGAGCTTCGGGTTTGTTAGTTCAGAGACCAGCGACCGTTTGGGTCGTTCAAGCGGAAAAGAATCGTTCAGTTCCTAACGAATCCTGGATGGAAAAAGCCTTTCGGGTTTGGCAGAACCGTCCAGAACCAGAGAGAGTAAAAGAATCAGCATCCAGACCCGGGGAAACGGTTCCGTTGAGACTTCAGGCTCCGGGTTTCGCGTTAGCTAAAGTGGTGGGCGCACTTTCATGCTAATGCTGTTAGCGCAACGCTAATGCCACAGCCACACACACACAGCGTCTTAACTCACTTTGGTTCAGCGTCTTGGAATAAGTCAGACTGACTCAAAATGGGCTTTTCAGCAAGACATCGATCCCCAAAACCCTTAATATTGATGGAAAAGTTCCAGTTTCACCAGGAAACGGGTGAAATGACTCGTTACAACTGGGATAATCTGCCAGTGGAACTACAACTCGGTTGCTAAGTAACGGGCAGCCTTGGCTTGGGGTTGCTAGGTAACGGCGTTACCTTTCGCTTGGGGTTGCTAGGTAACGGAACCAGAACTTTCTCAACAATATTTACTTAAATATTGGGATTATTTACTTAAAACAAGGATCCAAATCCGGTTGAAAAGGAACTAGAACTCGGTTGCTAAGTAACGGGCAGCCTTGGCTTGGGGTTGCTAGGTAACGGCGTTACCTTTCTCTTTGGGTTGCTAGGTAACAGGCAGCCTTGACTTGGGGTTGCTAGGTAACGGCGTTACCTTTCTCTTGGGGTTGCTAGGTAACGGCGTTACCTTTTCTCTTGGGGTTGCTAGGTAACGGCGTTACCTTTCTCCTTGGGTGGGATTGGTGTAGGTAACGGCGTTACCTTTTCTTCTAGCTAGGGGTTGCTAGGTAACGGCGTTACCTTTCTCTTGGGGTTGCTAGGTAACGGCGCCAGTGGAACCAGAACTTTCTCAACAATATTAAGGGATTATTTACTGAAAACGAGGATCCAAATCCGGCTGAAAAGTCTCTTTTGAGTTGGTTTGTCTCATCTCAAGTTTTCTCAGATATTTGCTCTAGAAACCGAACCAGAACTACTTGGTGATATTCTGTGTTTTTGCAGTGCAGAGGTTAGTTGGGGCCTTTTTTTTGTGAAACAGGTTTAAATATTTGCAGCGAGATGCATTGATTCAGTGTTTAGTGTCCTTGTCTAGAGACACTAAACATCCGGTTGTCTTTCCACAACCTGCTTCTGCCTTCAGAAACGTGAACTCGGCCGTTTTCTCCTGATTTTCTCGGCTGCCTGCAGGTGAGATGCAGCGTCACTTTCGAAGGCCTTCAGACCTGGTGACCTGCTTTTATTCGCTCAGATTTTGTGTTTCTGCATGAGACAAATCGGTTTTGCAGTTGTTACTGTGACATGAAGTGATTCCTGACATGTTGTGTGTTTGACCGGATGTATCTGCAGAGTCGTGTCGTCAATATCACCAATAAAACCGATCGATCTGTTTCCATCCATGAGCCCTTTGGAACTTTATCTGGGTTATTTTGGTTCTTTTGGCAGAGAAAAAATCTCTGATCTCCAATCTCTGTTTAGGAAAATGGGATTTTAACTACCGTATTTTCTGGACTATAAGGCGCACCTAAAAACCCTATAGTGCGGAAAATACGTACCACTTTTTTTTATTTAAAAAAGATTTTTTTTTACTTGCTTTGTTCCAATTTAAAAAGTCTTTGAAGTTTCTTCTAAGAGGAAAAAACTATTTAAAAAAATGTCCTCCAAAAATCACATTAGAAGATTAAAGCAGTGCGACAGTCATATTTTTTGCCAGAATAAAATGTAAAAATAATCTGAAATTTTGTGCTTAATCTCAGAATTGCTCTAGAAAACTTTTTAAAAAATGTTAAACTTTAGGAAATTCAAATGTCAGAAGTTTCCAGATTTTTTTTTCTGGAAATTTTTTTACACTTTTCATTTACCTGAGTGAAGTCGACCCTCCACCTTCTTCAAATCAGACAAAATTGGTGTCAAACATTGTGCTACGTTTGTGCAGCAAAACTTTTTGTTTGTGCCGCTATTGTTTTAAAGATATAAAGAAATGTTTCTAGAGGTCATCCAAGGTCAACCAGCCCCCCCACCTTCTTCAAATCAGGCAAAATGGGTGTCAATCAACTCGGCTACGTTTGTGCTGGTTTGTGCAGCAAAAAATTTCATTTGTGCTGCTTTGGCTTTGAAGATATTAATGAAAGGTCAAAAGGTCAACCAGCCCCTGGATTTCATAAACCAACGTTTATGAAATCCAACTTTCTTTATATCTTTAAATTAATAGCGGCACAAACGATAATTTTTGCTGCACAAACGCAGCACAAACGTTTGACACCAATTTTGTTTGATTTCATAAACGTTGGGGTTTGGTTGACCGTTTGACCTTTACACTTTCATTAATATCTTCAAAGCCAAAGCAGCACAAACAAAAACTTTTGCTGCACAAACGTAGCTGATTGACACCCATTTTGTCTGGTTTGAAGGAGGTGGGGGGGTCGACTTCACTCAGGTTTTTCATTTCTGCATTTTGTTGGAGCAGATTTTTGACTGAAATTTCCTTTTTTTTAATGAAAATCACTGAGATAAATTTTTTTGAGACTTTTGGCAGAAATTGCCTCCGTTCTGCGTTGCAGGTAAACCAGGTTACTTGAAAGCTGATGGATTTTGTTGTTGTTCTTCTGGCACAGTAACTGGTAATTTTGGTCCTACTTTGGCTAAATGACATTTCAGGACGTTCAAAGCAGCAGCAGGTTCTGCACAGTTTAAACTCTTCCTTTGACCCAGAGGCTGGGGGTCATCAGGTCATCAGGTCATCAGGTCAGCAGGTCAGCAGGTCAGCATGGAGGACGGGGAACCGTTCGCATGTTGCAGAGGCTGCTGGTTGCTACACAGTAAAAATGCCGGTGTTGAATTAACACCCAAAAGTGTCTATATGTGTCCAAGTCAGCTGGTGTTAAAGTAACACTTTGAAAGTGTTAAAAGATTGACACCCATATTTGTTAAATTAACGTTGGTCTATAAAACTGAAATGGGTTTAAGAAAAGTTAAACTTTCCATTTCTGTGTATAGTTTGGAATATTTTCCACTCGATTTGATTGATATTGACACCTTGTGGGTCAATTATTTACTTTTTTAACACCACATTATGTTTAGTGATCAACACTACACTGGTGTTACTTTTAATATATTTTGACACCAACACCGTTGTAAATGTTAACGTGACACTATGTAGTGTTGAATTTAACACCAGCTGACTTGGACACATATAGACACTTTTGGGGTGTTAATTCAACACCGGCATTTTTACTGTGAAAGTATCTATAGTTAGTGTTATATGTTAAAAGTAACACTACACTGGTGTTACTTTTTAACATATAACACTAACATCGTAATGTTAATGTGACACTCTAGTGTTGAATGTAACTCCAGCTGACTTGGACACATATAGACACTTTTGGGGTGTTAATTCAACACCGGCATCTTTACTGTGAAAGTATCTATAGTTAGTGTTATATGTTAAAAGTAACACTACACTGGTGTTATTTTAATATATTTTAATACCAGCACCGTTGAAATGTTAATGTGACTCTCTGTGTTGTTGAATTTAACTCCAGCTGACTTGGACACATATAGACACTGTTGGGTGTTAATTCAACACCGGGATCTTTACTGTGAAAGTATCTATAGTTAGTGTTATATGTTAAAAGTAACACTACACTGGTGTTATTTTAATATATTTTAATACCAGCACCGTTGAAATGTTAATGTGACTCTCTGTGTTGTTGAATTTAACTCCAGCTGACTTGGACACATATAGACACTGTTGGGTGTTAATTCAACACCGGGATCTTTACTGTGAAAGTATCTATAGTTAGTGTTATATGTTAAAAGTAACACTACACTGGTGTTATTTTAATATATTTTAATACCAGCACCGTTGAAATGTTAATGTGACTCTCTGTGTTGTTGAATTTAACTCCAGCTGACTTGGACACATATAGACACTGTTGGGTGTTAATTCAACACCGGCATCTTTACTGTTAAAGTGTCTCGCTAACTGACCTTGGCTCAAAGCTGCAGCGTCGGCTGGAAACCCGTCCTGACCGGTTCCTCCTCCGTTGTTGCTCTCCGTCCAGCCTGGCCGGTTCCCCCCATCCTCGTTTTTCTCTTGGTCCTCTGGGGGCCGTTAGGGTCACCCTGAACTGAACCTCTGACCGCAGCCGGTGTTTGCATTTTGGGTGGCCTGTTTTCACTCCACCGTCTCTTTCATTTTCCAGGACCTCCGGCCGTTTTGACTCCTTCCCGACTCCGTTGGACCTTCTGCTTCACCACTTCTGGTCGATTCTGCTCGTTGCCACAGCCATGAGCTGCGTCTCTGTTAGCCATGTAGTTACACAAATTGAAATTATGGAGATAAATTCACTTGAATGGAAACGTTACAATACAAAATTATCATGAAGCATGTAGTGGTTTTACAGCCTTATTGAAAATGGGCTTATTTCCTAAAACGTATGTCCCATGACTATACAGATAAGAAGGAAGGGTAGGGATCTAATGTTTTACAATAGCAGGTTTCATTTAATAAATGTTTCAAAAGGTAATGGATTCTGGACTATCCCGAAGCGCTAGTCATAAACATTAGTCTGTAAACTACGGCGGTGATGAATACAGTGTTAAATTGAAGCTAATGCTAAATTCAACAATATGTCATTAGCTGTTTACCATGGACCTCACCAACTCCGCCCAGAAACGCCCTCAGAAGTCCCATAATAACTCCATGTCCCATCGTGTCCACTATTAACTCCATGTCCACCGTGATTAACTCCATGTCCCACATTAACTATGTCATAATACTCATGTCCTATCTCAGTCCCAAAATAACTCCATGTCCCATAATAACTCCATGTCCCATAATAACTCCATGTCCCACCATCCCAATAACTCCATGTCCCATATAACTCCATGTCCCACATTAACTCCATGTCCCACATTAACTCCATGTCCCATAATAACTCCATGTCCATAATAACTCCATGTCCCAATAACTCCATGTCCCATAATAATCCATGTCCATAACTCATGTTACTCCAGTCCATAATAACTCCATGTCCCAATAACCCCATGTCCCATAATAACTCCATGTCCCATAATAACTCCATGTCCCACATTAACTCCATGTCCCATAATAACTCCATGTCCCACATTAACTCCATGTCCCATAATAACTCCATGTCCATTAACTCCATGTCCCATTAACTCCATGTCCCACATTAACTCCATGTCCCATAATAACTCCATGTCCCACATTAACTCCATGTCCCCATTAACTCCATGTCCAATTAACTCCATGTCCCATATAACTCCATGTCCCAATAACTCCATGTCCCAATAACTCCATGTCCCATAAACTCCATGCCCAACTCCATGTCCCACATTAACTCCATGTCCATTAATCCATGTCCATAATAACTCCATGTCCCACATTAACTCCATGTCCCATATAACTCCATGTCCACATTAACTCCATGTCCCACAATAACTCCATGTCCCACATAACTCCATGTCCCATATTAATCCATGTCCACATTAACTCCATGTCCCAAATAACTCCATGTCCCAAATAACTCCATGTCCCAAATAACTCCATGTCCCATAATAACTCCATGTCCCATTATAACTCCATGTCCCACATTAACTCCATGTCCCACATTAACTCCATGTCCATAATAACTCCATGTCCCACATTAATAATCAGTCCCATTACCTGCCATATCATGCAATTAACCCTGCACATAACATCTAATACTCCTTAAACTCATAACCATGTCCCACATTACCATCCCACTAACTCCATGCATACTATAATCAGTCCCAATAACTCCATTCCCATATAACTCCATGTCCCATATACTCATGTCCACTTAACTCCATGTCCCATAATAACTCCATGTCCCACATTAACTCCATGTCCCACAATAACTCCATGTCCCATATAACTCCATGTCCCATAATAACTCATGTCCCACATTAACTCCATGTCCACATTAACTCCATCCTAATAACTCCATGTCCCACATTAACTCCATGTCCCCATTAACTCCATGTCCCATAATAACTCCATGTCCCACATTAACTCCATGTCCCATAATAACTCCATGTCCCACATTAACTCATGTCCCACATAACTCCATGTCCACATAACAACTTGATGTCTTTTCTGGTTCACTAAAATGATAGAAGATATTAAAAAAAACTGTGAAGTCATTTGCAATCAACCAAAATGTTGGGTTCTTACAAACTGCAGGTCCAACACATGTTTCCCTGGATACACAAGATTCCCATTTAATTAATCTCAAAAAACGTAGAGAGATTATTGTGAAACTGAAACGTCTCTTCTGCGTCTCCTGACCCCTTTTTCATCCTGATGCTTCATCTCTTTGCTACGCTATCAAGCAACATCATATTTAGTTTTATAGGTTCAAAGCTTCAGAGGAGCTTTGAACATGCTGGGGTCAGAGTTCACCTCCTTCACCAGACACACGATGGAAAATGTCCGGAGGGGAAGCGCCAACAGGTTTCCAGTGGTTTCACGATCGCCTCTGAGACGAAGCTTCCAACACGTGTGAGCAGTAAAACCGTAGAAGCCCCATCTGCAGCCGAGAGCAGGACTTTCACACCGCCGGGTCATGAGCAGACATGTGTTCAGATATGATATCAGCTCGCAAACACTCACAGGTTTGCAGATGTGCCTTAACGACTCGCGCCGACACCTTCTGGGGGCGTCCAGAGGGCAGAGTCCTGGATTCAGCTCCAAACCTCGTTTCATAAGGGTTTTGGATCCATGTTTCAAGGATTGTTGGAAGGAGCGAAATTTACTGGATGACACATTGTCCCAAACGTTATTTCAAGCACGGATTGAAAGGAATCCGACTGTTTTCAGCACGGTGATCATTGGCGCTTTTCTCTGAACAAAACTTTTGATCGCTTTTAAACATGAAACGCACACCGACCTCGACAACAAGAGTCCTCAGGTCTTAGGAGGAGAGAATTATAAAGAAGGACACTTGATGTAGGTTTCTATCTAGGGCTGTAGTGATGCAATAATCTCACGATACGATACACGAAATTCTGCCCACGATACGATATATGTTGCGATATTCAGCGAACACTACAATTCGATACACTTCTGCGACTTTCTGAAAGATTTTATAGGGACAGAGTGATTTTGGTGACATTTTGTGACTGTTATAGAGTTGAACTGAATTAATTTAACTGAAAACTGATTAAAAGCACCAACTACACAATACCTGGCTCTGGTTGGACACAGACTTAAAGTGGACAGCTGGATAAAATGGAAACAGTCCAAACTGTAGCTGACATGCATTAGTAAAGTAAATAAAGTGAACCAAGTTCCTGCTCTGCCGGCTGGGTCACCACCGGTTGGGCCACCGGTTGGGTCACCGCCGGTTGGGCCACCGGTTGGGTCACCGCCGTTGGGCACCGGTTTGGGTCACCGCCGGTTGGGTCACGGGGCACGCCGTTGGGCCACCGGTTGGGTCACCGCCGGTTGGGTCACCGGTTGGTACCGCCGGTTGGGCCACCGGTTGGGTCACCGCCGGTTGGGTCACCCCGGTTGGGCCACCGGTTGGGTCACCGCCGGTTGGGTCACCGGTTGGGTCACCGCCGGTTGGGCCACCGGTTGGGTCACCCGCCGTTGGGTCACCGCCGGTTGGGTCACCGGTTGGGTCACCGCCGGTTGGGCCACCGGTTGGGTTCACCGCCGGTTGGGTCACCGCCGGTTGGGCACCACGGTTGGGTTCACCGCCGGTTGGGCACCGCCGGTTGGGTCACCGCCGGTTGGGTCACCGCCGGTTGGGCCACCGGTTGGGTCACCGCCGGTTGGGTCACCGCCGGTTGGGCCCCGGTTGGGTCACCGCCGGTTGGGCCACCGGTTGGGTCACCGCGGTTGGGTCACCGCCGGTTGGGTCACCGCCGGTTGGGCCACCGGTTGGGTCACCGCCGGTTGGGTCACCGGTTGGGTCACCGCCGGTTGGTCCCGCCGTTGGGCACCGGTTGGGTCACCGCCGGTTGGGCCACCGGTTGGGTCACCGGCGGTTGGGTACCGTGTCACCGCCGGTTGGGTCACCGCCGGTTGGGTCACCGGTTGGGTCACCGCCGGTTGGGCCACCGCCTGAAACAGCGCTCAGATCCACAAACAGCAAATATCAATAAATTTGCAAATATGATTAAATGCGCTTACGGTGAGCAGCTAAGTGATGAAATTCAGGCCTCTATGTGAGCGGTGTCCTAAATAAACGCATCATGTGTATTGATTTTAAAGAGCAGCACTTTCTGTTGTTTAAGGAAAAGAAATGAATACTTCCTCTTGTCGTGTTTATTGTTACCATAGCAATACCACACTGATGAAAGCAACTGCTCACCTTTACCCAGATTTTTTTGTCAATAAGTTTGTGTTTTTTTGTGTTCTGACATGAGCCGTTTCAAAACCTAAAGTGGCCCAATTCCAATTTTTTGGCAAAGGTTTTGCCAGCCGTTCACACTGCCAGTAAATGGACCTGTATGTGTTCTGCAGCGTTAACGGACAAACGACCTGGAAGTGACCCGCATGCGCAGTAGAGGGCGCCATAGCGTCAGCGTTCTAAGTGATCTGCCAACCGCCATAAAAAGAAGAAGAAGAGCTCAGAGTTTGAGGAAGTGAAACATGGAGGCTAACGGTGGAGCTTAGCTTATATATTTGAAGTTGTCGTCCAACCAGAGCAACATATTAACAACTTAATCCAACTGTCCGTCATGGTTGTTGTTTTTCTTCCCGCTTATCAGGACTGAGAATAGTGAGATTTGTTGAGAATCAGTGACGTTCAGTTCGGATGAATGAGACCTGGACTGTTATGGTCCATTTGAATCGGATACGTATCGGATATGGGTCACATTCTAAAAGAATCCGACCTGAGCTGTTCACACTGCCATGAAAACATCGGATACAGGTCACATTACGTCAGAAACAATCTGAATTGGGTCACTTCAGGCTGCAGTGTGAACGCAGCCAAAAACTTTCCAGAACGTTGAGTCACCTTCAAGTGGCCCTCCGCCCGTTACCTAGCAACCCCAGCGGAGCTCCGCCCGTTACCTAGCAACCCCAGCAGAGCTCCGCCCGTTACCTAGCAACCGGACTCGAGCACTATCTCATTATCTAGCAGTGATTTTTATTTCTGTAAAGTAAATGTGTTGAATATGTTCTGCATCGCCCACAGGTTGTCGTAACCTGTTACGAGAAGGCACATTTAACGCTGAAACAACCTCGTTCAGCTTCTACTACTCTGAGGCATCAGTTTGCCTGTTTGCCAAACACTTTCTCCTTCCAGCTGACGGGAAGCCAACCTGTTCTCCAGGCTATTTCAGATAACAGCCTGGGGTTTGTTTACTTATTAGGACTCCCATTAGTTTCCACTAAATCGGTTACTGATCCTCCTGGGGTCCGATTACGAAAACATTCCTTCATACGCAAGATTAGTCACATTTTGTGTGTGGTGGTACATGTAATGGGAAGAGTCATGTAAGGTTTGCTTTCCTTTGTTTCTGTCAAATTAATTCCTGAATAGTTTGACGAAATTATGCTTTTTATGCTAGTTTTATACCACAAAGCCCATTATCTAGCTGAACTAAATGATTGCATTAGGGTAAATGCAAACTGCAGTTTTATATGTTTTCCAACTGCAGGGATTATTGCTATGTAACCAGTGACCCCAGTTAAAATGGATGTTTTTAAACTTTATCTGTCATGCGTGTGTTTAAGCGGTTAAGTGTTACCGTCAGGCTAAATTGGCCTTTGCTGTTGTTCACTTTCAGTCGGTTGTAAACTCATTTTTACACACCAGGCTCCTCTCATTAGCCGCTGTGTTAACTAGCTCTGAGGAATGCAGTTTGAGCAGCTCAGTGGAAAAAGCTGTATAATTTAACAAGATGCTGATCACCAAATTGTTCGGGGGGTTTCGTCACCGTGAATTAGCGCGCTGTGATGTTTTAACAGCCCTCAGGTGGGGGAAGAGGGTGGTCTGCTACCTTCCCCGTCCTGCGGTGCGTCTCTGAAGCCTTCGGATCTGAGCGTATTGAGCGGAAACGTTTGAGGTGGTGACACTGAGAAAGACACTTTGGGGTCTTTAGCTTCACATCACTGTTGGGAGTTTGCTCTGAAAACCTCAAAATGTCATTTAACAGCTTGAGGTTAAACTCCCTCAAAAACTCAGGAGCAAACTTCCTTTTCCGATGGTTCTGGTTCTGCTCTGAGGTAAAAGATCAGATCAGGTGTCTCAGAGTCACACCTGATTTTAAATTTGGTCTGATGGTTATGGCTCTTTGAAGGAAGGATCAAGGATTCTGTGTTTCCTTTAACTTCAGACTCCTATTCACTAGGGCTGTACAATAATATCGATATCGCGATATATATCGATATTTTCTTTCCTAGAAAAAAATCGATATTCATCCTTAAGTATCGTAACGTCCAACTGTCACCTTGTTCACTCACTGCTTGCTTCACCAGGTCATCAGGCTTAGATGATTCCTTCAGATGTTCAGGTTAAAAAGGTATCAAACTATTCAGAGCAGGAACTTGGTGCATTTTATTTACTTTACTAATGCATGTCAGCTACAGTTTGGACTGTTTCAACTAAAAGAAACATGTTTTCTCAGCACTTATTTGATTCATTTTGTCCAGCTGTCCACTTTAAGTCTGTGTCCAACCAGAGCCAGGTATTGTGTAGTTGGTGCTTTTAATCAGTTTTCAGTTAAATTAATTCAATCCAACTTTATAACAGTCACAAAATGTCACCAAAATCACTCTGTCCCTCTAAAATCTATCAAAGAATCACAAAAGTGTATTGAATTGTATAGTTTGCTGAATATCGCGATATATGTCGTATCGTGGGCAGAATATTGTGTATCGCATCGTATGATTATTGTACCACTACAGCCCTAGTATTTAGTTTGGTTTAACTTGACAGCCACTTGTTTCCCACTATCATTACAACCCCTGGTTTGCAGTTTCAGTCGTCACAAATGATAAAGATTCTAAAATAATTACTACGAAATGTTACATTTACCAGCTAAAAAGTAACATTTCAAGACATGCATGACTAGTTGAACATGTTGGTCTAAATATGTTGAAATGTTTCCATTAATACTAGACCCATTATGCAAAAATTCACACGTTGGATGTTTCTGCTCTTCCTTTTGGGTCTCGACTGGTTCTACAAAGCAAGTTAATGTATTTTGGTGTCTGGAAAAGGAGCCGTTTCAAAAACCTCCCGATTGTTGAGTCACATTCGATGGGCGGTGCACCGTCGCTTAGCAACCCCAGCCGAGTCCAACCCGTTACCTAGCAACCTCAACTTAGTTCCAGCACGTTTGGTCAGCTGGTTTTACCGCTGTACAATGGCAGCTGGAAAAGACCATCCAGAAACAACTTAATACACTCTTGTTGGTTGTGCGGGAGGCTCCACTTTTGCTTCTCAAAGATGCACGGTTGTAAATTTGTGTAAACGTTAAGTTGGGGTGCAGAGCCAGCAGCTTTAATTGATTTAAAATGATGAGAGGAAGCATAATAGTTTTGACACAAACTATGATTTTGTGTTTTTCTTTTGTTTGTTTTTTTTCTCGAGTGCCTTGAGACATTTGTTGTGAATTGGAGCCGTATAAAAAACACTGAACTGCATTGAAACATCCACAGCAGAGGAGCCAAAGTAATCTTCATTTTGGTCCATATCAAAAATCTGAACGCTCTTAAAGGGCCGGTTGGCCAGGATGTGTTGATAAAACCCATTTAACTGTTAAAATATTAATAAATATTAAAGTCCTTCCAGAATTTAGCTTTTGTGGCTTTTTGTTGTCAATATCACATATTTTTGTGATGCTAATTTAGAAATATTTGCAAGGATTTTTTTTATATTTGAACTAATGTGACTTGACCTCCAGTAAGGCTGAGGCATCAGCCACTTAAACTCAAAGTTTCTGACCAAGCTTGACAAAAAATTTGCAGTGAAATCATAAAGTATGTGGGGATCTGTTGGTTTTGTGTGAAAACTACTGGAGTGATTTATTGATTTAATTTGGAGTCCAAAGGGCCACATAAAAAAGCTACAGGCCTCGAGTTTGACACCTAGAGAGTCAGTTTAAAGTAAATTACAAAGAAATGCTTCAGTTTGGATAGATTTTAAATGTTTTATTTAGTGAAATTTGACATTTTATGTTGAAAAACCCCTGCAGATGCCTCGATTCCCGCTGGTTCCGTCTCTAAACTGCTGGCTTTGCTCTGGGGGGGGAAACGTAAAGCTCTGACACCAGAACAATGGAATATCCGGGTCCTTGAAGAAGACTCAGGAAATGCCCGCAAAGTTTTCCTGCGATTCCCAGAGATCCCTTTTGTTTTTTGTTTTTTTTAAAAAGCATCCTTCTGCCCGGTCCGGTCCGGCCCGGTCCGCCGGTCCGGCCGGTCCGGCCCAGAGTTACGACCCCCCGGCCGGCGCTGGGTGAGGAAGAGGAGCGTGAGAGGAACCAACAGCCTTCAGGGTTTCCTCCTGAAGGACGTCGGTCCATATTGTCCGGATCGAACCGGGACGGGCTCCTGACGCCCGACCCGGTTCGATCCGGCCCGTTTCCGGTGTGTGGCAGGAAGCCAGTCCGATCACCAGCAGCCGGATGTAAACTGGCCTGACTGGCTGCGTTGGGCGTCTGAGGCCCGAACCGGAGCCGTAACCGTGTCCGGTTTCACGCCGCCGCTGAAACAATGCGCACCTTTGTTCGGCCCATTGTTGTGTGTGTGTGTGTGTGTGTGTGTGTGTGTGTGTGTGTGTGGCTCCTCACCCAGGGCTGGGTGTTTTACTCAAGCCGTGGGACTCTGTAAATTACAAATTAGCCTCAGCATTAATCGGATCTCAGGCCGGTGAAAAGCTGCGATGGCGGGAAATGGGCGGACATTATTTACGCGCATTTATTTACGTCTCTGCCACATTTAAACACGTTCAGCCCAGCCTGCCTTTCTCGTACAGCTGGATTTATCCGTCTCGGTGTGTGTTTGTGGTGGCCACAGTTGCACAATGTCCCTCTGTGTGTTTGCGAGCAACAATAGATGGTAAAGTTAGTCTCGTACTGCGATGATTGCTCTATAAATCTGAGGGCAAACGACGCTCATTGTTTATTGTCCCGTTGGTTGGTTGCAGGATAGTTTATCACTGAAAACGGCACAACAAGCTCCGCTGTGAGTTTATATCCTGAGGAAATTGCCGCACAATACAAAGGTATTCATTTGGCTCGTTTTCTCACCTTAAAACCTCGAACTTCAGCGTTTTGGGATTTTGTCGGGAGGTAGAGGATATATGGATCCCTGAAGTCAAGTCAAATTTATTTGTGCGCAACATTTCAGCAACCAGGCAGTTAAAAGTGCTTTAAGTGAGAAAAACACAACAATAAAACAGTCACCAATTATGAAACATGCAATAAATGCTACGTTTTGTCAAACACCATAATCAAAATCATTGGCCAATGTTCCAGTTATTATGAATCAAGGTTGATTTAAAGCTGCCTGAGATTTAAAGAAACATGGTGTTTCAGCTGTTTTGCAGTTTTCTATTAATTTTTGCTCCAGATTTGTGGTGCATAGAAGCTGAATGCTGCTTCTCCATGTTTGGTTCTGGTTCTACCTCTAACCCAGAGCAGAACCAGAACTCTGAGACAAGATCTGCTGGTTATAACAACAGCAAATCTTCAATGAATTGTGGTGCTAAACTGTTCAGTGATTTATAAACTAACAATATTTTAAAGTCTATTCTCTGAGCTGCAGACTTTCTTGTTGATTTTTAGACAGATTTGTTCCAGTAAACAAACCCATGGATGAGTTTCTCTATTCCAGTGGTTCCCAAACTTTTTCTGCCCCCCCTATGGATTACAAATGGCTGTCTGGTTGAACGACGTCTTAGCGAAGGGAGGGGTGACTAAGAACGGGGGTAATGGGGAGGAATCACCTTTTGGGGGGACAAAATGAATCTACGTAGCTGAACATAGACAACAACATCGGTAGCCTACAAGCTACTTGTTAAGCTTAAGGTGCTGTATTGATATTAGCTAGTCGTCTTTTAGCTACATTACCTGCATCCAACAGCTTCACTCAACTCAGTCGGTTAGTTTGGGGGGAAAATGTTAGAAGTTCTTTGTGTTTTGCTGGTTTTGCTGCCGTGATTCTAACACACCTGAGTATCTCTGTACAGCAGCATCAGGTCTCCTTCAGGCGTAAACCCAGCGGAGCGTCGTAGCCTCATGTTCCATTTAAAGGCGGCTCAGAAAAACAGGTTACGGCATGTTAACAACGGATTAAACCGTTTTAACTGCTGATAAAAGTGACAGAGGACACAGATATGGGAAGTGCTGAAGCTCCTACTGTATCAAATAGACAGAGGAATAACAGAGAGTTGGCCGTTCTAAGGTAAAAACCCAGCGCATACAGCGTCCATGTTTCGTTGTTTTTCATCCGGTCGGCTTCCCGCGCCCCGCCTGCAATGGCACGGCGCCCCCCAGTTTGGGAACCTCTGGTCTAGATCTAGCTGAGACATCAGTCCTCTAATCCTGGAGATGTTCTTCAGGTGGTAGGAGTTACTTTGTGACAGTCTTAACGTGGCTCTGAAGGTTCAGGTCAGAGTCCATCACTACTCCCACGTTTCGGCCTGATCTCTGGTCTCCCGCTGTAACAACTGAAGCTGTGTGTCGACTCCAGCTGGCTGAGCATCGTCTGCGTAGCGATACGACGGCGACGAGGCGGTGAGCAGCGCTGCACCCCACGCCGACTAACTGCAGCCACAACACCTAAACTTGGCGTTCGCATCAGGCTCTCTTCAGGTTGAAGGAAACCTCCTGTAACGAGCTTCGTGTGTCGTTCCATTTCTCTCAGCCTCCGTTAGGTAGAGCTGTTTGTTGTTTTTAGAAACGCTTCTCCATTGGGCCAGGACAGCTTGCTATCCCCACAGACGTCTTCCTTCAGGTCTGAAGGTCTTCTGCTCTGAGATTTGACACCGGACCTCACCCAGGCGGCTGCTCTTAACCTCTATACGTGAAGTCAGACATTCAGGCCACCATGCTCTTTATATCCCCTTCAGAAACCTTTGGGGCCTACAGTACTAAATGCTTCCAGATACTTGCCCAACCTGTGCTGATGCTGGGCTCCAGTTTCCACGGACCACCAGCTGCTGCGCTTTCAGCCCATCTCTGCACATATTTGATTTAGGGCAGCTCCAGAAACGATTGCGGTTTCGCCTCGGGAAGCGAAACGGGAGAGACGAACATCGGCTTTGAGTTTAGGCCCGGTCTGCCGTTTGGTGTCCTGAAACAACCTGCGGATAGAAATCAGCATGGCTCCGGCTCCAACTGCATTTTGTTTCTGTACTCGGAGGACAAACCCTTCAACGTATGACTCCTGCTGTTCTTCCTCCCCTTTTGTGTAATTGCCCAAAGCCGGAGCTTAAAGCGGCGATAATAAAAGCTAAATCAGCGCAGACTAAACATTTGGTTTTCGTGGCTGCCTCAGAACGGACAACCAACCAGGCAGGACGCCGGCCAGCCTCATGATGCAATTTCCTGTTGGGGTAAATCCTTTTATTTGAGTGTAACATGGAGTCTAGTGCCAAACTGTACGAGCTCCACGGCCTCATATCCGTTCGCTCACCTCTGTGAATGGGAGCAGGAGAAAACACAAAGCAGGGTTCAGACGTCAGAGAGGAAACAGCCAGCAACTTTATTCCAATATGATTTTATTGCCGCGATTATTAGATTTCATGAAATAAATCCATTTTAAGCGCCCGGTTTCGGCCTCCACTCGATCGCTTTAATGCTTTCTGCGTCTGGGTGAGAGTTTCTGCCTCTTAGCGCAGAAACTCGTTCACAGGCGTCCGCCACAATGCAGCTATACATTAACGCTCAGTTTCCATTTAGCGTTGAAGCGGGTCCACTTTCAGATCCACTCTGATCTGCTGACCCCCTTTAAGTGTGTTTGGGTTTGACAGGAGAGTATTAACTCCTGTTTTCCATACAGTCTGTGGTTATTCCATCATGTTTCCACTTTTATTCATGTATTTCAACGGTGTTGAACTGCTTGTTCTAGTGGTTCATTCGTTTCATTTTGAAGACAAATGTGGTTCTTATCATGTAAAACTATTCGTCAAAATGTTACTTTCAGTATTTTTTTTTAGTGTTTCTCTTCGACTCTAAGCGAGTTCTTTGTTTGGTTGACTTCACAACATACACACTAAGGTTCACTGTATTTATTCTCACTGTGTTTAACATAAATCCACACAACTGAGAATCCCTGTTAAACGGTGTTTTAACTAAAACTCTGAGGTGTGAGAATCCCTGTTAAATGGTGTTTTAACTAAAACTCCGAGTTGTGAGAATCCCTGTTAAATGGTGTTTTAACTAAAACTCTGAGGTGTGAGAATCCTTGTTAAACGGCGTTTTAACTAAAACTTCTTGAGGTTATATTGGTGTGAGAATCCTTGTTAAATGGCGTTTTAACTAAAACTCTGAGGTGAGACGTTTAACTGAAATCCTACCATGGGTGCAGGTTTTCATGCTTTTATCTTTTTTAATCTTTTTTCTTTTTATTTTTTTTAAATATATATATAATTAATAAATAATAAAGACTTTGCGGTATTGTGATTTAGTAATGTAATTAAATTAGTTGTGTTACCACCTCCACGCCACTAGAGGCAGTACCAACCCCGAAAAGATGCGACTAAGGAGCAGATTTAGAAGAACAACAAAAGCTACAGAATTTGGTAAAAACTGAGTTTTGCTGAAGTAAATAAAGACACAAGTTCAAATCCTGCTGAGAGTGAAGATCCTCCAATCAGTGATCCTCTGATTGGCTAAGCAATGTAACCTGATCCTCTGATTGGCTGAGCAATGTGACGTGATCCTCTGATTGGCTAAGCAATGTGACCTGATCCTCTGCATTAAGTGATGTCATAGCTGGGCGTCATCACGACTTTACACAAGTGAGTCTTTACCTCAGAGGCTCCGCCGAACCCCTGAGGTTCTGTTGGACCCTGAGGTTCTATTGGACCCCTGAGGTTCTGTTGGACCCCTGAGGTTCTATTGGACCCCTGAGGTTCTGTTGGACCCCTGAGGTTCTGTTGGACCCCTGAGGTTCTATGGACCCCTGAGGTTCTGTTGGACCCTGAGGTTCTGTTGGACCCCTGAGGTTCTGTTGGACCCTGAGGTTCTATTGGACCCCTGAGGTTCTGTTGGACCCCTGAGGTTCTGTGACCCCTGAGGTTCTATTGGACCCCTGAGGTTCTGTTGGACCCCTGAGGTTCTGGTTTGGACCCTGAGGTTCTGTTGGAACCCTGAGGTTCTATTGGACCCCTGAGGTTCTGTTGGACCCCTGAGGTTCTATTGGACCCTGAGGTTCTGTTGGACCCCTGAGGTTCTAGTTGGACCCTGAGGTTCTAGTTGGACCCCTGAGGTTCTGTTGGACCCCTGAGGTTCTATTGGACCCCTGAGGTTCTGTTGGACCCCTGAGGTTCTGATTGGACCCCTGAGGTTCTAGTTGGACCCCTGAGGTTCTGTTGGACCCCTGAGGTTCTGTTGGACCCCTGAGGTTCTATTGGACCCCTGAGGTTCTGTTGGACCCCTGAGGTTCTGTTGGACCCCTGAGGTTCTGTTGGACCCCTGAGGTTCTATTGGACCCCTGAGGTTCTGTTGGACCCCTGAGGTTCTATTGGACCCCTGAGGTTCTATTGGACCCCTGAGGTTCTTTGGACCCCTGAGGTTCTGTTGGACCCCTGAGGTTCTATTGGACCCGGGTTCAGAACCTCTGGTCTACGGTCTTCACAAAACATGTTCATTACATTTTATGCTCAAAATTGTTCTTAGATCATGAGATTCTAGTCTGTTTTAGGTTGTTCTGTCACTATATCCAAATAAGCTGGATTATGAAATGCCTCAAACTCAATGTTTACATTCCCACGGGAAAATGGCTGCAAACAGATGTGCAATTATACAGTCGCACATGTTTGAAAAGTACTAGTAGAGCCTCCTGCACAATCAGTGATTTATCAACCAACAACAGTATTTTAAAGTCTACACTTTGAGCTACAGGGAGCCAGTGGAGGGACTTTAAAACTGGTGTTATGTCTTCCTGGTTTTAGTCAGAGCAGCAGCAGCAGCAGCTTCTGGATCAGCTGCAGCTGTTTGGGTTTATTGGTGAAATCAAGAACAGGTTTCAAAATGTAAACCACGTTCGACTGAGACACGAACGTGAAAAGCACTGTGGTTTCTCTGTTCCCTACGTTTTACGCTGGTGTTGATCATTCCTGATCTCTGACCATCACAAAGGTAACATGTCACTCTGCTGTGAAACAAAGTCATTGTCTCTTAGAGCCTGAAAACCATTTAAGACTGAGATGGAGGTTTTCCTTCCAACAGGACAATGACGTCCCTCATTTGAACCACTTCAGAAAGAAAAAAGAAACGACAGCTTTCGGCAAAACGGCGTCCAACTGCAGCTAAATCAAAAAGTGCTTTTAATGAAGCATATTTGAAGTCTATTACGGCGACTGTACTGCGTTCCGCAATGATCCGGTGTTCCTTCCACTCTTCCACTCATTTCCGCGTCTGCTGCTCTTTCCCCATCGCTTCAGTACAATTACTCTGTCTGTTACCAGAATCACAGCTTCGGTACAGTACGCCGTTTTCCATATGGCTCCCATTCACCCACTGCAGAGAAAGGTTATATTGTAGCGGACTAGCCTGTAAAAACAGAACAGGGGCGACTCTTAAACTATAATGAAA
The DNA here is from genome assembly GCA_033032245.1 of Poecilia picta. Classification (NCBI taxonomy): domain Eukaryota; kingdom Metazoa; phylum Chordata; class Actinopteri; order Cyprinodontiformes; family Poeciliidae; genus Poecilia; species Poecilia picta. The sequence goes on along the minus strand of CM065370.1, from coordinate 21,294,402 downwards.
ACCCTGCTTGCTCCTTCGTTCACATCGCCTGAAGAAGTGGTTCCACCTGGCTGTTCGAACCACTGACTGCGGCCCCAAAGCTCTTAGGTTTGACCCATGTGACAAGCCAAATATGGAGCCTGGAAAAAATGTTCACAAAGTGAGAATGTCAGCAGTCAGTCCCATTGTAAGCGATACTTAAAGCTGTGTTAAATTTAGAAAATGTCTTTTCGACATGCGTCATGTTTTTGGATTGTGATGTTGAACCGTTTGGTACTAAAAAGTGAAAGTTGAAACTGTTTATTTGGTTTGAGTTTGTTTTTGGTTTATGTGTAAAGGTTATGAGTTGCTAAGAATACAATTTAAAGCTAATAGAAAAGACAAACTAGCAGATGATCAGACAAGTTAGAAGCTAATTAAAGACAAGCTAATGGCTACTGATAGACATGTTAACAAAAAAAATGCATGTAAACCTAGTTGAAGAAACGCTAACAGCCAGTCAGATATATGTTGACATAAAAAGACAAGTTAGAAGCTAATTAAAGACAAAATAACAGCTAATATTAGCAACCATAAGTACACATGTTAAAGGTAGTTGAAGACAAGTTAACAGCCAGTCATAAATATCAGGTAAAGCTAATCAAAGTCAGGTTAATAGATAACGACAGTTATGCTAACATAAGAAGGCAAGTTAGATAATTAAAGACAAGCTAACAGACTGTCATAGACATGCTAACGTAAGAAGGCAAGATAAGCCTACTAATAGCTAATAGCTAATAATAAATATGCTAACATAAGGCAGGCTAAAGCTAATTACATGTTAATATCTACTCATAGATATGTTGACATAAGAAGGCAGATAATCTAATACGAGCTAATAGCTAATCATAGATTTGGTAACATCTTTTGAAGACAAGTTCAGATAAGTTATCCAGCCAATTTCCACCAGGATTATCCTGAAAAAATAAAAAAGGCAATTATGTATCAAACGTCATTGTGTATTTCAGCTGCTCAAGCTGCATCTTCCTTCGCATCTTTTAGATATGGTCTATGGGAAAATCTGAGAAAATATTTTTTTTAAAAACATTTCATGTATTATTGGCTCTAGTGGCCTTTATTTGAAAGTAGTCAGGTAGGAAAATGGATAAAGAGAAAAGGGAAGAAGACATGCAGCAAAGGTCGTCAGGCCGGGAATCGAACCTTTGACATCTGCATTGAAGACTAAGGCCTCCATGTGTGGGTTGTGCTACCCATACGCTACCACCCCAAAATCTGTGAATACTGTGCAGCAAATAGGTAGTTAGCTAAAAGATTCACAATACATTTACTTTGCACTAAAAACAACTCTAACAAACTACAAGTTGAAGGTAGCAGGTAGCTGGACTCCAGATACCTGTTAGCTGTTAGCTTGATCGGCAAGTAGCAAGTAGCTGGACTCCAGATACCTGTTAGCTTGATCTACAAATAGCAAGTAGCTGGACTCCAGATACCTGTTAGCTGTTAGCTTAATCTACAAGTAGCAAGTAGCTGGACTCCAGATACCTGTTAGCTGTTAGCTTAATCTACAAGTAGCAAGTAGCTGGACTCCAGATACCTGTTAGCTTGATCTACAAATAGCAAGTAGCTGGACTCCAGATACCTGTTAGCTGTTAGCTTGATCGGCAAGTAGCAGGTAGCTGGACTCCAGATACCTGTTAGCTTGATCTACAAATAGCAAGTAGCTGGACTACAGATACTGTTAGCTTAATCTACAAGTAGGAGGTAGCTGGACTCCAGATACTGTTAGCTGTTAGCTTGATTGGCAAGTAGCAGGTAGCTGGACTCCAGATACCTGTTAGCTGTTAGCTTGATTGGCAAGTAGCAGGTAGCTGGACTCCAGATACCTGTTAGCTTAATCTACAAATAGCAAGTAGCTGGACTCCAGATACCTGTTAGCTGTTAGCTTAATCTACAAGTAGCAAGTAGCTGGACTCCAGATACCTGTTAGCTGTTAGCTTGATCGACAAGTAGCAGGTAGCTGGACTCCAGATACCTGTTAGCTGTTAGCTTGATCGACAAGTAGCTGGACTCCAGATACCTGTTAGCTGTTAGCTTAATCTACAAGTAGCAAGTAGCTGGACTCCAGATACCTGTTAGCTGTTAGCTTGATCGGCAAGTAGCAGGTAGCTGGACTCCAGATACCTGTTAGCTGTTAGCTTGATCGGCAAGTAGCAGGTAGCTGGACTCCAGATACCTGTTAGCTTGATCGACAAGTAGCAATGTAGCTGGACTCTAGATACCTGTTCGCTGTTAGCTTGACCTCTGAGTGTTACTTGGGACGATTGTGTTTGTTTTCCCACAATGAATGGGTTGCCGGTTCAGTTCCTGCTCCGTCTGATTGCTCTACAACATCAAACTTTCAAAACGACAAAAATCTGACCTTCCTTCTCAGCCACATATTAAAAGAGTAATTCCTTAAATACAGTTCCTCAACTTTGTCAAAAGGGCATCAAGTAATTTCCACGTTCAGTATTTTTCCGTGAAACAACTGAGCAAACACTTCGGAGCGCCTCACCCGCCCCTCAGGCCTTCAATTACCCCAGACTGAGCATGTAAACACACAAACATTACAATCTGCACTTCTCAGACAAGTTCCATTAGGAGGAACTTGTTGCCGACACACAGGCGTAATCTTCTCGGCTCATAGGCATTAATATCGGGGGGTGAGATGATGACTCCCGTGGGGTCTGACCTTTTTAAGTGGGATGGAAAACAAAGGCAGCACTTAGACGGCCGCCCACGAGCGCGTCGACGTGCAAACGCATCGCTCAGACTCTTCGCTTTGGGATTTATTTGTGTAAAAAGGGAGGACCTGGCAGTCTGGGCTGCGTTTTCACTCCGATCAGGATTTCTGCTCGGCCCTTTTGTTTGCGTTTGTACGAAGGATGAAACGTGTCCATGTGGACTTGACTGCTTTCCAGCTACCGAATAGATTTATTTATTCTTTCCTCCCTTTTTATATGAATGCTCTTAAACAGTCAGTAGGATTTCGCGTGTGTGTAGCAGATTTTCTTTTCTGTTTCTTGACTCAGGTTTGAAATCAGTTATATGTATGGATATTACATTTTTAGTGATTTATGCTTTACGTGCGTCTGCCTTTTGGAGAGTTTTTGGCAGACGCGACCAACTGGGAGAGCAAAAGAACAAGAAAACAAGAAAAAAATGTATTAATCCTCATTAAATCACCATTTGAAAGCAATAAAATATGTGATTGCATCTAGAAAGAATCTGTAACAATTAGAGTGGACCGTGCTTAACGCCGGGCAATTTGCTCTGTATTTATATTGTGGTTACCAGAGTGGCTCTGCAAAGTAATGCAATTAATTCAACACTTAACACTGAGTACGAATGAAAGTATAAATTTGCTTCTGTTTTTTAAATTTCTTTTGGCCTCTATTCATCGATGGTCCGACAAGAAAAGCCCATCAAATCAGAGGAAACAGCAACAGATACGCCAGAAATCGCTAACTACACGTCTGGAACGTAAATCCATACAGTCAGTCTCTGAAAACCTAAAAAATATTACATAAATGCCTCTTTATTGGACAGTGGATGTATATAATTCGCTATTCAGAGCTGTAACATTTAAAATGTATTAGATTTTAGTTTTTTACCCCCAGGATTAGCAGTAATTCACCATTTCAGGAACACACAATAAGCAAACATTACATTACAGTGGACAAATAAAGAGAAGCAATGGAAAGTTACAAAGGGATTCTCTCTGGGTCAAAGGTTACATAAAAGAAAAAGACAGAAAATACTGTGATAAATGTTCAAAAAATCAATTACTTTGGTAAAATTCTGCTTTGAAGCACGTTAATAAAAGTGGCTCAACTTTCAATTTGGCTTTGTTCTTGTTCCGTAGAATAAAACTATTGATCTATAGATTGATCTAGATAAAAATGGGACAGAAATATGTGCAATATTTTTTAGTACCGGCTCCTTTTTACTCCCCCACTTCAGGCCAAAACTAAACTAAAATAAGTCAGATATGTAAACAGTTAGCTTAGGAAGTTAGCTGTGTACCTTATTAGCTTAGAAAATGTAAACATGATGTGTTTTACTTAAATGTTTCTGAATTCCCAGTTGGAAAAGCAACAAGTTTACCACAAGAAGTAGGAACTCAGACCTGGAAGGTCGAAGCTGCTGCAGCGACTCTGAGTATTCAATCCAACATGGCTGCCAGCTGGCGTCACCAA